>JBAMHV010000024.1:3378605-3391155 GCA_037177535.1 Pseudomugil gertrudae
TATGGGCAATTTAGAGTCTCCAATCAGCCTATCCCCAAGGTGCATGTCTTTGGACTGTGGGAGGAAGCCGGAGTATCAGTAAGTATAGACAATTATATAATCACCATTTATAAGGTTTACTTGAATCCAACACAAGAATATGATTAGAATGACGCTTACCAACCCTCTGGCACTTTTAAACCTGTAAATATATGATGGGGTTGTTCTGGTAATAAAACAAAGGGTTATGTGAAGTATCCATTGTTTTACAAGAATAAAGGTTGCTTGTGTCACAAGCATTAACTATTCCAGCAGGTTCCCCTGAAGTTCTGATTGTGATGTCTTGAGTAGCTGCCACATGTCTACATGCTGGGCTCTACAGGCCTTAGGTCATATGTTAAATGTTCGAATTCATGACAGGACAATTACAGAAAGAGTGAGTAAGTACGGCTTTTTCTTTGTGCATTTAAGGAAAAAGTTTATTTCTTCTAAAACTACTAAAAGGCTTTAAAAGCTGCTTCTGAAAAAACTTTTTTAAACGTAAAAATATACTCTTTAAAGTTCAAAGTGAATCAAAATGGAGCTATCATCTCAACAACACATTTCAACCATGGTCTTAACACGTAATATTTCAGGACTGTGTGGCAGACGTAGGATCTGGAAACCAGTACAGAGGTATTATCAGTCAACGTCACATCACTCTAAAGCACATAAAATACATGCAAAATGAGCAGCAAGAGCCATGATCCAGTGTTGTGTTGTTAGTTAGCCTCAGAAACACACCAGGCTATCAGGAAAAAGTCTGGAATGCCAGTTGGCCAGTTTTTCCAGTGCATGGGGTTAAATGGGTCAGTTTTTACCATGATATGATCCATTTTCAATCGTACAAGTCTGCTTTTGGCAATATTTTCTTCAGTCCACATGAAAAGTATACAAAACAGATTATATTGTGTCGATATAAGAAAAACCGAGGCTACTAAGAGCTGTAGATTCCTGACATTCCCCACTGAGGCATGTTCGACTGCTCAGATGAAAACCTTGAAGCTAAGACGGGCAGATTTAGCTGACAAAATTTCAATTAAAAGTCTTTTTACTTTGTTGTTAATCCACTGCTTCCTTTTTTAAAGAATTTTGGCTTAATCTGCAAAAGATTAAGATCATTTTTGTTAAACAAAGATTGTAAATTTAACAAGGACAAAAGTATAATACGGGCCTAATTAGTAAGAAAAAATGAAAGAAAGTATGTAGTATCTTTTTTTTTTTACAACTTTTCTTTCATTGCTTTAATAAAATCTCATTTACAGTGTTTGGAAACTGTTTCTCTTCTATTGCAGGCATAAAAGATAGCCTGCAACCCCATAATGTTGCATAATGAAATTCCTCCTGCAGCCTTGATCCATCATCGCAAGTTGTTGTTTGTCACCTTTTGAATACTTCCTGTTTGTTGATTTGTCTCACCTGCTGGGTGATTAGTCCAATGACTGAACACTACTGCGAGGCTCCACCGAGGTTCCTGAAGACTTCTACAGTGTCACTGTTGGAACTGGAAGCGTAAGTAATTATGTATTAGTGCATCTAAAAAAAAACTTCCTTTATCTCCTTGTTGTGTCTTGCAGGCCTTTTAAATTTAAAACAATCTTTGATTAATCAAAGAGTGTCATTACACGAAAAAGAGAACTTCAAACTGAAGATATTATTAGTATCCATCAGCGGTGATGTGAAGGGAGCACTGAGGCGTAAAATGTCTTTCACTTAAAACTCAACACTCAGATTAAAACATGAAGAACTAGTCACTCACATTTGTTCAGTTTTGTCACACGATTCGTTTTTTTAATATCTTTGTTGTTTTCTTTTGTCAACGCGGTAGTTCCATTCAGCGTCACTGTAATCAATCTTTCACAGAAGGAATCTTGGACGGAGACCATCTTTATCCCCTGAAAGTAAACCTTTGAAGTTTTCCTCTGAAGTGAGCTACAGAGCTTCTGTGCAACCCAACAACAGTCAGAACATTGTTTTCTTATGAGTCTTCACATTTTCAGATTATTTGACAATGTTTGGATGTAAATGCTTAACAATGTAACTATATTTGAATAATGTTCATCTTGCAGGACTGATTGATCCAAGTCCTCCGGCTGAGAGAGGCATATAATGCTACATTAACCTGTTGTTAGCCAAAGGTGTTTTTAAGGCTTTGGCTTGAAAATGACACACAAATATGATTTATATGTGATTATAAATTCCACATTGATATATTGATTTCAAAATAAAGATAACATTTGTGGGATTTTTAGAAGTGATATCAGCAATACTCATATTTTAATGTAATTAAAATACGTAAACGTAATTTATTTTCTCCTCGCCTAAATATTTTGCATTCATAGTTTGTAGATGCTTTAAACCCTCCAGAAATCTATTAGTCGACATGTGGACAGTATATGTGCAGTTTTGAGGAGCTGAAGTGAAGCACAACAAAGTTACAGGGGTTTTAGTGAAGAGATGCAGGCACACATACATGTTGCTATAGCAACATGTATGAAAACACATTGAAAGCCAGAAATGACCAAACTTTATTTGCAGGTTAAAAAAGTTAGTTTCTGAATATTTTTTTAAAGAATAAACCATTATTTATACCTTATTTATCTAAAACCATGAAAACAATTATGTTTGACACAAACAAACATGTTTACTAGAAAACAGAAGAAAAACAGCCAATCAGAGCACACTCAGACAAGCATTTCCTCTACAAGCTTTTGTGGATTGTTGATGTTTTTAATTATTATATATTATACAGATTGACTAAACTGATTTATTATGTATTTATTGATAACTATTTTACTCTAAATATGATATTATTGGTTTCCTTTTAACCTGTAGCCTAACACAAAAATGTCATATTAATAGGAATTTCTGATGCTAATCGCTACAAATGACGAACATTCATGATGTCATTTTTCCAACCAAGGTGAAAGTGATCACTACCAAACGAAAGCTCCATGGAAAATGGCACAGAGCTGCAAAGGCAGGTTCACTGTGAGATCTTTAGATTGAGTATTTATAATCTGAAGCTGAAAAATGTTAGATGATATTTATTTTCCAACATCATTATTAACAACCACAACAATGCTTAAGCCACGTTTTATTTAGTTTTTTTATTATTGTTTACAGATTACCTCCTGTGTCAGTTTATTCAGAACCTCTATCGGGCTGGGCCTGTACTGAGTTTGCTTCTTTCCTAATTAATAAAATCAGATGGTCAGTCAGGGCTTTGATGCCAGGGCTAGTTAAGGTCTAGTTACGGTCTTATGAACAGATAACATTTCAGTTCTCACTGTATGTCAGTTTTACGTTTGACACAGTCAACTATGACATCATCCTAAACCAGCTGAAACAGGGCCGGACTCTATGGCAGTGCAATTAATTGGTTTGAGTTTTAATTATATCAAAATAGATTTATCAGGAGCACAATGTGTAAGAATTTGTGTTCGCTCAGGAAAAGGTTTAACCAATCAGAAGTTATGTCCTTAACAGAAGCAAGTCCTCAAGCTGCAGCTGGTGAGCCCAATGTGACTGTGGGTGGGTGGCTCCCGCGATGTTTTATGGTCATGTTTTCCAGAGCAGTCTGAAGTCAGACAACGTTTCTGATCGGCATACGGTTCTCTAGGACCACAATACCTTCCATGTAAGTTTGAAAGTTTTCCTTATCCCAAACAGTGCTGTAAGACCTATAAACAGCAGGTACTGTAGTTTTACAGATCAGAGAGTTCTCACGCCACACACAGAGCTGTTTGTCCATTCAGAGACCGTAATGGAAATAATGGCACTAATATGGCAGCTGCCATGTGTGTGGACCCTGCACAGTTATGAGATATTTGAGTGATCCTTAGCAGTCCTTTAGGTTATAAGCTTAACATGTACGCATATAAATAGGAAAGTCCATTTCTATTGTAACTCTCCTCATACTCTCATGTATTCTTTAGCTAAAAGTAAGCAAATATATCCACTAGAGCAGGCTCGGCCTGGGGCCAAAACTTTTCTGACCAACTGAAAGTTACCTCTTCACAGCTGAAAAATGTTTTGGTTTTTTTCCCTTTACTAAATTATTTTCCATTTCATAGTTTTTCTACATTTAGGAGCAGTGAAGGGGTGAACCGCCTTCCCTTTATCCAGCAGTGGTGAAGCAGGACTCTGCTGGAACTAGAAGAGCTGTGTGGTGTTTGTTGCTAAAGCTTGTAGCAAAGCTGTTTTTTCACAACTAACCTCCACTGCTCCCAGCACAGCCGAGGTGCTATGCATCTCTCTCTCCTCTTTCTAGCTTAACCTTTCCTAAAAAGGCTACGCTATTCTTTTACCACTGCATTGTAAACAGCACAGTGTCTGCACATCGACAAATAACTCTCACAATCAGTTTCTATTAAATAATTTGGCAGGTTAGATCTTGTCAAAGGGCCAGTTTTGGAACCACTGCACTAATAAGGTAGCCAAGCACTTAGAGTTTGCCTCTGAGTTGTCTTGTCCATTTTAAACAACAGCAAAAATGGTGACAGGAAAGAAGCAGATGATAATGCACACTGTTATAAAGGAGCATTAAAAAAAGCAAAGTAGATGGTGGTGATCTGTTGGGATATTAAAGACATTAAGCAGTGCCAGCTAAACGGCTCAACCTTACCCCTTGAAGTTTGGTAGTTCTGCTGTATTTGCTATGTTTGGCTACACACAGCAAACATAGCAAACTAAAGAGACAAAGAATTTTATGGCTATGCAATTTTCTTGGAAACTGACCAAATTAACCTCAAACAATTAATAGAAGACCAATTACTTTCCTTTCTTCAGTCTTTATTCTCTATTTCTAAAACTTTAATTCATTTAATACATTATCTTTCTCAGGACATAGCCTGGGTTTAGAGTTATGGGGCATTCACACCAGGATAGTAAAGAGGACTTGGTGTGATTATGCAGGATTCCTTTGGTTTGTGTTCAAACTGCACAAGCAGACCAAATGGCCTGGGCATCATTACATAACTGTTTCCCACGAGGCCACACTCCCATAAAAACACTGTTTTTATATTGTAAGAAATTTTACTATAATATATTATTCTTTCTCCATTTATTTTTTTATTTTTGTGGACATGACAAGTGTACAAGTGCAGAGTGCTTATTTTAAGAAAAGTTCTGGCTATCTCACGGCGAGCGAAACCAGTGGCATATTTTTCTGCTGCTGGTTCTGCGATCAGGAACACAGCTGAAACCAGGTATGCTGGATGCAGGTAAAGAAAACATTCATAACCTTCAAATATATATTCAGTTTATTTATATTTTTATTGTAAATGAAAATCAGATAAAAATCAAACTTTTTATTCAAATTGTAAAATCAACATAAACATGTTAAAAAGGGCAAAATGAACAAAAACTAAATCACATTAGTCACTGCCCCCCTTTGCCAGGCTGTGTGATGTGTGATTTACCTGAAGCATAGATTCAATGCAATTCATTTGCTTTCAAAGCGTAGGAATTATTTTAATTTACAAGAATACAATTGATATAAATTAATTGTGGATTATGTAATAGATTTGTTTTATTTTAAGATTCAGACAACTTTATTAGTCCCCATGGGGCATTTCTGTTCCGGTAAGATCCAAGATCCAAGATTATAACATACAACACATATACAGACATATATAGGTAAGGACTGTTCCGAGGTGCAGCCAGCTTAACGCAGCGCACCTTTGCAGGCAGATTGGGAGAAAAACCACATTTGGATTATAATTAGCCCAGAATGACTTAAAATCTAGATCCGGTCCATTGCAACATGATAAGGGGGCTAGCCCGCTCCACCTCAATCGCAACTGGACTGGAATAAGTGGTATGGATGATAGATGGATGGTGTCTCTAAAAGTGACTTGGAATTATGTTGGAGTGCATTTCCTGAATATTTTACAGAAGATGAGTGTTATGAAACAACATGTCAACGAGTCATGGCTTTGTAGCTTTTAGCATGAGGCCAAAAGCAGGCAGCTATTGTGGTTTTCTTGCCGGTGCATTCTTTAAACCAGCTGTGGGTGGACAACCAATTTTGAGTGGAAATGAATCATTGCAAGTGGCTCTTTTGTTTCTTTAAAAAAAATACAAAGGCGGCAAAAGAGCATCTCAAAAGCACACATGGCTTGACTGCATGGGAAAGAATGATGTTAATACAGTGAGAAAGAAGATCCTCGCGACGTAAGGAAATAAATGCTATTTTAATGGACTATTCCACCCCCCGCTTTTTACAAGACCTACGCTCCTGAGGTGCGTTCGTCCATCATCTGCAGATCCACAGCTGCCAATAAATCCCAGACAAGCCTTTCCTGCTGTCTGACATGCAGTCGGTGCAGAATGAGAGATGTTTTACAGCGAAACCACAAGTGTGTAAAAGAACCCTCTGACTCCCTTGGGGTGAAAGGCTGGAGCAAAGCTGCATGTTTTCCCTCTGTGGACTGGAAGTACAGAGATCTGTACAGCGTGGCCATCATGCTAACACATGTGGAGAGTAGCATTCAGAGGTGATGACCTCTGACAGTTCTCACAGGGCCAGTTTGAGGCCAGATATGATGAGTTTCACCAGTCTTTTAAAAGTGGTTTTACTTGTATAGAATATAAAATCTGACAATTCCACTTTTTTTCATTTGTTTTGCCATATAAAAAAGAAAAAAAAATACAAAAAGGACATTGATAACGCGGATAATGTGGTTTTGAGAGAACAAAGAGAGAAGGAAACCTTTATTCCCTGCTTCATTACACAGAGGGAATAAAGCTGAAGCTTTTCCATACAATTAGAGGAGCAGGACAGCTCAACCCAGAGTAAGTTAAAACGTACAAAGAGGAAGTGATGGTGGAGGATGTGGTAAGACTGTTTTATCTCAGATCAGAGATGGGGGTGAATCAACTCCCGTCTGAGCAAAATAAAGCAGAGGAGAGGGAGGAGGTCATGGTGTAGGGAGTGTGTGCTGACTAAGCCCTTCGAAAGGTCGTGTTATGAACTCGTTGTTAACCTCTGCATCCTGTGAAGAGGAGGACGGGGGCCTGAGAATGATGTTGCAACCCAAAGAGCAACTTTTATCCAGCTATAACTCAATCAAAGACAGCTAAGTGTTATCACTATCACATAGCTTATGGGCTGAATCCTCCTCCCAACATTTCCCAAGGAGACAGCTATTCCTCACTCGTGGTGCCTTATACTTCTTAGGTAGTCTCCTACGTTATCTTTCTTTTTGATTTCTTCATACAGTAAAGTTGTGCCCACCAACCTCATTCAGGAGAAATTTGATGTGAGGAATCGTGTCAGAACAGACGGATACGGAAATAGCTTTAAACAGTCCGAGCAGTTGTTGTCAAGGTTATTAGCAACCAAACTGCTAATAAGCATATATTATGACATAAAGAGCTCGTAGAAATGATAGAAATATCTGTGCACCTCCATCTGGTCCATTTTTTTCCTGCCAAGTCTTTCCCTTTATTTCCGTATCATGACTAAATCAACAACCCATCTGCAGCTCTGCACAGACTACAGAACAAACAAAATCAGATATTCTAAGTGAGTAAATGTGAGAGTGTACGGGATTTTCAGAAGTCCTCTCGTGAAGAGGTGGACATTGTCGTAATATCAGTATAAAGCAGATGGTGGAAAAGACATCTGTTACCATCAAGCTGAAGAGTGTGTCTGATATTTCCAACATCAAAAGCTCATCTTGAGTGCATTTATATTCTGGCAGCCAGCGGTGACAACTTTTAGAAGGCAGGAACAGCGTTTTCATTTGGAAGATGAAAATCAGTTTCAGTCCAGGGAGAAAAAGCCGTTTTGTCAGTGCCACAGGTGCATTGTTGCGAAGAAAGAGTAATCTGAATCTGAAAAGTTGTTTTTCTTCTTGTAAAGTTTCTGTGTCAATGAGATTACAACAAGAAAACAAAACATATTTTATATTGTAACACACATTCACTTTTATCCCATCACAGGAATAACTGTATTATGTAACAGTAGCTACCAGCTCTGATGGCTTTTCTTGCTTTTGCATTAGACTTTGAGCTGATGCTTTATTTACCAGGCCACCACCCACAAAGCTTGCCCCTGAAACTCAATGTCCAATCACTGTTCTTTCCAAGCGGCAACACAATCCATTCATCCACTTTCTACCGCTTATTCCCCGAACGGGGTCGCGGGGGGGCTGGAGTCAATCCCAGCTGACACTGGGTGAGAGGCGGGGTACACCTGGACAGGTTGCCAGTCACAAGGCCAACACACATAGACAAACAACCATGCACACTCACACTCACTCCTATGTCCATAAGCTTGAGAACAATAGTCTGTCTGGGGGGGAGGAAGTGGAAGAAAGAGTTAGTTTCCAGCAGCTGTCATTCTTTACATTAGCTTGTAAACAGTATTAATTCAGAAAGAAGTAATGTTAGGACAAAAAATGTAGTATAATTACTGGAATTGGAAAAATTGGTAAACTGTCACGTTTTCTTCTACATTTTTACTACATCATGTATAAATAATTATTTTAATATATTTAAACCCACAAAACCATGCAATAATCAACACTGTACAATGTTTGCAAACTGGGATTAAAATTCAGTTAAATTTGTAACGCATTACTTTCTATGTGATTGATCCTAATTAACATGTTAAAGTCCTAAATCTTTTTATATGAATCAGCTACTTAGAGGAGATTCCCAGCAGGTGTTACTGGAAGCTGGAGTCATTCACGTTTTCATGTTTCCAGCTATTGAACCATCTTGGGCTTTTATCCTGTCAACTATGTGACCACATTCAGCCTCTCCATGAAGCATCTGTGGTGCCTGATTTTTAACAAGATACAAATCTCATTCAGTTGCAACATCTAAACTTGGATTTCGGATGCTGCAAAGCCAGACAGCATGAGATACATTTTTATACATCATGTCTGCGGTCTTTATGTTAGGTGTAATTTCTTTTACCACATACATGCACACAGTCTATGAGCTTTGTGTACCTGTTTTGTGTGTTTTTTTAGTAATTATTTTTTCATGGACGCTGACAAGCATGACTTTAAATTATCATATAAACACAAATGGGTTTTTTTGTGAGCAGTGGATTGGGGTGGTGGATGAATCTAAAACTTTCAGCTGACACACCCAGATTTAGATCCAGCTCGAATTTCCTCTTTAGTTCACCCTTTTACCTTCAGTATCACTTTTGCAACCTGCGGTAAAGTCTTTTTGCCATTTTCTTTCCATCTAATATTGAAAATTTCTTTGGTTTTACGACCACACAGGCACAACTTGGAAAACTTTAGAAAAGAAAGCAGTAAGTTACAGTTAGGACATAAAGTGGTTCGGGTGAGTGAGGAATTTGGTGTTAAATTCAGCTCTGTCACCAGGAAAAGCCACAAACACGTGCGCATATTGTATGTGTTTAAAAAATTCAATATCTAAGTATGGGACTCATAACCATTTTTTTGTCAAGTTTCTGCATTATGGAGCAAAATAAATTTCTTGGTTTGTATGTAGAGGTATACGTATGTTGAAATTAATGTGAGCTTACCTTAAACTAAAAAAAGTGATACCAGGATATACAAGTGCATTAACATACAACTTTTTTTTAAAACAAACACATGATTCGACCAAATTTATGTCTTGAGATATGAGCAAATTTTGCGATATGAGCATTCGAGCAGCACCCTGGGCAGGTCACCAGTCTATCCCAGGGCCAAAACAGACAGACAGCCATTCACGCACACATTTATCCCTATGAAAATTAACAGATTAAACTAACATGCATGTCTTTGGATGGTGGGAAGTCGGAGTACCAGAAGAGAACATGCAAACTACATGGGTCAATGTTCAGACTTCCCCCAGCCGAGGCTCAAACCAGAAACCTGTTTGCTGTGAGGCCACAGTGCACACCGTGCAGCCTCCTCACGAAACAAGATTAACAAAATACATCGATAAATATTTACAATAATCCTTTACCACACAAAACCTCAACCACCCTATATATCATCATATATCTACAAGAATCCTCACAAAGACACCATAACAAATAAAACAACACATACTGAGCAAAACAATCAAATATTGATGGAACAGATGGAAATAAATAAATCCAGGTAATCTATGAATCCACACACACAGGAACACTGAACAAGACCAGAGTAATGTATAAAAAAATATATGTGAAATCTCTAAATTAAAAATGAGTTTTTAGCCTTATTTTACTGGTGCGTGTTGTCATGTTTCCACTGTGAAGTGGCTCTTTATAAAAGCATTTTCTGCATTGCACATGAACCTGGCCTGGGAACAACTACATAGTGCTGTAACTCTGTTACTATTAACCCGGAAAATATAAGCTAGAAGGCTGAGCTCTGGTGTACAAATAATAGAAAAAAGACCAAGAGATTGCTTAATAGTCTGTCCTCGACTTTTAACCAATAGAAGGGCTTTACATAAAGCTTTACATAGAGCTTTACATGCAGCTTTACGTAAAGCTTTACATGCAGCTTTACGTGAAGCTTTACATGCAGGCTTATGTGCAGCTTTACGTGCAGCTTTACGTGAAGCTTTACATGCAGCTTTATTTGCAGCTCTACGTGCAGCTTTACATGCAGGCTTATGTGCAGCTTTACATGCAGGCTTATGTGCAGCTTTACATGCAGGCTTATGTGCAGCTTTACGTGAAGCTTTACATGCAGGCTTATGTGAAGCTTTACATGCAGGCTTTTGTGCAGCTTTACATGCAGGCTTATGTGCAGCTCTACGTGCAGCTTTACATGCAGCTTTATGTGAAGCTTTACATGCAGCTTTATGTGCAGCTTTATGTGCAGCTTTACATGAAGCTTTATGTGCAGCTTTACATGAAGCTTTATGTGCAGCTATACATGGCATTACGTGTTGTTTCAATGCTCATCCGGTTCTACGTAAACCAGACCTGGATTATGTCCTCAACCTCTTTTGTTTTATCAGTTTATCATCTTGCTGAAATGGCAGATATCTGATGCTTATTAACCGATGCAGTTACTCTGCCAACAGTATTGCACATCTCGACTGAAAATGAAAACTGCAATTATCCTTTATTATGTTTTCCTTTATGGCACTATTAACTTATGTACCAGTTCACCATTTCAGCCTGATAATGACCTCCCACAACAAACAAACCTTCACTTTTTTCAGTAAACAGCACAAATTTTTATCTGGGCTTAATGTACTTGTTGCCTCTCCCTCATGTCTCAAAGTGATGAATGATCCAACTGAGCACTCACCAGACGCCCTCTCACATCTTTTCCCGTTTTACTCTAAGTCACTACCTCAATTTCTACCCTCCCTACCTGTCATCATGGCTTAAAATAAAAGAGAGCCATGAGCAAGTGATAAAAGAAACACACACACACACACATCTCATGATTTAGCGTACTTGCGGATGCCCACGCATAATTACTGTGTGATACTGATTTATCTCAATGCTCTTATTCACCAGTACGCACCCACACACGCACATTCTGGATGTATGGGATCTACATGCAACATCATTCATCACAATCTTGCTTTGTACAACATAACCTGGCCAGAAAATCGGAGTGTTGCTGTTGAACTCCCATCCTAAGCTGTCAGTAGGGGCAACCAGCGGGCACTTCTTTGATTAAACACACATCCTTCAAGCACCGCTGTTGATGGAAAACACATTCCCAAAAAGAGCTCATGCAAATAAATTTCCAGGATACATTATGATCTATTAGGCCTTTCGATCTATGTAATGCAGCTGTGCTGTGCTCCCCCTCTCTGCTGAGTGCATGTCTATGCAACACTGTGAAAACAACAGGAATGGTATGGGAAGCTTAACTGTCTCAGTATCTTCATGAGTGACCCGTACAGCAGAGTTTTAAGCCTACGTTATGAACATTAACCTGTTTAATCATGAAGCAGAGGACAATGCAAACCCTTTGAATTATTCATTCCACACCTCACCTACAGTTCAGAGATTTGCTGTGACAGAAAAGATGATAATGAAAAACTTTTTACTTGCTATTATTACAAACTAGAGAAGCATACCTCTGCCAAGCCATTTTTCTCATGTCAGATTTGCTGAAAATGGCCCTTCCTCAAGATGATAAAGAATACTTTGAACTTTTCCTGGATCCAGACGGTAAATCTGATCCAAAATGTAAAAAAATTGTTTTATATTTCATTTTGAAACTTTCCTGAAAATTGTATGAAAATCAGTCCATAACTTTATTAGTTATCTTGTTCACAGACAAACAAACAAATTAACAAACTCTCCCGAAAACATAACCTCCGCGTAATGAAGTTTTTATCATTATTATATTTATTATCCCATCGTTATTACTATATAATGTAATGATAAAAATGTAATCTATAAAGAGACATTGAGTTTATATATTTATTATTTATAGAACTGATCAGTCAGTTTGTTAAATGGTGCAGTAACAATCATCTCATCCTGAATACCAACAAAACAAAAGAGATGGTTGTTGACTTCAGGAAGAACAAGAATACACATGGGACTGTTTCCATCTTGGGAGAGGAGGTGGAGGTGGTGGAGGAA
>JBAMHV010000024.1:3397840-3409811 GCA_037177535.1 Pseudomugil gertrudae
ATCCTTTCTGTGTGGAGTTTGCATGTTCTCCCCGTGTTAGCGTGGGTTCTCCCCGTGTTAGCGTGGGTTCTCCCCGTATTAGCGTGGGTTCTCCCCGTGTTAGCGTAGGTTCTCCCCGTATTAGCGTAGGTTCTCCCCGTATTAGCGTGGGTTCTCCCCGTGTTAGCGTAGGTTACTCCGGCTTCCTCCCACAGTCCAAAGACATGCAACTTGGGGATAGGCTGATTGGAGACTCTAAATTGCCCTGGTGTTGGCCCTGGACGGACTGGCAACCTGTCCAGAGTGTACCCCGCCTCTCGCCCATTGACAACTGAGATTGGCTCCAGCCCCCCCGCGACCCCGCTATGGGATTAAGCGGTAGAAAATGGATGGATGGATTTATTAAATGAATAAATTAAATTGCACAATAGTTACTTTCTCAAGTAACTGGTTGCTGAATAAAACAGGCTGTATCTGTTAATATGGTGCCGAGCTTTGTTACTACTTTTCACCAGGAGATATCAGACTTTGTGCCTGTAATCTGAGCAGTATTTGTGGGTGTGGTTGAATTAAACGTTTTTGAGTAATAAGAGTTTGTAAAACACCGGTGCAGACGCGCGGTGCAGCAGTGGGAGCGGTGCTGAGCGTAGCAGGAGCAGAGCGAAAGTGTTTTTTAATTTACTCATGAGGCCCAGAGGTTACTGTCGACAAAGAACTTTGTCAGGTACTGGCTGAGTCCCAATTCCGAGGAGAATGACATGCAGTTGTCCAGTGAAGATGAAACTGATGTTAGTGCCATAGTCCACTGTAGATGGTGCGGATGCTTCACCTCAGCATGGCTGAAAGCTTTCTGCAAACACTAAGCGGGGTAAGTGGTGGAGGTGGCAGAGGGTCTCATAACACCGCAAATATGGGTAAATGTAGCGGTGGATGAAAACTACCGTGGTTGTCATGGCAGCCACGAGGAAGCCGCTGGAAAAAGACACTGCGAATGGCAACAATGGTGACGTCATCCATCCATCCATTCATTTTCTACTGCTTTTCTCTGAACGGGGTCGCAGGGGGCTGGAGCCAATCCCTGTCATGTGGCTGGAGTGTGTCAGCAGTTCATAGATGTTATGGACTGGCCCGCTTGTTCCCCAGACCTGAATCCTACTCAGCACTTCTAGGACATCATGTCTCGCTCCATCCACCAACGCCAAGTTGCACCACAGACTGTCCAAGAATTGGCGGATGCATTAGTTCAGATCTGGGAGGAGGTCCCTCGGGAGAACATCCACCGCCTCATCAAGAGTGTGCCCAGGCGTTGTAGGAAGATCATACAGGCACACGGAGGCCAAACACACTACTGGGCCTCATTTTGACTTGTTTAAAGGACATTACATCAAAGTTGGAGTGTGTTTTCCACTTAAATTTTGAGTACAACTCCAAATCCAGACCTCCATGGGTTGATACATTTGATTTTTATTCATAATATTTTTGTGATTTTAATATCAGCACATTCAACTATGAAAAGAACAAAGTATTTCTTAAAAATATTTCATTTGATCTACAATGTGTTACTTTTGTGTTCCTTTTATTTTCTTAGCAGTGTATATGAGAAATTTGATCACTGATCAAAATTGACGATCAACAAATTTATTTTCCATCATATCTGCAAATAAACATCCAAATTTAACTTATAATTCTTCACATTCTGATTAGACATGCTTTAATGTGATCAGATGGTAAATATCGAACATTTTAACTTTGTTTGTTTATTTTTTCCAGTAACTGAAAGAAATGCAAATCTAATTTATTGAGTTAGATAAAAGCACAGAGCTGTAATTTCAGGATCATATGGTTTTCACTTGGTACGGTAAGTAAACACATAATTTCCTTTGAATGTTGATTAACTCCAAACCCAATGAACTATGCAGTTTTGTAACTGATCACAGAGCAATGTTTTTAGCTTCAGGGTGGAAAATAAATTACTTTTCAGCCTTTCGATTTAAAGTTAAAAGAAGGCTTTTTATGCTGTCTGCATTTTTTCTCCTTAACTGTGTACAGCTTTTTATGCATTTAAATGGTTGGCGGAAATAAAAAGCCCAGCATTTGCTCTGAAGGGAGTTCCTCATCCACCCCCAACCGAGATCACAGCTCCTTAAACTCCCAAAAAACTCACTTTAGATCTATTTTATATTTATTTTACAAGCAAATGTCATTAATATTACATAAAACTGGGTGATCAAAGAATTTCTCAAATTTGACCGCATTTAAATTTACACAACTCTTGCTGATGATATGAGACCCTTTCAGTTGATCCTTATCCTAAAAGTCCACTGATATGCAGGTTTTATTTGTTTCTCTGCTCCAATATATCCAATTCAAATCAAACAAATCCAGTAGATTGGGCTCATCTGCAGAATGACTCATATATTTTAATCAAGTATGTTGAAGCAGGGAAACATCTAAAACTTCCAGGACAGTGGCCCGTGATGACCAAAGTTTCAGAACCATGATCCACACCAAGAATGCCAAAGTCCGGCCCTCCTGTCACACATCTGGTCTGCATGTGACCGCATCATGCAGAGTGGAAATGGGGAAGTGGGCGGAGCTTAATGAAACTTCAGTAGTTAAGTCATCAGTCATGGTAAACTTTGAGAGAACCTAAAAAACTTACATGTGGACAGAAAAGGTAACCACTATATATATAATTTACATTTTACACGTTCCAATAAAGATATTGATGATGAACAGCAAACGTAATGCTAGGTTCTAATGCTAACGCTAGGTCGATTAAATTTAGACAAGACAGGGCCAAAGCTGCACTTGTAGTTTTTATTGTTAGTAATTGAAAACAAGGCTCCATGAAGTCAGTAATAAGGATGAGCTTTGTATTCAGTAAAAAATGTAAAGAACAAATAAATACAACATACAGAATTGGTTGATTTGGTGAAAACACTTTGTTTTACAACCTCAAACGGTGACAATGACATTACGATCAAAATAAAGAAGAAACAGCTATTTTAACTTCACAATATTTAGAGGATTTTCTTTAGGAAACAAGTGCCAAAAAAATCAATGATATTAAAGGATTACAGCATCATTGTTTAGTATATTTGAAAAAATAACATATTTATTTAATATTAAAACACACAGGCCAAGTAAAACCCTCTGTAAAATGGCCAACAAAATCATAATACAGTTAAAGAGTTGGAGTGCTTCCTTCCAAATGCAGATATCCCTCCATGGTGTATTTTATGCTCTTTGGATATTTGTTTGTAAATGAATGCTGTAAATGGAGCTTTGCTGTATTCGTAGGCTAAGACTTCATGATACAAATGAAGAAAGACAGTTATGGCTTTACAAAGAGGGCAGCGTCTTTATCCTGACTCTCAGTGACTGAAAGCCAATGTCAGACCTGGCTCCCACACCTCTGCTGACTCTACAAATGTCAAACATCGCCCGTCAAACACCATCCCCATTACATACCAACCCATCTTAAAGGCAATCAGTCAGACTCACTCCACCCTCCGATAACCACAGCCACCGCTGAATGTCTGCCTTTCCCCTTAAAGTTCACCCGCGGACGATGCAAAGCTGGCTGTTTTCGTTTAGCTCAGTGCAGCTGCTGCAAAACAACCCCATCAGCACTCTCTGCAATTACTGAATAGTCTGAGGAAGCAGTGGCTTGATTTAGCAGACTGCAGGGACTGCCATTTTCTATTATCTTTGGATCTGTGATGATTTATGCCGCATGTGTGCAAATGCACATAAACTCGCCTCTCTTTCTCACCCGTACACTTTCTCTTCTTCCCCTTTGCTTCCTGTCTGTTTTTACCTCTCACCCCTCTCTTTCTCCACATGCTAATATCTCATCTTTTTCCTGAGCAGGGGGCCCCTGACCTAAAGTCCACAATACCAGATGTCTGTGCAAACTAAGCGAGGGGAAGTCTTCGGCTACATGATATAAAGATGAAAGCTAAGATGGTGTTCGATATAGGCCTCACACTGTGCTGCTGAAATAAACAAGAGGACGGGGGAGCTGCAACATAAAAATACAAGTGTGTGTTCCTCAAAGGAATTCCCACGCAAAGCAAATCATTTCAGCAGTGATTGTTCCATATATGGTTACTTGCAGTAGAGAATTGGACCCTAGTGTGTTAGCTACTCAACATCACGCTGGCTGCAACAATGGCAAGCTGTTCACTATTGCCCTAAGGAACCGAGCAAGTGCTGAAAAGTGTCATAAATCACATTTTCTGTTCTGTAATTAAAGAATCTAAATGCATACTATTAACAGTTACAAATCACCAAGAGAAGTGTAAGTTAATATTCATCACTGCATGGCTCCAGAGTACCAAACAAAATGTTGAGGAACATATGCAAACCTCAAATCTAAGCAGCTGGAATACATAGAGAGCTGTGTTTCCTGGTTCAGAGATGAGAGCTGTAGACAGACATGGAACTGAATTTAGCCAAAAGCGTTGACATACAGAAAGTTCTCAGTAGCCACCTTTCTTCCTGCTTCTCCCTAAACCCGACCCAGCAGGCCATGGCTGTTCCAGTAATTGAGTGAGTAATGGACTTATTCCACTGAGTGGTACTCTGGGTGTACTCAGTACTGGAATGTAAATCCCGTGGCAAACGTAAGATTAGAGGAAAAGAACGTTTAGAGAAATAAATAAATGCTAAAAGAAAAAAAAAGTACACGAACAAAAGAAATCTATTGTCCAATTATTCCCACGCAGTG
Source organism: Pseudomugil gertrudae (assembly GCA_037177535.1). Lineage (NCBI taxonomy): Eukaryota > Metazoa > Chordata > Actinopteri > Atheriniformes > Pseudomugilidae > Pseudomugil > Pseudomugil gertrudae. Next base: position 3,402,555 of record JBAMHV010000024.1, read on the forward strand.
AATACAGTTGTGGTCTGAACTAGAGGCCTTTTGATAAGCTGTCTGGTAAAATCTGTAAGGTCCCTGGGTCTTTCTCTGGTTTTTCTAAAGTGTGTGTGTGTGTGTGTGTGTGTGCCTTCCCATTTCTTTTGTCTCCACCCTAAAGTCTAGATCTTCTAACAATTACTTTTAACACAACCTGCAATGTGGTTTCCTTTTACTATTAACTAGTGACACATCGAGGTTTGAAGACACTAATGACTGCACTCGTTTGTCTCATCATGTCTCTGTCCACCCACATCGCTGTCTATTTAGTCTATCTAGCAGTTTATTTGTCTGTTTCAAGACTCAAAAATTTTCCCCTCATACCGGCTTCCCACCATGTTTGAACAGTGGGTCAGCTGCATATGCGTAGCTGGAAGAAGTGACTGAAATAATCCCTTTCCTCAAAACACACCACTCTGTCCAGATCCCTTCACAATTAGCAGCCTACGGTCAGAAAGCTTACAGTGAAAATAAGCAGCCCAGAATCAAAGCAAACGCATGCGGGTGACCGCCGCAAAAACCCGCCACAAGTCGCCAAGTGCAATATTTTTAGGCTGCCTTTTCATGCTGATGCTACGATGGAGATGGTAGCTCTGATCTCATCTGCTAAATATTGTTTTAGCCATGTTAAGCTACAGGCTCTTTTTCGCTCCTTGTTCTATACACACAAAAGGGCTGTAAATTAATGTTTTTGGTAGGAGCCTGTTGCTAGGGGCTGGAAAGGGTAGGGAAGTAGGAAAGGGAAAAAGGGAATGGAGCAGGAGAGGTTAGTGGCCGGGGGCCAATTAAAATACAGATGTCTGACTGTCGGTGTAATTCCATTCAGCCAGGATTTACATTTAGAACAGTCACCAAGGCCTGCCACTCTGCTCTCGCACAGGAAATCGAAGCTGACTCCAACCTAATGAGAAAAGTGAACCTCCCGAACTTTTACGAGACTTGTCTGAACGGAGACTTGCAACTTTGCCCATAATATGAAAGCTCTTTCAGCTAATCACCCATTGACAGGGGAGACCAGTGCATTAGCAGCTCAGAAACTAATTTCACTTCATGCTGCTTGTGTGAAAAATGCATAGCGGAAAAGTCGTCCTTTGTTAATACTCTAACTTGGCAGCCTCTCCTAACCATAATCCCTGGCAAATAAGTTTACCTAATTTGGAAAAACACTCAAGAATGCACTTATTTGAGAATAAAGAATTTTATTGAGCTGAATGAAATAAAACTAACACTACAATATCTACATTCAAGATATCTATCTTGCTGCAGTCTATTATATAAATAAAACAGGTAGGAAAAAGATTTGTTGGGTTGTAGAAACTATTTATTGCCAAAAGAATTATACTCGTCACTGGCAGACTGCCATTTTTAAATATGTTTGCTGTAGCTGAAACTAATTACTAGTTAGCATACCTTCACAGGAGATTTCTAGCATGAAGCTAAAAAAATTTTTTCAGTCCTATGACAATAAAATTAGCCTAATAGCACCAATAAAGTAGACTAGTACCTGTGTCACTATGCTTATTTGTACACACTAAAGAAACTAGCTTGTTTATTACCAAAATAAGTCCTTTTGACCCCTGGTTCAGGTAAAGTATCATGTTTTTGTGCTAAGCTAGCTAACTGTTCATGCTATGTGAAGTTATAGTGTGTTTCCGTTTTCTTTAAAAGTCCTTTTCTGGAGGATTTGCAAAAAATGACAAAGGGACCTTATTTTCCCAAACAGAGGACTCTCAGAGTTAGAACATAAATTTAATAGATTTCAAGATGGTGGCAACAATTACCATCCAGGTAGTCCATGGATGTCTTTAGTGTTTTGCATCTATTTAGTTTGTAGCTCTGAATTGTTACTAATTACGTTCATACGGTGGAGTTGTTTGTGAAATGTCACAAATGTTTTTGGTTTATCAACACATTTTGGCATCATTGTAGATACAAATCAACTTTCCCCAAATTTATGCAACAGAAACTCCTGACAAAGTTTTGGCTATATCAACACATGGTTACTTGGAGTTACCAAACACCTGCAATGCACCATTAACTTGCCTTTTTCTTTGACCAAATATAAAACGTGATTATTTTAGCTTGCTCTATCCAACACTGACATATCTCTGCAAATGTTGGAATCTTTCAATGAGCATCAATGTCATTCCTTCATTACAGAAAAGACAGGGGAAGCAACATTCCTCTTTGAAGTGGAGTGATAGTTTGACTTTCATAGGCACTTAGTTACAGCATCCATTTAGCCAGAACAAGGCCACATAAAGCTTTGTGAGTGCACAATGTGCTGTGCTCGTCAATGGCAGTAATCTTGTATATGGAAGAGAGCAGGAAGTGTTCTGTACATAGCTGTAACTCACATCACATCACTGCTTTACTGTATTATCCATGTCCAACAAATGCCTTGACAGACTACCCCAGCCAAAGCACTCTTATGGTTTACATCCACCCTCCCTGTGCAAATCAGCTCTCTGCCTTTGATTCCCATTTTATAAGGAAAGGTCAGCACAGCAGTGATTTATGATAGGTTCTGCTGTAAGCTCAGTATGGTTATCCATCAATGAGGCTGGAGAAAATAGCAAAGACACAAAAGAACAAAAGTAAGATTGAGAATATTGTTTTTGTCCCACAAATATTTAGTTAAAAAGTCTGCACAAAGTCTTTGAGTCAAAGAAGGAAGTTCATTCTAAAGAATGATAGCTTTGTTTCATCTCTGTATTCATTTTCAGCTCCTCCTTATTTCAATCTACGATCCCTGTCACCAGTGCTGGCCATCCAGCTGGGATAAACAGGATACCCTCCTTGAATAATGAAGGCAGGAAGCAGGCTGCTGTCCACTTGTCCCCAGAGACCTGATCTAGGACAAAGTGGCATTTTCTACTCACCATGGTACAGATTTGCAATAAAAAAAGGAAACACTCAATACATCTGGAATTCAAAGCCCACCTTCAAACAATACCTCTGACCTAACCCTGATGTAAATCATCCAGGCCTTTCACTTGATGCAGACAACAAAGACAGGAGGCTTTAAGGGATATTTTCTTCTTCATTGTCAGGGGAAGGAAGCTGGATATGCTTGCAAAGCTTGTGCTCTTATGAAGGTATCAATGAGGGGAAATACAACAACAGCAACATCATTGAACTTCTTTCCGAGACTGAAAGTGAAGAAATTAACACTTGTAGGATTTTCCTTGTGCTGCACATTCCTTCACGTGGGCTGCTCATGGGATTAACGCAAACTGGTAACTTGTCTTATGATCAGTGAGGAGAGTGGCAGCACTGCGGAAAGTGAGTCTCTAAAAATAATATAACCTCTCATATTGAGGAACCAAGGCAGGGTTTGGCACATTATCCCACATCAGAGCCCTTTAACATGGGTCTTTTCCCTCTCCATGCGCCAGGCTGCACAGCAAGCGGCCAGGAATTGGACAGTGACAGCGGTGGGAATGAGCGGCGAAGAGGCACATCAGAGGCTGGCCTCTTCCCCAATAAAAGGGGTGATCAAACATGTTCTCTGCCTGCAAAAGAAAACATTATTCTAGGGAACGGCAGAATTGCTCGATGCAGCAGGGTGAGTGTTTTGTGCCTGTCGGGTCGTCCAACAACCTCGCTCAAATTTGGTTTCAGGGATTGTTGCTGGAAATGGAAAACAAATGTGCAGCTTTTGATGCGCCACCACACATGGATCTTTCTTGGCCTTTTTTCCGTTTTTCTTGCGGTTTTTTTTGTGCATCAGTTCCGCTCTGGCTGCTTTTGAAGATGGAAATTCACATTCCTCATCCCACCCAAAGCAAACACGAGTTTCTCCCTAAACAAGTATCCAAAGACTTTCTCTTATCTCTGTCAAAGTCAGACAGCCAGTGCAAACAAACAGAAATATAAAACATGGAAATAAAGTCTTTGTCCTCCCTCTTGGGACTGTAAAGACGGAAGTATGAATGACAAATTTATAAAAAGAAACTTTGCTGCTGATGTTCCAGAGATGTCTTGGTGACAGTCCATGCAGGTTTCATTTAATTTAAAGCGATCACCAAGTGACAGGAAAGGATCAAGAATTTGGCAGAAATGGCCTCAAACGCTTCTTGTAGTCTGCTTCCCTACAGTATTTATTCATATTATGTCAGTATTCATTATGCAAACACACACACACAAGTACACACACAAAGAAAGAGCACCCAGCTGACTCAGCAGGACGGTGGTGATGATGCGTCCTCAGCGGCAGAGACACGTGCAAACGAAAAGCTGACTGGCGTTCAGCTCACAGTGGGATGACATCATCCCCAGGGCACTAATTATTGGGTGACCTCCCCCCTGCTGGCGACACCGCCTGCCATACAGATGCACAGCAGACTGTTTCCTCACACTTTCTCCGCTGTGTGTGTGTGACTACTGTACTTACTTTATCAACAGCATTAACCAGAAGGGCCAGACTCGGGAAAAGCCAGGCGCAGCTGGGCCAAGCAGCATTCTGCACAAAACCGCATTATTCCTGCAGTCTGAATCCAATTAACAGTAAACCCACGCAGAGTTCGAGCACTAGAGAGGTACAGAGAGGAGGAAGGAGAATAGAGAGAGGCTGTGGTGGAAATATCTGGGGAGCAAAAAAGAGAGAATCACTTCGTCTTCTTTGAAGGAGCATTCTGCTTTCTCCTTTTGTGGCTGTCAACAATAGTGTTGTTCTATGAAACTGTTAAGGCGCCGAGGCCCACCTTTATCTGTGCGATTCACTTTCCCTGGCAGTACCACAAAGGCAAGGAAGAGAACACACCCCTTTATTTAATCTTATTTTACTCTCATCGGGTCAAGAGAGGAGCAGGGGCTCGCTTCTTTTTTGAAAACAAAGGCATGTTTGCATGCGCGTTTCCTTTTTTCTCTTTATCCTCCATTGATACAAGGACACGGCCATCAACACACATAAGACATTGAATAGATGAGGCAGTGACAGCCGGGGCTCGGGTGTGCTGTGGCAGGATATGGTAATGTGAACCAAATGAGTCTCAAACGCATGGCGAGTGGCCCTCGAGACAGATCCCTTCCCATGAAAAAGGCGCTGAAACATACGGTAATTGCTTTCAGTGTCGTTTGGAAGCAGTGCACCTCCTGACTTCAGGAGCTTTTTATAGACAGGGTGATTCTCCATTATTCTGCCAACGATACATTTCAAACACGAGGAAGGAGAATGGAGGGGAAACTGCGCTTGAAAAGTGATCAAAACAAAATGGGGAAACTGAGGGGAAAGATAGGAATAATTCATTTGCTTGTTTAGCAGGGCTGCAGATTTCACTTCTTTTTTTGTCATTCCATTCATACATAATTGTAGACCGTGCTGGAGGCTGCACAAGGTGCAATGAAAATAAACATGGTTGCCATTTGTCTTCTAACAGAATTATTTTTGTAGCAGCAGTAGGCTTTATGGACTGTTTTCATCTGTCGTTTTTCTTATCAGCAAACACACAGCTGAGAATTCCCATGCTAACTGCCTCCAGCCAGAGCGTCAGTCACCTATTCATTGCAAACTGATGTGTGATGGGGTTTGACTCAAAATGGCCGCCATGCATCATCAAGACAGATGGACAGGTTGATGACAGATGAATTGGCTCCACTCCTGCCTCAACTTCACGTGTAGACGCTCACATGGGTCACCTTTACGTTTCCAATCAGGATAAAATCTGCATTTCTGAAAACATCTCATCACAGCTTAAAAGAGAAAATCTTGTTCCACTCGTATAAGGTCGGGGGGGGGCAAAGTAGGAAGGCGGGGTAAACCCTTCTTACTTTTTGGACACGTAGAGCTGACACTGATGTATTTTCACTTACTTTTTTCCTTCTTAAATGACATCAGGAGTGGGGAGAAGATATGCATGGCAGCTTTCTCTCAGGCTGCGGTCACAGCTGAGTGAAGTAGAGCTTCTCCTGAAATGCACACTTGAGAGCCTGGAGGGAAGAGGAGAGGCAGCAGAAATGGAGCGTTCAGAACTAAAAAAAAAAAATCAAGTCAAACATGCAGATAGCTTTCGGGGCAGACTCTGTTGAGACATACCGACAGGTCAGTCTGTTTCCATTTGCAACAGCATTAAACTTTCACTTTTTTAAAATCATGTTATATGCTTTTAAACAAATCACACTATGAAAGATTTAACAAGAGGTTAAAGTATGACAATACCATCCGTTGTGACAGGAGTTTCTCAGAATATATATCACTGATTGATAATAATAATAAACTAAATGTAGATTCCTCTCTGTAATGGTAGAAATCAGAAGTTCTTCAATGTCATATTTGAATATTGAACACATAAAAGCCTGCCTTTTTTCCTTTCGTCCTGCTGTCAGTGGATGATGTGCCCCCACAATGCAACAACACAATGAACAAAAAGATTGAACTGGGACTGACAATGTTTGTGCCTCTATTACAAAAAAAGTTTTCATTTTAAAAGGATGAAATAAACAGTTTTTCAAACATCTAAATATGGTCCAAAGAGGCTTATTCACAACTTCCCCAACAGGGAAGAAAAGTTCAAAATTACTTTATGAATGCAAAAGACACTCAAGCAATAAAGTCTTTATAGGGTGGAAGATCCAATTGAGCACCATTAAAGGAGCTATACCATGCTTTTAAATCCTTCCTTTTAACATGTAAATCATTAATTTATTATCTGTATTAAGCAGAACCACAATGCTTTTGTCTGAAATCCTTCTTATTCTTGCTCCACACACACCTTATAACCCTGTTCTGAGGTGTGTCTTCAGAGAGACTCGTTTTGGTGCCGTCTCTTTAAATGTGAATGAGGCATGTCATGCCCCGCCCTCCTCCAGATCACAGGAAGTTCAACTCTACCCCGTTCCACCATGTTTGTAGCTTGATAGGAGCGATAAGCTAATCTCCTGACAGAGAAACATTTTATTGGTAAGTTTACTATAAATGTCAACACATCAGATACACCACATTGATTACCTGGAAGTCCACGACCTTATTTGGCAGACCCACAGCAAATACTGTAACGTAAAAAATTTTCTACTGCTTTTCCCTGAACGGGGTCGCAGAGGGGCTGGAGCCAATCCAGGCTCACAACGGGCAAGAGGCAGGGTACACCCTGGACAGATCGCTAGTCCATCACAGAGCCAACACACAGAGACAAACAACCATGCACACACACACACACACTCCTATGGACAATCTAGAGTCTCCAATCAGCCTATCCCCAAGGTGCATGTCTTTGGACTGTGGGAGGAAGCCGG
>JBAMHV010000024.1:3423499-3437281 GCA_037177535.1 Pseudomugil gertrudae
ATGCCCTTAAACCTGCATCTGGCACAATACTCACAAAAGACTTCACAAAAAACAAGAAAAAAGAGATAATAATATTTTTTATGACTAAATAAGAAATGATGGTCAGATTTTTCCTTTGCCCTCTTAAGCATCAAAGTATCTGTTCCTGCTGTATTGAAAGCTGTTTACGACGTGCTCCTCATCTTTACCGGTCCTGATAGCGTGGTGTCCCCATCTGGCTGTTGCACTCTTCATCTCATGTCCTCCTGTTCTCATTTCAGCAGAACTGCCCATGGAAGAGATTAAACCTGAAAGCAAGCGCTGCCATTCTGCTGTTGCAGAACAAGGCAACTTTCTTCAACCCTCCCAGCTTCGCGTGCACCTCCTGAGCAAAAAATGAACAGCAGAAAAACCCACGCAAAGCAGATTACTCCTGGACATCGCCGTATGTCAGACGCTGCCTTGTAGCAGGTGAAGTACCAACCAGAATGTGGCTTGTTTGGTCTTTTAAGTGACTGTGCCCAGGTATTAAATTATTCTGTAAAACATTATTGGAAGGCATCTTCTTTTTAAAAGAAGTCTTTAATTTACAATCCAGGGTTTGTCAGAAAATACCAGCTGTTGATATCATCCTTAAAAGTAGAACAAAGTCATATCACTCATCATGATGAGTCATCATGTCTGAGAAATGATATATTGCTTCATTAGATCAACTAAATAAGACCCTTTTCTTCCTAGATTACATAACCTTTTAAATTGTGTAGGTATGTTGAAAAACTAGTTTACAGTATTCAGTAACTAGATTGGAGACTGAGCAGCAGGATTATGTTATAATTCCGTTTATTTTCTATTTTTGTTGTTATTGGCTGGTAGTTGGCTGTAAATTGTGTGTAACTGGTAAAATTCCAACTCCGTATGCCAGTGCTATGCCTACTGGTGGGTATTATTTTCTCTGTAAACTGGCTGAAATGCATGTTTCATTATCAGTTCATGATCTGGAAACTGTGAGCCACATGCAGGAACAAAAGTCAACACAAACTCCAAAATACAGACATGTTTAAACTTATTTTATTGGTTACAGCATTTTGGACAGTTCCACTTTAGAAAAGCTGAAGTATACATGATTTGCCTGAATCAGTTCAATGCTTGTAGAAGAAATATTAAAACAAGATTTTTGTAATTAAAACTTTTTGGTAAGGCTGTACGATGGTTTGGTGATTAACACTGTGGCCTCGCAGTGTGAAGGTTGATGGTCTGCATCACGGGTAGTGTGGTGGTTTCAACAGAGTTGTGGCATTAGGTGTTGCGCATGTGCCCTCTTTCTCTTAATTTTATGGTCACTTTTTGCATCAATATGAATATTTTATTAATTTGTTAACCAGTTATACTCTTTTAATGTTATTTTCATTTACGTGTGTTTGCAGTCTCAAATTATTTGTAAATGTATTGTTTAATTATTTTTGTTAATATTCTTTAATATTATAGACTTTATTGATTGTTGGTGACGTTTCTCAAAAATAATGGAAATAATAATCATGTCTTTTTGATTGACAAGTATTTGCTATCCATCAGCAAGAAGACAGTGTAGCACCACCGCGGTTTTCAGCGGCTAACGGTGCCTTACTTAAGTTTGTTAGCTTCCATTTGCTTTGGGTTAGCTCGGTTAGCTCGTAGCTACAGGCAGCTCAGAGTTTGATAGATGTCAGTTATCCACCCCCAATCACAGCGCCGCTCTCAGCTCCACTTTTTTTCCTATTTTTATTTACCCTGGATAACAATATTCATGATGCTGCCAAGATTGTGATGTTTGAAACCACTGTGGTGGTACCAGTACCATCCAATTTTTAATGGACTGCTGTCTGCTGTTAGCATACGATGAGGCTAGCTGATAAAAGCAACTGTTATGAAATTAATTATTTAACTTGAGCTTAGACAGTGAAGTTAATCAATACAAAATGCGCTAAAGCACTCCAACCTAAAAGCATCAGCTCCAAGAATGTCACCAGCTATTTAGCTAAACTAATACTGCAAAACTCCCCAAGATAGAACCAGTTTCCAAAATTAGTATCACAATAAAACAGCTTTGAGCCTCCACTGGTGTCAGAAGTATGGGTAAGATGACTTCCTTTCACACTCTGAAACCAAAAATGAATGAAAGAAGTGATATATCTTTCATGTCTAATCTAACAAGGGAATTTTAACTGCTTTTTGCTTTAATTCACATCCTCGTACCATAGTTTCACATCTTGATCTGTTTCATTTAGCAGAAAGCAAATTGAATTTTCTTTCAAGATGTTAAATATTTGTGCCAGTGTCTAAAATGTTTTTCTCAGGTCCCTACAGGAGCCAACAGTCAGTTTAGAGAGCTGACAGAACAAATATCAACAAGCAGGGAGGGAAAGGGGGAAAAAAAGGAAGACTTCAACAGTGACTCCCAGAGGATGTCAAGTGAGATTGCTTGTGTGCATGTGTGGTAGCTATTCCTCTGGATGTGAAGAGATCTGAGAGTATCTGTCTATGTGTGCACAAGCAGACGTGTGCATGCTGCTTATTAATGTGCATATGTGTCTGCCAAACATCTGGCCTCACCCCAGTGTTTGAACATTTACACAGCACACACAGGTCAAAACAACAACTGCCAAATAAGTCATTTGGAGTGAGTTTATGAAAGTAACAGCACATGTTCCTGAGAGCTAATCATTATTTACCTTCATGTGTTTCCTTCCTCCGTCTTTTCCTGAAATCCATTACGGATGACCCCATTTGGATCCATTCGGCTAAGCAGATTTAGCCACCATGCTTGCTCCAGTCTCCCTAATATTTACATGGCAGTGCAAAGTGACCTGACATTTTTGTCTAAACCCACTCAGTCTCTCATTTCAGACAAATGATTTTCCTCAGCAGCGAGCGACCAAAGTGTACAAAAGCCATTTCATCTCGCTGCTGTCATGGCACGGATCCCACTCATTCCCTCATTTCTTTCTAATTATGCAGCAACGCGTAATTTAAATTGCTCCATAAAACGTGTTTCATGTAAAAAAGTAAGGGCGCAGAACCCAATTAGCGTTGGAGCGGTGAGAAAGCATGCTGTTCCTGCTCAACAGAGTCAATTAAAACTGGACGTGGAAGTGTATGTGTGAGAGAGTGAAATGAGCCACCTGGGACTTGTCTCCACCTGAAATGACAGACTCGCACAGTCAGTGCCCAGGCCATGTTTTCATGGGGCATTAGGAACTGGTGTTTAATTGCTAGCAGATTCAGTAAATTGAATCTTATTTAAATTGACCTGCAATGTGGCATTTAGTGCAAAAGATGAGCATAAAAAAGCTTTTAAAGGCTTTTGAAGTCTTGACTGATCCAATATTAGACGTACATTTAATAGGCTAGTGCTCTAATGCCAACTACTTCTTAAGACTTTTACCATTTTATTGTATAAGGTGTGCATTAAGGGCTACGCCTCAGTCATTCTGATCTTGTACTGGTAATGTTTGTTTTGTGTTATTTTGGATTAGGCTGTACTGGAACAGAATCATGTTGTGCTGGCTCAATGATGATAAAGGAATTGTTGGTAAGTTGGGATTGGAGCTGGGATGGCACATATATATGAGAAAGCAGTGAGCTACCATAATGAATGTAAGTAAATGGCACTATGATCCAGTTCTGTATACATGAAGGTATGCATAATGACTTTCCTGCTCTGTGATCTCATTAATTGCTTTAGCTATCCTAAACAAGTCCAAAGTTGTCTTCTAGGAAAACTGCTACTTTCAATGACTAGTATTCATAACATTAAATATTAATGAGTGTCAGTAATCACCATGTCATGTAGAGTAGCTGTGCCTGTAATTCTTCTACAGCTTTTTTGATCATATTTCATTGAAATATCCACATGCTGGTTATCGTGAGATGACAAACTTTGTTTTTTTCTTAAATCACATGATAATAATGAGCTTAAAAGTCATTTGCTGTAATTAGGAATGTACCGGTAAGTTACAATCATGTCTTATGTCTAAGTGACTGCTTGTCTTCCTATGATAACCACCTACTGCAACTGGTCATCACAAGACACACAGTTCTGTTACCCATGTGAATACGTTTTTAAGATGCAGTTAAAAAGAATATCTAGTTTTGGATCCTCAGGGCTGTATTTTGTAGATGATGTGGTTCTCTTTGTTTCCATCTTCAGATCTTCTGCATGCTCTGGTGTGATTTACAAGTCAGTCCCTCTAAGAATGAGACCATGGTCCTGAACCAGAAAATGGTGGAGTGCTCTCCAGGTTGAGAGTGAGCAATGAGTCACGCTGATGACTTTGAGTATCCAGGGATCTTGTCCATGAATGGTGGTAAGATGAAGCAATAGCTGGCCAGATGGACTGGGGCTTTGTCAGCGCACTGCACCAGTCAGTTGAGGTGGAATGAGCGCTCAGCTGAATAGCAAAGCTTTGGATTTACCGATCTGTCTAAACTCTAAACCTCGCTTCTGGTCACAAGATTTGGGTAGTGACTGAAACATTGAGACACAAATGGCTAAAATGAGCTTCCTTTGGAAAATCTTTGGGCTCAGGAGGTGTAGAATCATTACTACTCTGTGTCAAATGAAGACAGTTGAGCAACGATTAGGCTGCCTTGTGGTTCAATCCTTGGAGGTTTTCTGGGCATTCATCTTCAATGCCACTTAATCCAATTCAGGGCCGCAGGGAAGCTGGAGCCTATGCCAGTAATTAGCAGGTACAGCCTGGACAGGTTACCACAGAGAGACAAACAACCTCTCACTCCTAGTGACCCATTAACTGAGTTTAGACAGCAGAAGTGAGCCGGAGTACCAGGAGAGAACATGCGAACTCCTCACATAATGGCTGCTGTTTGAACCTCCTCCCAGCCCAGGCCCGAACCAGCGACCTTGCTGTGAGGCCGCAGTGCGAACCACTTCGCTGCCAGTTGTTTGGGGAGGTCCTGCTAAGAAGAGACCTTGGGTGAGACCCAGGATTTTCTGGAGGGTTAGTGTATCTCTTCTGGCTTTGGACTACTTTGAGATCCCCCATATCATAGTTTTCAGGACTTTTTATCTTGATCTGTGTCTCTTTTTGGTCAGGATTAGTTTTCCTTCTTTATGTTGGTTAGCTTTTGTTTCCTTACACACTGTCTCACCTGATTCTCAGTGGCTAATGGCTCACCTCATCTCGTTTGTAATTAGCTCTCTTATAAAAGCCTTCGTTTGTTTTTTGTTCATTTTCTAGTCTTCCTTGTCCCAGTTTTCCTCTTTTGTTTCTAGCGTTGCTTAATCACCCTTGTTAGTTCGTTTTGTGTTTTGCTAATCAGGTTTTGTCCATGTACTTGTTTATCCTGCTGTTGCAGTGCCTTTGTTCTCACACTACATGTGGGTCCTTCCTCCCTACCACTGATGACATCCCAGGAGGAGCTGGAGAGTCATTGGGGAAAGGCATATCTGGGACTTGGTATCACTCCTGTCCATCTCTCAGCACTGTGACTATGGTCAAGTTAAAGAAAATGGATGAAATGAAAATCTCTCTGGATCCAGGCAAAATAAACTTACTTCCATCTGCAACAAGATCAGGAGAATCCTTAGAGCTGTATCTCTGCATCATCATTACACGTTAAGTGTGTGTGTTTTACTTCCAAAAGCAGCAACCAGATATATTATAGTTAGCCATTCTTAGGGAGTACGTTGGATCTTGATTTTCCCTCCTCAGTAACCAATGTGTCATCTGACTGTGGGTACATTCTAAGAGGAGGTTCTCCAACTTAGTAGGAAGTGAAATCAAATAATAGTAGGTACAAAAAACTTTGCAAAAGCTATTAAAGCTACATTTTGGAATGAAGTGATTACTGCCATTCTGTTCTTTGTGAAGAGTTTATTGTTTTACCTCTGCCAGAATACCTTAAATGAGGACAGCTTCACAACACTTATGCTTTCTGTACCTCTATCTTTCATTAAAGGAAAACAAAACAGATTTAAACAAAAGTTTTTAGGTATATTAGTATGTTATAGAAACCAAAACATAGAATACAGCAAATTCATTAAATACTAACGATCTATTTCAGGTGTTTTACAACGAGACAATGCATACCTAATTTTTTAACACCATGAGTACAGAAGTACCTCTGCTGTTTATGTCCCTGAGACAGGATTGGGTCATTCGTGTTAATCATGTCCTTTCATTCTTTTTTCCATCTTTATTTCGCACCTCACTTCCCACCGCCACTCCATTCGCAGGTCAACGGCACTATTGATTTACACCCCTCACCTAATCACTTAGGTAACATTTCCCTGGCGGCTGCTTTTTTCTACCATGATTCATAGCCAAGCAATGAAATCTCCCAGTTGCCACTAATTAAGCGTAAGGTCAGCCTTTAATCATCACCTGCTTGTGCAGTGGGAGCGACTGCCCTTGCTGATTCAAAGGCTCTGCAAGATGAGTCCTGTCGGTGGGGGGAAAAAAAGGCATATTCTCACTCTGGCTGTGATGAATGATTACAAGTTTTGTCATTTCAGTGGCTTAAACGACACCCATTAGAAATGGCAGGGAAACAAAACTTCCTTGGATGTTTCCATAGCTTGATAAAAGCTTGATGTGAACAGATGTTTGGCTGAATAGCGTTTCTGTTTTTAACCGTCGCTGCTTTTAGACTTTACAATCACCCAAGTACACATATATGAATGCATATTATACTGGTTTCCCAGGACCAGCTCATTCCAACTGACGTTTATGTGCCATAAGTGCCACTTTGGTCCTGTGTGTGATGATTTAACCACTTTTGACACAAGCCAAGAACTCCCTCTCCCTTTAAAACTCAGCTTCACACCCACACTCTCACACACACACACATATTAAATTATCCACACATACACTTTGTAATGACTAACTGTAGGCAGGAGTTTAACCTTTAGCTATGAGAGTGTTAAAAAGTGGGTTTTTTAGATGTATAGCCAGTGCTCGAATTGGAAGCTCTTGCTTTGCTTTTCCGGCCTCCACAGGCAGGTCACGGGTTGAGGTGGGCTACACAGCCCATTATTGTTAAAAGGATTGTTGTCACTGTGGGAATTTCCTATAAAAGTACAGTCTTCCCTCTCTTCATGAAACTCCTATGAGGTTGCCTGTTCTCCAGCCAGTCGTAAACTCCAAAATAAGGCCTGTTTCAGTCATGTGAGGGTTGATATCCCACACGTGTATGGGAACCATTTAAACAGCTCACTTTGGTGTTAAGAATTCAAGTGGTGTGTTGTTTCAATTCTGGGGTGCTCAAAAACCATTTGAGATGCTATACTATGTCATTCATCACTGCACTGGTGAGTATTTATGTTTTGGCATGGTTTGAGATCTTAACGTGATCAATTGAGCCTCCAAAAAAGAAAGCTAAGCAAATTTGAGGTAAGATTAATTTATGTATTACTCATCTGTAATTGCAAAATCGTGTTTTTGTTGGATCCATAACAGTCAAATGAAATGTTTGGTGTGGAATCTTAGCTTGTTTCACATCTTGCTCACAGGAGATGAGAGTCAGTGGAGAGACTCTTCAAGACAGGAGCATTCAAGCCGTCATTTCATCAGCGGCTGTCCATCACAGACATTTCCTTTTGGACCAGAACAAAGGAAAGAGAAAATTGTCCACCAGTATCCTAGGTGATGAGTGGCTGTGCAAGGGATAATTGCAACAGGCAAAGGAACTGGAAGACTGAATTGCACAATGGGAGCAAACAGCTGATGAAAGCAGCAGACAGGCTGTCAGAGGAACAGGCAGGGAAAAGGTCCATCTACTGGTGAAAGGCGCTGTGATGGATGGTGTTCAGGGGTGCCAGGCTTGCTCCGGAAGATTGAGGACAATTTTCTCAGTGCCAAAGTGGCAGAAACAAATGGCTGGAATAGAGCTTGGGTCACATTGTTATCAACTGCCAGACACTGATGCCTTTCAGGTTTCGCTGCTCCTCTCAGGGAGACCTGGCTGACTGAGAATACGGCCCCACGGCACCTTTGCCGAGTTCTGGTCGAGGCTCGCTTCTGCCTGTCAAGAGACATCAAACCCTCTCAGCCAAGAAGAAGCCCAGACTCTGTCAGCTGGAAGTGCAGTGGATGTCTCCATAATCAAAAGCATTTCTTGGCAGTAGCTGTGGGGATTTTTTTTCATATTAAAGTGAAAATCCTTATATAAAGCTGAGTTCTCATGTGTTGGTTCTGTGGTCTTTAGAAGTTCAACTCATTTTAAATATGAAGAAAAGCCCCCCGTTCCTATCCTGGAAGTGGGACAGAGAGAGACATGAGTCTCTAAAGGCATCAAATGACCACCCTTCAATGAAAATGGAGTGAGAATGATTATGTGGTCATCATGATGGTACCCATGGGTGAGGGCTGGTGGGATAAAGGATCTGTCTGAACTTATGATTGAAAAATCATACTTGGGTGAAACATACATTTACTGCCTAAAGCTATATCGTGCTTCAAGCTGACATTCCTGGTCCACAAAGGATTTAAGCTATAATCCTGAAGATTTCCGGTTTGATAAATCTGGTGACACCTGTGGTTACTGGTGGGATCACTAGCAGTCCCAATAACACGACTTGTAGAGTTTCAAGCCTGCCTCTGCAAGTTAAATAGTTGTCTTTATAAAAGGGTGTCTTTAACTTCAAAACATAGCTGTTAAATAACATCTATTAATTACTGGCTACTTTATTAGGTTCACTTTGTTAGCAGTCTTAATTCTTTTTTACAAAGATTTAAGGATGATACATTTTAGTCTACATTGGATAGGTAGGGATGGGGTTAGGGGTTACACTTTTGGAGACTGATGTCACAGCGTGTGTTTATTGTTATGTTTCAGTGAGCAGCGGTGCTGGTGATGCTCCTCCTGCATCCTAAAGCTCTCAGACAAGGCTCGGTTCTCATGAATCGGGGACCAGTTGCAGTCAGAGCAGGCGAGGGTCACCTGCTCCACGACAAGACTGAAAATGAAATACACAAAGCTGCGACTGGCTGATCTCAGTCTGGCTTAATGTCAGGTTCACGTCTTCTAATGAAGATGGAGTCTCTTATGGAAAAGTCAAACTCAAAGTCAAACAAAGTTTATGTGTTCTAAACATATTTAGGGTGTAATATCATTGCTTTGCTTTTCCAACAACATTATTTCTATGCTCTCCAATGCCCATTGCGACTATATGTAGAGGGTTGATTATGCGACTTATTGCAACTTTTAGGATAGGACAACCAATAGCTTCCTGTTTAACTGAGGAGTCACAACACTGAATGTTGTTGAATTGCATCGTGTAATCTTTATGTGGTTCTAGCATGCACATTAGCAACTTTTGTTCGTTTGTTTTTTTTTAAACGAAATATTTCAACATTTGAAAAACCACTTTCTACAAAGTGTTTCATTACTCGTCCAAAACTAAAAAGAAGATAGCAGGCTGTTATCAGTTTTCCTTTTAGTGCTCAAAACAAAAATGGAAAAAATGGATAACGAGAGCTCAAATTGCATTTTTGGCTTTTCATTTGCGGCTGCAGTGTGACCCGGAACTGCTCTCGGCTTCATGTACCATCGTGTTGCTGCCAATATGGAGCAAAGCGATGACATCTGGACTGACAGTTTTAGACTCTTAGACACAGTTAGTCATGGAAATATTTTATCTGACGATCTTGAAACTATTCTGTTGTGATATCGGTTAGACATCAGTGACTGCCATCTGTCAGAAATTAATTTTAATAACTGATAATCCACACTGGAACATAAAAACAAAACTTTCTAGTGAGTCTGTGTGATTTATAGCCTCAGTTTTCTGTTCTTAGCTGACTGGAGTGACATCAGCAGGTACTTTCTCCAGCTGTAAACCATCTCATTTAAAGTTCGATGTTTTCAGACTATCTACTGTAAAACCCCTGAGATGGTTGTGTGTGAAAATCCTGCCAGCAGTTTGTGATATACATAGATCACTTTCAGAATCAACTGTCCTCGTTCTGATGCTCAGTTTGAACATCATGAGCATGTCTACATGTTTAAAGTCATTGAATTGCTTCCATATGAAGTATAACCATGGCAAGTTATTACTAATAAAAAAAATATAGTCTCCAATTGAAATGTTCAACACAGTGGCCAAAACAAGAAATCTAAATATTATGGAGTGGAAAGCACAATGTTTTTTTTTTCACTAACTACAGTGTGAAAATGATTTGAAAGCCTTTCAGCAACTCCCAAACAAGAAAGCATTAACTCTGTGGCTCAAATACACACCAGAGTCATTGCTTGTTTATTAAACCACTTTCCTGATCAGTGAAAAGAGGCCAGAACTTAGCGAAGTGACTTTAAATTGATTTTCCTTTTAAAATCTTTTGACATTGCCTAGACATGCAAATTGTAGATGATTCGAGCAGGCTCTTCCTCTGAAATACATGAAACATGTGTGCATGGCTTTTTGTAAGTAGTGATGAAAACCAAACGTCTATAAAAATAATCAATAGAGTTTAAAAACAAAACAACACAGACGGTAGATTCTCCGTACCTCACTGGTGGCAGACAAACAGGCGATTGAGAAAATGGGCTGTCTTGGCCTTAAACCACTACATTAATGAGCATCCAAAGAATTGGGATTCATTCTGTTTTTGGTTGATTTTCCCTTTGAATTGATGCAGGTCGTTACCCCCAAAGGACAAAGCAATCCATTATCCTTCAGAAATGAAAAATCAGAAATAAGCTGCAACTGTTTCCAGGTGATCATCTCTCTCTCTAGCATTTCCATATTGGAAACCTATTGTATTGGATTGATTTCCCTGGGAGACTTGTCAGTTTTCATTCATTTTTCAATTTGCAACTGCGTCAGCATGGGCCCACAGCCTTTGTTGAATCATAAAAAGACTGTTTTCTTGGCTACCGCCTAGCATCACAACTACAAACCTACAATCCGACTGCCAAACCAGCCGTGGGATGTAGTGATATGATGCAGAATTGTGACAACGTAGTGACAGAAATCAGTCTGTGCAGAAAAGAGGAAGAGATGTTATGAATTGTTGTTTGTAACATAATTTTGTCTGTCCTTATTTATTCCGTCTCTTTTATGCTCCAAAAGACAGACGGGCTTGGAAACAGACTTTGTCTTGATGTATTAATTATGTGGCTCTTCTTCTTCCACCAACATAAATAAAAAGGCAAAAATATGTTTTTTTCACTGAGCAAGGGGAACAGTTCCATCTTCCTACTCTCACTGTCGGCAGAAGGTGCAGGAGATTAAGTGTCAGATGATATTTAATGTGAAGAGGCCCTGTCTCTTTCCCTGACATCCTCTCCTGAGTGCACTGCTGCACAGTGCCGATACTCCAGTGCTCTCAATCCAGGTCTCATCAAATGGCACTCAAGTCAGAGGCAGGGAGAGAAATAGAGGACATATGGCGAGGAAGAAGAACAAAGATAGCGGAGGACAGAGAAAAAGGGGGCCGAAACAAAGAGGAGATGTGAGATGCCAAAGAGAAATCATTAGCTAAGATTGAAAGTGAGAAGAAGCAAGTGGTTTCAGGAGATGTGACGGGAATGACGCCTCGATGGGAGGCTGTGAGGAAAGATGGGGGAAGAAAAGGGAAAAATCCGAGTGGCTCTGTACAAAAACCCTGTAACCTCAGAGTACTTGCTGAAAACTACCCAGTGGTTGTGGCAGCAGGGAAAATAAGAGTGAAGGAAGGGAATAGACACTCATGTGCTACATAGATCCTGAGATTTTACTACCAACAGTCAGAGGTAAAAGAAAAGACTCGTGGATCCACTTGGATCAGTATGACTGGAGCTGCAAAACATCGTGATTTGATGCTGGTCCCTGGGTCACGAATCAATTTAAATGATATCACCCATTTTTTCCACATCAATTAGATTCTAAAATAGACATTGTGGATAGTCACACATATTGGGAGAGAGGGTGCGGTTATGTCCGCTGACCCTAAAGTGACACTTCATTTGAAGCAATGATTGGATAGCTTCTTTTGTATCAGCTGATGTTTATAGCTGGTAGTGACAATAAAAAGGTAACTGTCAATACATCCCTGCACTGGCTTGATGGTTTCATCAGAAAGCCCAATGAACTGTGATAGCTCCGGTCACTTCTCCCTAAAAAAAGTGTAAAGTTGAGAAAGTTTGCACAAGGTCTGAAACAAATGCAATTTCTTATGGATCGACCCATTCTGGACACCAGCCTAACTGACCCTGAGTGTTTAAGCTGTAGGATGACAGGCCCAGTGTCTGTTTACAATCTTACTGTTTTTTTAATAAGACAATGGAATCTTATACAGTGCTCCATCAATATCTACAGAATATTTAGGATGCTTAAAGGACAAAAAGGTTTTTGACCTCCACTCGCCTTGTCTGTGAACGAACGTGCAAAGTAAAACATATGTGTGCTCTGTAGAACAAGTCAAAGTAAAACGTTTATGTTGTTACAGCAGAAGAAAAGCTAGCTCAGGGTTAAACTGTTGTCCCTTTAGTCTGGCAGTGCTGTCGAATCTCTTTTCTGTGAGTTCTGTTACGTTTTTTATTCAGCAATGTCTTCAGCAGCGACTATTGTTTCAGAGGAAATGCTGGATCCTGGTCATCATGTGAGGAAAATCTTATTAATGGCCAGACTGAAGGGTAAACACAGAGGCTCGAGATCAGCATATAGAGATGAAATACACCTCTTTTAATTCTGTCAATCCAGAAATGACCAATTTGTGCCTTTTAGGATTTAATTTTCAGACGATTAAATAATTAAAGCAATAAAATAACAGATCTAGACACTGTGGACTCTTTTATGTTGAACATCAAAAACACATGCATACACCTTTTTTACATGCTCTACATTCATTTTATGTCCATTTTAGTCCATTTTATTATAAAAGAAGTGCTTATGCAGATGGAGCAGTAGTAGAAATGGTGGGGGTGGTGTGTATAGTCTATATCTCACATGGGACCAGCAAAAACAACAAGGAAGACAATTACAGAAATGAGTAGTAGTGAATACATACACAACAGCAAATATATAGTGAGTGTGTTGTCTGGAAACCAAGTGGAAACGGACATACATATTTACAATCTTTTAACCCATCGAGGAATATTTCATTTGTAACAAACCATTTCTGATTGTATTTAAAAAAAATTTAATTGATCTACTCAATTTATTTTTTATTTTCATTCATTTTATTTAAACAAAACGTAATTAAAATATCAATATCAAAATATCCCAAGTCCTTTTAGCTCTGAAATGCTTCTGAAACAGAGGTTAATAATAGTACACATTAGTACAGAACCACAGAGTTATGGAACAACTATCCGCATTCAAGGTGGAGGAATTGATATTCCAACACATAACGCGTGGGAGTGGATCTTTTAAAGAGCTGGTAAATATGACTTAAATAAAGCATTTCCATTAATGTTTGTGCTGTAATACAATAATCTGAGTGCTGTCAGTTTATATTGTCCCATTAATTAATATTAAATAATCGGACAAACTTTCCTGCAGCATCCTTCCTGCTTTTGCTGCAGCAACAGTGTTGCTTTAAGCCTGAATTATATTTTTACATTCTTTGTATATTTGAAGAATAGTCTGCTCCTCCATGGTAAATACACTGCTCTGTAGGACTTGCATGTTTGTGATTGGTCAGAACCTCCAAACACCACCCCTTTTATGTGAACGTGCACTATGTGAATAAGAAAATCCTGTTGTGTTAGCGCAGGGGTTTTCAACTAGATGTCATGAGAGTCAAGTTCCCTAACTCCCTTCCTCTGTGGGGTCCGTAAACAGTAAACATTTCACAAAGCTATGATATATTAAAACTGCAG
>JBAMHV010000024.1:3454860-3465290 GCA_037177535.1 Pseudomugil gertrudae
TGATTAGCTATATCTTCTGTTTTTCTTTTCTGTTTTGTGCATGAAATTATGTTTTGATGCTAATCAAATAAATAAATAAAAAAAATTATTTCACATCAGTTTTTAAAAGAAAACACCGGAAAAGTTGGTAGATCTGTCGCTGGTTCTTAATAGAGTCACAAGCTGGGTCTGAAAATTCCCCAAATATGGCACAAATGTTGCTAAGCTAACCGTGCAGTAATAAATGTTCTGCGTTGTTTATAGATCAGAATCGCTAACCAACAAATAAACCACTCATAATTACTAAATGACACTAAGATAGAAGCTTTGAATGACAAAAAGGCTTTGCTAAGGAAGCCCAGTGATCTTTGAAAAGAGCCTATCCTAGCCCTGTAAAGAGGTTTCATCAGTTCTGATTGTTAACCAGAAACTTATCTATTGAACTGTCTTTGGAGAGCTGATCGTTTAGAAGATTTTCTAATCAGAAAAATCACCTGAATCAAGCAGAGCCAAACAGATATCACTTTCTACCTTTTAGCACAAAGTGGGGGATGTTTTTGTGACTGGCTTGCTAACTTGAATCTCTAAAATCACACCGTACAGCTCCAAAAACATCCATAAACAAACACATCACTCTGTAATTTCTCTTCCTTTGTGTTTCTATTCACTTGAGTTTCACTAATAGAAAGAAAATGAGCAGCGAGCTGAAAGCGCTTTGAAGTTTGCCAGCAATAATTGAGATGATTGATAGTTGTGTTTCTAAACAGCCGAGTTTTGCATCTAGAGTGCAGAATAACAATGTGAAAAAGCATCAGTGTGAGAGTGCAATCATTGTTTCCTGGTTGGCTCAGACGGTGTGAATGCTCTGCGAGCGCATGCACAACTGCATATGCTTGTAAATTCATTGGCATCCAAACATACATACAGGCACTGACAAACACAAACAGCAAGTGAGAGTGGAAAAAATTGGGAGAAGCAACAAAGTGCATAGACAGCAAAAGCAGTAAATAATAGAATACATTTGTTCTTATTGAAAAGGGCTCTTCAGAGGATAAGACTCTCAGTGGTTTCCATCCAGGGATGCGAGAAAGAAAGAGCAATAGAAAGTCAGCGAGAGTGAATAAGCTCATCAGCACACTTGAGATAGTAGCTTGGAGTGGGGGAGATAAAGCCATTTTGGCACTGTAAAATCATGCATCCATCACAGTGCTTATCGGTCACTTGGGAAAGGTGCCTATAATAAATAGTCGACCACAGCGTCAATAGCTCAAAGCCAGACAACGGGAGGTGGTGCAGCAGTCCTCTGCACTTGTCTGAATTTGAGGAGCAATCAAACAGAATGGAGATATTTATGATGTGAGCTCATTTCATATCTAGCCAGAGGGAGATATGAGGGGAGGTGATGGCTTCCAGATTGTAAGGAAATGCTGAGGGGAAAGGTGAAGAAGTTTGTGGTTGTTGTAACAAGACATTGTTTTCATCTCGTCTCTGGAAGCTGCAGACGCACTCAAAGCTTCAGCAACATCAGTAAGCATAAAGGCAGTTTGAGTTAAGAATATTTTGCTGTCAACAAGAGCTGGATAATTTTAGAAAGTAAATTTTAGGAAGCTTCAACAGCTTACTCAGGGCCATGTCATCCAAAGCAACCAGTGACCAAGAGGAAACAAAGCATGTTTATTTGTTTCTTGTACAAGATGATTTAAATAGCTTTAGATAAATGCATAACAGCAGGAAGCAGAAGACACATTAAAAAGTGCAAAAAAGAATATAAAAATTAATCATAAAAGGGTCAAGCCCCAAAAACTACATGTACACCACAGGTGTACCAAGTTTATGCTATTTAAAGTTTGTGTTTTTTATTTAAGGTTCAAACCTAATGTTTTTACGAGAAGCTGTCCAGTAGCAGCAGGAGAAGCAAGAAGTTAGCCGACATCTTGCACAAAGACACACAAGACGTCACTTTCTCTGTTTGGTTTGTAGGTAGTCAGTTTGGGCCCAGACTGCAAACAAGGATCCACCAGGAGCCCTGTCATTACAGGATTTGCTTCTTTGGTCCTCATCCTCTACTGCTACTAAAAGCAAACTGTAGAAACAACCAGGTTTCATTCAAAGTGAACTAAATCTATTAAACATGGGATGTCTAAAAACACTTCAAGGTAAAATAATTACAAATACCAGAAAATGGCCAAAGTATGGGAGGGATTTTTATCACTTCTAAGTGTTTCCAGATATGTTGCATTAAGGTCTATCTGTCAGCTTGTAGGACTGAAGGCCATAACAGACTTTCCAAAATCCATTTAGAAATGTAGAGTGCTATCAGCAAGACTTTATACACATGCTGAGTCCTAAAGGAACAATGGTTTTTCTGAACTGTGTTATTTCAGAACTTAGATGAGCTAAGTGATAACAGTCCTAGGCACATTTGCCTGTCTGTCCTGGGAGAGGATCTCTCCTTCAATGTGGGCTCCATGAGGTTTCTTCAATTTTTATCCCCACAACTGGGTTTTTTAGGAGTTTTTCCTTACAGAGAAGGAGGGTCTAAGAACAGGATGTCCTGGGTCTGCCTAGTTTAGTGTAGTCATTACTGTCTTTATTGTGTGTTATGTCTGCTATTGTATGATCAACTGTGTGTGAAGCCCTTTGAGACAACTCTGTTGTGATACTGCGCTCTATAAATAAAATCATTCCCACAATCATTCTCAGCTGTTACCCCATCCAACCTGCTAAATCATTAGCTTTACTTTATTCTCCAATCCATCTAGAAATACATGACTGCTGCTGCTTTAAAGAACAATTAAATAAATAAAAAAAACACTTTTCTATTCGTAAGCTGTAAACTGAGTCATTAAAAGGAATTCTCCCTGTCCAGTATCTGCTCCTTTCACCCACAATTTATGGTAGCTAATATGTCCACACATGGACACTTTAAACCTCTGAGTTAGTAAATGATGCAAACCCTAACAGTGTTGCTCCAAAAGTTTCAACTTTCCTGAAGAATTAATAACTTTCAGAAATGTTTGGTGCTTTATGATGTCAAGCAGCTGAAAATCTGTTTGCCTTTTCTCTTAACTATGTGTATTATTAAAGTTATTGTCCTTAGAGGAACACAACTTATTTAACTATTTAACTGTACAAACAAACAATTCACAAAGTTGCAATCATTTCATATTTCTTAGTTGATAAGGACATAAGGAAAAACAAACAATGTTGACTTTTTTCTGGTGTGATAATGTTTAAATGTTGAGAAGTTCAGGAAACATTCATATTATCTGAGTGAGCTTAATTAGCTCTTAGCTACAGGCAGCTTGGAGTTTGATGGAAGACAATCATCCACCCCTACGCTCATATCCCCCCTCTCAGCTCATTGTCTTTCACCATTTTTGTATTTTCCATGCACAATGTTTGCGTGACATAACTTACTTACCTTACTGGGAAGCTCCATCCATCTTTTATATGCAGTTTGTGGTTACTGCATGCAGTGATGATAGCTGGGTACTTGATATTTGTTATGTGTAGATTGGTGGTAAACATAGCCTCACTTTTTATAGACAACATGGTGTCCAGATGTGTTGGGTCTTTTTGGCAGGAAATGACTTAAATTTGTTACTTTTTTTTTTTTACTTTAACAATACTTTAGAAACTGGTTGAAGGAACTTCAAAGTTCCCAGTTGAGTGAGCTGCTCTGGAAGTATGTGAGCCTGCAAATATGGCCTTTGGATAGTTACACATATGCTATAAATAACATTGATTAGCCTAGCAAAAGCTATAGTTTGCATGCTAAGCTAAACTCTTGTTTATGTCTTCAAGTGGTAGGAGGGTAATTGTTTATTGCCTTAAAAACTGACTTTTATGCACCCTAACCTGTGGAAGTGGGCTAATGCTAGCAGGCTGTGTGCTACTGGAGAATTTTTCTTTTGGCACTTATTCCACATCTTGACTTTAGTTCAACTTTTTTTTATTTGTTTGAACTTTTCTTAGCCCTAATTTAATCCTGGATTTATTTTTATTTTACTTATTTACTTTAATAAAAGCAAATTTGAAATGCACTCATTAACCCAAAAAAACAATAAAAAAAAACTAAACAACCAAAACTTTAGGTATATTTGCAACCACATTTAACTGAATAAAGCTTTATGTCAGTGCAAACCTTCAGGCAGAAATTTCTTTAATACTTTAATGAGGAGATTGTGGCATGTGTTTAGCCAACACAGCTAATGCAGTGGACACTGTAGAAATGGTACAGATGAAAGTTGCATTATACTCCTGATACGCCCTGTCCCTCCTTCCCGCCAACGCTCTGCATCACCAGTATACTAATCACCAGTCTGCAGAATGATACTAAACACCTGTGCACCGGCTCATCAGTTTCACCTGTTCTATCTCATCCAGCCATCTCTGACTCAGTGTGGTTTCGCTGCTCTGACTACAGGCCTCACTGTGTACCAGCCAGCACGCTCCACAGATCCTCGTCTCCCTTCTGACCAGACGAGGGGGACTAGACTAGGTTATCCTCACTGTCTCAGTGACTCGCAACTGCATCCTCCTCCTGCGTGCTCTCTGACGTGACAGCTCCTCATTACTTTCATTTTGGGCGTCCAGGGATTTTTTTAACCGCAGCACTTGTATTTTACTATAAAGAGAAGAAACTGCTTCAAGTTAAATGACTATTTCAATCAATATTTTTCAGCATTATTGACCAGTTGTCACATTCGTCAAAGCTGATTCTATAAGTGTTGCATCCTTTTCATAACATGTGAACAGTTTGGGCAAACACCATCACCCTGACAGTCATTGGGATAGATGATGCTGTATGAATGCTACATTATGATAAAGATAAAACATCATAAATAAGTACATTATGCTGCATTT
Source organism: Pseudomugil gertrudae (assembly GCA_037177535.1). NCBI lineage: Eukaryota > Metazoa > Chordata > Actinopteri > Atheriniformes > Pseudomugilidae > Pseudomugil > Pseudomugil gertrudae. The sequence continues at coordinate 3,459,709 of JBAMHV010000024.1, forward strand.
ACTTAGAGAAGTTTACCAAGGTAGAGGTCGGTTTACACTGAACATTTGTTTGAATTTAAATATCTGTCAAATTTTAGAGGATGTCTATAACTGCCCACCACCCCAACCTCCACCCCAACATTCCTTTGTACCATGATAGTGTGGGTTGAAACTAAACTTTGGCTCCTCTTTTTTTTTTCATACTCTTTTTTTTTTTTATTTTAAACCACATCCTAAACAATTAGCCGACCCCAAACGTTTCACGACAGTTTCATCAAATTCAGAGCTCAGGAGAAATGGCATTCATTTATGGCATCGGCTTGGATGCAATCACAAAAGCTCTAACTGTTGCAGAAATAAAGAGGCAATGATTTGACAAGGTGAAAGCAATTTTAACAAAGCATTTAGTGATCCTAGACCCTTTGAGCAGAAATAACATGCTGATACACATTTAAACTCTGTAGTAGTTCCTAAAATGCATAAAAAACAATGTGGTTATATGCTATGTTGATGCTCCAAAGAGATGATGATGGTTGTGACATGGTGACAGCGTTTTTAGCAAATTAAAGTATTTAAATCAAGCTGTCAAAGTCAAATATTTTAACAATGAAACATGTTTAAATGAAGTCGTTTAATTACAAGTCATCAATCGATGCTAAAATCATCCTGACAAGTTGTAATAAATCAGAAGGGATTGTGTTAAGAGGAATAAGATTTCGGTTAAATAACATGCATGACTAGAAACCTGATGAAGAAAAATATTTCATATAAAGTAATATTTTCATATTTATTGTTGCTTTTTTCTTTGCATCTTATCTGACTTTTAAAAGATTTAAAAGATGAATAAGATTAAATTTGATCCAAGCGTCTGAAAAACTAAAATGTCACTATTGATGTAATTTTTGATCATATAAATAAAGGTCATGCTTATCTCAATAGGTTATTATCTCCACAGAGATTAGTCCATAGTTTGCTTTTTCTCTTTTGCTGTTCAGAGCCAATCACGCTGAATGCTTATTTTCTTACTACACATGCTGTTCTTGTCTTTTTCTTTTGGCCCTGGAAGCGAATCTGCTCTGTGGGGACTGAAACAGTAACCTCTGGGAACTGCGCTAGCATCGAAGACAGACGGTAATCCTCCGGCAAACCCCAGCTCATCCCAGCCCATCATTACATCTCTGTGACCTGAAGCACAACTTCCTGGTAGCCCCCCCTCTCCTTCCTGCAGTCCCACATTTCCTTCACTCTGAGACCAAAATATGATGCTTTCCTCAACTCAAGCTTTCCCACAAAACCAGCCCATATGGCTGCACACTAGTGGCAGCCTGGACCATCACACCCAGACCTCGCTGCTGCCAAGGCCAGTGCAGACACAGGCACAACTTTATTGGCAGAAAACATTTGAATGATTTGCTCTTTTCACCATTCAGTAAATCGTGCTGCAGCATTGACTAACATGAACGTGTTAGCTTTGAATGCATGCTACATGTAAGTTCATTTAGATTCAATTTGAAGCTCAAAAATGTATTGAAAAGGGATTGTTTGTGTCTGAGGAGCATTTTGCTCCCACAAAGGTGGCTATTAGCTGGCATTAAGGGAAGATAATTCGATCCTTTGCAATCACAAATAGCACCAGTGAGAATATTTTGTTTATAGAACGAAGCCAAAATGTGATAATAACACTTAAACAATGACTCAAAGTCTCTGGCGAAACTACAAAGACAGCCACAAGGGTGAACTTCTGAGGATTTCTTTAATATAGAAAAAAAAAAGTTATGTGCTTACTTCAGAAGCGCCTGTCTTCACACACACTGCAGTGATGTGATTTCATATAAAAAAAACACTTCAAAAACAAGAAATAAAGAAAAAAAAGTGCTCTTTTATTTTTCAATTCCAAAAGGCATGAAACAGTCGTGAGTGGATAAATAATGCTGACGCACTTTTGCCATGTGTAAGGACATTCATTTCATCTAGGTTGTGATTGAAAAAGCCTCACTGCCCCGGGTTCAAAGCCCTATTACATGGCACTGTGTCTGGCTTTTTCATCACAGATGGGTGTCTGGGGGCTGACATTGGAGAAAGATAGGATATCAGAGCTGAGAATGATACAAGAATCGCCTCTGAAAATCAATCGGGGGGACAGTCCTGCAGTGGTTGTGCCTATTTATTTCTGCATCGCTCTGCGCAAGGCCCTTCATCACTGCACGCTTCTGTGAAAGTCCAAAACATAAAGCATGATCTGGTCCCACAAAGCCATGTGAAGTCATGTCTTTTTAGCTACATGTTGCCAGCATATCAATTCATGTTCACCAAGCTAAGAAAAAATCAGACGTATTTCTTTTTAAAATGGGGAAAATCTGTTTTCATCATTATAACATAGGATGCTTCTGTAGTTTGTGCTGTTTTTGAATGATGGAAAGAAACGGCAATTTCCCTGTGTGGTTGTGCGAGCCGTTTTTTTCTTTTGACTTTTCTTTTAATCAGTTTTTAACCTGGTTGTCAGAAGCCCTCAGAATGTCACGGAGGAAAATCCAAAGGAGATAAAAGACATGGTGATGAGAGCTAAAACAGCTCAAAAAGATTTTCCCTTCAGCGTGTAACTTCCGAGCTCGATCTGCTAACGTTTAATTTCTCTGATATATTTTGCATCTACGTCGTTCTTAAACAAATACACACATATACACACTTTGAACAATACAGACACACAAACCAATACCAGTCAAATTTGTCCATATTATCCCGACTTCTGCCTCAAACTACTGTGACACAGAGTTACTTTGCCGGGTTGATTACCGTTTTATTTATTACCTCTGCCAAGGAGACTTTTATTTCGCCCATGTTATTCTGTCTGTCCATTGCTCTGTTCGTTTGCAGCTTTTGGCTAAAACATGAATTATGGTGCCTCCAAGAAGCTGCTGAACAGGATCACCCACATACACTCTACCGTCCACCATAAAGGTGACGATGAGGATGCTCAGGTTAAACCCTGCCCTTTTAGCTCACTGCGCTCAGGTAGCAACACCTTTTTTTTTTTCTTTCCTTTAACTTTTGGAAGTAGTCTAGAAGGAATTTTAAGGACTCTTTACAAAATGCATTGAAAAAAGCTGCTTGCAGAGGCCTGCAGTCTCTGAGTGCTTCTCAAGTTTATTTATTTGCCTATTGGTTTATCATAGATAATGCAATCACAGACTGAGGACATAAAGTACAACTGGTATTTAGCATAAGCATATGTAGCAATAAGCTAATTGTTTATGCAACTTTGTGACAGGACAGATGCTATCTCATAACAGCTTCTCACCTGCAGCGTATGGGTATAACAACGATCTGATGCACATTTTCTTGCCATTCTCAAAGTCATTCCATCATCTTAAGGTATGACTGAGTCTGCTACAAAACTGGCAGCACTGACTTTCTTTTGGGGATTTTCAACTTTACAATTATACAAACTGTTGTATGTGTAAATTTACATTCTATAACTCTCCATCATCCTTGTTGGACTGTTCTCTTTGTCACTGCTCAGATGTAAATTTAAAGTGTGGAAAACTAATACAAACAGCTTGTGTTAGTGCATATATAGGCATTCAAAAAGTGATTGTCTTGCTGCATACTGTGTAAATAAAGCACATTATATCTCTGCTGGTAGAAGAATCTATTTGAAATAGCAGACTGGTCAGATGCAGCACTTTTAGCATCATTACATTTGTTCCTCTGCTTTAGGACAGAGCAAAGCTAATAAAAAGTTGCAGGTAAACCACCTCTCTCTTGTCAAGTTATAAAGAAAAAGTCAAGCTTCTTGACATTATGATTGTAAAAATTTCAGAAAAAAATCTTAATCTTTGACATGTTTCAGCCAAAGGTTAATAACGCTATTTAGAGAATTGATGATTTTCCAACGAACAAGCCAAGTGATATGCAGGCAAAGGTTTTTGGAAGGCTCTAAAGAGAAGCGTAACAAGTTGCTTGACCTCCTGAACTGCCCTGAAACTCAACTTGAATGGGCTTGTGTTGGTCATTTCACAAGCTGAAAGCACCTGCAGGCACTAAGCAGAGAAAAAGATGGCTTAGTTGCATATGCCTGGAGCTTTATAAACCTTTAATTGTGCCCCTAAACCAATTCCTAACTCAAGTGTTGCTCAGAAAAAAAGTTTTCTTGTAATTATCCTTTTGGGCTGGGAAGGAGCTCAAAGTTCCAAGTGCTTGAGATGTAGGAATGCAAAGAGCAAAAGGTTTAATTGGACTAAATGTGGTTTTTTCAGCCTTGTTTTCAGTTGCTTTTTAATCTCATGCTTACTGAGTTTATTACCACGGCTGCTGTCAGTGTCACGTTTCACATATTTGAGTATTGGGACTGTTACTGGAACATAGGAGGAAATCAGGAGAAGTTTCAGATGATCAGGGTATTGATGATGAACATTTATTAGACTGAATCAGTTGTGAAATATTCACTCACGTTTTTACCCTTCTGTAGCTCTGCATTCACATCCTTTATCGTCCTCTATTGTTTGATGGCCTGGCACACAATCAGCGGGCGTCTATAGTCAGATGGAGTTTCATGAAGCTTTGAAGCTTTTCCGCACATTGACAGAGAAAATAGTTCATCTTCAACATTTCATGTGCACACAAAACCACCTGCTGGGGTAGTTTGTGCCAACAGACAACCCCAGAGTGGCCGTTGGGACCGGCAGGACCTGGCCCTGGTCCTCTGGGCTCTTCAGTGTCCTGAAAACAAAAAAAACATCAAATAGAAAGTTTAAAAGAATCACGGTGAAATCTGGTGCAGCTGTTTGGCCTGCAGGAGTTGGTGCACAGCCACAAATAAAAGGACTTGTGCACAGCAGTTGTTCCTAATTGGTGATTTATAAAAAAAAAAAAAAGGATCTTGCTAAGTTTTATTTTCAAACTAATCAACACAACAGTGTGTGGAGGCAGAACGACAGAGGCAGAGGAGTGTGACAATGCTGGTGCTAATGGACTCGGAATAAAGGGAAGTGGAGGCAGAGAAAGACCTTTGACACAACAAGGAGACGCTGGAGGAGGAGGCGGGCAAATGCCATAAGACTTCTATATTTCCCAAACCTCCAGCAGCAGTGGTGTTCAGTCACCTGCGATGTCACATGAGTTATGGATCAATGACAGAAGCAGGAAAACATTGTGTTGTTAAAGCAGCGACAGTTTATCTGCAGATTACACAATGATCACTGAGATTCTTCATGATCCTGATCTGTAACAAACCCCAGTAGCCCCTCGTCAAAACGTCCTGCTAGTGTAAATGTTGCAGTGGTTTGTTGCTAAATGATTAAACTTCCCATCAGCTCAAATGTAAAACCACAAATGGATATTCTAACTATTCATACACACCATTTATTACACAATAGGTCCTACTGAGGGTTTCCTGGTTTAACGTGGATAAAATGAATAATTAGTATAATAATTTGTAATATGGTAAATTGACAGGTGGACATTTAAATACTGGCTGTCAGTCTGTGCACGCATACTGTCCACATCTGTCCCTGTCCAACACACAAGGGGCCAGATTTACTAAAGGTTTGCATGTAGTAAAACGCGTGCAAACTCGTTGCGCACGCTAAAAAAAGTACAAACTG
>JBAMHV010000024.1:3483392-3493545 GCA_037177535.1 Pseudomugil gertrudae
GGGGGGAAGTTTTTGACAAACATCGAAACTGGTGGGGGCGGGGAAAAAGGGGGAAAGGAAGAAAAAAAAAAAAAAAAAAAAAAGGGTCCCTAGCACTTCGGGACAACGTGTCCCACAGGACAGTAGCTGTGTCCAACCAGACTTGCAGCAGTCTGGCACTTAGCTATGCTGTTCCTCGTTGTTTGATTTCATGCTTGTGTTGTTTTATTCTCTGACGTACGTCGCTTTGGATAAAAGCGTCTGCTAAATGCCTGTAGAATAGAATAGAATAGAATAGAATTAAAGCTTCTCAAGTTGCTACCTGCGTTTATATCTAACATTATCCTGGTCAGAGCTGACAATCTGATTTATCTTTATATGTAAAGAGATGAACAACTGGAAAATGGATGACATTTAAATAAATTGTTGTTAAACCCATGACAATAAAGCACGTTTTTATGAAAAACTTGCTTCAGGTGGTCTTAGCTGGCACCAGGAAGTATGAAATGTCTCTTAGGCCAAAATCTGCCTGGTTACCATTCTCTGGCTGAAATTATTATTTATATTTCTTTCTCTTCCTCTGAAATCAGTCTGTATTAGCAAAGCATTTTAATATTATAATGTGTAACTTCACTGAGTGCTTCCAACATATCTGTTCCTGAATGATTTGATGTAAATGTGAGGTTGAAATAGAACTTTTAGAAGCCCATATCTATAGTAGGATTTCATCAGTAAGACTGATAGAAACAGTTCATAGCTCTAATGTCCCTCCATGACAAGAAACCTTTAAAAACAACACATTAATTTTTCCTGCATCGGCCATATTTTGTTTTGCTCCACAGTAATGAGCAGTTTGATCTAAACCTGCTACCATACAACTGGCCTTCAGCTCTGTCTGTCTCGCCTTGATCTTTACGATCAGGGGACTTAACAATAATACAGGCGCTTTGTAAGTAGCTTCTGTTTCAGAAGCCCGAAACCCCTCACCACCTACTGACCTTCCTAAAAGACCCCATAAGGTTAATCCCCAGGCAAATAATTGAATCTTGACCTAACTATTATTATCTCCCTCTAACCGTTCCACTCGGCAGGAAGCTGACCTCGTAAAAGCCCCAGGGCCTCCCTCTGGCTCCCCACTCTCTAATAGACGGACACACACGTGCACAAACACTTTCATCCCCGTACATTGACGCCAATACCGGCGGACAAATATGGGCATCTTTGACAACATATTGCACATAAACACCTTCGGGAAGATCGAACGCAGGATAAAACCAAAACGAGCATAAGCAGCACACAAACACCCGGGTGATTTACTGCACAGTGACACCAGCTCAAGTTTGGGAGGGAGGAGTGTACCATCGTCTGCCAGTGGGTGGTAAGGACTGTGACTAAAGCGATCTCACAGACCCGTGACTGCAGGGAGAATGAAATCACACCTGGCACGGACCGCCAACTGGTCAAGACATGACACACAAACGCACACATTTTCTTATACAATTGAAAAGTATACTTGGCTAGTCAAAGAATGCTTTGACCACACTTGAAAAATGTACCTCTCACACACACATTATGCAGCATATGCACATGTCTTCTGGTGGTCTTCATGGCTTAATGGTCTTGTGGGTTTTGTAATTAATTAAAATGCTCATCTCTCCTGGGGCTGACAGGAAATGCATGTTTGAGATCTCTCAAGAGGGACAAAAAAACGTGTAGCTCCAGCCTTCTATGCAAAATTAGCATAATTTGGTTTCAGTATATTGAACATGAACTCTAAGAATAATTCTAATTGTCAAACATACAGTTGCTGCTGCGTGCAGCTGATAGAAACGGCTCACACATCACCTGCAGGTGCAGTGACACAACCAGGCTCATAACTTCCTCTTCAGGTTTAAAACTATTTATATGTGCATAATTGTTTTCCTGACATCTCACCGTGTAATATCTCTTCAGTCTGTGTCAACAAAACCCTTCAGTTTCTGCTCCTGCCCTTTAAATGGGAGCATTGAAATTAAGTGATGGCCCAGAATAGCCTATGTGAGCTGGTGCTGACTTAATGTTTAAAGGTATGGTGGATTTCAAGCCTACCAGGAAAAGCACAACTAGTTTTTTTTTTCACATTTTGTGGCTTTACACCGGAAATTAAAGTTGCTCTGTGCCAAAGTTGAGTGACAAACCACAGTGGTCATGACCACAATACAACATTAGGATACAAAGTTATAGGAGCACTCAGACAGAGAACTATACTGATACAGCCTCCTCCTTGGGAGGGGCATCTAGCAGTCTGTCACCAGAATAACCCTGCAGTATTAGACAGCTGGAAATGAAGAAGAATAACACACCCAACCCCTTACTGTTAATCCATTCACTGGGAGCACCCTGCGAGAAAGACCTCAGTCAAAGCAGCATCCCAAGAATCCTTCAAGCTGTCTGACAGAGCTACAAAGTTGCAAGGCTGCCAGGGGAGATATTGCTGGAAAACCCACAGTGAGCACTTTATGAATCTAGTCTGTGAGGCAGAATCGCTAGAGTGTAGAAAAGCCCTGCTGCCAAAGCAAAACAGCAGAGGCAGGAGAGATTGTTCTGGTGATATGGAAACAAAACGCAACCATAAAACAATTCTCTGCAGAGTGGGCACAGTTCATTACCCAACTTATAGCTCCCCTGCTGAGTAGCATGGTGGTGGTGATGTCATGCTGTGGAAAGGCTTTTAGCAGAAGGGATTGGAAAGCGTATAGAGATGGATGGATGACAACTGGAACTTAATGAACTCTCTATCAAATTGCAAAAAATTAAGAAGCCATAATAATCAGATGGTTAAAGAGCCTTGGAATGAAAAGATAGAGATTGGTAAAAGTTCAGTACAGGAGGTACAGAGAGGGTCACTCCTGCAGGTTTTTAATGTATCCCTGCTCCAACAAATATGGTTTACATTAAATGGATCCAAAAGCCTATGGAGTTCTGCACCATATGGAGCAGTGATGGAGCAGTGGTACATAGGAAACCTGCATGATTGGCCAGACCTAGACACCTCTGATGTAGCTTCATAAGAGCAGTGTTATGTGTAAAGTGTATAGACTGTAAGAAAAAAACATTAACTTTTTTCTGATAAATAATAGCATATTTGAAATGTTGTGTCCATGTTTTACTTTATACTTCTGTATTGAAACATCTTAAAAAAACAACCTCTAGAGAGTAAACAGTTAAATTTTTGACAGGTTTAGTTAAAATGTAACTTTATTACCAGTTGTTTAATACAATACACACACACACACACACACACACATATATATATATGTGCAGATGTAGAAGTAAAAAAATGTCCAGTCATCATCTGACTGCATCATGTCATAAATATTAAATTATATCATATTATATTTTATTATACTATTTTATTCTTGTTTAGAGTAGTTATTAAACTAAACACTTATGTAGAAAAATATCTTGTTCCCTTTTAAGTCTTGTCTGCTGAGTTGGTACCTGTATTTTCAAGAAATTTAGCAGAGACCACTGAGAAGATGAATCCTGCAGATATGTTCCATTAGCAAATCGCTGGTTTAACCCCAGTGAGTCACTAAAATGATTGAATGGTAATTAACTTGCTGGATGGACTGGTGTGAAATGTGGTGTGACATTTAAGGACCTCCATAAGTTTTTGTTTTTGGTGACATGTCTCAAAGTCTCAATAACAGTTTGATGGATTGAGCTCATGGCTCCAAGTGAATGTAACCTAAGGACATAGTTGACCTCCTGACTCTCCCACTCGTAACACCAGCAGTACAACATTTGAGCTTTGGAGTGAAATGTCTTGGCAACTGCTGGATGGATTGAGTACTGTGCTGACTCCTACAATTTTTTTGGAGCAAGGATATCTTTTTATATTACATCTACCACTAGCATATTTAAAAGAAAGTGTTGTCGACCAAATTTTGCAGTTGGTTGTCTGTTTAATTGTTCTCATAGTGGCTGGACCAGTTTAACCTTAATTCATCACCATAGAAAACAGAAACAAGTTAATAACACTCAGCATAAAAAAATCACATTCTCATTGCTTTGTGCTTCTATTTTTTCTTCTGGTTTTAGCATCTCCATGATTTTTACAGTCAGCAATAATAATGGTAAAGGACTGGTAAATACAATAAATGATGTGATAGAGCTGAAAAGACATATTACACGTATACAAAGAAAGGTTGTTGTCATTATTTAGACATGTTTAGTAAACACTTTTTTGCTTTTGGGAAGAAAAAAAGAAAAATATAAACCATATTTAATTTATATCATCAGTCATTATCATTAATCATCCATGATTCTCATTATACTGGGATATCATCAGGCATGGAGCAGTGGTGGAAACAAATGATGCGACCCCAGAAGGAAGCAAAGCAAAGTGCTCTCTGCATCCTCATTTCTGTCTTCTCTTCAGCATAATTGCAACGAATGGTTTGCTAACCTTGATGAATATTTAAAGAGTATTATTTGTTGCAGCCTCAGATTTGGGCATTAGATATTAACCCATTCTGCACTTTCATAGGAAATATTCCTAAAATGCGAAGCTCAAAGCTGGAGAAAAGGTTCACTCTTTGAGGATGAGAAACCATAAGAAAAAAGGACAACAAACAAATCAACTAAGGAATAATACTTAATGAAAAGAATACATTTCACAGTGGAAATGGGTTTATTTCCTCAGCATGTGCAGCACTGTGCAATAGTTTTAATTCACCCTTCATTTAAGTTTTATTTTAAGGAGACATACTTTTTTTGTTGGTTTTTTTGTTTGTTTTTTGTTTTGGGAGGATGTCTGTTGATGTGCTTTTTTAGGCTTTGCTCCTTAAAAAGTTTATTTTTTTGGACATTTTCTTAGCTTTACTTACTTTAAGTTCAGTCCAGTTTTTTTTTAGTGTAGTCATTAAATGCTAATCTATTCAATATTTAGGCACAAAAAAGACAGAATGGACATCTTTGTACAATCTATGGACAGTTTTAATCTATGGACACGTGTGCCTGGTACAAAGACTCTTAATTAGTTTCCATTTCTCTCTTTACATCTTCAAAAATAGCAAAGCAAACACAATTTAACAGATGTAAAATAGTATTTTTGCACCAGCAAGGTGAATCCAAAGGAGCTATTAGCTGATGACTTGGCATATCTCACCACTTTGAGCAGTTTGTCCTTTAAGCAGTTGATTAAACTGGACAAGTGAAGGACAAAGGAAGCAACAGTCCTAAAAATGTAAAATTATGTCCCTAAAGAATGAAAGGAAGAAAATTCTGGAATTATCCAAAACTGAGTTTGAGAGAATCATCAGGAATTCAGACCAAAGCATTGCAGACAATAAATTAATGATTTACATGTGAAAAGGAAGGTTTTAAAAGCATGATATATCTCCTTTAAACAAAACATATGTCATATCTTAGGATGGTGTGCAGTGTGTTCTAAAGAAATGTTAAACTGAATAAGTGGATGATGAAAAGTGTGAGGTTTAAAATATCTTCAGCAAATGAAGAGGATCTGAAAGTGAGGCCTTTAAAAAATATTTAAAAAAGAAAAAAGATATCTGAGAAAAAAATAATTATAACTGAAGTTTGTCAGATAGTATACGGTTTTACTAAACTAACACTTGGTTTTGTAACTCCCACCGTAAAGTGTGTGCTTGATGGTGAAACAGTGTCTTACTCAGGCTACTTTTACATATGTTTATTAGCACAACACATATATTACTGCTTTGTTGCCAGCAGGTAATCAACTGAAAATGAAACAAAGGCAAACAAAACACAATATTAAAGCCCACATACACACTACGTGCTTTGTGAAAATGTAAATACTTAATATAATAAGTACTTTTTTAAAACTACGGTGTAACTTACCAGCTCAGCTTCACCAGCAAACAAACCAAAAAAACCTGCGTAATAGAAAAACAGGATGCAGCATGTAAAACAAGCAGATCTGCACCGCGACCTCTTAAGAGTCCAGATCAACAAAGCAGCATAGAATAATCTTTACAGGTAACAGAAGAAAAGAGAGTCAACATTGAAATAAAAATAAACTATTCCATATTGAGTGGTTTAATCAAATACTGACTTTTAAAGCTAGTTGAAATAGCAGAAGCTCTGTTTTTGCACATTTATGTAAAAACTGCACATATTTCTCATGTTTCTTGACAATAAAAAACAAATAATTTAGTGGCGTACTGTAGGCTGTGTTTTTGTCATTGACCAAAAGTGATGAGAGAATTTTTATCCATCCAGTGATATGCTTAGTATAATTTGTTCAGCTGCTCACCAGACATTCCTTAAACTTATGTAACTAGTATGTGATAAATATTTAGTATATTCATTTTGCTGATGTTGAACTTCAGCTGAATCTATGGTCTGTAACATCTGTCCTGTGATGGTTCGATAAGAATGCACTTAGCATCCTACTCGTTAGAGTAAAAGGTGATAAAAATCTGAATCAAATTACAATTAAAGTACAAATGAAAAATATAATGCCTCATTGACTATTAAATGGTTTTCACCATTTCCTGCTGGCATCTAAAAAAAAAGCAATTACTTATCCTTATAATCAAATAAGAATCTGGTCACAAGTAACCAAATCCAGCTGATTTACCCACTGCTCATTTTATTAGGTACACTTAGCTATGAATACATCGGACTTCCTTTTGATTTTAAAACGACCTTAGTCTTTGGTATCAGCAAGATGTTGGAGATGAAGTTGTTGAGCTTGTACACCAGAAAATGCTCTTTTAATAGTCTAACGTTGTGGGGCTCTAGCCTTTCTTTCGACATGCAAGTCTGGGGAACTATTTTGATGTGTGGACTTTATTTCTTCATCTTTGATAACCTTTTTGATACAGCATTAATGATCTGGAATGTGTTTTTCCCACTTGTTTTGGTATCAACAAGATTTTGAAAACATTCCTCAGACATTTTACATGATGTTCCATTGAAGTGATTCCCAGCCTTTTGTCCCTGAAATCCACTTTCATACAATTCCCAGAAACTGCTGTCCCCTCAGTCACCCAATGCTGAAACCATGCTTGCTTTGATTTGATTAGCCGCTTCTCACCTTAAAGAATGGACACTGACTGACTCCTGATAAACAGCAAGGTTAAGGTAATTACACATTTATAACCTTTTTTTTCAAATTAATTACCTGCTCATGGCATCTTTCAAATGTCTCATTTATTAAATGGTGGGAAGTTAAAGTTTTTAGGCTACCAAAACATTAGTTCCATATAAATGAAACACCCAAATGGTCAAAAACTGAAGATACCTTAACTTTAGTCGGTATGGACACTGCCTTTATTTAAATCACATTGGCTCTTATCAGTACAGAGACTCCCCTGTACTCTATTCAACAGTCAATTAGCAGATGCTTTTCTCTAAAGCAACTTATTCTATGAGGGGCCTTAGCATTGGAACCATTGCTCTATTGAATAGAGATGTGGAGGCCATTGGAGGACAGTGATGCTATATTCAAGAAATCCTGGGAGTTCAGAAATTTTGTGACACAGTGCATCATCCTGCTGTAAGTCTACATTGGAAGATGGGTTAGGGGTTGACATGGTCAGCAACAATACTCAGGTAGGTTGTGGTATTTAGGCAAGGCAAGTTTATTTATATAGCACCTTTCATGTACAGGACAGCTCAAAGTGACTTACATTGCACTATTTAAATTGATGTCCAACTGGTAATATGGATGCCAAACATGTGCCAGGAAAACATACCCCACACCATCACTCTACCACCGCCAGCTTTACCATTGATAAAAGGCAAGATGGATTCATGTTTTTATTATGTTTTAATCCAAATCTGATCCTACAATTTAAGTGTGGACCCAATGTAGAAACTCATTAGACCAGAAATCTTTTGTTCCCAGTAAGCTCTATGGTTTGTGGAAAAATCTTGAGAGGTCTGCCGTTTCTTAAATACTTAGACCAACAGTCATGCTATCAATGTCATCTAAATACTCTTTCTTCCTCATTTTGATGCTCAGTTTGAACTTCAGCAAGTCATCTTGACCATATCTACAAGCCTAAATGGACTGACTTGTTGTCATGTGATTGGGTGATTAGCTATTTGTGTTAAACAAGTGGCCATATACTTGGTATGTGAGTGATATGCCAAAGATCACCTTTTTCCAGCTTGACATATAAAGTTGTCCTGCACTTGTTATTTTATTCTCATTATGAGGGTTCTATTAAAACCTTTTAAACTCCATCTTTCATGAAGTCCTACAAAAACGATAATAATAATAATAATAATAGACTATCCCGGAAAATGATTAGGACTACTCACAGTAGCCTTAATGGAAAGATATTGCAATTGAATTATGTGGGCAAGGACAGAATTATATTTCTTTTGTGAGAGATGAGTCACTTAATTTGCTTTGGCTGTTGGTCATTTAATTCAGTCTGCGGAAAGAGAAAATGACTTCATTATCTTAAAAATGATGGCACATGAACTGAGATCATCACAGGAATAGTTCCAGGAGAAAGTTGGGCTGTTTCTCTCCTTTAGAGAGCATGACAATGTGCATTATTTACTGCTGTGTAAAAGAAAGGGAGGAAAGTCTGTATTACTGTCCATAAAGAATGATACAGAACACCACTGGGACCCCCTGCAGAAGTCAGCAGTCACATTATCTACCATAATTTATCAAACTATTCTCTTTGAAGTGCTGCCACCTGTTTTTTTATTTCTCTCCACTGGTGCTCCTTCCTCCCCACTGTTCTCATCCTCCTCCTTTCTCTGGGGACTCTAGCTTTAATGTCCTGTCTCATCTCTCAGGGTTTGGATGTGCTGTTACATTTGGTATTCACCATGAAACTGATCGTCCATGTGTGCCGACCTTGCAGTGGACCTGCTCTGCCTGGTAAGGCATTCTGGCCTGGCCTGGAATGCCAAATGCATCGAGCAATGCGTGACCCTGGGCAAGAGAAACAAAATATTATCTGGATGTAATCCCCCTAAACACACACACACACACACACACTCAACTGCCTGTACCATTGAGCTATGCTCCATGGTTCATCACTTTGGCAACACGTAAATATTAAATATTGGACATTGCTGGGATTTCCATCAGCTTATTTGCATCACAGCCGCAGTTGGTAAAGGCAGATCTGAAAATAATTGTTCTCCTAAATGTCACTGCAGTTGTAGTATCAGAATTGAATGAACTAAGAGACCTATCTTTTGATTTAATATAAATAATAGGATATTAGATTCCACAGTGTGAAAATCGGCACCCATTGTGTTGTTTTGTAGTATGCTGGCTGATGTAATGGGGCAATAATACTCAAAGGATTCTCAAAGAAAAGAGAATGCATCATCATTACATTTCTGTCGACACAAACAAGCACACATTCTTCAGGTTTATACATTCATGAGGACTCTCCATCAATGCAGTGCATTCTCTAGGGCCTTACCCTACCATAACTATCAAAACTAGATTTTAACCCTATCTCCAACTCTTATTCATCTATACCTCTTATTTAATTTATGGGGGGGGGAGAAAAGTTAAGAATATAAAAAAAAATTGTAGTTTAATTTTTCTAATTTATCTTGTGGTTTTAGAGTTGTAAACAACTTTTTAGTGGTGCATCACTGCTACCAGCTAATGTAAAAACTCAGCACTGCCCCCTAGTAAACAAACTCACTTAACAAACATGGCAACATAAACAACACATGGAAGTATGAGCACTGCCATGGATGACAACATTTGAAATGGACGTCCCCGTTTAAGTAGAGAAGGGAGCATAAATGGGCCTTTAGATAGAAAGGTAACACTTTTCAGACTAACATACGCACAAGTTACTTATGCTGAAAAGTGGGTCCGTTTGTGTAAATTTTAACATAAGGTCTTGAATATATGCATTCTCGCCAAAGGTTTTCTTTTAGCTTGTGGTATATAGTGTAACGCACTTGTAATGATTTGACATATTTACAGAGGTGGGTAGTAACGCGCTACATTTACTCCGTTACATTTACTTGAGTAACTTTTTGAAAAAAATTACTTCTACGAGTATTTTTAGTGGCCTATACTTTTTACTTTTACTCGAGTAAATTTATGAGAAAATAGTGCTACTCTTACCCCGCTACATTGGGCAGAAGTGACTTGTTATTTTTCTTTTAAAGGTTTTTTTTTGTCCCTCCGCCAAGAACACTTCCC
>JBAMHV010000024.1:3531757-3569718 GCA_037177535.1 Pseudomugil gertrudae
AGATAGATAGATAGATAGATAGATAGATAGATAGATAGATAGATAGATAGATAGATAGATAGATAGATAGATATTTATCCTGTCAATTTTCCCATTAAATTCAAAGAGAAAGTGTGTCAAAGCTTTTAACTGGTACTGTATATGAGTGATACGAGTATCCATATTTGGATTCTTTGGTATGGCATGTTTGGCACAGAAAAGATAAATGGCAAGTTCCGACACAGAAGACGTGTTGCATTGCTCTATATGTACAGTGCCTTGCTAGTGGACAGTAAGACATTAATCCTTTTTATTATCAAAACCCCCAGTTTAGGAGCACTTTGGCTTTCTGATGAAGTTTGTAAATAGCCAGAAACATCTGTCAACATTGCATATCATGCTTTTAAAGTTTTCCTTTTAATATGTAAATTTACTGTATAAAGTAGAACCACGATGCTTTGGTTTGAATTCCTGTTTATTCTCGCTCCACACACACCTTATAACCCTGTTCTGAGGTGCGTCTTCAGAGTGACTCGTTTTGGTGCCGTCTCTTTAAATGTGAACGAGGCCTGTCATGCCCCGCCCCCTCCAGCTCACAGGAAGTTCAACTCTACCCTGTTCTGCCATGTTTGTAGCTTGATAGCAGTGATACCCTAATCTCCTGGCAGATAAACATTTTATTGGTAAGTTCACTATAAAGGTCAACGTATCAGATTCATAAATTTGATTACCTGGAAGTCCACGACCTTATTTAGCAGACCCACAGCAAATACTGTGACGTAATAGATAAAAAACAAAACAAAAAAAAATCAAATTAAACAAACTGAAAAATGTGATAAAAAATATAAAAACATTTTCTGCATTCCTAAACACTCATAAGTGCAAAAAACATGTATTTAAGGGCTAAAAAAAAAGTGGATTTTGCATGATATGTCCTCTTTAACCTGCTTAATTCAATTAAGGGCCATGGGGAAGATGGAGCCTATCCCAATAATCATCCGGGGAAGAGGCGGGGTACACCCTGGACATGTGGCCAGTCCATTGCTGGGCCAGAAACAACTGGATCAATGCAGATTCTAATATTCAAAGAGTGAAACAGTGTCAGACACTGAAATGGGTTTGCATTGCTAGATTTTACTACAAAACAGAAAATTTGAACAATTAGTTATTTATAAGTTGTGATTTGTGAACTGGATGATTTACATATTCATTCATAAGTACTAGACGTACAAAACATTAAAAGACACAAAGTGCAAGTGAAGATGATTCCTTTAGTTAAAAAGAGCTTGTAATGTATAAACCTTTTGCCCAACTGTGTACAGTATGTGTTGGTGTGGAATGGTGGAAAAACATAATGTCTGCCACGTTCAATGTAAATTATACCTACATCTTCCTAAGTTTAGTTTCATGTACCTGTGAGCAAATCACAATGTTTTTTGTTATTTTCTGGTTTAATGATGTGCAGGTCCTGCTCCCATCCATTTGTAATCGAACATGAGCTTTCAAAGATTTATAGCTTCTGAACTGATCTGCTGTGTAGGCACTCCAACCACAGAGCAGGTAGGCAAAGAAATGAGCATGGCCAGTATGTACTAGTTTGCACTTATTGTTGCTCCATGTCTTGAATTAAATAAGAGTCTATATTATTTATCATGCCAATTTTCAGATATAATGTTCTCTGTGTCCCTGTAAATCCTCTTTCCTGCTTTGCATTTAGCATATTTTCTGTAGTAGCTTTCTGTATCCACACTCACTAAACTATTATTTACATTGCAATAGATGTCAGCATGGAACTTGTGGATGGAAGGACGCTCTCGGTGAAAACTTGTACTGTATGCACTACGAGTCAAACCCCAAATCCCTACTGAAAGCATAAAAGCCTAAGTAAGGCAAGGCAATGTAAAGCACATTTATTTGTGTAGCACATTTCCTTTAGAGGACAATTTAAAGTGCTTTACATAAAATTTTAAAGCATTACAGTGCTGTGCAAGAAGCATTCGAGCAAACTTTATGAAGTAATTAAATATAATAAATCAGGAGAAATAAAATGGCATAAAAGTTACAACGCGAGGAATTGACAGTTATTTTGATAAAATTCTGCAAATAAGACAGTTACATTAATTCAAAACACCTTAGAGTTTTAGCAGACCTGCACTTTCCTGGAAATCTGAGTAGTGAAACTGAATGCTGCCTCTTCATGTTTAGTTCTGACTCTGGGAACAGAAAGTAGACTTGGTACTGATGGCCTGAGTGGTCTGGTTAATAAACAATTGTATACTTCATTGTATATTGACCTAAAACATAACGTGCTTTAAAAACTAACAGCAGGATTTTAGTCAAGTTTCTTTTTAAATGTCACTAAACATGTTCTTATTTACACTGAGGTCAAACAGTTACATGTTTTGCACATGTTTCATTACAGTCCTGTAAACATACATAATAAATTGTGATTTTGGCTTAATGTTACGGCCCCAGTAAATTTGTGGTTTATCAGGAACTGGAGTAAACTGGAAAGTAAGTATAATATCAGAGTCTTGCTTAAATTTTACCCAGTCAGTAGAAAATACTTGTTTTTTCGCCTTCCATAGTCATGTGTTGAATAAGCGGCGCGGTAATAACACAGTTTAACAAGGTTGTGATGGGAGGAGGACAGGTGCAGCAAGGATGAGATAGATGTCTCTCTGAGTTCTTTGATACTGTAGGAAGGTACTATCTAGAACCACATGGAGATGTGAAACTGATGCAGAATCTTAAGACAGTGATTTCTATCGATCAGCTAGGGTCAGAATTTTATGTTAATGATCACGCCAGGCGTTCCCTTTACTCTTAAGACTAAGGCTTGCTGTTTAGTTATGTATAGTATTAAATATGTTTGTGAAATAATTAAACACATCAATACATAGCAGTGTCAGTTCAGCTTGGAGTGATAAGTATCCACTGAGATCAATTCAACAGGCTGATTATTCTGTAAGCGTGCTGCAGAGGCTGTGGGTCATTAAATATTCAGTAAAACAGACATGAGATTTAAAAATAAATAACATTACAGCTGAAAATTATTCAAAACACAGCATAGACAGATCAATAATGACTTTGGTGATTCCTATTTGTTTAACTAATATGCACTTATTGAGGCATTAATATTTTGGAGGCATTTTACTGGTGATTTCAGTTTAAGCCACAAATTATTCTTTTAAAATGTTACTAGCAGTGTTTCCACCTCAGTTTAGGGTGCTATTCCAACACATTCAGTTTCTGTACAAAGAACCAGTATTAGATTGGGATCACTGCTACCAACTTGAATTAACCTTTATATAAGATTGTAAATAAACGCAGTGTTGCACATCACTCCTATCTTCCTTTCTCTACATTCTCATATTTTCCTTTATAAAATACGACAGATTAACAGATTATATCCTGATATTAATGTTGTAGTTTCAAACCAGCTACCAGTCTTGCTAATCTTTTATTTAAATTGGAATGAATAATTAGTTAGCATTTAGATACTTGGATACTGAGGAACTACTAACTTTATTTTCAGCTTCAGTGTGAAAACTTTGATTACTGTAGTCCTCAATAAGTAGTCCCTACATACATTCATTACAAACTAATTTAGATCAACCATATAACTAAATTAGCACTGCTATGTAGCATTGTGCTAACATCAGGTCATTGGCCTTCCATAACATTCATAGTTTGATAAGAACAAGACCATATTTTTATAGGACATATTATTATATTAATAAAAATGTACTTCCAGCTGGTGAAGTGATACTGGTGATCCATGCATGTCCTCTAATGACCTATCAATCATCTTAGGTGGCAGCTGGGGGTCCAGTTGGTCTTTCCAGCGCGATCATGGCCACTGTTCCCATCTGGTTGAAAGCAGTGGTTTCAAATTCTCCAATCGTGACTTTTAACTCTTACTGGGTGGCTTTTTAGTCAGTTTCTGATTTATCTGCATGTGCATGACTGCATACATATGTATGAGAAAGACAAACACAAAAGACTGAAAAAGTAGATATGCAATAAAAGCGACGATACCACAAATGTGAATAATTTACGGACATTTGTTGTTTTGTCGTAGGTTATCCTTATATTCCAATATTTCCAATATTTGTCAAATGAAAACATCAAGCAAAATGTTTGGCATAAGGATCTATAACATTGGAAAAAATTGTACAAATTCAAACTGAGCCCAAACACAGTGTAATAGTGTTTTCTCTGAGGGGGCTGATGGACTCTGGTAACAGACATTGTTGAATTTGTCATGATGAATGATCCCCATTCACATTTTACCAAGATACTCACATCAGTGCTTCGTTCAGGGCAGTTTAAAGATAAAATGAATAAAAGAATAAAGCAACAAAGGGAATTAAATATGGCAGAGGTCAACTTTCTCGTATCTTGGGTTATCTTTTGGAATATTTTTGTAATATTGGGTGGCAGAGAAGGGCCTCCAGAGAAGCACTGACCTTAGTTAATATTCCAGAAAGGGCTCCTTTTGTCAAGACATTCGTTTGACATTTTCAGGTTTTGGAAGACTCTGATGGAATGATATTAACAGTAGGTGTCCTTTTGAGATAGAGACATGTATTCTTTAAGGCTGAAGGGCCACTATTGTGGAAAATTCCTCCTCTCTTTGTGAACTGGGAAAACTGATGAAGGTCACAACTACTGAGAGGAAATGTACAAAAACATTTAGCAACTCTGTGTGTGTCTGTGTGTGTGTGTGTTTGTGTATAAAGCACTGAATAGCTGAAAAGAGCAGATGGGCATTCTGTATGACTGATGGTCTTGTGAAACATGAAGGTGTTGTGTCAATAAACGATGTTCCACCTCATCCATCAACCACCACTGACCGCATCATGTGCACATTTTTATCCATTACACTTTTTTTCGTGCCATACGCACTAGTGCACAAAGAGCCCTTACCCACCAACAGTACCTGTACTACATAAACACGGCCACACACACTTCCAAGTCTATACAAAGCAAGGAAAAAACACACACTTTTACCTCTCTGCACACTGCTGCTGCACTGCACTGTTTTGCAGCCGCTTTGCTGATTCACTACCATTACTTGCAGTTTGTAGGACAATACTAAATCTTGTTCAACAGGGCATGAAGGTATTGAGTTTTCCACGTGTTGCCTGCTCCTACGGTTTCAGCACACTTTTACAGCCGCAAATCTCATGTGAAAATCAGCTTGTTACAGGTAGTGTGTGGGGTTTCGGCTGGTCCTCAGATTTCATCAGTCTGCTGACAGTTCTGCTTCATCTGACTCCAGGACCTGCTGAAAACATGCAGAAGTGCAACATATCACCTAAATTATTCAAAGTTCCAGCATATATTTATGTCTGTCTTTTAAACATGCAGTTTCTCCTTCATAGAAAATGAGAATAATTTAGCCAGAAATAAAGTTTTTGTACTCTTGTTAAGATTTCTGTGAGATATATTTTCATTTGATGTCTCATTTATAATTATAAGAATGAGCTACTAATGTCATAGCTGGGGATTTCTGCTTCTAGCAACCCGTTAGGCCAAAATGTTTAATCAGATGACAAATCAATAAACTTTTCCAAAACCAACTTTATGTAACAAATACGATAACTGTAAGAATTGCTTATGTTCTTATGTGTTTTACCTTTAATATAAATGTTTTAGAACTGATGCTTCTGAACCTTAATAAACCTTGTTTCACTGTGTCCTTCAGCTAAAATCTCCCCCAGTACAAAGAACACTTATCACACAAGAATCATCAAGTTGAGATACAGACTGATGTAAGCAAAGAACCAGGTGTAACTTAATATGATCAGTTCGATATCTGTCAGGTCTGTTCATTAGATACACACCTCCACTCAATATTCACACACAATGACCAGTATATCCTGATCTATTATATCATTAATGGGCAGCCTGCTCATATCTATGATACCTGGCCAATTACAGTGGGTTGTGTGTTAAGCCATCCCATTGTACGAGGCAGTCTCCGGCATAAGACAATAAAAGCTGAGCCACTGAGATGATGTCTTCCTGAGCCCAGTACTGTGCTGACTTACCTCTAACCTGAACTTAGAATAAATTCTGGCTTCATTTAAATGATTTTGTCTTGTATTTCTTATAAACTTTTCTATATATTTTTTTTATTTATTGTTCACCCAAAATTATAATTATGGTTCATGGTTCAACAGCAGGTTTTACCATAAATATCCCAGAACTTGTATGTATCAAATATGATACATATGGTCAAGGAAATGTGGAGAACTCTTATGTTGTCAGCATTTTGGAGTAGGTACTCAAATACCTGGTTACTCATTACTTGTTGCTTCTGTAAATAATAGTTGGATTAATAGTACCTGCATTTAAAACACAATGTTACTTATTAATACTTAATTTTCCTGTTTCTAAACTTACTGTGTACATACATGGACATCCACAGTGCAGACGTGTGTCTGCAGGAAGATGTATGTCTCACTGTAAAACCCACAAACCGGATAAAGGAAGCAAAGACGAAGTCATGCTGGACAGATACATGCTACTAGAATTTCCTGAGGGTCCCTTATTGTTCAAACAACTCTACCAGGTTTTATACACTAAAGGAAATAACATTTTTAATGAAATATATTTGTATGCCATCAGTGTTTTCACATCTCTGATAATCAAATGATTTAGGCTGATTGATCAGACCTATTAGCTAATAGGACAGATAAAGCAGTTTACTCCCACTGATCTGTAAAAAAAAAAATCTGTAGAATAAAAACACAAATGAGTTATAAGCCTTTTTGTTTTATATCTCTTGATCTCTAGGGCAAGGACACACACAGGCAGCGCTTGCATGCACACAGGACTTTACTCACAGGTAAACATATCTCTGTTAACACAGAAAAACATCTTCCTACAGCACAGTAAAGCAATTTATTTACCAATATTGTCAGTGTAATGAATTACTTTACTTTTCAATACAGCTATTGTAACATGTTACCTCATAACGCATGATGTGTTATACCACAGTATGACGGCTGGATCAGAATATATATTTCTTTCCGGGAATCATGGACAATGTGTCTTACAAACTTAGGAGCATGGGGAGCATCCAGTGTGTTATCAGTAGAAAAGCTGCATCTCTGAGGGATCATCAGTGTCTATGATGTGAGCAGCTTCCACATCTGTGAAGCTCCATCAATGCTGAAAGTATGGAGGCTTTAGAACATCTACTCCAATCTAAACGTCTCTTTCAGGGAAGACCTTGCAGATTTCAGCAAGACAATGCTGAATTATATCCGGCATTCATCAGAGAGGAGGATGCTGCACAACATGACCGTCTTTCACCTTTTTGTATTAAACTAGTCACTCAACTACTTAAACGTAATCATCCATCTCAAAGGTACACAACCTCATGCAAGGACATATGAGTCATGTCTATAAAACTTGGCTTTATTTATGATCATGCACATTCCTTCATTTTTCTCCACTTTAATATACTGAAGGTAATTTGCAGTTAAAGAAAACAGAAAGCTTAATATTCTCTGCAGTTATTTCCATCTCACGGCTGTCTGTCTCTGCAGATTAAATCATTCCCTGCGTTAGACAATGCTTTTTTGTCTGCTGTTTCTCTGCATTTCCTAGACAAAAAAAAAACGCCCACAGCCTCTGTGACATTATTACTCTATCTACAAGAGTCTACTTCCAAATGTCAGGCACATGCCCCGAGGAATGTCATACAACCTATACAAGGCCGAATATTAGATGAGGAGAGCATCAGTCCAGCTACAGAGGCTACTCTCAGACTGTTAATGAATACAAGACAATGCTGTCGGCTGCTGGATTCAAGCAAAAATGTTTTCCGTGCACTGCCAGCAGAGATTACTGTCAGGGAATTGTTGGACAAATCACGCCAACCCTTTAAAAGTCACAAACAATTTCCATTTCTGGCTTGAGCAAAAAAGACTGCTGATCAATTTTGCTACATGTTTTTTTTCACAATATGTTTTCTCACTGATGTTACATACTCCCTGTTATTACCAGCTATACCGATCGGACTGACTTTAACTCCTGCTATGATGCTCCTTACAGCTTATGAAGTTTACGGAGGGTTCAGCAGAGTGCGTGATCTGGCTTTGCATGCTCTGAGCATTGCCAGATAAAGCAACTCCCCATTTTCTGCAAATACCCTTAATGCCTCATAATTCCATGACAGAGCTTAAGTAAAAGAAAAGAATGCGTATATGTTTTGTGCATGATTTTCAGAGAATATGAAACATGTAGGATCATTTAGGTTCCCTGGGAAAAACCGTATACTCTGCATATTACAGACTGAGCCAGTGCTGTTGCTGTGCAGGGTCTGAAATGTCTTTGCTCGGTTTGAAACTGTGGACTTGTTATTATTGCATCCTTATCTGTGATAAGAGTCAAAATGTGCTGCCCTTTGAAAGCCTGGTAAACTAAAAGTTTGAGTACATCTAATGAGGGTCTAAGTTTAACTCGTACTGTTAAGAACTTCATTAGCAACTAATCTCCAAGTTCAGATTGCTGGTCGCTTACTTTGCAACATTGAAGCTGTGAATTTCTTGTAGTGAGATGTTATGGTACATAAAAACTTTCAGGAGGCAGATGTTTCCATCCATTCCCTGTGCCCAGTGCATTCAGATTATCCCAGCAGTTAAACGGAAAGCTCCTTAATCAGGTTTTCAGCACATTGCTATGCTAATAAAGACAGACAACTATGCAGGCTTCTCACACCTACAGGTAATCAGTGTGTATTATTTATCCTTACATATAGTCTGAACTTTGGGGGAGAAGTGAGGATTGAACAATGTTTTGGGCTTATGAATATTTTAGCTAAAAAAATAACAAGATAACTTATTCATTACACTTCTAATAAGTAATAAGCCATTTCTACCTGCTGTCCGGGAGTCCAAAGAGTCCAAGGACAAGTAGGGGGAGTGGTCTGGATGAGGCTGGGCCCTGGAAGATACCCTGGAGGCTGCAAGAAGGAGGACCAGAAGGCGGAGTCACTAAATTACCAAATATCATGTTGCCATTTCAGATTTGGAATCCCTTTTACTTCAGGTTAATTCTTGATTCAGCAAGATGTTAGATATTTTTCATGAAGAGAAATTTCACCACATCCAGAATTTCCCATTCCTTCACATTGCAAAGCTGCTATATTGGAAATGAGCTGTGGTGACTGTGGAGGTCGTTGGAGTACGGAGAATCATTGTCATGTTGAGGAAAGAAGCTGGAGATCATTTGAGCTTTGTGAAATTTGTGCATCATCCTGCAGGAATTACAGTATCTGTGAGAAGATGCTGCACTGTGTTCATAACAGTATGGACATGGTCAGCAACAATACTAAGGTAGGCTGTGGTGCTTATGATGCGTGGTTATAAAGGATGTTGTGCGTGCAAAGAACATATCTGTCACACTATTACACCACTAATCTGAACTGCTGATACAAGGCAGGATGGATTATGGCTTTTATGTTGTTTCTATTAAATTGTGAAATCTAAATGTGGAGCTGAAATGGGATTTTTCCAGGTTTCTGTTATCCAGTTCTTTTTCCTGTTCTTGGCACAGCAGGTGTGGTTCTGCTGCTGTAGAACATCTGCTTCAAGGTTGGACATGCTGTGTGATCAGAGATGATATTCTGCATATCCTGGTTGGAACCAGTGATGATTTGGTTTCTTGCTGCCTTTCCGTCATCTCCAACCAGTCTGTCCATTACTCTAACATCAACAAGACATTCTGATCCAGACAACAGCAGCTCACTGGATATTTTCCCTTATTCAAACCATTGTCTATAAACTCTATAGATGTGTGAAAATCCCAGCACATCAGCATTATCTGAAATATTTCAGACCATGCCATGTTTAATGTCACTTAAATCCATTTCTTCTTCTTTTTGATGCTCAGTTTGAACTTCCACAAGTCGTCTTGATCAAGTCAACATGACTAAATGTGTTAGGTTGATTAGCTTATACAATATTTGTGTTAACACAGACTAGTGATGTCTACATGTGAGCTGTTTGTGAACCAGCAAATGAACAGTGCACATAATTGTTTATGTGCACTGTTAGCTAACTAAGCGGAATTGATCTGCCTTACTAGCATAAATTCTGAACTATAAGCTGCTACTTTTTTCCCCACACTTCAAACACTGCATCTTACACCTCAATATGGTTTATACAAATATTTTACCTTCGCCCTGCGATGTGGTGAGCAGTAATTTCATGTTTTTACCAATGGCAGCTCCAAGTACCGTACTGAGAGAAATTACCAACAATTTGCCAGACATGACTGTACATGTAATCGTATTCCTGGTCAAATTTTATGGTACTGGAGCTGCCACCAGTAAAAGCACAACAAGCGAATAGAGTCCAATCAGCATCATCCAAAACAGATGCCTGGGCCACCTCAGCAAACCCCTCTCGATGCGAATGAGCTGCTCATTCCTGGTGACTGAGCTCCTCACCTCCAGGCACCCTGCAGACGAAACTCATTTTGGTTGCTTGTATCTAGGATCTTTCAGTCATGACCCAAAGCTCATGACCATAGGTGAGAGTAGGAACGTAGATTAACTGGTAAATCGAAAGCTTTGCCTTTCAGCTCAGCTCCTTCACCATAATGGACCGATACAATGTCCACATCACTGCAAACGCCACGCCAATCTTCTGCTCCATCCTTCCCCCACTTGTGAACTAAACCTTGAAATTTCTAAATTAAATCTTTTAAATGTTAATATTGTTTCCCAAATACACAAAACTCTGAATGAAAACACCCTAAAGCTCCCCAGAGACGACGTCATAAGGCATCTCAGAATGAATGCACATGTTGTACATAACGTTAAATACAAAGGACATTACATCAGAAATAATTACTTGTTTTTTATCTTTATATTTTCAAAATAAAAGAAAACTCCTACATTAACACAAAGCAGACATTTGTTCACTTCCAAGCACTTTAAAGTGTCTTACAAGTCATTTTAAGTCTGTAAACCAATCACAAACACAAATAAATCCCATATTAGCATGAATCCAACAGAATCCTTTTCATTGGCTTTTTAGAGGACAATAACACAGCGTGGACACCCACCGTTAATAAACCAGAGCGACTTATACGTGTATTTCCTTTCTAAAGTTTGTGTGTGCTGCTTATATGAAGATGTGCTCGTAGACCAAAATTTACGATAGTTCACTTTATGAATCATTTAAAATACCCATCCCTAATAGCTACGAGTAAATTTAGGTACAACAGTTACCTGTCCAGCATCAAAGCAGACAGAATGATGGTCTGGCTGCTGTATTGTGCTGAGCCAAGAGGACCTTCGTGTATATGTGTATATACAGAGATCTTCTTGGTAATCAGAATTCTTTATTTATTTTTTATTTTAGATTAATATTTGTTCAACATAATTTACATATGTTGCTGGACACACTTGGAAAAGACGGAGAGGAAGACAGCAGAAAGGAAAAACAAACACAAAGAGAAGAGACTCTACAAAGGGAACACTGCAATCCAACCAAACGCTCAATCCGCCACACCTGCACATAAAAAACAACAAAAAAAAAACATCCCATGGGGTCCCACAGGGAGTCAAAGATCTACAAGTGCTACATGCACCAGAACAAACAAAACATATTCAACCTAGGTGAATAAACCTAAAGAATAGCTGTGACTGTGATCATGCTGAACATACAGGGTAAAAAGTGCTCACAGAAATGTAAATCATGCTAAGGTGACCCCCTCTACCCAAAAGCCCAGACCACCTGAGACCAGGGAAACCGGCAGCCATCCCCAAGCAAGGACTCCAGCCACCCCACCGTGGGGCAAACCCAGCATCCACCCAGGAAGTAGCAAAGGAAGGTCTCAGCCAGAGCCTCTCACAGTAAGGGGGAACGAGACCCAGCGGGCCCAGGCCGGAAATCTCCGACCCCGCCGGGCACCAGTCGCCCAGGGCCTGCAGAGCGCCGGCCCAGGGCCCTCAGCTCCCCGAAGCGACCACCCTAGCCCCATAGGCAGAGGAGCCCACTAGCGCCCGCTAGGGACCAGAGCCCCCAGACCGCCACCCTGCGGAGACTGGTCCACACCCCGGTGCACCAGATGCACACCCCAGGAACCAACTCTCCACCCACCTACACACACACACACATACACACCCACTCATATCCTGTTAGCTGATTTCATATTGTGAATGATAGGTTTATCTGAGGCCTGAACTACAAAACTGGACTTCAGGGTTAACACTGGATTTTCCTTACAAGACACTGGTTCATTCCCTACAGGGGAAGATCAGCCAGTGTGAAGCACAGCTTCCTGACCAATTAGCCTCAGGAAATTCATATTGGTTGGACCTTATTATTAATTACATTGTTGTACAGGCCTGATTTATTTATGTGATGTTTCTCACAGTCACCAGCAATGACTTTTTTAAAAATTCCTGCCCTTTTCCAGATTGTTTCAATGGAAGACGCTCCAGATGGTTTCATGAAACAAACCATCTGATATGTCGGGTTATTTTTATGTACCATCTGCATTCTTTCCACTGACAAAAAGTGAAGCGGTTTGCTCCGATAACTTGCATTGCATATGCTTGTTCAAAGGCTTAGTTTATTAGCTTATAACCCAAAGATAAAAAAAAATGTCTACAGTTACATAGGACTGGAGTTTACCCAAGCTACCTCTGGCTCTGCTAAAACACAAGTGGACTACAGAGATAGACAGCCATGCATGTTTCTAGTTAATTCAGAATTACCAGTCTGTCCACAGTAAAGGCCTCAGGAGAGGCTACAACCACTAACCTTCCTGCTCCGAATGTTGGCGTAATGAGAAAATTATGGTGCTTTTTGCATTTATTAAAAAGCATTAGATAAAGATAATGGCTTTACCTAATTATACTATTACAACAGTTTGTTTTTTTTCATTTCGGTTTTGTTGGCCTGCCCACAAACGAGTTCTTGGTGGAATAGTCTCAGCCTCCATGGTGAACACATGTGCCCACAACCTTGCTAATCTTTGTCCTCTCAAACTGGACTTTCTCAGGGAAAGAGTGCACTTTCACACCCTATCTAAACAGCACCACTTGTCTGCTGCCATCTTTCCATATTATGTGACAGCGAGAGCAGACATATGGACACCCAGGCTGTTTGGATGCCCCCCCTCATTAAATCCTCTTCATGCAGTTGACCCTGTGTGGCCAGCAAGAATCTGTTTTGCCTGTTTGTACAGCACGACTGGGCGATCATTCATCACCCGTGGCAGGTTAAACCATGAGCGCAATCTGTTTATATCGACAATTATAAGGTATCATCCTGCCCATGGGCTAACAGTGCAAAACATCTGCTTAGAGTGCTTAAGTGAGAGGTTGGATGTAGCTTGAGAGGTCTGTGGGTTATATATCTAGCAGGGATAAATCTACTGTGATAGGCATATTAGGTGTGTTTGTGTATGATGGGATGAGAGGGGATGAGAGTCTCTGTCTGAGTGGACTGAAAGTCGTTCAGAGGTGAAATGCCTTCTCTACTATACTGGTCACAAATTGAGCTGTCAATCCACTGTTGCCGTGACTAGACCTCACTGCTGTGATTGAAATATTGTGACCACATGATTTTTTTCCTCCAGATACTTCATTGGCATACTGGGAACTCCATCTGCTCTGATAGCTTCATCTATGCTTAAGGGTTTCTGGCATGGCCAGTGACTCTCAGGATCAAAGCTCACAAATATACAGATAAAGACTGCATATATGTTTTAAAAAGTAAAATAAAAAAGTAAATCTGTCCCAGGGCATTACAGCCCATGTTCTCTTACATGAAAGTCACACACCACTCAATCAAAAATGACCAGACACCAATAGAAACTAAAAGGCTTTCATAACCGCAAATATTAGAGCTGTCTGTAGATTTTGCAAATATAGAATCGAATAGAATTGGCTTTAATAATTTTAGAGCTACCTCACCTGGTAATACTGTTGAGCTTCCTCGCAACCCTGAGTTGGACAGAGCTGTGTAGAAAATGAATTAATAAATTATTGTTTTTCCAGATGTTACGTCTGTGTTACCATTTCCTAGTAGTAACCTTACATAATAGCTTTACCCTAAAGCCAAACATTTAATGTGTGGTACAGTTTCTGAGACCTATTGCATGAGTTCATAGTAAAAACCTCAAAAACCTTTTGTACACGATCTGAGACTTGCCTCCTGCCTCCTGGTGGATACAAGGAAGCAGACTGAAACACTGAACTAATAATTTAGACCTATCAAAAATGCTTTATGGGATAAATAGTAAGATATAAAAGTAACTTTTTGCTAAAAGGCCAAATAAAGACAGATTAAAACAAATGGAATATTCTGCCGTTTTTTTAAGGTGAAGCTTTAAAAGTCTAAAGTAGAGCACCAGATTTCCCCATTGTTCAGTAGCTTCCATCTTGCATTGAATTGGTTTGATAAGTAGTCTTAACAGAGATCACAGTTAAAAGAAGAAGTGGTCATTAATGTTTGTGTACAAAAATACTTCAAATCAATACTGCCTGAATTGATACCAGTATTTTTTTTTATACTATATGATATAAATATGTAACCTCTGATCAAATTGCTTCCAAGTTTGTATGTTTTATGAGGCTGTTTGGTATTTATCGTGATGGAAATCTCCTAATAGCATCTGGGTGGTAATATAGCTTACACACAAGATATTTTTTGTGTGCGTGTTTCAAGAGCAAACTTAGCCATTGAATGCTACAACATGTGACTGATGTTTTGAATCATTATAACGGGACAGTCAGACCAAAATTTTATACCTTTAAAAGGTTTTTTTTCTGGCTGCCACCTGTGGTAAAGTCACCTAACATTCGTGTACTTACGGATCATTATCTTTAGAATGAAAGAAACTAGTCTGTTCCACTGTTATGATACATTTACAACAGAGTAAAGCCTTCTGCCAATACAATTCACCTCCTGGTCATGACACATTCCTTAATGATCTGACTTTAATGCAATGGGTTTATTTATAATCAATTCACAGCACTTCAACACAATAAAAATATTTTAAAGCCCACATCAGGTTTCTTGGTATCACAATTATTTTATCCTTCCTCTTTTGCTGTACAGGATGTATTTGATAATTGATTGTTTTTAAACCCCAAAAAAACACAACTTAAAAAGAAGATGCAGTCTAGTTCATATGCGTGAAACTGTTTTTATGTCCACCTGTATCTGTAGATCCCAATAGCTGAAATATTAGTGTGTAAATTGCTAAAAAACCCTTTGGGTTTTTCTAGTCTTGTTGACCATTCAAAGCTCTTTTACACTAGAAGTTGCACTTATCCATTAATACCGAGTCACTGCAGTCACACAACAATGACAAAATCAGAGGAGATGCAGGGTTCAATACACAGGACGGTCAATGTTCAAGGACACTTCAACATACGGTGTGGTAGAGGTATTCTCTTCCTCTAATATGTACAACTGGGATGTGGGCAGAATTGAACTGTCAAACTCCACTTTCCCACAGGTCACAGCAAAAGGTTACTTAAAGACGGGAAGAACACATCTTTTCTTCTTATCAAGTTATTTTGCAGACTGTGGGAACTGATAAACAGGAAGCTATCAGAAGCAATGATGAGAAGATGGTGAGGTGCTAGCTAGTGTTGGTGGGTGAAGGTGTTTGTGGGCCAGAATAAAGTAGATCCCATTTTTGTAGAAAGGTGTAGTTCTCAGGCTATGAGTAGTTTTTTTTTTTTTTTTGTTACACAGATGGAAGCTTTTCCAGAAAGGTGTGCATGCAAAAATGCCAAATCCCAAAGCAGTAGTGTCTTTATATGTATTTTAAATAAGATGAAGGCTGTGCATCAAGGTTAAAACAATAATTTAGAATGAATAAAAGACTGCACAAGCAAGGCAAGGGAATATATTTAGTATAGATGGAGTGAAGTGAGGGAGACTCAACCTAATAGCATAATGATATTAATGAGAGACCATTCATCATGCAGACTCATCACTTAAGTTGATGAATACCAGCAATTTAAAGTAGAGACTCAAGTGGAACATGGCTCTCGCTGCTCTGCTGGCTAACCTTTCAGTCTATTGCGCTTCTCAGAATTTCAACTGAATGTACAAACTTGGCATTTCTTGAATAGTTAGATTTACATATTATAAAACAGAATAACAAAGCAAAAACCGACTGGCATCAGCAGAAAACATTTTCAAACATTCCTGGGGGTGTTTTCAAAGACAACCAAGATTCCAATTATACACTGGCACATATTTCCCAACGAGTCATCACACCCAGTTGAACCTTCACACCTCTGGGAGCATCTTGATTCCACTCAGTGCGCGCTGTTTTATTACATACAGTTAATTAATTACATGAACCCTGCGGTAAAGGGGCTGATATGTTCATTAATATGGAGAAACAGTAAACATAAAGTTTAAAAGTGAGAAAAGAGAGAGAGGGGGGGTGCTTGAGAAAAAAAACAGGAATTAACAAGCTGAAATAAGGTTTTTTTTAAAGTCCTGTGTCCCTCGTAGCACTTAAATCAGTTGTACATGAATTATTCATGCCTAAACAGGCATTTGTTTGTGAGTCAGCTGTAAGATTTAAGGCATTTAACTGTTGTTTTCTTTTTTCTTCCCCTCTCTCCGTCCATCCCCCCCAAACGCCGGCAGTTAGAAAGATCACAAGCAGCTGCAGATGTTTTCTCTTAGTGTAAGCTTGAATCGCGTTTGCCTTTTTTTTCTTTTCTTTTGCAGAGGGGATCTAACTGAAATAAGCTTTAATGACTGGGACCGGATGACAGAAAGAGACAATTTACATTCAAATTAAAATCTGCGCCAGCACATTTAGAAATGGCAGGAAAAGGTTGTTTAACGAAGAGGAATAAAACGCAGGTTCACCGGATAAACAAATCTATTTCTGTTGTACTGAGATGGAGGAGGAATCGTCTTTATCTGCTGAAATATGCCCACTCTTCTGGAAACTTCATGATTTCGCTTTACAGACAGATTTCTACACCCAACCCTCTATTATCTCATCCTTCTCATTACACGTGCCTCGAGATAATTAGCATTTCTGGACTGCTGAAGACAAAAGGAAGTTGTGACTGTGCTAATCTACTCAGTAATTAGTGCATTAGCAGAAGTATCATTTTTCCAGTAATCCAATTGCTGCTTCAGAAAATGCCTTCAGATGATTTTGTTTTCAGAAGCATGTTTTTTTTCTTTCTCCTGCACATGTGAACATCTCTGAATCTCAGAAAATAAACGTCAGGTAGAGGAATCAGTTCCCTCCTCGGCTTCAGCGCCGAACTAACAGCGACATGTTGGAGGGATGTGCTCAAATCACTCAAGCTCCAAGGATATACATTTTTGAACACTGGAGTCCAAACACTCGAGTGTTTTCCTTTGTGCACAACTGGCGAGACAATGTTTTCTTTCCCTTAAGCTCCTTCACGGCTGCCTTTCATTCCCCCCCACGGCACTTACTTTGAGCTCAGACAAAAGCTACAAAGTATCAGAAAAAATGTCACAGGCAAAGAGTCCTGATGTTTAGGCTTCACACCGGGAGTGCTGACAGCTGAGCAGCCGTGTGTGAGTACAGTCAGATGCACTTTCCGATTCTTCTTCTGCTGGTGCTTCCTGTCACTCCGGCCCTGTCATCTCCGGCTCTCTTCGCATCTCACAGCATGTCAGTTTCATCACTCCTCTTCACTTTTTTCCCTCCATCCCGGCGTCTCCTGGTGTCTTCTCTCAGGTTCTTCTAGATCATCCTTTATTCCAACACACCCGCTGATTCTTTGGATAGCAGTGGGTGTGCTATTAAGCCCATTAGTCCAATAAGCCAGCGTTGAGAGGAGGAGGATGAGAAATGAATTGGCGGGGATGCGGGTTGCGTGGCCCAGTGTGAGGCATGTGTGTGGGCTGCGATGAATGTGAAGGGTGTGTGCTTAATGGATGACTGTGAAGTGTGTGTGTGGCACACAAAGAGGATGATAGCATGAGATATTAAACCCATATGCAGGATGTATTTTTATGTGAACACATGTAGGAATTGTGGGCATACAAGAAGCAATTTCAGTAAAGTAAAAAATGTATTCTTGCTGTAGAACTTGGTTCACAGTAAGGTTTCATTTAATCAATAAGGCCCTTCTGGGTAGAAATAGTTTTTTGTTTCTTATCAAAGTATTTCAGTAGAACTAAAAGTTTGATTAGAAGCAGCAGTATTTAAGTAGGTAATGCTCCCATTAAAATGACTGTTCGGATTTCCTCCAGGTCTCGCAGGTTGTAAGGCATGTTTAATTTTGCTTTGAAGGTTCTTGACGGTATACAGGTCTGGACTGGGCCGCTCCACAATGTGACCATGTTGGCTTATGTTTCAAATACTGTCAAAAGGTCTACCAATGCCCAAGGCCAAGATTTCCTGCAGACTGGCTTTTGTTAAAATAATAGAGAATAAAACACTACAAAGGATTTCATTTTCACCAACATGCTGACAAAAGGATTTCATTACTCCTTCATCCATGTTCCTGTGTTGAAGGAACACTTTTTTCTTGTTTGTGTGCTTGGAGAAGCCAGTTTGGTTGATGTTCATAGAAATAAGTCTTGTACAGGTTCCACTGAAGCATCTGCCTTCAGACGTAGATACCAGAAATGTTCTGATGGGACAGGAGGGCCTTAGGGTGATCCTGATTAGCTGTGAGCTGAATCAAAGCAGTGAAGCAGTTGGGATGATGCTGTTGTCCTCAGACTAATGGTTCGGACTTCCCATTTTAGTCAGGAAATGATTTATTGGCACAATGGGTGGAAGTATCTCAGGATCTTCTTTACAATAATGTGTAAAATGGAGCGGTGAATGAAGACAGATACCATCAGCAGTGATTCGGGTGCTGTATTGGTACATTTTGACAAGTATAAAATTGAGTAAATGGCAAAGCTGTAGATTTTCCAGTCTTCACTTACTGCCACAGGCTGTGAGAAGTGATCGATAGACTGAGATTGGCAATACAAATAGTCAAAATTGGCTTCCTATGAGGAGAGATTGGCCTCACCAGTCTGTGCTTTGAAATGAACCAGTGGAGGAGCTTTGGGCATTTGGTCAGGAAACCTCTTC
The DNA here is from genome assembly GCA_037177535.1 of Pseudomugil gertrudae. Classification (NCBI taxonomy): domain Eukaryota; kingdom Metazoa; phylum Chordata; class Actinopteri; order Atheriniformes; family Pseudomugilidae; genus Pseudomugil; species Pseudomugil gertrudae. The sequence continues at coordinate 3,550,835 of JBAMHV010000024.1, forward strand.
TATGTCACTTACCGGATGTTTTACAGGTACATCTCATCAGGAAGAAGCCTCGGGCTGACCAAAAGGTTTATTTTAGAACATCATGGTCTCCCTGGAAGAGTTGAGAGGTGGAGATGTTAAGAAAAATCTGAGAATCTTTCCTCAAACTGATTCCTGACAACATACAATTGAATGAAACATTTACTGGTTTTATACTATACAGTCATTTGGCAGAAGCCTTCATCCAAAGCAACTTACACATAAGAAGTCATTTTAACCATAGATATTAATCTAACATACATGTCTTGTGGGTGGGAGGAAGCCGGAGTACCCAGAGAGAACCCACGCATACATGGGGAGAACATGCAAACACAGAAAGGTAACTGGACAACCCTCCCCAGCCTGGGTCCAAACCAGCAAACCTCTTGTTGTAAGACACCACCATGCTGCCATGCTTTGTTTGGTTTAATTACACTACAAGAAATCTTTTTTTAAAGAAACAGTTTACAAGTAATTTAGACTTTAAATTCATTATACAAGAAGATTTTAGATTTCATTCTGAATAAAGCTTAATTTAAAACACTTTTATGAAACTTTTTAAAGAAAAAAAATTGGGATTTTCTTCACTTTCTAATGTATTGTCATGTTTAATGATTTAATTACTACATCTTATTAAAATAAAATTACATTGTGGTGCTGAGTTGCAGGCATTTATTCATAAATCATTTTGTTTGATATAGGTCAGTTTTAGGGTCATTACGACACACAGGTTACCATGGATACCTCATGAATACCATTTCAAAGCTGTTATTTTCACTTATTTTTGATGATCAAATGATTCACATGGGACATGAAACTTTGACCTGATGATGAGGGTACATAAAAAGTCAGGAGATAATCCCCAGATTTACTGTCTGCAGACCATAAATGTCTAAAGGAAATTACATAATAACTCTTCCAAAGGCTAATAAGATCATTTAGTTTGAAAGCAAAGTCTCTTTGTCTTTAGTAACAAATTGTATTAAACTTATAAAATCCTTTTATATTGAAAAATGCAGCAAAAATAAGTGAATAGATGACTTGACTAAGCAGGAATTTAAATCCTCAACACAAACAACAGTTTTGTCTGAATGGCACAAACTCATTTACCCTAACAAGGTTAACCATTGTGGACATTAATGTGGAACTAATTAACAAGGTATAAATGCCTCCTCAGTCAACCATTGCAAGGAACATAATTTAATGAAGATGAAAAGGTCATAATTTATTCAAGACAAGTATTTACTAATATAAGCCCTTAAAACATCTTAGAAAACATGTTTATGGATTGAGTTCAGAAGATTTTAGCTTTATTTTGTATAGTGACAATTCCCAACAATAGCAACTCAAGACACATGAGCAAAACTTAGTCTTTATCAAATAATTCAATTAAAAATTGTAAAGATTGGAGAATTTTTCATCACATTAAATCATTTTTTGTATTGTATAGCACAGTTTAATCGCCATATAAACAATGATATTGCATTGACGTGAAGGGTTTTTGTTTTTATCGTCTCTATTAATTGTTTTCCAAAGTGACAAACGCATTTTCTTTACTTATTTCAGTCTAAAAAAAAACAAAACAAACTTGTAATAAGAATGAAAAGACCCATAACTTCTTCTGTTTTTATATATGAACTGGGAAAACAGCTGAGACGTAGGCACATATCTGCTCTCCCAGCCTCTCCAGTGAACAACTGTGGTGCCTTTGTACAGGAGTGAGGCGCTTCTAGTCCTCACATCTCCCTCATTTATCACTCTGTACAACGATGGAATCTTCCCCTCCGTGTTCAGGCGCATCCAACAGCTCCATAACTCACTCCTCTGACGGCTTGACAGCCCTGTACAGAAATATGTGTCTCACTGAGTTTCTGTGTGACTTTGTGTGGGCCATCTCTTTGCTGTGTAGGTACATGCATGCACGCATTTCCATGGAAGTCCACATGAATGTCCCTGCCTTATGTTCCTGTCTCACCACTCAAAAGCACTTACCCACACACCCTTACACACCCTTTCATACACACAAAGGTCTTTCTGTTCCACTCCAGTCAAAAATGTATCACTGTTTCTCCTTTCAGGACGTGATGGGACAGGTGTGAAAGGCTGGTGGCAGTGTCTGGCATCAGGGGATAATGTAAACAGGCAGGAATGTGATCCACATCACAGTAACTGATTTAGGAGAAGGCTTTGGTGGGGTGAGAGGTCATTCACTGCACCGCAACAAAAGAATGAAACATGATCTCCAATGACAATCAAACTCAGCTTAAGCTCCTCTTTCAGCCAATTGCCATTGTCTGTCAACTTCCCTGGCGAGTAATGGCTGCTTTTAGCTTCACCGGTGATTTATGTAGATTGACTCATTATCGTGTCATGACTGTCAGTACTTTCAGTAATATTATTATAATTATAGGAGGGCAGAACGACTACACAACACATAAACTCTAAAAAATGATTAATCATTTCAATGACACATGGTCATGTTAAATGATTTCGAAGAAAAGTATTTTGCCTTTTTTCATTTGTTAGTATCTCATTATGTAAAATTCAGTTTCTGCCTTGTAGCATTTTAAGGTATGTAAGGTACATAATTATTTGTGGGGCATAACAAAGCCATTCATTAACCATTTTGTTAGCTATAACTCACCTATTCAACAAGGTGTTATAAACATCCGAGCAGCGATTTGGAGAATAATATGAATATGAATATATGAAGTTATTTTGTTACAGTTCTAATGTATGCAGCTTGCTACATATCTAATGTTGTTCTACAGTAACTCATGGATCCGATCATTTGTTTGAGACTGTGGTAACCGATCCAGTACAGTTAGCACACATAAATGTTAGCAGTTTTTAGCCGTGTAGTGGACACAAAATAATCATTTTCATAGTCTAATCGGCCATACGTTACTACTGGTGTCCGATGACCAGTATTCTATTTGAGACAGCACTTACCCACGATAGTGCGCACACTACATAGTGCACTACGGTATTGAGACACAGCCATTAACGTATTCATGGACATTTAAGCCAATGTCCCCATTAATGTCTTATTTTATGTTTGGCTAACTGGCTAACCCATTTCCAGGTCCACTACTTTGACCTTCTGAAATTCGCCTCCCCACCGAGCAGTCCTGTTGATGCTCATCACCTCCACATGAGTGAGGGTTGTCATGGTCGCCCGTCTACTTTCCATCCCTTCAACTTCCACTTATTGGCTGTTAAATGTATCCTCATAGCATATCCTTCATGGTGAGCCAAGGTGACATTTTGTTGATGGAAATATCTAGTTCAAGAACCCCAGTGTTGTGATAGCGATCTCATAGCTGGGGTTTTGGAATGCGACATGCTAACAAGTCATATCTGTTGCAATCAGGTTTTTGTTTTAACCTGTTAACTGGCGGCGGCCCGTCCACGAGCCATTATGTAGTTTGTGCTACACAAGTATGTAGAATCTGTTAGACATTTTATATTTTGATACAACTGCACATGCAGATTCTCCCCTTTTGATTGACATTACTTTTGACCAACTGGGTTAATCTATGGTTTATTCTTAGCTAATAATATCCACTGTGTGTCAACCCATGTGAGTAAACACTCACAAATTCTTTTGCTTCCAGACCTTACCAATGAGCTCCGACACCGGTTCAGGCGCCACTGGCCTATAACCAAAATTATTCCTGTCACGGTGCTGCTTTTGAGTGTGGGATATAAATTGGCTTTAGAAAGTTTGAGCATAAACGCCACCAATGATTAGCTTGTGTGAGCGTGCTTCGGGCATACCTACACAAAAGCAGAAAAGACCTTCACTGTGCTCACAAAGAACATGGTTAACAATAAAACGAGGTAGATTAAAGCAGTTTTTTTTTACTTTAAGAAAAAACATGCAAGTTTTGGGTAGTATCAATTCATGTCCTAACCCCATGTTGATGATTCAGCATACCTTATTAGTAGATTGTCCCACTTTGACCTAATTTATATTGGCCATATCTTTCAGTGTCTCAAAATGGTCTTAAAAATGCAATAATTCAATTCTATTAACAACTAAGAAATCAGGAAAAATATTTAGACTTTTATGTGAAATTGTAATACCAAAGATGCTTACAGTAAATAAAAAAGTAAGTTTTTAATGTGCATACAAATAATAATTATAAATACTTTGAATGTTAAAGTAATTATTGTGCATCAAGCAAGTATATATCCGATTGATTTTTAGTATTCATTTCATATAATATGACAGTTTAAATCCCCCCTCAAAATAAATCTGGTCAAATATTTCTGCACACAAGCATATTGCTGGTAAAGAATGTGTTTAGCTGAACCAGTACTTTTGACCACATACTCTGCCTTGATAACTTTCTCTGACCAGCTAGCTCATCTGTTTGAACTGACCAAAAGGGCAGTTAGATTACGTGCTCATTAAGCAGCAAGTTCACTCTTTTCTCAGTGCTGTTGTTGAACAGACAGGAAAGTGTTGCCTGACCCAGAGCCTCGTGAGTACGGGAACTGTGACAAAAACAGAAGTCCAAGAATAGCCTAGCCAAACAAACAAAAATGAGCTAACACCGTCTGTTGTTTAGATTCTGCAGTCGTGCGACCTCCTATAGACAAAGACTCATTATTTTTTTCACATCTTGGAGTTGAGACAGTATAAAAACTTTGAGCTTGTTATTTTATTCCCATCTATAATTGCCTCCATATATAACATATTAGCTGAAATATTGGCACAGTGGGGTGCTGAGAAATGGACCTCTTGATATAATAAAGAGAGTCAGCTCCTTCTGTCTATCCTGGCTGTATCATGGAAAATGTTCAAATATTGTAATTATGACAAAGAACATAAGAGAACTTTCATTTAGTAAAAATGCCCTCCATGTCACCAGCATAGCCTTGCTGCATTTTTTGAGGAAAGACTGCGTAATTAGCATTCCATTAACTATGCCTAAATCACCCCTTTTTTTCTTGATTTGAAAGGCCGCCGTCAGGTTTACAAAGAGTTCTGTCAAAAACAGCAACAAGCTTCTATGTAGATGTCAGATTATGAATGGCCTGATATGTGAGTTGCCATGATGTTGTTAGAACATTTGAGCATTAATTTAAAAAAAACCCTGAGAAAAAACAGAAATGGCAACAAAATAACAAAAGCAAAGATTAATTATCTAGGTCAGTAGCCTAAACTAGCTCAAAACATTATACCTGTCTTTTATTTCATAGTATAACAACAGATTCAATATTACTTCCTGCAACAAGAACAGTATCCAAGGAATCTTAAAAAATTTGAAGCATTGCTGACTCTTCTTGCCTGATGACCATGGGTACCATTGATAGTTTCAGCTTAATTGGTCACATCCATGTGTGCATGATCAATTTTACTGTGTCAGTAAAATGTCATTTACTGTGTGTAATGTTGTCAGATTAGACACATCTGGGAAAAATTTGAAAAAAACATAAGACTGGGAATCTAAATTGACACAAATAGAAACGTCTGGAAAAATATTCAACAACAAATTAGATTAATTGGCAACAGGTCAGAAGTATAACTGGTAATAAAAATAGCATTTCAGTGAAAGAGAGTCTTTCAGATATAAGGATAAACAGAGACCATTCTCTAGGAATGCATAAATTATTGGGCAGGCGAAAATGTAAAAAGGCACCATGAGTACACATCATGCTTCAGGCTATTTGTTGTTGTTGTTAAATGCTTTCTTAATGGGACTGGCTTATTAGCAGGTCTTACTTCCAAGAAATGCATTGCATTTTGTCAGGCCACTTTCCAAAGACCTGTCCAGCTTTGGTGTCCTTTCTGAAACTCGAGCTCATGCTGGAATAAAGTAGCATCTGCAAAGATCAGAGATCCAATTCTGAAGTCACCAAACTGGATTCTCTTTAAAACTTTGACTTTGCCTAAAAATTCTGTGCATTAAAATTATCCACAGAACTGGTAATAAAGGGCAGCCTTGGTGGAGTACAGCCCTCACTGGAAACAAATCCAGAGTTATTGCCAGCAATGCAGATCAACCTCTAACACTGGTCTTACAGAAATTTAACAGCCCATATAATGGGGTCCTGTAGTCCATACTCACCTGCCCCAGAAGTCCCTAAGGGACATGGTCATATGCTTTCACCAACTTGTAGACTGGTTGGGTGAACTACCATGCTCCCTCCAGGATCCTGAAACAAGTATAGCCGTCTCTTTTTGACTGTCTCAGCGACCTAAAGATAGGAGAGCCCACCACAGAGTCTCCCAGGTCTGCATCCGTGTTGGAAGATGTGTTGGTGGGATTGAAGAGGTACCAATCAGCTGCCTCCACAGTCTCCCAGGCCAAAAAGGCCCAGTAGGACTCCTTCAGCTTGACAGCATTCATGACTGGTGTTATCCAACAAGGAGTTCTGGGATTACAGCTACACTCATTTTCAAAAACAGCAACAAACGCAACAATAAAATGCAAATGGAGAGCATGTACACTAAAATAATTTACGGAGGTCCAACAAAATCTCATGCATCTCATACATACCATTAGATAAGACCAATTAATCTGTGACAGTCCAATAAACAAAAACTTCTGAACAGAATGACTCGATTTTTGTATTGTATGAAACCTATGTAAAAATATATGTTTAATAAATAAAAATGTTATCACATAAATACAGAAAGACATCATTTGGAAAGGTATGAGGTGAGTTGTCATGTTATTTTTTGTGTTTCCACCCAGCTATATCACAATACTGAACTGTGAAAGTCACTGTTGCAGCCCTGTATCGTGACTGTTTTTTTCCTTCTCCCTCTACATCCCTCCAGGATACAGGAGGCAACAGAGCAACAGGAGACCTCGGTTTTGTCCTTGTCATCATCATATAATGTAATGACCCCATGCACCTCTCGGTGACTCTGTGCAGTTTCATGGCTGGTTGTGGCAGAGGATCCAAACAGAAATACAGTCTTGCTTTAAAAGAAAAAAATGAAACAAACCATGCCTGGAATACACAAGGAGAGCTCCTCACAATGTTGTGACATCCCCCTCTTGAAATGAAAGATTAATTACAGTAGAAACTTCATCCAAGTTCTTAAAAGCAAGAAAAAGGCAATTAAAGTATGCAGCAGTAAAATGCACATGACAGTTCGACAGCCCTTTAACAGCAAAGGTCTTGAGAATTGTGAAACCTAAATAAAAAAGGTCAACAACCACAAACATTTAGGAGTCTTTTTTCAATATAGTCATGTTCGGTTCAAGTTTAGGTTAAGAGTTAAAGTAGATTGCAGCTGACAGGGCTCAAGCAAGTTCCAACAGACCTGAGGCAGTGTGAGGCGAAACTGTATCATCTCTTGTCACTGATGCAAACAGATTGTCTCCAGTTTGGACTGAAACAATATCCTGTTGGCACTTTAGGATTTCAAAACACAAGGTTTTGTGTGAACATAAAACCCAAGTGCGAGTCTCAGCTTGCTGTGTGATGAAGCTTAGCCAGCCTTTTGCCTTTGACACCTAATGTGAATCCACTGAAAGCTCCCCCATCGGTGCACTAATGTGATTAGATTACACACTAGCATTGTGGGCTGTCTTACTTTTGTAAAACATAACTTTTCTGTGTTCTTTGTTGATCACACTGTCACTACTTTTTTTCCCCTGTTAATACAGACACACAGGCCAGAACATCAAAGTGCAGGTGAAGCATTAGTAACATGGGGGCAGAACAGGATGAGGGCGTCACATCGACCGAGATAAGAGGCCAGGCATTTCACACACACACAAAACAAAACTAGTGCAGCCCTAAATTTTCTCACCTGTTACACATCGACCTTCAAAAAGGTCTCGTTTCATCTCCTCTCTACAAAGTGTCAGCTAGTTTTGGGTGATGAAAGATGTGTGTGTGTGTGTGTGCTCAGGCATATTGCAAGCAGGCATGTGTTCTTTTAATGTGGAAGATAAAACGAGAGCCAAGACGAGAAAGCAGCATAGATGCAACTGAGCTTGCAGAATGTGTGCGTCTTTCCTCAAAATAATCCATGCTCAGTGTTTGTGTATGTGCCGGCACCTTCGCCCTCTAAAGCATCCGCCTCACTCGAGGTGACTCCACAGCTCTCTTCTTTGAGGCCAGACAAAGGCCACCATCACACAGACGGGATAAGCTTCAAGCTGTGTGTTACCAGATTTGATTCCTCGGCTTTATACATCAGGTTGAGAGATGTTGCTGTCTGTTCTGATGTTGCAATCTGACTGTATGAATACACTGATGTTTGGTGGACAAAAATACAGAGGATTTAAAATTCCAGACCAGACTCACCACTGGTCTGTACTACCGAACTGGACCATGCTGATGCTCTCACCTCTTTTCAATCATTAATCACTTAAGAGTCTTGCCACCGAAGATAGCTCAATCTCAAAATGTATTAAGGCTAAAACCCAGTCTGGCAGATTGATGAATTAATAATAATGTTCACATGAAGGTCTATTCAAAGTGGAGAGAATCAAGGTCTCTGTGCCGTTATCACCTTGGGCTAGTGGGACGCCTGAGTGAAGTATTACTTTAGAATATTTAGCCTGTATTACTTTGCTGCTTAGTCACATTAAATTTGTGAGACTCCACTTCTAATTTTAGAGAGCTTTAAAGGACAGTTTGATGTGGATATTAAAAATGTGCTTTGATATTGCTCAGATTTTCTGTAGACCACAAATGTGAATATGAAAGGATTTGAACATGATAACTAGGTAAAATGACTATTATTTTCCCCATGGATCTGTGTTTGGGAGTCTTACGTATTGCTTTCCATATACCTGGCACTTTGTAAACACAAATATCTTTTTAACCAATCACTAGGCTGTAACTCAGTGTGTTTAATCATGTAAAAAATGTGAATTTGACTTGCTGAAATTGAACATCAGTATGATGAAGAAAAGGGATTTAGGAGACTTTGTTGATGACATGGTTGTTGGCCTGACACACACAAGTTTACAGAGAATTATTTAGGGGGAAGAAATAGTATGTTGGGGCAGCACTTGTCTAGACCAAAGAGTCCTGATGATGTCAGAGTTCAGATGAGAATGGAAACACTTGTTAGAGATTATAGAAAGGCAACACAAAGTCAAATAAACACTGGTTCCTCCCAGAATATGCACGATATCATATCTGAACACACAACACGGATACGGCAGAAGAAGGCCATACCCACTGCCACTTGTCATCTTTAAACAGGACAAAAGATGACGAGGAATATGTCATCAGGTCTAATGAATCTTGATTTTGGCTGCAGCATTTTATTGGTAAATCCAGAATTTTGTGCTATAATATTGCTTAGTATCATCAGCCGAGGCTGCTTGGGGATGTTTTTTTTTTCTTGGCACACTTTTGTTTGTTTAATACCAACTGCATATCATTTATAAAAAACTATTTAGTTAATGAATCTCTTTTGAACATAGTAAGTGAAAACCTTCGGATATGGTATGCTAAACCTGGTTCTGAGTGAGATGTATGGGAAGCGCCCTCTGGCATGACCAATTACAGAAGTTCTATTAATCCCAAGTCTGTCCAAGACAAACCAATAATGCACCTTGCACGGTTGAAATTTACCCCCTTATAAGTACCTACAAATCTGTGCCTGACAAGCGTATTTCTTACAAGTGCCCATGCAAGGAGGACAGTGCGGTGACATACCTCACTCCTCACAAGTGAGTTGAGAGCACACACCCACCCCTATGCCTGGTACGGGCCCTGAGGCCCCAGTGACAGAGTCCTGGGTCGGGAGGTTGGCCAGGGGGCCGCAGGGACTGGAGTCCAGGCTCGGGAGGTCAGCCTGGAGGCCGCAGGGACTGGAGTCCGGGCTCGGGAGGTCTGCCCGGAGGCCGCGGGGACTGGAGTCCAGGCTCGGGAGGTCGGCCCGGAGGCCGCAGGGACTGGATTCCAGGCTCGAGAGGTCGACAAGGAGGCTGGGACTCGGAAACAGGAGGAGCGTCCGGCGGTGTGGACCGGGGCTGGTGCTCAGACATTGGAGGCGAGGAGCAGGTCTGGTTCTCTGGAGACAGAGGCGTGGAGCAGGGCTGGTTCTCTGGATGGGACCTCGAGACTGGATTCGGCGGCTGCTGGCCTTGACTGGACCAGATCTCTGGCATTGGCAGCTGGGCTTGACGGGACCTTGGGACTGGAGTCAGCGGCTGCTGAGCCCGACTGGACCGGATCTCTGGCATCGGCTGGGCTCGATGGGACCTCGGCATTGGAGTCAGCGGCTGCTGGGCTCGACTGGACCGGATCTCTGGCGTTGGCGGCTGGGCTCGACGGGACCTTGGGGCTGGAGTCGGCAGCAGAGGAAGAGGAGCGTCCCATCCCGGGACCCCCTCAGGAGCAGGATCAGGCGGTGGAGGAGGAAGAAGAGAAGTGTCCCATCCTGGGACCCCCTCGGGAGAAGGATAAGGCGGCGGAGGAAGAAGAGCATCCCATCCCAGGACCCCCTCGAGAGCAGGACGCTGGTGTTGGAGGGTGCAGCGCTGGACCAGGCCGAGGCAAGGAGCGTGGAGCTGGTGGCGGCGCCCGAGACGAGGAACGTGGAGCTGGTGGCGGCGCCCGAGATGAGGAGCGTGGAGCTGGGGGTGAGTTGTCCTTTTCCTGTAGCCACTTCTCCAGCAATGGAATATAAAGGGAGGCCAATGGCCCCCCAGGACCAGTAGTCCTCGCCTTATAGCCATCTCGCCAGCGCTGCTGAGGGAATGTATGGAGGGCCTGCTGGGTCCATATATGGCGAGTTCATTCTGTCACGGTACAGAGGCACGAAGGTGGGGTGAAGACCCAATTGCAGGCAAGAATCGGCAGGAGGCAGCAAGATTGCAGATTAAAGATTTATTTAACATAGAAAACGACTGAGGCAACAAAACTAAGACTATTCACCGAACAGTGCATGCAACGCAACGCAATGAACCCGCAACCAAGAGTGAAAACCAAATGACTAAAATACCAACTGAACTAAACAAGACCCAGGTGAACCCAATCAAAATTAAACACAGCTGAAATCAATGAAAATAAAAACAGGAAACCAAAAACACACCACACCAAGTGTCCAAACCATGACAGCTGATGTTAAATTCAACAGAAGAATAGTTTGAAGAGACAACGCCTTTAAATCGATGTATTCCATAGACTTGAAATGTGGTGAAATTTAGGGACTGTAAGGCCGTGGCCACGGTGGCTAAGCTAGTGGAGAATCAAAGCACCACAATCCATTATTCCCTCTGTTATCATAGGGAATGTGAACCCGCTGCTGTACAAGATTGACAAGCTATCCACACCTAGATAGCTTGTCAATCTTGTTAGACCTGGCTAAACCACCTTGTACTGGATGTTAACGTGGACCTGCTGGGATTCATTGCTGTGAGAGCCGACAGAGACACCAAAGCGAGTGAAAAAAGTAAAGGTTGGGGACTCATCATTATGTCAACAATCGCTGTTGGCCCTGTTCTCAAACTGCTAGCTTTTAGCCTGTAACATACAATCTTATGAGAAAGTTCAATCATGTGATCACCATCTGTGTTTGCATTCTGAGAAAGCAGACACAGCCACTCCAAATGAGAAGAACCACTGCAGACTCAGGACCTATTCTATGTATTTTATTGTTGTTCTTTTGTATTGAAGATTCTTTTTTTGTTTATGTATAAGCAGCTGGAAACCAAATTTCCCTAAGGGAGTCATCCCCAGAGGATCAATACAGTTACGTCTCTCTAATTAGGCCGTGCTTACTGACCGTAGCAGTCATTAAAATCAGAGACAGTTATTCTCTTACTCAGGTTAGCACCAACACTATCAGCGTGAGTGGGGTAAAACCATATAACAGCACTTTTGGATGCACCAGTGCATCTATCACTAGCAGTGTGTCTTTGTTCCTAATGTTAATAACTCCAGGTAATTTATATACGGAAGTCTCAGGGGCCAAACGCCGTTCATGGCTCTTCTCTCAAACACGGCCCCCCACCCCATCAGCAATGCGTCCGTTGTCAGGTTTTTCCTCATAACTACTGACCAATTCTGAATATTTCCGGTAACGCCAACATACACTCGGAGTAAATTCTCACCAAAACTATCTTTCTGTGCCCTGCAGGGGGCACATACCTGAAAATGGTCCAAATACACCAGCACTGAGACCCGCTGTATGTGAAGCGTTCAGGGCTACTGAAGACCCTTGGTTCTAATGACAGACCATATGGGAGGGACTGACATACTAGTACATTACTCCTTGATACGTGAATTGGAGGAATCTTCTGTGAGATGAGATGGATAAATGCTTATATGAAAATAGGCATCTTGCAGATTTATCGACGTCAGCCAGTCACCTTGTTGCAAGAATCGGAACAAACGTGTCAGTATTCTGAACTTGTATTTTCGTAGGTGGGAGTTAAATTCAAGAATAGGCCGTAGTGATCCTCCCGTCTTTAAAATGAGGAAATACTGACAATAAAAGCCGAGAATCCTTTCCTCTTCCGGAAGGATACGAATTGCTCCCTGGCTTAAGAGAGAGGATATTTCTTTCTCTAAAACTGTTGCAGCAGCCCCCAGACCACACTATTCCTTAAAAGTCAGTAGCCTTTTTGCAAATTGTAATCTGTAACCCTTGTTAACGGTAGTCAACACCCAAGGATGAACTGAGCTCTTAGAGCTAAAGGACCTGGAGGGCTGAAGTTTAAATTTGATGTAAATAAGATGTAAAAAACAAACAAGTTGACCTTACTGTACAAATATAAATAAGAGGTCCACTACAACATGTTAAATAACCTCTGTATCTAACCCTAACCCTGAAGAAAGGTGTCTGTATCCTGACACCAGAAAACCCACTTTTAGAGACTACCTTAAACAAATTATCTGGAGTTGGGGTAACTGAGGAGCTTAAGTGATTTTTAAAAGAAATAAGGTGAGAATGTCATGCACGGGTCTGCAAGTGCCTATAAGGGCGTGATATGCCCCCATGCCAGGCATGTAATTGGTCTGTCTTGGACAGACATAGAGTTTCTGTGATTGGCCACGCCAGAGGGTGCTTCCCATGGAGAGATACTGAAGGAGGTTTGAAAGAGAACTTCATATTTGGATTTAAACCTTCATTAAAAAAACTTTAACAGGTAAACCCACATGTGTTACCTTGATTTTTTTCTTCACTTTTTGTCTTCTTATATCTTAATCTCAGGCACTCTAATTTAATGTACATATATTATAAACCATGATGCAACAACTGTAAAAAGCTCAGCTTATGAGTTTTTCAGATCAACATTATATATCATTTTACAATCTATATTTTATTTTTAAATAATTTCAAACAAGCCCAACCTTACTGTTAATACAATTACAGATAAAGTGTTTCTCATGTTGCTGTTATTTGTAGAGTTGGGGGATACAGAGTCTTCACTCTCACTGTTTTGCTATTATATGCCAGGAAAAAACTAGCATGAAAATTTTTTTTTGACCATGAGGGAATATTTATTGTTTTACATGTTTATGTAAAAATATAGATGTCTTTAATTAGACAATGGAACTTAATGAAAAGTTGGAAAAGACCTTGAGATGACCTTCCGTGTAAAGCCTTAAAAAGAAATTTCACAGACACTTTATGGTTATCCCTTTGTCTTTTCTTTAGGATTTAACAGGGGAAAAGACTGGAATTGATTGAGTGTGGCATTTTCATGTGGCGGTTGTTGCCATGAGCCAAAAATAATGTGTATAAAGACTCTCAATGAGAGAGCAGAAAAATTACTGGTGAACAAAACAGATAATACATTGTATACAACAAGCTAAAGAGGCCCAACATTTACAGATAACAAATGATCCAACCAACTGAAGAACAGTCTTTAGGAGAAATGTTTATCATTACTTTAAATACAAAACTCCATACAAGGGAAAAAAATGGTTCCCTACAATGTGCAAATCAGTCATGAGCCTCATGATAAGAAAGGGCAGATGGATTCTCCTCAGTCTGAAGAGTAAATCTGCATGCAACATCCAACATCTGCTTCACATGTGGGGCCAATATGATGGCATGGGCATGAATAGCATCCAGTGGGTCTGTAATGATTATTAACGATGTAGTGGGGAGACAGAAGCAGCTGGATGAAGCTGAAATGCATTATGATAACCAAACGCTGCATGATGTTTGAAGGAAACTTCATCCCACACATGGTCACTGAGTCAAAGCATTTTTCCTACAAGGTAAAGGTGAAATACTCTGCATATGATCAGTTCCCTGGTCTGTGCCTGACTGAGCTTCACTTCACCTGCTGAAGACAAAATTACGGAAAAAGTAACATCACGCATTGAACAGCAGCAGAAAAACAAAGAAACTACCACAAAACAGAAAGCCTAGCACTAGAGATGACCAATATTATTGACACACTGACATTGATACAGTGTGTCATTGATTAATGACATGTACATATTATATATCAAACTCTTCAACTACGTCCGCTTTAACTCAAACTAACCAAATATAAAAGATGGCATGTATAGTTTTCCAAATATGTTTGTTTGTTTGTTAATTCAACATAATTTGTAAACCAGGTTGGACTCGTCCACACGTCTTAGAATTATTTCAGTTTCTACAGACATCAAGTTTTCTGGTTATTTACCTGAAATGTTTTTGTTTTTCTTTCTTTGGTCCTTGGTGAGGGGGTCAAAATGCATTGGTATTGGAAATGAAGCGTTAGAACAAATCAGTATATCTGATTATTTTTTAACTCTTCAAGGTTTTTCTTTGTGTCGCTCACCTCACTTCTAAGCACACTAAAATTTCCAGCAGTTTCAGTTTGGAATAATCTAAGTTCCCTCAGTATTCTTGCAGTTGTGATAACATCCTATGAAAAATTTCCTTTGCTTGTGTTGTTTTAGAGGGGTTTTGTTAGTATTATATCTTCTTTTTTCCTTGTACAGTTTTTCTTGATCTTCCAGGATATGATACACATTTTGCACCTGCATCCACAAACGTATTTTCTTTCTTCTTTTTTTTTTTTTTTTTTTTAGGTTTGTTTGTTGGTGTAAGACTCAGACTCAGCCTTTTTGGCCACTTTAGAAATAAAAAAACGTGTTCCTTCATTTTGAGTGACTGAGAACAAACAAAAAGGCTTTAGTTTTCCAAAGCTGATTAATTTGATTTTTGTTTTTAGTGCATGAGGTTTAGGTAGAAACTGTGTGGGATTAGAAGATATCAAGTTCGAATTCCGAAGATAACAAGATAGATTATCCTGATATGATGGGAACACGGTGTTAAAAACACACAAGCATCAATCTCTTTTGTTGTGAATAAAAATGAACAGCATTGTGAGAAAACTGTTCCCTCACTGACACCATTCCTTATGTAGGAGATCAAGCTGATCAATTCAAATATTAATAGTGTAAATATAAAGACTAGTAGGGGTATAATTTGATATCAGTGAGATAAGATTGAGATTTATCTTGCAGTTTTTAGATTTTTCTGTTATATTAAATATGTTATATATTTTTTACAAGCAAAAACAATTGTAAAATAAAATACATTTTATTTTTAAAAGTTTTATTTGACTGATATCTGTGTTGTGTTTTTTATTCTGATCATGGTCATGATTTATAATTCAAGAAAAAAATAAACAATTTTTAATATTTAGAGCAAAAAGTATCCATATTGTAGATCAGGGGTGGCCAACCCTTGTCCTGGAGAGCCGCTGTCCTGAAAGTCTTGAGTTACTCTGCTGCATCACACCTGACTCAGATCAACAGGTAATTAGCAGAGTTTGATGTTTACTCATTAAGTCTGAGGTGTGTCAGCTGTGTTGTGGCAGGGAAACTCCTAACACCTGCAGGATTGCGGCTCTCGAGGACCAGGGTTGGCCACCCCTGTCGTAGAGTGTCGCTGATACTTGGTATCTAAAACTCGATATCTGCTTGATACTTAAATTAGCAGTATCGTTCAGCTCTACCATGTAGTCAGTAATTACAGAAATTTGCCCTCCGAAGTTCATCTAACTTATATAAGAAACATTTTATAAGATATTTTAGCATCGGCCCAATTTTTGCTTTCTCAGCCAATGCTCAGTAAAAAAAGAGTTTATGGTGTATATTGTAATGCAAGAAGCCACATTTATGCACAATTAGATATTAACAACATACTTTGTCCACACAGTAGTAGTACAGCAGGCTTATTCAATAACCTTCAAAGCCATCTTTTGAAATGTTCATATCTTTTGTCCCAAACCTGCATTTCTGTGCAGATATGACACAAAGAAAAATAAAATAATCCTGGTAGAGCTTACTGTGCCATGAGAAGAGGTGTGTGAAGAAGCATTCGAGAGGAAATCAGATTGATACAAAGACCTGGTGTGCAACTACAGAGACAATGGTTAGAACCCAGCTGAGGTGAGGTGCAAGGGTTTCCCAGTACAATCAGCCTGGAGGCTGCTGTGAGCCGTTGGGCTAACAGGGAGAGAAAAAAGAAGGCAGTCTGAAGGCTGCGGGAGGCAGTTCCAAGAGCCTTGTGTTGTTTTTGGAATTGGAAGGAAGAGCTCAGCTGGCAGCCAGAGAGAAGTGAGTATACTTTAGACTCACCAACAGAAGAGTGTTATAGTTTATAGTTAAAACACTCAATGATTGACCATAATCATCTGATGTCATAATCCCCCTGGCTAAAAGCTCCAGCCAATGACAAATGATTGAAGGAGAATCATCACACCACCATCAAACATCTAAATCTAACATTTCATAGTTTGAGTTGATTCTGTGTACAGCAAGTTTAAAAACATGTACCTTTGCATTAATTTCTTGTTAATTTTACTATAACTGAACAACACCCAACCTCATTTCATATGAGCTATCCAATAGTTCCTATGACTGATCCGCTGAGACCATTAGAAGTTAAAACAGACTTATTAGTCAGCTACATTGCATTGTTTCAGCATAATTCCTCCATGATAAATTCACCTCTTTTACTTTTTTTTCATATCCTCTTTCCTTCTCCAAGCTTAGAGTGCTCTACTGCCATTAACTGCAGGTAGAGCATGAACTGCTCATACAATCCTCCCCCATTGGCAGATAGAGATAGCAAGAGAGCGAAATCTCCCTTTAAAATTGTATTTTTCCTCTAATATAAATGTTAATACCATCAAGTTAAATCTGGACTTTTAGCCAGTTTTTATTTATAGATTGTAATAAAAAACCACAAAGTGGTTAAAGTCTATCAAAGCATCACTTTATCCAATTAAAGTGCATCAGCAGGAATACCCTGCACATGATTCTCAGATTTCTCCCTAACTTGTCTGCATGTCCATTACCGAGGCGACTTTCCCACCCAGTCTTGTGGAGGAGAATGGGGTGATTGGGCTTTAAAACTCTTTTCACCAGCAGGTACAGTAGACACAGGGTGTGTCTGGTGAACGGCGGGTGAGCGACTGTAATGATGCCGCTCTCTGTATTGCTCTGTGTGGCGCTCATGGCTCCCAGCTGTAGTGGCCTGTCTCAGCATTTCTTTGCCATCTGTGGGTGGTGGTGCTACCTGCTGTGCAGGAGTAAGATGGCTGGGAGGAGGTAAGACATAAGGTCAGGAGAGAAACAAGCTGAAGAGGAAATGTTGGAGCCCAAAGTCAGAGGATTGCTCGATAAAAGGGTTAGCCTTCAACCATGTCAGTCAGTATTGTTTAACAAATAGCTTGTGTTGATCTGTTCTTAGTAACTGTCTTAAAAAGCAAGCTGTGAGTAATCGATCCAAGACTTATGCTTTTATGTATTTTCTTCCCTATTTCCTTTCAGCCTTTCTTTTATTTATCCTCTATCTATGTCAGTAAGTTTCTTACTATCAACCACAGCAGTTTTGTCCCAAAATATGATTTATAGCCAAGTGTGTTCACAGTGTGTACCCCAATGCAGCAAGTATTTTTTCAAATTAATGGCATAAAACAGACTTAAAGCACATCTATGGTCCTTTTCATGTGAGTCAAGAGTTTTTGTTCCATGTTTCCATGCATCCTTTACGCTTCCTGTCAGAGGACAGGGCAGAATTTAGAGTTCACCTCCAAGTTATAACATTTTCAGGCTAGAGCAAACATGTCAACAGTGAAAAAGACTGTAAACACGTACATACACAGACATAACAAAAGGTGATACAGTAGACAGAGCTGGTGTGTGAAGCCATTAAATATATTGTGTCTACTTGTACCTTTCGCTGGTCGAAAAGTAGAAAGGCTCTGTATCCGTCTTTAGTGGAGAGCAGAGAGGCCTCTATATGTAAGCTAAGAGTTGCCTGTTTACTCATCCATCAGACACACCACACCATTAGAATTCATTTGGAGTTGTGTCTGAGTTGCACCTTCCCCTTTTAACTATGTTTGTGTGTCCTGACAGAATCTTCTAGATGCTGCACCATGTACACCAGTTTACTCACAAAAATGTACCTTGTCAGTTGTTTGTTTAAAAGCAGGAGGTGTGTGTTAATTTAATCAGACTTAATTTGAACATCATATACTAAATTTACTGAGCTGAACGAGCTGGTTTTATGAGCAACCCTGGCTAAGTGTGCAAAAATGATGAAATGTAACAACAAAAGCCAGTCATGTTTTAACATCTCATGGTCCATGGCAGTGTTGATTGTTAGCATGATGACCTGATAATGTCATGTCTTAGTAATGATCGTGTTAACTTGAATGCAAACACTTGGAAATCAGAAGGAGGGAATGAAAGATGATCCACCAGGTGGGGCCTCGCAGTGCTTCCTTACCTGGATGGTAAAAGGTGTGGCAAAGGGCTGAGCAGCCTTAACACCAGATGCCAGCTCATCAGGGAATGGGGGAGGGGGGGGGGGGGGGGGGGGGGGGGGGTTTGTTGGAGGAGTTTGCGAGAAAGGGGGGGGTGGTTGTGTTCTTTGCGGGGGGGAGAAAGGAGGTGGGTTT
>JBAMHV010000024.1:3569818-3585056 GCA_037177535.1 Pseudomugil gertrudae
CCCCCCCCCCCCCCCCCCCCCCCCCCCCCCCCCCCCCCCCCCCCCCCCCCCCCCCCCCCCCCCCCCCCCCCCCCAACTATTTTTAGTAGACCTCTTTCTAAAAGCCAAGTAGTTCATTCCTTTCTTTGGAAGGGTAAAAAAAAGCTTATGTTTTTAAATGACTTTTGCTGCTTTTCCATTAGTACCTACTTGACTTTACTGACTCTACTGGTTTTCCATTACATGTTGAGATCCTCTAATGTGGGAGTGCCCCCCCCCCCCCCCTCCCCCCTCACCCCTCACAGTGCATCTAGAAAGTTTGTGATGTTAAATGTTAGCGACACAATGCAACAAAACAACACAATCTGCATAACACCACAGAAGAAGACGGGGACAAAGATGAAAGACCTTGAGGTAACTTTTTACCTGGTGCTCAGATTATGGCTATTCATGGGAAATAGACTCATAAAGAATCTGAACACATTTTTTGTTGGCCTTTAAAACCAGCCTGGAGCCGCTGTATAGTGACACCACTCACATCAGGCCGTTAATGGACACCAGCCTGTGGACGTCATGCTATCCGCACAACTCGACACGCTTGGAACCTCGACGAAGTAGGTACGGTAAAAGTATCTGCACGGTTCGACAAGTCCTGATGGAAACGCTCTGTTTCCGTGTTGAGTCTAAGGTCGGGTAGAGTAGGTACTGGTAGAAGAGCGCCATTCGTGTCCTCATAACTTTACTGCTTGGTTCCTGACATTTCCCAATTCCTAAAAAGCTGTAATGCTATGTAAAAAGTAAACAAATACTATTTTGACTAATAGATCAACAATAACATATGAGATGTTGAGATATTTTACCGTTTTGTGAAAAATGTAAGCCCATTTAAAGGAGATATATCATGCTTTTAAATCCTTCCTTCTAACATGTAAATCAATAATTTATTGTCTGTATAAAGCAGAGCTACAATGCTTTGGTCTGAATTCCTTCTTATTCTCGTTACACACACACCTTATAACCCTGTTCTGAGGTGTGTCTCACTCCACACACACCTTATAACCCTGTTCTGAGGTGTGTCTCGCTCCACACACTCACACACACCTTATAACCCTGTTCTGAGGTGTGTCTTCAGAGCGACTCGTTTTGGTGCCGTCTATTTAAATGTGAACGAAGCATGTTATGCCACACCCCCCTACAGGTCACAGGAAGTTTAACTCTACCCTGTTCCGCCATGTTTGTAGCTTGATAGCAGCAGTACACTAATCTCCCAGCAGAGAAACATTATATTGGTAAGTTTACTATAAATGTCAATGTATCAGATTCATGAATTTCATTACCTGGAAGTCCACGACCTTATTTGGCAGACCCACAGCAAATACTGTGATGTAATAGATAAAAAAATGTAATAGAGAATAGAAAAAATTAAATGGACTGAAAAATATGACCACAAAGGATATAAAGATATATGTGCAGCATCAGGAGGGATTACATGTACATTTTCTGCATTCCTAAACATTTAAAACTGCACAAAAACATGGATTTAAAGGCTAAAAAAGATGATTTTTCATGATATATCCCCTTTAAAACTGTAAGCATCTGGAAGGTGAGGACACCAGCTGCTGGTGTTTTAGGAATGTTGTCCCATTCTGGTCCAATGGAAGATTCTATATGTTCTACAGTTCTCCTGGACCTTGATTACTGGAACTTTGGTGGGTTATGACACTCCAAATGTTTTGCATTAGTAAAAGGTGTGGACCAGGCAGCTGGACTCTCCTACTGTTATGCCATGTTGTGATAGATGGAGTATGTGGTTTTACCGAATTGTGCAACGCCATCCCTGAAATAGACATCAGATGTTGTTCTAAAACTTCCATTTACTTTTCAGACCTGATGGCGCTCCATGTGGAAGTTGTCCATGAGCACAAAGGCAACCCCATAGCTTCAGATGCTGGTTTTTGACATGTCCACTGGGAACCAGCTAAATGACTCCTGTCCTCTTTAGTCTAAACACGGTGTCCATAGTTTTCTAAATGTGTTTCCGCTTTGCCACAAACCATTGTCAATCAGCTTTAGTACAGAGAAAACTGTTTTATCTGAAACTGGTTCTCATGATGCTTCTTAGCACGATTGACCTTTAACCTTTATTTGTTGACTTCAGGGTGAACTGTGAAATGTTCCATTAGTGCATCATACCTGTTATTAAAGCGGTTTCCCAAGGCCCTGCAGCTCACCTGCACGCAGTTATAACCATGATATTTCTCCAGACTGTTAAAATTTTGTGGTATTACACAAATTAGTTGATGAATTTTCTAAATATTTTGCCATTTTAGCGTGAGGAATGTCCTTTAAAAATTGTTCCCAGTTTTGAAAGTTTGTCTACCTCTTGCCATCTTTACATGTGAGAGACTCTGCCTCTCTCAAATGCTCATTTTCCTTTCAGTAAACTCTTGCAAGTGAAGCTAATTAGTTGGAAGAAATGTTCCAGCTGTTTTTTTAAAAAATTGTACCACTTATGTTTCCACTTGTTTGTTGCCCGTTTAAACTTTTTGGGATATGTGTTGCATCACATCAAAATGACCTCATACTTTATATTAAATTAAATCAAATGTTTGTTTTATTGTCATATATATATTTTAATTAAATTGGGATTAGTTTAATCATATAGTTTTACTTTTATTTCCCCCAACATTTTGGGTGTTGGGGGCTTGATTTCTGAACACATTTCGGAAAATATTGCTGTTTTGACAACAGTTCCACAAGAGATTTTCAGCTGTCATAGCATGTCTATTCTCACCAACAGTTAGTCATAAAACATACAAAATGTATAGCTTACACAGTTAGCTATAAATGTCACAATATATATTGATAAACATTAACAAATTCTGGGTTTGTTTACACATTTCTTTTTATATTTCCTCTATTGTCAACAATGCTGCCTGACCGATCTCCCTAAGGATACGTTGCCACCTTTGTAATGCAAAATTGCTTTAACTAGCTCTGCAGAAAGACCAATGTTTATATTGCACATTTTCTGAGTTGGCTGAAAGGAGTTAAGTTGGTGGAAAATGTTTTCAGTGGTGTTACTCTTTGTTTCTGCAAGATCACACAAAACCTATCGAGCTGAATTTGATGAAAATTGGTGGAAAGCTGGCAGCTGCTGTATAGAAGACTATAGGGATCTGAAACAGGTGCTTTAGAAACTTACATCTCTGAAATACACATACACTTGCCAACTCCAGGGGAAAGCCAGATGTATTATAAATGGAACACAAAACGACTGACAAACACCTTTTACAATGAAAATAGTACAATCTGTCCCTCTACAATGACTGTAAAAGGTCTGCATTGATCAACTTTACTAAATACTGCATTAAGAAACTGAAGTGATCTCATTTAAACTGAATTTAAATGAAGGGGATGGACGATGTCTCTGGGAACTCCCCAGGAATTAACCGAATTAGATGGAAGAAGCAGCCGGACAAGAGAAAGTCTGGGCTTTTCTGCTTCTCTGCTGATGCCCCTCCGATTGAGACAGTGGATGGAGGTGTAGAACTGACCTGCAATAAATCCAGATCCAGATACACCCAGATCTGACTTTAAACACAATAGTAACATAGAAAATGAAATATTATTTTATTGTAATATATATATATATATATGTGTATATATATATATATATATATATATATATATGTGTATATATATATATATATATATATATATGCCAGTATTACAAATTTTTCAAGTTCTTTTTACATCACATTGTTATTTTGAAACTTTTCAGCTTTGACCCTTAAAGCTCTGCTAGAGCCCCTGCACCTCTGAGTACTATCACTTACTATCACTTAACTCATCCATGCATTTATCTCCACTAGACTGGATTACTATAATGGTCTTTTAACATGACTCCCTACAAACATTATTAAACATCTCCAGCTCATCCAAATACTGCTGCTGAAACTAACTGATACTAACTGAACACACCATACCAGTTGAAAATCTTTTTACTGGCATTTAATCAGTCACAGAGTAGATGGTTTACTCTACTGATGTTTTACAAATCCCAGAACAGTGTATGCCCCAAATACATCTGTTATATGTTCAGAGAGTGTAAACCAAGCGGAGCTCTAATATCCAAAGACTGAGTTCAACTAAACAAGACTTCAGATCAACAAGCAGTATTTATCTGTTATGCTGCAAACATACTGCCAGTGGAGGTAAAACATCTACCAAATGTAGATATTTTTAAATTTGGGTTAAAAACATTTATTTTCACATCTATGCGTGAAATCTGCACAGTGTCTTGCTTTTACTCCTTTTAAATTGATTTATAATTTTTATTGATATTTTTGCTATTTCTAGCTGCCTCATACTAGTTTTAACTAAAAGGCACTTTTAATGTCAATATAATATCAGTATGCTGATAATATCTGCATAGTATACAAATTTCTTTGTTTGGCACAACTTTAAAAACAACTTTTGACTGTGACAGTATCAAACCGTGATGCTTATATATCCGTATCTATATGGGAAATTAAGTGTTGGGCCAACTGGTATATCGAATATATGTGAACATAAGGAAATGAAACATCACACTAAATATACTATACAAATACACATATTTTACCTTATATTGTCAACAATATCTAAAGAATGTGGGGTAAACTGTGATTAATAGTTTAGTTTCATTCAGGATGTTTACAATCCTCAGTGAGTGATCAACAATAGCAATAGTTTTATCACACTTTGCTCATTAAAAAGAAATCACAATCATTTCTGTGTTGTTAAGACACCTTTTTTTGACTAAAAATAATGCTAAAGTCACTTTCTGTAAAATGTTCCACCTATAAATTAGCTTATGTTGTCAGGAACGTCCAATCAGAAGCAGCCAAAGTTCAACATGTGAGCAGAAATTTGTATGTCAGCTGAAAAGGACACATGGTTTAGAATGACTGCAGTAAAGACAATAAAGATGTTTTTGATGCAGACAAGCTGAGTTGAAGTTAGGTTTGTGAGAAAAGTAGACAAATAGTTAGGTGTAAATAGAAAATGACAGCTTAAGGAAAGACTGTAAATATGTACAGTAAATAGTTTATATTTGCTGCAATGCCAGAATGAGAGAGAATGATCTGCACATGAGAAAAGACTCAGTCACAGTTATTAATAATACAATATATTTAGTGTTTTCGTTAGTTGGCATTTAGAATACTATATTTATTAACACTCATTTTACATAATTTTGTCACATAATCTGACAATTGATGCTGTCCTGAAAAAGTAATGTCTTTAATGTCTAATGTCTTCCTCTGGTATCTAACATCACCTGCTGTAAACGTTTACTTAGGTTGATTCCAACCATAATTGATTTAATCTGTTTCTGTCCAGCTTTGAACGAAGAAAACTTCTAATCTTTTAAAAGTAGAGTATGGCTTTTTAAAGAGAATTTGTTTACCTTTATCAGTATTGATCAAAGCGCTCTAGGTCATGTAGAAGTTGTGAAACCCCCAAATGAAAAGCTTGTTTCTTTCTTTACAAGAAAAGTACAGGACTACAGGGCTGAGCCAGAACTCAGGGCTTCTAACAGCATTTGTCAATTATGTATGTCCTGCAGCAGCAATGGAAGATGAACCGTTGTTCTACACGTTTGCTGACAGCTTTCAAAACCTGCGGACTTGACTTCTTGTTAGCAAACCACTTTCTAAACTGAATGGCTTCTCGCAGTTTGAGTTGTTGAGACTTTGTGCACTACTTCCTCTTGGTAAAAGGGTAACAGAATGCACCCAAAACATCCACATGACAAATAAATTAGTTGAAAATGAGTATTTTATATTGACATATTTAGGAATTTTTAATAGCTGCTTTGTTTGAAGGGAGTTTGTGTTGACAACCTGCTGATTATCAGTCTGTTTCGTATTTGTTATGCTTTGCCTTCTTGAAGTATTCCTTATATCAAAGCAGACAAACATATGCTTTGCAGTTTCTACTGTATACAGTTATGTGACTGATTCTGCGAGGCTATCACATCTTGGAAAATTACACAAAATTCCCAGAGGTGATTTTAGATAAACACATTCTACTTGGAATATTTGCATAATTGTGTTTAGGATGTAAGAACTACACAATAATGGGTGCTTTTGCAGACACACACGTATCCATACTCTGTAATTTGCTCCCAATGTGTGTGTGTGTGTGTGTGGTACATCAGAGGATTGTAGATTGTTTATCAGAGTACAAGAGTGCAAAATGCTCAATACAACTAGGGACTACACGGTGAGTCAATGAAGCGTGATGATAATGCGGGAGAGTCAGTAGGAATAAGTCGGTGGGAAGATAAAAGAGGAGGCCTGGAAAGCAGAAAAGCCCGGGGAAACCAAAATGAGTGGTTTGTGGAGTCTAATACAGGCCAGCACTAAGCAAAATTACAGATCAGCATGGCTTCGTTTCACTTTTCTAAAACCACAAATTATGATTTCCTGTTTATCTTCATAGCTAGATAAGAGGGCCTGAGGTGTAATTCAAAACTATACATCATCCAGCTTTGACTAGATGTTTTTTGTCCTGACTCGACATCTGTGCGGTGTCACCCACACGGTCTGTCATGTGACTCGTCACTTGCATGTGCAAGTTATGAATCAATGTGCGCAGTTGTCCACAAATTTCCCACTTATGTTTAAGGTTTATTGTAAGATCACATAGACAGGAAACCCTCCAGGGCACCATCTCACAGGTCTCCTGACGAGCTAAGCTGTGAGGGAGATGGAGGAGAGCGAGGGAAGAAAGGTGGACAGGGTCAGCTGAAAGGAAGTGTACTGGAGAGGAGATGTGAACCAAGATAGAACACAAGGACTGTATTTAAGTTTCCTACTGGAGAAAAAAAATCCCAGGTAGATTTAATCCTTTCTCATAAGGTCAAGGCAGTGATAATAAAGCATATCATTTTAGCGCAGATTCTTGTAAACATTGGGGAGTTTCAGTGACTGGTCGATTAGCACAGAGCGAAAACGTTGCATTCATCACTGTGAGCGGCTTTACAGTGGCGGTACAACCATTCACAATATTGTTATATACCACCCACACTAGTACTTGTCCTTGCTCCAAACCAAAAGGTTATATTAGCTGTCTTGAAGGAAAACAGCTGCCATGAGTTGGTCTTACTTAATAAAATATCCTTTCCTTAGGCTATTAGTTATCAGGGGAGTTTTCTCTTACTTTCCTTGTGGGTGTCTTCTAACAACACAATATGGCATGTTGTGCAAATACACTTTCTGAAGCCAAAGGAATTGCACAGACTTCAGTAATTAGCACATTGTGCCACACAGGAGGTCAATATTTTAAAAATTGTAGCGTTGGGTTCACATTAAATAACCTGCTAAGGCAAAGTCAGAGTTAATTACAGCGCTGGGAGCCTCACAGTGCTGCTTTTGTTGTGTGACAGGAGTTTACGCAATCAGTAAAAAATGCAAAAGGTGAGCTTCCCTTAGGCCAAGTCTTTGACAGCTTCAATTCTCACTGCTATCAAAATACATTGGCTTTTTCCTGAGTGTGGGCCGTCGGCAAAACACAAGACGAAGTCACACAGTCTCCCGCATGTAACATTATACAATAGCCAATAAATTTTGAACCTAAGCCTTGGCCTTAAAACCTTAACGCATAAATGTAAAATGACCTCGCTTGTCAGGAAACACCCTTTTAGCACCAGTGGGATGGTGTGGGTGGGTGGGAATGGGTTGTTGAAGTCAATCAAACAGAACTGTAGATTCAAAGACTGAGGAGGAAAGTAGTTTCTTAGTAGTCCTCTTTGTTTCATTAAGTACTTTGTCAGTTGATTAAAAGTTCTCATATTCCCACTTCACATTAAATTAGCTCAAATACCTTCAAACAAATCACTGCTTCTTATCTTATGCACGACTGACAGTGTATGTGACATTCATAAACCATAACTCTGAGGGTTTTATATTCTAAAATAATTTCTATTTATACATAACTGTGAGTTCACTGTATAGTTAAATGGGTTATATTTACTTTGAATCATTCATGTCCTATTGGAAGCGTGTGGATGTGTAATTTCCTACAAAGCATCACTGTTTTTTCCTAATGCTTTTTGGGTGCATTAAAGGTGTGATTTACTGGTGTTTACACAGGTTTAAGTTGTTATGACATAGCAAATTAGTTTCTACTATTCTTGTTAAGTATTGAATGTGAAGGCACACTTACTCCAGTAAACAATGATGCAACAAATGGTGCGACTGTGGCGCAGGAGGAAGCTTCAACCAGAATTCCAGGCTTCCCCTGACTACATGCAGAAGTGTGCAGAACTGGGTTGTGGGTAAATGGATGAATGTACAAGTTCCTCCCTACGGTGCTATGAGGATATCCTTATTTGTGATTTAAATCTGGTTTAATCTGCATGAACAAACAGGAAGTGTGTGAAATGAAAAGCAAAAGGAATTTTGCTTAATTATTTATTGCTCTTTTTGACAAGAGAATACTGTATCACTGTTTGACATGACCAAACCGAAGGTAAAAAAAGAAAGGTGTCCAACTGTTACCATCACTGGTCCAATGCAGTCATGGGAGGATTGGGACCAATCCCAGTCTGAATTTAACCAGATTAAAGTAACATGTATGTTTTATATTTCTGGTTAACTTTCAGGTGATGAGAAACCACCTGCAGATTTTTAGGCTTACATATTTATAATCTGTCCTTTTAATAAGTATCTTCATGGCATATTTGTTATTTTGAAGATACCACTCAATAAAAAAAATCTAAGGTCAACGTGTTTAGTTTTTCTTTCTCATAGAAGGATCCATTTAAACCTGCCGTGTTTCCACATCCATGGCAGCTACCGCATTTCTGCCACTGTTTTTGTTACTATGGTGTCTCTTAAAGCAACTTGCAACATAGAATAGTAACACTTAGTCATGACTCAGAAATCCATCCGGCAACTGAACAAACTGAATCTGACTCGTAACTTCACCCTGTGGGAAAACTTGCAATGGGAGGATGACATCAAGTGGCTTCGTGTCACATGTTCTATGAACCCGACTGGTTTATCAGACCCAGCCGTCTTTTAAGACTCTAATATGGGAGTGGTGCAATGTGCTGCCACAGGGCGATGATCGCTGTGTGTCAACACGAACAGTAAAGCAGCTGCCCGCTTTCCTTCATCTCTGCAACGCCTCAGCAGTTAACATGATTGGAGAGTGATGTGCTTTGTGTTGCAATAATTATATCAATCTTAATTACAAATGATGCAAATTCTGTTTAAACATTTTAATTGATGCCTGTGACTGCTTTTAACTGGACTACATGCAAATATAGCACATACCAACATAAAAATTCACATTTACTCTCAATTTTAAGCAGAATAGGCCCAAGTTGCAATGATCTAAAGCCCATGGTACCAGATAATGTTTAAGCAGGAAGCTAAGTCCCATTCCCAGAGTGACCTTGCCCCATTTCAGCCCAGCAGCTGTTCAGCCTGTCAGGCATTTTTCTGCGTGTGCCACAGCAGCAGCTGAGGAGCCATTTTGGGGCCCTGATGCATTCAACAGCTGGTGGTGCCAAGCCCAGGCTGGGCGTAAGAGGCAGACAAGAGAGGCGAAGGGAGGGTTGGAGAGGGGGATGAGAGTGCGAGAGGTCGTCTGTCTACTGAGCTGTGGAAACCGGGGACACAGAGCATGTCGGACGGCAGGCTTGCAGCCAAATAGCAAAACATTCGCAGCACTTCACTTGCATCACTCTTCTCAGACCTGAAATTACCTTTAAACTTGCATCCATAAGCATCCCATCACTCAGGCTCCTGTGTAATATATTGCACAAGAATGTTCTATTATGTGCCAAAACGGCACATTTTAAGAAACAAAACCTCGCAGTTAGTGCCAGTTCACCACCCTCTACCCACCGTGGGCCAGGTGTGTGTTTGTGCACGTAGACACAGTGGTGACACGGTGCACCATGAATTATGGACGGACGAGCTTCACTTTCTGACAGTGTGAGAAAAGTAGAAGTACTTCCAATTCCAGGTTGTGTTTACATAAAATGTGCCCTAATGGTGTCAGGTAATGGAAAACTCTGTCAGTTTGAATGTTTACAGACACTGGAGGATATCAGAGAGGGAGCCGTTTAGTGCATGACCTTTGTCTTGAAATATCTCAAACCTCTAGATGCACTCTACTGCAATGCTCTCACTATGTAATAGTGATACTCATGCATAGGCACATGTTCAAAGTGCTTTTCTTTGGTCCACTCCTTCTCTGGTGGTGTTGTGGCGGTAGAGAGCCTGGCTTTGGGCTGAAATGAAGCACAGAGTGGAGGAGAAGGTGGAGTTTCCTGTTGAGTTGTGTCTCAAATGTAAATCAGTCTACATCCTCAAACTGACACGCTGGGATAAACCTTTATGTTTCCCTCTATCACCCATCTTGCTGTGTGTGTTGAATCCTCTCTGTCTTTCCAAATGAAGCACCCTGTGTACTGTTTGAGCCTCTTATGTGTGGGTCTGTGTGCGCTTTAAGCAGTGTCTGCAGTGATGACATGACAGCTGAGCAAATGAGGAAAGAGATAAACATTGTGAAAGCTCGACACACCAGATGGATGGTGAGTAGAACCCAGACGGAGATGTGACGACTCAGACTGATACAACTTTAAATGTCTTTTCACAATATTTTTGTTATTTTTATGAATTTAGGGGAAAAATGTCCCGATCTGGTAAAAAAGGTTTGGTGCCATCACATGCATGTTCTCTGTAGGTATTCTAGCTTTCTCCTACTTTCCAAATGCATGTATTTTTGGTCAAATCGTCTCAATAAATTCTTATCAAGTGTGAGTGTTAATTTGTCTCTCAGTGTTGGTCCTGTGATGGACTGAAAACCTGTCCAAGGTGTACCCTGCCTCTCGCCTTATAGCTGCTGGAATGCCATGACCTTGAATGTGGTATTGGTGAGTACAGAAAATGGATGGATGAGTGGTGCATAGGCCTCAGAAACTCATATATCAAATATGTATTTTGTTTATGTAGCCCCGTCATACATCCTTGTATGATATGTTGCTTATATGCATAAATGTGTGGCTTATATGCTTAGATTTTTTCTATTCTGTACATTTATTTTTTTCTATAATATGTCATGTTCTTTTTATTTAGAAATTTGTAAATACATTTTTAATTTACTAGTATATCCAAACTGTGTAGATTTACTGTTTTTCTAAGACTGACATGGAAAGAAAAACTGCTAATGAATGATAAATGGGAATGGCAGGAGTCAAAATGCTCATAAACTAAAGGTGTGTTTTTCACCTGCTACAGCTGTTCAGAGATGTGACTATAAAATCAGTCATAAGCACATGAGCAATTTAATAAACACAGATTTTTCTGTGTCTGTGCCATTCATTCACATATACATGCAGTTTCTGCACACTGATTCTACACCTTTAGGTAATTACCTATCAGATTGAAGATTTTTAGATGATTCAATAGTGTCATTAATATGTGGACAGGATAAGCAGTGTTTTTGGTTTGCAGTATCAGATTTTTCATTGCCATGTGTGAGGAAAATGTCAGGAACTCTGTTGATTATATTGCAAGGTGTAGCAGAGAATGTGCTGGTTGTAATCTTGCTAACAGGACATTTGACATTTATTGGAACATATTAAAAAAACATCGGTGACTGTATTGAAAAATAAAGGGTCACAACACTTCAATGCATTATTATCGAATGGAAAATTCTCCCATTTTGCCAAATACCTGTGCACATGTGGACATGGCTGATCTGTTAATGATCTGAACCCATCTGTAGGCACATATCTGGGGTTGTAATTTTACATAAATTGTTTTTCTTGACTTACACCTTGTTGAAGAAATTCCCAACCCTATAAATGTTTGTGGTTGCCAGTGTCTTCTCAGCGGTGGCAGGGTGTGTGTGTGTTCATATCCAATACGGATATTATCAAACTAATATCAAACTTCTGGATATTATGGACAATACCAGCCACCCTCTGCACATAATCACCATCAGCCAGAGGAGCCTGTTTAGTGACAAACTGCTCCTGCCCAAGTGTAAGACACAACAGGCTTAAGACCTCCTTTGTCCACTGTGCCATCACTCTCTACAACTCCTCACTAGAGGACAGGAGGAGAGACAAGAGGAGAGGACAGCTAGTCATGTATTGTTCAATAACTAATAACTACCTAAACACGATAATTTAAGTCAGCGTTTTTCAACCCTGGTCATATTTTGGTTCCTTCCAACTTCATCACACCTGATTCAGGTTCATTAAACTGCTCGTTAAGTTCTCTGCAACTCTACTGATGAGCCATTCATTTGAGTTAGGTGTTGTAAAATAGGGTTACCTCTAAAACATGCAGGGTAGTGTTCCCTAAAGACCTGGGTAAAAAACACTGATTTATTTATTCTTTTTTTTTAATTGTATTTGTATTTTAGTAATGTTTTTTTTTTGTATTAAGGAGTTTCTGTTTCTCTATAAGCTGCTGAAAATGTTATTTCCCTAAGGGAGTCATCCCAAAGGGATTATTAAAGTTGAGTTGCATATCAAATTCACTGACTGTCTTTATGTACGTCTAATATACATTTATCAGTAAAAGGGAATCCATCAGAACTTTCTTCCAACAATAAATGAAAATTAAATTCATGTTTGCTGTTTGAGGCTTGGCCAGCAATAACTGCAATTTGATAAGCATGATGTCTAAGGGGCATTTGGTCTCTGTCCCTTTTAGAAGTTGAACTGATTCCTCTTCAAAAGGAAAATAGGTTTGTGTGTGAAACCATCCATGCTCAGAATGTACAGGTTTCATCCAAAGACAGGAAAAAGTTTTAGAAATGGTGGTAAAAAGAGATCAAGGGAAGAAAAACTAGTGCAGTGCATAACCAGTGGATGCTAGCCTCTCAGCACATTCAGCATCGTGTCTAATTCATAACATAAAAAGCAATTACAAAAACTTAAAATTCTGTGAAAAGGATCTTTTTTAAATATGCATAAAAATTTCTTTCTATTCAAACGTCACAGCTGACTTTACAATTATTTTCTCTGATAAGCCTGTAAATTCCAGAGAGGGTGGGGAGGCGAACTTGCCTGCCATATCCTTGTTTGACAAACTATGCACCTCCTCTAGTGCACCTGAGGTGCACCAATGAATATTTCAGCAAGTCAAAATGGATATTACTCCTGAGTCAGAAGTGCTGGCACAGATTGCAGCTCTACAGGTGGGGCATTAGTGCCAGGCACGTTCAAAGTGCAGGGATAATGTATCAAGACATTATGAGCTTGGGTCACTTCAGCTGCTTTTTTCCACTTTTCTCTTCTGTTAGGAAAGGTTACACCTTGGAGGTTTGACTGTAGAAGACTTAGGAAGAGGATAGGAAGAGAAATGGTAACATTTAGAGTATCATTAGTTGAATTTGGAGTACCCTCTTGCCCATCCATTCATCTGACTGCTTGCCAATGACAAAAATGATACTCTAAGTTAGCCAACCTGAATTTCAGGGCAGGGTTCTAATGTCAGCTGATTATGTGTCAACCACAAAGTTTTTTGCAACATTGCTCATTGAAAGATAAGCTCCTCATGCAATAGCTGTGTTGCAGCTGAGACCTATCCTCTCACTGTTAAAAAAACAAGGGCGGGTGGGGGCGCTGAGCATATGAAGAGACTTTATAACCAGCCACCTTTGGTGTAAAGCACACATGAAAGGACTGTTTTTCCTCCAGCAGCATTTAATGAAAGAGAACATGCAAAGAGGAAACGTGATGCAATGTTTGTATTTAAACCTCTGCAATCTACTCCAGTTTGACAAACGATAACACTGGACTCTGTAAAGTGTTTCACCAGGATCTTATAAGGATGTGCAAGGTGCAGAAGCCATTATTTGGTTAGGAGAGGCATATTATACTTGGCTGGTGGTTCTGAATTTGCAAGAGGCATTTGACTGCAACTACAAAGGGGCTATGAGCTCTATTCAGGGTTTTACTCATCCCTTTCACTCTCACTCATGACAATACATCTTATCATTGAGTATCCATCTCCTTTCATGTCTCTCCTCAGGGACAAAAGCAGCAGCATAAGTGATGTGCCATGATTCAAGTGTGCTTCTCCCAATTTATTTTCCATAAGTCTGTCGGTCAGGCCAGAAAGTAATAAGCCAGCGCTGCTGGTAAAGACATTTGCAAAGTAAATAAGGTCTACTTTCTGACACCACAAATGTATGCCTATGACTGCCGTCCCCATGGTACTGCTTGTCTGCATCGTTGTGAACGGTGCCACTACGGCAGTGTGGGCTGATTTGAATCATTTCTGCTGGTGTAACAGTTTGTGGCTGGTCAGTGGTAACTTCAGAAGCAGGAGTGTGGTAAACGTGATAGTTAGCTACTGTAGAAGAGGCAAAGAACCAGGCCGAAGCTGGGAGTGAGCATGAAGCAAAAGCATGAAGTGACTCTTTTTTCCATACATTTTTAAATAATTCATTACATTTTCAGTAAAAAATAATTAGTTTAGAAGTAGTAATGTAGGATAGTGAGTCATGTAAACAGTTTTTTTTTTTACATAAATATGTCTGAACATTCAGAGGAACCAAGCAGCTTTAGGTCAGCTGAGTGACACTGCGGCTTGATTTTTATTGCAATTCAGTTTTAAAGACAGACTTGTTTGTTTGGGGGTTGGATTGTTTATTTATTTAATTTTTTATTTTTTTTTGTTTAATTCTGTGGGTCAGCCTGACGACTGTATCCAAACTTCCGAGCATGCCAACCACCAAGAAACCTGAAGAACTGAGGAAGAATGTTAGTGAAATGATGAAAACATCTTTACAGCAACACTAACCAGCCCCAAAGATATGAAAGCAAAGAATAGATGGGTCATTTTGCTGGAGACTGTTGTTTTTTCTTTTAATCAGCAAAGGAGGGAAATCTAATAGAGGACCTGGAAATTTTCATCAGAACTGGAAAATCTTGTGTTGTTAATGTTGTAGATGCTGCTTTTATGGTTCCTTAGCTAATGATATCACCTCTGTTATCTGTGTCATAGTTGCTCTGCATAATTTGGAACTGTAAGGTTTTAAACCTTTAAAATGCAGAATGGCGGCGTCCCTTTAAGTGCACAACCATAAGTGACAAAGGCAGAATAAAACCACAGGACTCCAGCGTTGTCAGAGCTCGGTTTTTTACTTCTTTTTAACAGTTTCTTTGTCTTACAATTCTCATTGCTTCACCAATATATATAGACACACCCACAACCATTTTGTAACATACACA
>JBAMHV010000024.1:3585156-3597134 GCA_037177535.1 Pseudomugil gertrudae
TTATAATAATATACATGTTTGTGTGTGTCATAGGAACAGCACCTGCTTAGTGAGGAGATGCCTGCATCTCTCTCACAGGAACCATTAATTGTGCATGTATTCTGAAATGGACACAAGCTGCAAAATCACCAGACTTCTCCATCAAAGCTTTTCCTCCAAAGTCTTTGCAGACAGTGAACATTTTTTGACATTTTTTAACAAATTTGGCATCTACAAAAGGAGCAAGACATTTTAGGCATCATCATGATAAGGGTGGTTGAGGAGTTGTGTATATCTGATCTAGTTTTTCATTTGATCTAATTTGAAAATAAGCGAAAAGCTAAAATCCTCCATCGTCATGTTTATATGAATCGCACCTTTCATATACAGGACACTTTAGAATGCTTTATAAAACATTAACAGCATTATGGATGGTCTAAAGCATAAAAGAAAAGTTATCATTTAAGCTCCTCCAGCCTGAGGTTTCCACTGTTTCCACTTGTGGGACTCTTCAGGGTAAATATGTGATCTACTGAGCTAAGACCAAAATATTTCGTAGCTACAATGTTTTAAGTTGTTAGTAAGCATGAGAATAGGAGATGCATCTTCTCTCATGGCGTCTGCCCTCTTGTGCTGTTAGGTTTTGAAGATCAGCACTGAGATATCTTTATGGATACCAGAAGATAATCCTTTTTATGAGTCGCCAGAAAATACTTGAGACTGAAATCCTGCAGATCTAAAATATTTAGTTGTACTTTAAATGTAGTTTTAATTCAAATACAAACA
The DNA here is from genome assembly GCA_037177535.1 of Pseudomugil gertrudae. Classification (NCBI taxonomy): domain Eukaryota; kingdom Metazoa; phylum Chordata; class Actinopteri; order Atheriniformes; family Pseudomugilidae; genus Pseudomugil; species Pseudomugil gertrudae. Next base: position 3,585,922 of record JBAMHV010000024.1, read on the forward strand.
GTCTTTCTTGGTTTATTAAATAATAAAGAAACGTTTTTTAGATGCGTAAAGTCTTTTACACAATCGTCCCTTGTATTCCACAGAGTGTAGTCTGTGTTCTAGAGGAGACGTTTTTCTTTCACTTCCTCTCTGCTTGTTCGGTTCGGGCTGTTTCTTTCTCTCCTGCGGGAAAAACAGACCAGAGCATGGCACACATCTGGGGCTGGAATAGCTAAGATGTGTGTATGTGTTGGATTTATGGCAGGGGTAGGGGGTACTTGATGTCGACTAGGTGCTGGAGAGAATCACCACTGTTTTCTTTCTCAGTTGCATGCACTGGCAGGTTTACCTTGTAGCTGTGCCATATCCCCTCCCCAGGAAACGGCCTTTATTAATACCTTTAAGAGCACATCAGGCTTTGGTGACATACGGTCTGCGTAAGCCAATGTGAAGGCGCATTGTCGGCAACTTTTTATGAATACGGGCCAGAGTGAAAGGGGGAACAAAGACAGAAAGAAAAACATTCTCGAGGGGCCTCTGACTACTGATTTAACCCTGACGAAGGGAGCGGGCTGTTTTTAGCTGAGCCTCTGTGTTCCAGGTGTTGGTTTTTAATTGGCAATTCCGCGAGCAATAAAGCATTTCACTTACTTTCGCTTGTAAAGTGCTTTCATTCCATCTCCAAATGATGTAATTACCCTGTCGTCCCAAGCGAGCGGGCGGCGCTTGCTCCTTCCATGCTGCTCGCTTTCTCAGCAAGAAGCCTGGTGAAGGATTTCTAGGGACTGTTTTCATTTTGGAATCCAAACACCATAAAGTCAGGTATTCATTTGCTCAGTAAACAGACATCTTAAGCTCTCCCTACGCTATAAATGTCTTTTATATATAATCCAATAAGATTTTTTTAAAGCTAACTTTTTAATTTCAGACCAGTTTTTAAAATCTTGACTCAGTTCTTTGTTGTTCTTGGGCTCATTATCCGAATTCAATGCTGATGCGAGTGAGCTTAAAGCCTTCCCTGTTCATCACAAATGATTTCTTTCAGAAAAACCAACAAGATCTCCAATTACAAATATGCTAATGAAGTCAGCTAACCCATGCGGTGACGTTATCATTTGAAATTTAATGGGAAGAGAAGTTTTTTTTCAAAACTTATATTCCTGTTTAGGTAGTGTGGAATTCCCTTTGAGGCACAGAGAGGTCAGAACTTAAGCCAAGTGTCTGTCGACCGAGCATGCAGAGACGTGAAACACAACCTGAAGTCATTTGACTAAAACCGATCTCGTGAGCCCCCTGAGAATTGTGAACCCTCAAGAACAAGTTCAGCCTGTCAGCTTGTGGCACAGAGCACGCTCTGAAACATAAACTTCATTTGATCAACACCGGTGAAAAACAGAATTCCACTGAAGCCGTGTGACCATGCGAGCTCAGCATGGATGTAAAAACACACAGGAGAAAGTCAAAGTGAAAACATTCTTTTCACATCGGGGCCTACCTGGCAGAGATTTTGCATATCAGACCTCCCCAGTGCCTGTCAGAATTCCAACAGAGGCAACACTGCCAAAAAACACAAAAACAAGCTGTTCGCTATCGCTGCCGTTCCCATGGGAACAGGCCTCCCGAGGGCGTGCCCGCTCCGACTCTCATCTGCACAAACAGTGTGCGACTTTACTCCTCAGCATGCAACACAAACTAGGAGGGCACAGGGAGAGTGAACGGGGATCGCTGGGGCCTCTTACAGAACCCTGCTATCTGTTGGGGCGATTAGCCGCTTGTGAGAAGTGCCACAAGGGGAAAAAGGATCAAGATACCTGAGATGTTGGGCCTGCAGTGCTCACTTCCTCTTGTTAATAAAGACCACACATTCCCAGTGGCTGGAGCAGCAGGGGCTGGGTGAGGTGAAAGGTATAGGAAGGAGTCAAATAAGAAGCAAATAAATTTCACACCACTCCAGTGACCCAGGGTTTATAACTATAAACGTTCAGTTTTCCTATCAAGTCTTTGATAAAATCAGTATAACTCTCTATACCTAGCTTGTGTTGCCTTGGTAGCCATCAGTAGGCATTAGCATCCCTTCTCACACCTCTGTTGCTTCTCCACAGGTGGCACAGACACCATATAATTAGTACACTGTGTACCTGCATAGTTTCATAGAGATAAATGCAAATGCTTCACAGAACAGGTGTCAGTAATTGTTCAGTGTTGCATATGCATTAGTGTTCAAAGCAAGTGCATAACCTAGGAAATTCAAGTTGCACTTTTACTCTGTGTGGTGCCTTTTTACTGTTAATATTTTATGTAGTAGAATATTGTGCCGTGTACAGTAAGGCTGTAATATGAAAATTCAATGTTACATTTAATCTGAATATGAAATGAAAACTTGTTCATGTGCTATCCAAACATGATTAAGGAAAGACTAGAGCTAAAAGTATAGCTTTAAAAAACGCTTTGGGGAATTTGATGGTCATGTAACTCAATCAGCAAGACGATCTTTGGTTTCATATACACCAAGCTATGAGAAATGAAAGTTCATAATACAAATGGTTAAAAATGTAATTACTATTTCAGTTTGCCAAGCTCGAATAATGATGAAAAGGCCCAAAAACACCAAAGTCTGAAAAATTGGCAGCAGACTTTTCCACCATTCTGCTCAAAATTCATCCGTCCATTATCTGTACTCCAGTGTCGGGTATTTGGTAGCTGGAGCCTATCCCAGCAATCATCGAAGAGAGGCAGGGTACACCCAGAATAATTTGCCAGTCCATCACAGGGCCAACACAGACAGACAAACAACCAGTCACACACACATTCGCTCCTAAGGAGGATTTTAAATGACCAATCAACCTAACATGAATGTGTTTGGATGGTGGCAGAAAGCCAGAGTACCCGGACAGAAACCATGCTAACACAGGGAGAATCAAACCAGCGACCTGTTTGCTGTGAGGTTGCGGTACTCAACACCATGCCACTGTGCTCTCAGATCATCATATGACCGGATGGTCATGTGTTTAATCCCTGATTACACTGAGACATTTTACTGAGGAAATATATTTAGCTCTTCTGTATGTTACTTTAATAAGTTGGCATCAGATCTAACTTTGGAAATCATTACAATAACCTCTGTAAACACTTCAGTCGCTCTGCTCCCCATCTTTGGAACTCACTCCCTCATGACCTCCGTAACAAAGAATCAATCTCAATCTTCAAATCTAAACTCAAGATCCCACCTTTTCAGATTAGCATACTCCACATAATCATCCATCTCCATGCTGATTGTTTATTTATTTTTATTGTATTGTATTGTTTTACTGTCTGTTTTTAATTGATTGAATTTTTATGACTGTTCTTTTATTTTGTACAGTGTCCTTGGGTGTCCAGAAAGGCGCCTCTAAATAAAATGTATTATTCCTATTAGAATAATACATTATAGGATTATAGGGCAAGTATGTGTGTGATAAATTTAAAAGAACATTCCCATTTGATTTCACATCACTATTTAAGTTTATTTAAATTCATACATTAAATGCGTAAGGGTTAATGTAAGGGTTAGCCTCCAACGCTTTGCGAAGCTCACTATTTTCTGATAATGGACACCTCTAAGGGTATTATCCCACTTATACCATGATAACTTGTGAAATAAATAAATATTAAATAAATTATTATAAAACAATTATGTTTTTTTACTAATAAAATTGTAAGTTTCTCACAAGAAGCAGCTGAGCGAACAATTTAATATCTGATGTTGTGACATGTTGCCAAGGTAACTCGCTCTGCCCACCGAACCTGCAGCGTGGTGGGGCGCAGCTGTTATATTAGGCCTAATCCACAGAGAAATGATTGCTTAATGTTTTTTTAAGCAATAAATATTATAATTTTAAAGGGTAACTGCACCTCTTACCACTTGTGTGTGTCCAGAGGGTGATGTGAAATTTCATTTCAAAGAAACAAAGCCACAGCCAAGATTGTGGTAACAAGCTAATAGAAACAGGCTAACAGTTATTATTAAAGTGAAGAAGCTGACACTGGTGAAATAGTTTATTTTTTATACAAATGATGAGAATTATGAAATAAAAATAAGATTGAATGATGATTTATATAATGTGTTCCAATAGTTCCAAATGAGCTTTTAATTGAAAAATTGAGAAGACTGCTCGATGTGATAAAGGGGAGAATGGTTATGTGATTCACAAAAAATAAGAACAATTTAGTCAAACTATTTCACTAAAAAAAACAAATAAGTGAATATCTGTATCAGCTTTACATAGATGGTAATAAACTTTACTGGTTTATAGTTTGGAAACCGTGAAAATCCAAATATTTTCATAGCAATTTGTCATTTTTAAAACAAAGGATTACTAAAAAAAATCAATGTGGCTCGGTAAGATAGATCTTTAAATTTCAACTGGAAAAAATTATAAGTAAAATTTGAATGGTCCACATCCCACCAGCATGTGAGGGTTTATATCGCTTTAATTTAACTTCAATAGTAATTTATTTGAAGAAATCTGGCAGATACCTGATATTGCATGTGATATACTGTAAGCTAAACCATCTTCAACTAATCCCAGAAAAGCCAATAAAGTTCTAAAGATCTTACTGAGGATACATCTGCACTAAAATGCAGATGTGTCTGGAGACATTTCACTCTACAGGGATTTTGCTAGACAGTAAATTTTTGGGAGGGATGCACTTAATCTGTCTGGTGCTTGAAAGGTTATAACAATTGCATTTTCACTATTTACTAGGTTTTACTTCATATTCAATGAAAAAAAATCTAAGGGGTTAGTACTTAGAGATATATTATATGCACTTTTGCAAGAGTATATTGTATCACTTTGATGAATAACAATGTGATGTTCGCTGGTATCACAGATTCAGTCAGATGCAGGAATCTGTACTTTTAACAAAATATAGACAACTGAGTTCTTCTCATTGAGTTTTGTTAAAGAAAGCTGAAAGTGTTTATTTGTAGACATTAAAGCAGGACACCTTGTAAACTTAGTCTAAAATAAAATGATAATAGAAATCTGGAATTTCTCATTTTTATTTTCGATCAGTGACACACACCTCTGCTTTGTTTTATAGTGTCTTTTAACTATCAGTCTGCATTTTTATAATTTTCTTAGCAAATCTTTATAGTTTAAAGCTTCGTAAACCATACACATATATCAAATTTCTTCCTACTAATCTGGAGAATTGTATCTGATCAAAGGCATTAACCTAATTACAATAAAATGGATTGCCTTAATCTTTCCTATTATTATAGTCCATAAAAGTGAAGACATTTCTGACCCCAGTTAGCAAATACTATGGAAACAGCAGCTCTGGAAAATGGTTCTCTTCCTCAGGAAGACGCCCTGGTCTTTAAGAGAGCAGTAAATCTGGCACTTAGAGGTGGTTGTCCATGTCTGTGTGTATGTGAGTGTGTAAATGTCCTCAGTGTCCTCTGGTCCATAGCCCCAAGAGCCGTCAGATGTTGCTTGGCCCTGCAACATCCGTAACCCATGACCCATGTAACTCCTGTTTTGTTCTCGACACTCCAGGCCCCTCAGATGGTACTCCCCCAGATGACAGATACCCCTGTCGTCTCCGTCCCTCCATACTGCCCCAGTAGCCTTTGACCTCCTCAGCACCTCTGACTCTGTGAGTTGCTGCCCTCACATTCCAACAAAGTAGCTGAAACCTGAGCCTGCAGTGAGCTCATCGCCCGGGCCACGGAATCAAGAGTTAAATGATACCAAAAATCCGAGAAAACTGAGAGAGAGAGAAGGGGGAGAGGCAGTCACTGGAGTAAGACAGGTCTGGAACTGGTTCTGTCTGTCTGCATGCCAGGGCTCCTCGGGGGGGTTAAGTTACACCAGAGAAAAGCGAGGAGTTAAGAGGAAGGAGAAACTGCTGGAGTTTTTGAAATCTCTCTGCTTTTGTCGGTCAAATTTTCCTCCTCTTGCTGCTTCTCCACGGCCCGACCGACTTGTGCCTGCAGCTTCCTCTTGACACACGACAGCAAGCTCGCCGCCCTCCATCCTCGCTTTCAAGTTAACAAGCCCCGTCGGTCTCGTCCTCGCGTCTGGGAGCCAGGCTGGGATGTGAGTGTAATGCCGGGAGGTCATGCTCTTCGCTCTCTCAGCGCCTCTGTTCTTTTCTGACCCTGCCATGACCACCAAGTGTCTAAAGATGGTAAGTGTCCCCCTTTAAATTGTCTGCTTTTATGTGTGTGACAGTGAGTATGTGTCTTTGTTAAGAAGCAGAAATAGTTTAGGGGGTAAAAAGAAGAAATCTGCTCCAGAAAGTCTTCTAAAATGATTGTGATTCATGTCTCATATTGTGATAAGTGCCATTAAGATAAGTAATCATTGCAACCATAATTACTCCAATCAGCGTTCCTCTCATGCTGAGTTTGGAGGATGCCTCCATGCAAGTCAGAAAAAGTGGCTTTGTAGCCAAGAGCATCCTCAGTTGAAATATGAACTTTTAAAGTTTTAACAGTGCCATTAGGTAAACCTTTCCTCCATGCATTATTCATCACTGCCATGTTTCCTCCTAGTTTGCTGTCTGGTGTTCACCATGTCTCTCCCTGACCTTGTGCTTGTCTTGTCAGCCTTTGAGGCAACAAAATTGCTCTAAAACAGAGTTTTAAACAGGGTTGATAACTTTAATGGGTGGCCTACAGGAGACAATAAATAAAAGGTTGGGTACATAAATATATTATAATTATTTAAAAGCATGATAAAAAAAGGGCGCTTACAGCTCTCTCTTGGGTGTTTTTAAAAATTCAAAACAGTCTAAGGGACAGTGTGCAATATAAAATCTGCTGCTGGCTTTTCCTTTTTGAGTAGAAAGCCATTAGAATAACTATAAGCATCGCAGCTATAGCTATTATTAATCCGGGGTAAAACAGGAGCATTTATCTCCATCCTTTACAGATGTGCTACTTTTTAAATTGGTGTGAAGTCTTCCGCTGCCTCTCACAGGTAAACACCAAGTTTCTTGGGAAATAATGACATCTCTATGATCAAAAGCTTTGTTGCCAAGAAAAGCCACCCTGAGTGCACTCAATTTACAAAGTTGCTTTATTTACGGGTTTCGCTTAATACCTTGTGTATGCTAAATCCTTGAGCATGACTGCAATGGTTGTGATTAATGGGTAACATTACAGCATACAGAGAATAATGCTGCACACCTCTCCATCAACGTATAACCTCCGACATTTAATTTTCTGAATATGTTTGTAGTTAATGTACGGCATAGCTGGAGTATCTGCTGTTTTGTTAGTTTTTTGTTAATCCAACCATAGTTTCAAGAGTGGTTCATGATACTTCACAAGATTTCTAAAAATAAAATGTGCTAATATCACTGTATAATTCATGTAAAGCCTTTTTTTATTCCTTTTCTACTCAACATTCGTGTGTTTCAGTAGTTTCCAATATTTGTCTTCCAATGTCTTCTGATGGCATTAAACGGATGTAACTCATGCTTTTTCAGCTATTAGCATAAATTAGCTATTTTAGCATATTTATTTTAGCATCTAACCCTTTATTTTAAACAATTTCAGCTAATTCTGAAAGCAACTTTTAATTTATTTAAAGTTCCTGCTAGCTAAGGGACTATTTTTAGCTAATAATGAGTGTAAATATTTCTAATTGAAATTATTGAAGATAATACTAACTTGCTAACATTGCTAGTTTACCTGCTTCACTTATACAATTTGTCCTCTCTTAACCAATAATTACAATTATAAAGTACTTTGAGCCAACGTTTTGGTTTTATTCATAAGATCAGTTTCAGGTTATCATCCTGATGTTCCTATCGGGGTGTGTGTGTGTGTGTGTTTGTGAATAGGTGAATGTGACTATGAAGTGTAAAATGCTTTGAGTGATCGATAAGTCTGGAAAAGTGCTATATAAGTATGAGTCCATTTACCATTTGAATAAACAGGAATTAATTAGCTTAGCATATGCTAATTTAATTTTTTCAGTGTTTCTGTTAACTTTATTTCTTAAAGTTAAAATTTTCCTTTCCATTTGATTGATTTATCAAAAACTTTACTACTTTTAGAATAGTGCAGTAGTAATAAAGAGTCATTTGTTTATTAAACTTATTATTGAAAGGTGTGAAAATTATAAGGAAAAATAACTATTATCAGTGTAGCATTACTTTGTTTTGTGTTTTAAAAGCAAAATGACTGAATTTTTACTTTTAATATTTTAACTGTTAACTGTATTTTAAGGTACGGCTTTAAATGTTTGTGGTTTGCTGGAAGCATTTTGAATTGTTAACTCATCGTAAAAGCTCATTTTAGCTAATACTGACAGTTTTCATTGCTTTTACAGCGAACAAGTGACTATAGGCCTCATTTAAACTTCAGCTAATTCACTTTAGCATAATTTAAGTTTACCTTCTTCTCTTTCAAAGGTAAAATGATTTCAACAACCTATAGGATATACTTTAAATTAATTATGTAAATATTTATTTACATAAACAATTTAGTGTCAGCAGTTTCCCTTTAGACTAACTTAAGCCAATTATTTCTGCATCGTTCTCGCTAACTTTACTAATAAATTAGATTTACTACTTATCCAACATATGTATTGTCTCTAAAAAGATTTATTTTAATTGTGTTTTTTTTTAGCTTTTTGTTAATTGATACCAGCACCTTTCATTGTTTAAAAATATTTTTAAAAATATTCAAGAATATTCTTTTCATAAAAAGTACCTGATATGGATATTTTCATGGAAAATTAGCTCTTTGTGATACTGCTTCTTTCAATTAAGGAATTATAGTGTCAAACATAACCTGTAGTATAATAATTTCTTCTTTAAAAAAACCCTTCTGTTTCTTCTAACCATAGCTTTAAATTAAACACAATTGACTACATTTTCTTTCTCCTAAATTTCATACATCATTGTTCACTTGTCACTTGTAAAAAAAAAACATGGTACATATGTGCATATGTGTCAGAGTAGGTGACAGCTCAATGGACAGCCTTTTGAGGAACAGTGGTTTAAGTGCCAAAAGTATGTTTCTTACACCCATAATTACTTTAGCGGACAGGCAGGTAGTCTGAAACTGTTTTCTATATTAGTACAAGAGTGAAGACATTCAACAGCTGGAATGTGTTTTTATATGACAAAGGGGGAAAAAGAGGCACATACAGTAATAAACCCTCTGTTTCAACACTGTCCATTTTAAGACATTAAGCCCCGTGAAGTAATACCATTTGACATTATTTTGACTCAGAGGAAACACAGGGTGTCTTGGGACTTTGAGAAATGAACAGGAAATTTTAGAAACAAAAAACAAATCTAGACCAACTTTCTCAGATTATTTTCTCATGAAGCTACATTTACTAAAAACTTGAATTAGCTAAAAATAAATACTTCCTCAAGCCCAAACCTGTCGTAACATAATCAAGAGACAAAAGTAGCCAACTAAGGCCATGAATCAGGCATTGTCTGGTGTTGGACACTGCCTGAGGGCAGAACTCAGATATTCAGCAAATGGAGAGGGCTAAGAGGAAAGCCCAAGGAGAGCAATGAAAGAGATCTGAGTGTGAGGAAAGAGAAACATAGAGAGGAGACCATAGCATACCTTTCAGGCCAACTGGGAGATCCAGCACAAGGGGAAGCTTGTTCTTGTACTGTCTCACTCTTTTCTGGTCATGTAGCAGTAGGACACAAAAACAGAGTGAAATACCACAGGATAATGTGATTATAGGCAAATAGGAGAATGAGGGTTAATTGGAGTTAAGTGTCTGTAAAAAAGCAGTCCATATATTCTTGGGCAGGTTAGCTTCCATCCTGCTAGCTGGACTCAAATTCCCCCTACCTCCTTTAAAATAAACAAAACTCAATAGTTCAGAAAGAATTTTGCAAATGTATATTTTTTAAAGATAATACCTGGATACGTGGAGTGTACTCAGATCGCTAGATTAGAGTCACATGCTGAGACATTATAATAACACAAAGACTGATGTTAAAAACATCACACTGCAATTGTGTAGAGGTCAAACCCCAGCAATCCAACTTCACTCTATGACAGAGCCTACCAATAGCCATTTTCATCAAACGTTCATAAGTTCTGGCTTGTGGCCATTGCCGTCTCATTTATGTTGAAGCTGTCGTTCCGAGTGACAGAGCAGCAAGGCAAAGATTAAAAAACCAAAGGAAATACTCACTCCAGACTCCAACCTTGACCTCTACAAAGATGACCAAAGTTGAATAAATCAGGGGAATGTCACATCAGTTTAGCTTTCAGCCAGCATTTCAAAACATGTTTCATTTTTCACATTCACTACAATGCGGTAAATGGGTCAGTGTGAAAGGTAACAAGCTGAAACACACAAAAGCCTGTTGCTCTTCTAATAAAGTCACAACTATTTAAACAACATTGACATAAAGGCAATCCATCAACATGCCTTTCTTGTTTATGATACATACTAAAGCTGCTTTGTGCTTAAGGGGATTTTCCTTTATCTACTTTTTTTCATTTTTAAGTAAGGCTGTGTGTAATACTTATGAGTAATCAGTGTCTCGCCTGTGGTGGAACACAGTCAGAGCACTCTGAGTTTGCAGAATTAGAAAGGAATGTACACGCTCATAGTTCCAGATTGGATCCCCTTTTACCTTCAGAACTACCTTCATTTTTCATTTATAGATTTAGTAAGTGGTGATTTCTGCCCATAATGACATGACGGAATCACACCGTTGCTTTAGATTTATCACCTGTACAGCCATGATGAGAATCTCCTGTTCCACTACATGCCAAAGCTGCTCTGATGGATTGGGATCCGGTGACCGTGGAGGTAGTTGGAGTTTGGTGGACTCCAGTGACTCCACATGATTTGAGCTTTGTGACATGGTGCCTTCTCCTGCTGGAAGTAGCCATCACAACATATGGTCAGAAAAAAGTACAAAATGGCCAATTTCTGCTACGCTGTGGTGTTCATACTGACTGTGGTCCTCTTTAAACCAACCTGGTTCCTTCCACAGATAGTATGAGGGAGAATGCTCATTTCCTTCAAGTAGACTACCGTAAACCCCCCCAAAGTGATTCCCAGTGAAGAGATACTAAAGGCGCTTTTCCATTAGTACCTACTCTACCTGGCCTCACACAATTATACCCAGAAACAGAGTGTTTCCATCAGGATGTGTCGTGTGGTGCGGTTACATTTTCCGTACCTACTTCGTTGTGGTTCTAAGCGTGTCGGGCCGTGCGGGTAGCGTGACGTCCACAG
>JBAMHV010000024.1:3597234-3615578 GCA_037177535.1 Pseudomugil gertrudae
ACATTAGAGGATCACGACTTGTAATGGAAAAGCAGTCCAGTACAATATCGTACTGCCCGGGCCGGTAGAGTCGCGTCGCGCAGGTACTAAAGGAAAAGCACCTTAAGCAACATACTCGATATCTGGCTGCCTCTCTTGCTACTCACACTGGACAGGTTTTAGTCACATCAGCTTTGAACACTAAAGTATAGACAAAAACATTGGTACTGCTTTATTGTTTTTTTATGGTGAATGAGACATTTTTGGGTTACTGTTGCCATTCTGTCATCTCCAACCAGTCTGGCACCAACAAACAAGCCACATTCATGGTCACTTAAAGCCCTTTTTTTGATGCCAAATTTAAACGTTAGCATCTCGACCATGTCTACATGACATTGTGTTGGCGTGTAATTGAGCAGGTGTACCTTAGTTTGTAAAGAGTTTAATAAATGTATATATTGATTCTTACACCATGTTGCTTTTGCAACATTCATTTCTTTGTCACTATTTTCTCGCCGGATAAATGTTCATATTGATCCAAACGGCAACTTTATCCGACCACTAATCAGCTGAATGTGTCAGACTTGGTTTGGTTTCAGAGGCTTGTTTGTTACTCCTTTAATTAATCTGTCTTAAAAATGACTTTTATCCTTTTCTTTTAAAGATATATTAATCTAGAAAATCCTATAATTAATATTTTCTCTTTAAAAAGTTGGGTGTTCACCTGGCTTTTACTTTTACAGCAGAACTCATGAAGCCAAAGTGATCAACACTTTGCTTTTATTCTGAATTGTATTTAGTTTTAAATTTGCATACAGAAATGTAGCTGTCTAATCTCAGTTTGACTTTGAAAAGCTTTTTCCACTGTATGCTGGTAACCCACTGATGTTTGACCTCTTTTGTGATGCTCAGACAGTACCATGATAGTAATCAGGTGATATTTCCTGAGTCCCATTTAATGATGTGAAAATGTTTTTTTTAAATGATCTTTTGCTTTTTGCTTCTTTATCAACTAGTTTGAAAGCTTATAAGACTTTGCTGTTATTTTATAAGAACAGAGCTACGTGTGCCTGAGTAGACACACACGTTTTACGCTCAGTAAGCAGACCATTACTGTTTGCTTTGGAGCTATCTGAAAGTGGCCAAAAAAGCATCTGTGAATCAGAGCCAGAAGGGCTGCCAGCAGGCGTACAGCGCACAACACAAAACCCCACTTCTCGATTTTCTGCTTCAACCACACTAAACTTTTAACAGGCTTCAAGCCGCTGACACATTCTAGACTCACTCAACCTCCCCCACCTCTATCTTCACCACTAATCTTACTTTTTTTTGTTCACACCTGATAAAACATTACAAAGGGCTGATCTAGTCTCTCTAAGTAGATTTTCAGAAGGAAAATGTTTGATGTTGTTCTCGGCCATTACACAGAAATGAGCATTAGATGTTGCTGCATCAGCACAGACGCGTTTGTAGCCGTTTTCATAATGAAAACATAAAAAGAAGTTCCAGATTATGTGAAGAATCGTCTCATACTTTCACAGCGAGCATGTTTTACTGTGTTTATACTCAGCAGCAGTATTCGGGACACATTGTATTTCAGTTTCTGTTTTCCTACTTTTTGCTTCATCATGTCTGCTCTTTACTCATACATTTACTTATTGACCTAACTAAGACTAGTTACAAATAAAAATACGCTTTAACCTCTGTAGAAATGTTGATTTAAAGTTTTTTCTTTAAATTTAGAATTTCAATCTGAGTGAAAAGTGCAAAATAAATATGTTTTCTGAAATCCCATGTTAGTGAGGACATGGTAGTGACTGAGGACATATATGGTACCATATATGTCATTGCCATCCATAGTTCCATGTGTCTTTTTCATTGCTGTGGTTGTTTAGTTAATTCATCCATTAGTTGTCAGTGCTGAGTTAAGAGTTCACTTTCACTTTCTGACATCAGCTTCAGACATGGGCTGGTGGCTGTAAAATCGTTTGCCCAGCATGTTGGACACAGTCATACAGCCTTTCTGCAAAAGCTCCTACCATCTAATCGATCCCATTCTCACCTTTTTCTTCTTCTTCATCTGCTCTGGTTTGTTCTTTACACTTTCGTGTCATGTCAGCTGTACTACCCAGCACTGCCCCCGTGGTTTCAGGTGGTATGAATCTGTTTACTCATCTAGTCTACGGTTAAGCAGATGCTTTCACAAGACACAAGAAAGAAATCAAACAACAGGGGACAGCATAGATAAGTGTCCGTCAGACTGCTGCAAGTCTAGTTGAACACAGGTGTTCCCATGTAGTGCTAGAGGTGAGTAGTGAGTGATTTTATTCCCCTATTTGTTCCCAATACCATCAGTGCTGAATCAGTCGGACAAATAGAAAAGTTAAGCTAAGTGTGGAAATGCTCCTTGAGTATCTGAGTCTTTAGCTTGCAATCAGGACTTTGCAGATCGGACAGATTTGGCGGTTCGTTCCACTGCTGAGGACTAACAGATGAGAAGAGTCTAGCTAGTGATTTAGCACAACATAGTGGTGCTAGTGTAAGGTGTCTTTTACTGGTTAAGCGTAACGGTTGAGAGGAAGTGTCGCTCTGGAATAGCGAGTCAAAGTACACATGTGCTGTTTCAGTTATTGTTTTGTGAGCCAGAAGCAATGCTTTGAATTTGATGTTACAACACAACAGATCTGCAAGGCCTCCCCAAAAACACAATTTACACCCATAAAAAGCACATGAGGCTTTTCTGCCACTTTGCATCTCCTTCTGCGTTAGGTATACATTTATGCTTACATACAATTCCTTGTTAGAAAAATAGTCTAGGCCAGATAACATCTGTTACAAGCACATCTGCCCTATGTGAAAAATGGGGCTATAATGGAAGGAGTATGTGTTGCAGATCCACATGTTGCATACAGGTCTGAAATCAGATGTGCTGCAACAGCCTAGGTACTGAAAACTCAGCCACGGGCTATATTTATATTATCTTAAATGAATCCCAGTATTTCTGCTCTTACTATGTGAAAGTTGCTGCCAGTTTGAGCTGAGCATCATGTGTTCTGTGTTACATGCTCTTGACTTCGTATGAGACAGCTCTAAATCAGATTTGAGAAGCTTTGGGCTTACTCATTAAAACTAGATTTGAATCAGGTTTCAAACCACCTACTTCAGTGTGGGTCCGACACAGTTCTGCCATTTACACCCGATAAAAGCATCGTAACCTCACACGACAAGGTGTCGTCTTTCCTCAAGTTGCTCTCCGTCTCCCCTTTATCACTCAACATGACATCATCTCCTGTTGTCTTCTTGCAACACCTCAGATTGTGACTCAGTGCTGTGGGTGGAAACAACAGTCCAGTTGACACAATACAGGCAACCCATCCAAAGCAAACTTGTGGACATGATGCAACTCTCTCCTGTTGTTGCTCTTTGTTATTTTGTTGACATGTTTTATATTAGCAACTGTTTGGTGATTCATTTACAGTAAGTCTTGAGGCTACTTAACAAGACTGAGATCCCTCTTTACACTCCCTTGTTTACCTATTCTCCTTATAATTATCTTTAGAAATATTCCATGTGCATCTTTTTTCTTGTTTGTTGCATCTGCATGTAGTACACACACACACTTCACTGCTGGCATTCTCATTATTTTCTGCTTTTGCATGTAGTTTGCTGACTTTGCACATGCTGTCAGCTTCATGTGACACATTCCCCTGTATGAGGAGAGGCTTAACAGTATTTGTCAGGTAATTGTTGGTCCAGTTATGTAGCCTGCATAAGCTCAGTTTCTCATTAAGTCACTTGAAGGGTTGAAACAAGACGGAAGAAAAAACTATTAGATTTGTCCTGTTGTAAGATAACATCACATACTTCAGAACCCTGCTTATTCAAAAATATCTAAATGTTCCTGAAGTAAGGAGGAATAGTCTTTCCCACAGTTTTACTCTGTTTAAAAACGTGCATATAAGCTTTGTTGACTGAACACAGCCTCTGGCGGGGATCCAGACCAGCCACATTCCACTTTCACATGACCTTCACAACAGACCTGGCCCAGAGCGAGCGCCGCCTCGTCCCTGACCACACGTCCCTTTCAGTGGCCTAGATAATTCCAGTCCTGCTTGTCTCCTCTTCTGTTATTCAGCGTTTACTAGGTTGACTCTATTCCAAAAATGTAGCTGGCTTGTAAACTTAACTGCCGATTTACAGTTTGGTTTTATGAGAGCAGACTGATCTCTTTCTCTGACGATGAAACCGCTGTAAAATTATTGTCAGGTCAAGTATTTTTATGTACATGTAAGCAATCGATGTGAATGAAAATCAATGTATTGTCTTTATGTTTGATTAGTGAAGATGTTCACCATTTGTTCTCCTTTTTCCTGCTGGGTTTTTGCTTACTTTATAAAGTAAACACAAAGTAATATTTGGAAATAATTTTAAATAGAAGAATAATTGAAATTATATTGTAACATACATTTTGGAATTTTAAAAGTAGATTTTAATGTTACAAAACTTGTAGCAGAACAAAGGATATGCCACAAAGTGTCTTCCACTTGACTTTATCATTTTCAGTAGGTGCAACAAAAACATGCTTTAGTGAAATAAAATCAGAAGATATGTGTGGGTTAAAAAGACAACATGAAAACTTAACACTCATAAAGAGATAAACATCAGGAAAACAACAAAAACTGCTTAAATATTGCTTGTTTTCTAATCTTTATGCCAGGATAAAACATCTGCCATTGAATCTAATGAAAAGTGAATTACACATTTTTTCTTAATCCACAAAAATCACTTAGAAAAGTAATATTTGTTATTTTACTGGAGAATAATTTCATAAAACTAATAAATGAGAGAAATATGTGAAGTGGTTAGCATTACCGCTGCTAGCTAGTTGTTTAAATGTGTTGAGCAGAGCAAAGCCAAGCTGGTTTTTCCAGTCCTCTTTTTAAAGCTACATCTTTTTTATCCACCTCAAAGCAAATCATACCTGCAAAACTATGAAATAAATGAAGGGTTTATCATGTGAAAAGAAAATGTGATTACTGTCTCTTTTAGTGTAAAACAGTTATTTGCAACGCTGTGAAGTAATGCTGACTACACCAGCTGTCCTTCACATATCCTCACAGTTCATGAACCGAGCTTTTATTGATTCTCTGAACAAAAGAGGGAAGATGCGAAGCTTGTTTCTAAAAACAAAAAATAAAATTGCATTTTTCAAATGATGCCGTGCGTGTGTTTGTGTGTTTGTATTTATGGAGTAAGAGAAACAAAGCCACCCAGTACTTTAATATCCCCAATATCGCTGGAGAGACGGGGTATCTGTTTGAGAATCCCACATCAAACGAGACAGCGTGTCAGCACAGGGTTATGCATATATTTCCCTTGTTCTTCGCATCCAGCAGGAACAGGCGGGCTTACAAGGAGAGCTGATGCGTCGAAGAAAATACTGTTTTGATCAAGACTTGAAGGTGAGGACAGGAAAAAATTAAAGCAGATACATGAGCGAGTATGCAGAAACTGCTATACTTGCTCATTTTCAAGGTTCTGTTCTTGTTATGTTGTGGTACAAACTGCGACGTTGATGTCCTGCGAGGGCATCTGGAGGAGATTAGGGTCCAAATAATTCTGCATCCCCACTGAAACATGACTCAAGGATGAATGGAGGCTTTTAGACCAGTGTCTGTCTTCCCACACGTTGTTCTGCTATTCTTTATTTGTCTGTCACCCAATAAAACACTGCGTTATCTGATACCCACACGCTTGCAGAAGAGGAGAGGTTCTGCCAATCCTATTGTCTATCTTTTATTAGACAAGCCTTTATAGGACCTTCATCCCAACTAGTTTTTAAAAGAGCAAAATAAAACGAAGAAAAAGTATCGTTACTGATAATATAGTTGATTTGGAATCAGCTGTCTCCACAGACACACATCACTGTGAGAGAATGCAGTTTGTACGGTCGCTGAAAGTCTGTTTTTCCTCTTGTAAAAACACTGAAGCAAACCTAGACAGAGTGCAGGACAGAGAGCGTGAGGGAATGTAACAAAATAACATGAGTTTAGGCCCAGCCGAGACCAAATTACCTGCATAAAGAGCTCCATATTTGAAAGTGCTTGTTTTGATACAGTATACATGATTATGGGTTGGGCTCTTATTAGATTCGGCCTGCGTTTCCACTTGTGGCTGAGACGAGCCCCCCTCCCCAACCCCACTGACAGCTTTTATCCAGTTACGTCGGGGGCCTCTTTGGATCTCTGGGGTGCTCACATTTGTTCTTCTGTTTATGAGGAAAGAGGGAGACCAATGCGTGCCACCGATGCCACCTGCAGTCAGAGCAAACTGAGCTGACCAGAACTCATTGGGCACCAGGGAAGCACAGAAACACGAGAGGTTAGAAATACAGATATGTGTGCTTATTTAAGCTATGCATGTGTATTTCAACCGTTTTATTTCTATAAATCTGTTTTGTTGCTTCCATAACTGCCTGACATCAACGCTGCTGTGCAAACATTTTTTGCAGCCCAGAGAATTCTCCCATCCCGAAAAGGGGGAGATTCAGGAATTGTTTCCATTTTCCTTTGCAAGGCAAAGCCGCGGCTGCACGGCGTTGTTTCCTCTTAGAGCTCGTTTCTGTCCCTGCATGTCACTTTCAACTCCGTCAGCAACGCAATTGCTTCCTGATGCAGTTTATTACACTCAAATTGGAAGATTCCAAGGTGTGAATCGGCATGTCTTTACACGGCCAGACTCAGCCAGTTCCTCCCATCTGGGTTTGTGAGAGCAGTAGCTGCTTTTTGTTGCAAGTCTTCTGAAAAGAGAAAACAAGAGGAGTAAAAGAGGAATAGCTGCTTTTCTGAAAGGAAAGAGGAGGATGGCAGTGTTTCCATTAGCTGAACCCCCCCCCCACCTCCCCCCATAGCCACCATGTGAGCTCTCTGGAGGCATATAAACTTACAGCATCTAAGTGTAAGAATATGCACTGGCCAGCATGAAAAAGCAGCTGGTATTTGAGGGACTGAAAGCTCTGCCATCATTACATGGATCTCTCAAATCAATCTATTTATAATAGATTTTCTGTCCAGAAAACAGTTCCTTCTTTTCCGATATGGTGGCAAAAAAAAAAGGTAGTCACTGGAGGAATCACACAACAGGGACTAATCATGTAAATGGAGCGCGACGTGTAAAAGTAGCAGCGGTTTAGCTAGGCCATTTCTGTAAAAGCGGTGCTCAAATGAGGAGAAAAAAAAGACAAACAGCCTGCTTCTTCAGGGCCATACGTCACGTCCCCTTTTAAATTAGCCTGTAAACTGTGGAGAGCCGCATCATTATTTGCAACAAAATAGCCTCATTTACAACCACAAATATCACCAGCAAGCAAGAGAGTAAGCATTGTTCTTCTGCTTCCATCTTCCCTGTACTTAATACCAGGGGACGTTTTACACTCCGATTACTCTAGGTATTGCTTGAAACATTTTTTTTTCTCGCTATATTGAAAATGCACTCATCAGTGGAATTTGTTTTGCTTTTGTTAAATGTCACAGGAGCCGCACTGTCAGGGGGATGAGTAGAGCGAAGGCGTGCACATCTTAGTATGCCCAAATGAC
The DNA here is from genome assembly GCA_037177535.1 of Pseudomugil gertrudae. Taxonomy (NCBI): domain Eukaryota; kingdom Metazoa; phylum Chordata; class Actinopteri; order Atheriniformes; family Pseudomugilidae; genus Pseudomugil; species Pseudomugil gertrudae. Next base: position 3,604,809 of record JBAMHV010000024.1, read on the forward strand.
ACACTGAAATATAGCTGTGTGGGAGTGTGTGTGTGTGTGTGTTCGCTCCCCTCCAGAAAAGATGAGCTGCCTCATTCTTGATGAAGGTGACAAACCCAGATTGTGATGATATTCCGTGTAAGTGTATGTTCCTGCATGCTGCGGTGTTGTATTTTGTCTCTGACACATTGAGTTGGTGAAGGAAGTGGAAGCTAGTGTGGGCTCATGACTCAGGGAAATATGACCAAACACAGACAATGCAGTGTTCTGCTTTTTTTAATATATATCTAACACCTCATAGATGAACGTAAGCGACCTTGTAGCACTGCTGCTTGCAGTGGAGACACAAAGCCTGGAAGTGGGACTAGGTTAAAAAATGTTTGCAGGTTAAAGGGAACCAGTGGTGTCTTCAACCTTTTCTGTTAATCTCTCATTTTTCTTCTGCGGCTTCAGGCCTACAGAGGCCATCACATACAGTGAGTGGTCCAAAGTGGCCTTTCCAGGGTCCCTGGGGCTTTCACATTCAAACAGTTAATAATAAGTTAACTGTTCACATTCAGTGATTGTTTATTAAACAAGATTTGTTTATAATTTTTATGGTGAAATGTTTAAAAACCTAAAGTGAGAAAGTAAATCATGATTGTTTTTCTGTTGTGCTTAGCGTGTGGAGGAAGTTAGACATAGCGCTAACATTCATGCAGTTCACATGTTGGGATTAAATGCATCATGTCTGAAATACCAGTGACAGTAAATATCATGTTTGCATCCTCTGAATGGTATTTAGGTTTTATATTGACATATATACGGCACAAACGTAATGCTACGATTATAGGAGTTGTGATTTACCACATTGGCAGCTCTTCTAATCCTGTTAAACTAATAATACAATGAGGGTGGTGAAATAGTTAATGCTTCTGCGTATTACTTTTAAGAGTTTATGTGTTTTTTTTTTATTCTTCTTTAATGTCCAGGATGTCTGAATACATTTAAATAAACTCAACTTGCATTGACCTACCACTTTATAGCAATATTACAAAGCACAAATACACTGATATGTGGCTCTTTTTACCATATTATTATTAAAGAAATCAAAATTTTATATGCTTATATTTAGTTTAATTATAAAGGGACAAAAACATTTAAATGAAAACATCTAAAGGGGTGACAAATATTTTAAAGGAAGTTTTATTTCTATATTCAGTCCTTTGGTGGCCCAATGTGTCACATATCATAACACAATAAAATACAACAATAAACAACAATAACGTCAGCTGCAGAAGGATAAAAGAACGAATATTTTTGATCTCAGACTAGAAAAGCATGATCATGTTCAGGATGTTAAATAAAATATTACAGTGCAACGTGCATTATATTCATAAAGTGCTTTCATGAAATTACACAAAGGCCCCATGGTGATAATAATGCACATCTACCTGTTTCACAGTGTGAAATATTACGCAGATTTAAAACATTTCAGCATATTTTTATAAATTATATATCGTTTATTTATAAATCTCAGAAACTGTTATCAGATTATTCGTGAATAAAACTCCTAAGACTTGGTGCAAAACACGATTTTTAACCGTACAAGGAAACGAGACCTGATTGTACTTCAGTATTAACCACATTGCTTTGGCTCCTGGTTCTTATTTGGGTTCATTTTAAGATTCTCTTATTAAACGGTCTTGCGTCACTTTATCTGTCCGACTTGCTGCACCCCTACGCTCAGCTGTTGTTCCAGGTGGTTTTAAAATCCCTCAAGAAATTGTGAGGTGAAGCTTTACAATAAACTTCTTCAGCTTTCAGTGAGTTTCACACAGCTTTGTTTCATATGAGTGTATTTTTTCCACGGCGTTTCTCGGTGTTTATATTGATTATTTCTGTCCTGTGGTGTACTTGTGCATCGCTCTGGTCAGCAATGGGTTGTATTTTTAAAGTGCTATTTAAATAAATGTGGTATGGTATGGTGATGTGTAGTATGAACACATCTGTAAATATCCAACATCAATTTAAGTCATAATATTATCAGGGATTTATCAGAAAATCAAGTTCTGAATATGCAAGTGTTAGTTTAGTGGTAAAAACTTTGTAGAAATTTTGCATCAGGACAAAAACACGATTAGATCAAAGTACATTTATAATAAGTATTATTTTTTTGGGAAATTCAAACAATATATCTTTTGGATCTAATAGTTTCTTTTTGTTCGAATAATATTCTTTTTAAATAACATGTTTACAATAAATATTGGCACCACCTTTGTAAAAAAAAAAAAAAAAAACTTTTAAAATTTTTTGAGTTTGAGTAAACTTGGAAGCCTGTAGTATTACAGGGAAATAATTAAAACTACCACTCCTCTTTACCTCTCAGAAAAACAATTACAAAGCTTTGAGGTTACTTAATGCCACATGACAGATCAACCGCTACTCAATTATAACGGATCATTAATATGTCTTCCACGGCCCTCATTATTCATGGCTTACATTTGCATTAACAAGCTACAAACCTGATAGACTGAAAGAAAGGACATCTCCTTTGAAACACTCCCTGGGGACATTGGAGGTGTCAGTTCAAAATGTTTGAAAAATATTAGAACATCGTTGTGGAAAAAAGGAAAATAAAAAGCAGTAAAGTGAGACTTTTCTAGAGACATTAGAAAAGAGGTCTCTGATCAGCACGGCTCCATCTGCTAACACTCGTCGTGGCTGAGCTTCCTGGACTAAGAGCCCCCCCCTCTTGTTCGGCCTGCACTTCAGAGTTATGTGACTGCTTGATGAGTAGTTATGTCAAGTCAGAAAGTCCTTGGCTCGAGGCCTTGAGCACCAACTGCAAGACTGCGAGTGCAGAGTCATTAGAAATCCCTCATTCTCTCGCCAGCGTTTAAACGGCCCCTCGGCCTCCATCTGAACAAGCCCCGAGGAAGGATCACCTCCGTCGGGCTGAAATTGGATCGTGTGGATAGGAGGGAGCTGAGGGAGTTATAAGGGGAGAAGGAAAAAAAGAAGCTATGTGCTTCTATTTATCCACTTGGCTGTAGCCGACACAAAAGTGTTTCAAGTTTTGGGAGTTTTTCCATAAACGTTACAGGTATTAGAGGAACTACAAGCAGAAAAGACACAATGACAATTCAGAATAAAACGTATTTCTTCTGCTCTTTTTGTGGTGTATGATTCAACAGAGCATCCTTCCTAAAGGATTATCCACACAGCATCATGTTCTAAAATCATCTCTGTTAGTTCGGCTTGTGTGACTTATTAGATTAACAATGGCATTGGTTACGTACTGTAGATATGAGATGGAACGATTCAAGATGTCTTTGTTCTAATACTCCCCTATGTGGCTGAGGCAGATGGTCCCACCTCCCATGGGAGTCTGGTTTGCTGGAGGTCCTTCTCTCTCTTGTTGCTTGCCACTTTGTGAATACTAATGGGGAAGTGAGTGGAGGTGAAGTTCAGTGCGATCCTTTAACTTTCTTAGCTGCTGAACTTTTTCACAAATGGATGTTTATAAATACTATTTTATGGATTCAGTTGGACTTGAATTAAAATGATTTTATGTATGTAAACTATATTTTAGTGAGCTTTTAATAAATTTGCTTGATTTACTATATGGAGAACTGAATTGCTTGATGTTATGTGGAGATTAATTTGTAGTCCATGTTTGTTTTATGTTCAGATAGTAATGCCAACTTTCTGCTTTGGCTTCAGTTTCTCAACATGACTTTTGTGACAGATTTCACAATTTGAACCCAAACGTAACACAAATGAAGACAAAACTTAGAAATGTATACACAGAAATGAAGATAAGAGTTAGAAGATGAAATGATAAGCTACTTTTAAGTGTATCATTTCAATTTCAGCTGGATGTTTTGAGTGCAGATTTTACCCATTATCTTGTGGTGTTCGAACTTGTGTGAAGAGATTGTGAGATTCTAGCCCGAGGAGCTTGTTTAGTGACTAAATACAGTTTCTCATGTGTAACGGGTAAGAAGTGGAGAGCACATCTCACGTTAAAAGCTTGTTCTTTTCTCTGTTTTTCTTTTTAAAGGTGGGAAACTGCAAAGTATCACATTAGCTAACTTGTCATTCAGCTGGAAACTATTACCAAAAGCAGCACAATGTACATTATATTTTCTTACTGCTGGCTCGGAAAAGCTGGAAAATCATCTAAACTATAACTGGTGATTTCACCTCTCCTGTATTATTGACCGAAAATGCGTTGTGCTCGTAAAGTTAGCAGCTTATTTCAGAAGGGCAAATTAAAGCATACCCAGGTTTATAGGTCTTGTTAGCCAGGGTTTCTTTTAAATCCTTTCTTATTTTAAAAAAATGTGACCTTGAGAACGAAAATAGGGTACCACATGCAACAAGTTAGCGTTTAATGAGAATGCTATAGTTAGCTAATCCACTCTAGTTCTCACACACCCGTCAACCCTGAACTATCGTAGCTAATTAATATTTATTCACTTTTGTAAACAAGTAAAAGGTGACAGGGGTTAGCTTACCAAGTAAACATAGTTAGCAGAACTTTTTGTAAGGCAGCTAATATGCTCCAGCTAATGGCTAGCTAATTACCTAATGCATGTCTGATTATCCTCAGCTTGTGTCATTATATCAGTAAAAAAAGTGGCCATGGCTTTTTTCAGAAACTTTTATGTACAGGTTTACAGTCTGCACAGTCAGTCTGTAGTTTAACAAAAACATTATTAGGTTTAGGCAAACAACCGTTGTCCAATGTGTTAAGAAAATGAAATTAATGTATATAAAAGCAAAACACTACTTTTTCCAAATGTAAGACTTTAAGTGTAATGGGGGACCTCCACAGAGTTCACAAGAAGGAGACCTCAATGTCATAACCAATGTTATATAATCAAGAAATTGTGTGATAGTGCCAAGAAATCAAAGAAATTTAATAACAGGAAGAACAGAAGGTAAACAGAAAAATAAAACAAAATGCAAAACACAGACACCAACGAACAGACTACAACAACTGAACAAAACTATTCATACAACCACATTTTATGCATACTTATGAAGTCTATCCCAGCAGCTATTTCAATTTTCAATCTATTTGTAAAAACCGCAACCAAGCATATAAATATGCAGGATTATAGTCAATAACTAATTGGCTATAATCTTACTACAAGGCTACACATCCCGGACAGGTCCCCAATCGATCACAATTAACCAAAGCAGCAAATCTGAATTTTTGAAGAGACAGATCTAAAGCTTAAAATACCAAGTCAAACTCTGTAACTTTCAACAAAAAATGTGTTTTAAAAACCAAAAACAACAAAACTAAACCAATCCCATAGACCATGAAAATATTACTGGATAAAAGTTAGAGAGAAAAGTTAGAGTTAGAGAATAAAAAACCCATCTCAATGTGTTGGTACCAGGTATACCATGGGTAGGACAAAACAAATTAAAATGTAATGCAGCTTAACATATTAAAACGTAATGCAGTAAGCTAGTTAAGGAATGTTATATACCAACACATGTTAAACACCATTTAACAACTAAGATTCTTGAAGCTAGAAATATCATCCCTAGCAAAAAATAAAATAAGTGGATTCAGCAAACACTTAATTCAACCTGTTCTAAATGCAGTTTTACTTTTACTCTAAGCAATTTAGCTGCTACTTCAAAAGCAGATGGTACAAATTATACAGATGATACAGGTCCAGTAACATCTGCAGAGGTTCAGTAAAAAAGCTTCAGTAAGATGGTCTAGAAGAAGCCTTTTAGCCATAAAAAAATAGCTTTGAGTGAAAATGGCAGGATGTTAAGTGGTAAATAAAACCAGAATATACAAACAAAATGAAGCATGAATATATTAAAAGAAAATCAAAACCTAAAAACTATAATAATAAATGTAGTTTATAAGTCAAGATAATGTAATCTGTTTCTCTTTAGGTTGTTTGCCTAAACCTAATAATGTTTTGTTAAACTACTTAAAACTATCAAGTCTTAATGGGAACAATTGAGTAAGACTGGCACAATAAAAATAAAGATAAATTAACTATACATACTACACTAATAGTAACTATACTATACATATATTCACTAATAAAGTCACAAAGGAAGATTAAATCAGACGTGAAATCCAGTTCAGCTCAACTTTATTTATATTATTTCAATTCATGAGAAAGTTTTAAAGACACGTTAATAAACTCATTGTAGTCTCATTATAACTAAATAATTACAAATCAAACTAATTCATTACATGTTTCTGCCTGAAACTGTGTTTGTAAAGGGCCAATTAATAAAAGACAATTACCCATATAGAGAAACAAATAAATAGAACTGATCCTTCTTTTTGCTACAATATCCCGTTGTGGGTATGCACAGGAACGAGAGTGACAATGAAGCAAACAGGACAGAAGACCCCTAGCTGGACCAGACTCAGCAGGACCTGACTAACAATCATCCCAACTAAACCAGGAATACCTGCAGAGAAATAAAAAGAGAAGCATGAATCACAACACTAATGTCATGAGTTTAAATAGCCTAACCATACAGCAGGGGTTTAAATCCTTATCTTAAAGGTAGAGAGAGTTTCTGCTTCCTAAAGCCAGAGTGGGAGCTGGAGGCTTTTAGAGGTACCACACGTAAACCTGCAGTCTGAAATAAAGTTCTCCGCCTGAGATTTGATGGATCGCAATCCTGCACAAAAAGACAACAGCTATTCCCCCACTGTGAAACAAGGACCTTGTTGCCATGGCAGTATTTGTTGCATACCTCTTGCTGTTCCCAGTAAAGAAAGTCACAGTTGTTTTCTCACCTGTAATGCTACTCTTACATCAGAGTGCATGTGTGAAGTCTTCCAGTATTAAATTGCTGTATTTAAAATGTAAAACACAAACATACATAAAGTAGCCCAGCATCTGCTTTTAGCATTATTTCCTCCAGCAACATGTAGCAAAGCTGTTTAATAAAAGAAGTGAAAATACTGCTCGCTGAATCTGAGAATGAGCTACGTGATGTAAAAGAAATTATTATGTTGCTTAGAAAAGGAAGCTGTGTGTCAATGAAGGTAGCTGAAAGCTGCCATGTGCTTTGTGTTCTGCAAGCTGTTTCTAATGGACTTCTAAAATCCACAGATACATGTGACTTCCAGCGAGAGAGGGAACACATACACGAGTCTTCTGACAGTACCAAACACAAATATCTTGTAGACATTTCCAGCAATGATCGTGCATTGAGATAAAAGCATTAAAGATTCTGCCTTCACACTGACCTGCCCACTTTTATTCAGTCAAGACGCAGCGTGAGTAATGCACTGCTTGGCCTTGATGCTGTTGTAGAGTGGGGGCTGTATTTTGTGCTGTACAGTGTATATGTGTTTGTTCTGCATGTGGGCAGAAGTCCAGGCTATGAAAAGGACAAAAAAAGTTTTCTGATTGCAGCACAAATGGATGTCCAGAAAGTCACCAAAGAGGAGGCAGCAATACAAAGACGGCTCAAATGGTGTTTGTGATAAAACTGTGGGGAAAAAGCTTGAGGTGAGCCATGCTAACGTATTAGCAAAGCAGATCGCTAATACGTGGGTATGCAGATGAAGGCAGGGCTTTTGCAACAGAGTCATTGGCAGCAGCTGCCAGAGAGGTGACAACTATGTGTTTTCTTAATGCGTTTACTCTTTAATGATCATTATAACCTGTGATGTCACGCCTCATTTTTCTCTCACCTTCTTTTTCCTGCATTTTCCTTTCTCTTCAGCATGAATCAGACCACGCATGACCCAAACCTGCTAACTGCATTTCACTCCAGACTTGCAGGTTGCAATCACAGAGCTAGTAGGATTGTTTCCTGCAGAACTTCTGACGTGTTTCCTGCAGACGTGGACAGTATCAGCAGAAGATACTTTGTTTCTGAGCTGAATCTGAAGGGATCGTAGCAAAACATCTTACATCATGTGCAGATCTGAAACTCTCCCAGTTTTTGTTTGGTGTGGATCGACCACCAGAGATATGAAGCTAAGCTACAGTACAAATATAGAATAGTACATAAATATCGATCAGAGTATGAAAGTAGGGTGGGATGAGGATATGCTGCATTTATTTCAATATGTGTCATTTTGCAAACAGATTTTTTATATGACTTAAGAAGTTTTACATTATAGATTTTTACTATTTCTCCGTATTTTTGACCAATTTCTTTATAAAGTAGTTAAACGTAAAAAAACATGAATAGTAGATGAATGCAAAAGAACAATTATAATATAAACATGCAAGAAACATAATATAGCCATGACCCTGTGGATTAATTATCAATGCAGGAATCTAATAGTTTATACAGTAAAATAAATGTAGGACTGTAACAGGGTTTAATTACAATATGAAGGAAATGATCATTTTATTTGTTGACACACCTTAGACATTATCTTTACAGAAAAAAAAAACAAAAAAGAATATTTGTTAGTTGATAACTTTTATTTGGTTCCTTCCAAAACGTTACATGTAGCAGGAGACAGAACTGGGAGATTATTGTATAAGTAGTGTGATACAGCGTGTCAGAGAGGGACGTGCAGACGTGTGAAGTTGATGACGCGTGTATTTTAGGTAACGCAGAGGCGTGCTGAGATTGGGAGAAGTTGAGATGAAGTTGCAGTGTTTGGACAAATTTATGCAGATTTCAGGTGGATTGGCTGAATCATCATAATGAATCATCATAGTGATGATGAGATCACACATCCTGAAAAGACTGTTATGTCCACCTGTAAACATTTCACAGGTTTTCTTTTGTCTTATTTTCAGATGTAAATGTGCAAACTAATCTTCAGGAACATCCATGTTTTTATACAGCCTGTTTTACTGTGCAACATCAGATTATCATGTATAGTTTACATCTGGATACGCGTTTTTAGCCCTATTGTTTGATTACTGTTATTTCTATGGAAAAACAAAGATATCACTGTGCATTATACCAGTCCACACAAATCATGTGTGCTCAGTTTGGTTAGCTACTGACAGCGTTACCACGGTGCCTGGGTTTGTTTGATGGATGTGATATTTTTAATAGAAAGTTTGAGGGAGAAACTTTAAATATGTGTCTTCCTGTGGACATTAGGGAACTATTGATACTCTGGAGTCAATGCTTTTATATCAGCCATATTAGAAGTGATACCTTTTTGACTGATACATATATTTTAGGTTATAAAACTGCAAGTGAAGTTGAAGTGAATGATGCTACTATTACTGATTTGTTTGGCTATTTTACAAAATTAATGTTATTGTATATTACATATTACTATATTTATCTCATCACTTCTACATATTTTTCCTTCTCCATTTATTAAATGCAAATAATCTTGCATATTTCTGTAGCTTAAATATTTAATAATTAAAGTATTATTAGTAGTATTATTGTTATTGAGCTTATTTATATTCCACTGTGGCCTTGCTATAAATGTTGTAATGCACACTGTACCAGCATGAATTCTCTTTAAAAGCTAAGTGGTATCGATATAAAAAAGTACCATAAGCTAATGATATCATATTGATAGAAAAAATAAGGCGTAGCATGTGTTTTCGGGGCACTCCTGAGAAGTCATCGACCACAGGAGCCTGTTTCAACACAGTTAGGGTGACTTTGACCCCATCCGTAACTCTGAAAGCGTTTGAGTGATACAGTACAAAAAGCACATTACAGCATTCACCTGAACCACCATGAAATGTTTAAAGTTGTATTATTTTAGATGGTGAACTATTCATTCTCTGAGTCACTTTCGACTTTGGCCCAGCCATCAGGAAAGTTTTTTTCTTTAATTCTCCAAACTCTGACAGTTGTCTAAAGTTCTGCACAAACCCCACTAAGAGATGCATTCTGCAAGGAAAGTGTGTTTTTCTCGTACCTTAAAATATCTGACTTTTTAATGTGCAGTGTGTCAGAAGAGAGATTTTTAACATTCCTCTCTGAGCGAAGAGACGCATGTGCATTTATTTTCCCAAGAGATTCCGACACAAACCCAGTGAGCTGGAGTTGGTATGTCGCAAACACTGACCAAAGCTGAGGTGCTCGACAGAAACCTGAAACCTGCAGCGTTAAAGCTGCTCCGCAGACTGTTTGTTTTCCAGTCTGACCCAAAGTAAATGCAGAAATAAGCCACCTGGAAAAGCCATTTCTCTCTTATTGCATTAGGGATCTTCGTCCAGAGTTACTAACCTGCTGACCTCCTCACCCTCAGTATTCATCCTCACATGCCAGTTTGTTTGCCTTCAGCTTCTGTTATCCAAAAACACAGATTACACCAGTTATCCTGTTATCATCAGCCAACTCTAAGTTTGTAGTCCACTCAACTCCACGCTGAACCTCTCAGTTCAGTGTTTTGTATTCAAGCCTTTGATTTGCTCAGAACTGCTTCCTCGATTCTCATAAGCGCCGTGAGGCGTTGTTTATCAGCGCTACTCAGGCATCTTTTCTCAGCAGGTGGTTAAAAATCTGCCTTTTTTACAAGCGGGCCGGTCCGTCCTCTGTGTTATCATCTGTGTGTGTGTGTGGGGGGGGGATCAGATCAATACTGAAAGCATCAATAAAACCAAAGTCTTCCTCTGTTATTGACAACGGTGTTAAGGTTAAGAGCAGACACTGGACCCATCTTGTGTTGATTTTAGCTCTAACAGTGACTCAGTTATATAGCTGGTTAGCTCTGTGGCCTCACAGCAAGAAGGTTGCCGGTTCGAGCCCCGGTTTGAGCAGGGCTCCAACTGGGATTCTTTCTGTGTGGAGTTTGCATGTTCTCCCCGTGTTAGCGTGGGTTCTCCCCGTGTTAGCGTGGGTTCTCTCCGTGTT
>JBAMHV010000024.1:3615678-3628562 GCA_037177535.1 Pseudomugil gertrudae
CCAGGGTGTACCCCGCCTCTCGCCCGTTGACAGCTGGGATTGGCTCCAGCCCCCCTGCGACCCCGCTCTGGGATCAAACGGTAGAAAATGGATGGATGGATGGATATATATATATATATATATAAAACCCTTATAGTTACCTGTCATCCATTGTTTTGTAAATATATCAGACATAAAAATTATATAATTTTTCAGTGAGGCACCTTCCAGGACACCACAAGTAGAAACTGTTTTTAATTTCTTCTTTCCTGAGGCTGAAGACAGGAGTGTATTTTTACAAGTAATAAAAACAATCAGGCAATGTGTGTGTAGTGGCACAATGAAGACTTGGAAGAGCGTTCCTGATGGCAGCTCTGCCTCTGTACCAGCAGGAAATGTGTGCACGTGTCTTTTTTGTCCATCTGTGTGTACTTAATGGTCTCTGAGACTGGTCCATGTGCTCGCCTGCCTGTTTGTCTGCAAGTCAATCGGTCAACTGAGCGTGTTTGTTGTGCATAGATGTGTATGCGTGCATGTGTGTGTGAAGTTATTGGAATGTTTGATGTTTGCATTTCTGTGTCTGTTGATCAGCGTGTGTGTGTGTGTGTGTAAGCGAGAGAGAGTGTGTGTACAGCAGGAATAAAGCAACCCATTGATAAGAACAAGTTCTTCTTGTTAACATATCAGGGAGCTGGAACTGAGCCAGCATTGCAGTCTCAGGGGAGTATTTCTACACAACCCCCACTATGACATGGCAGTTACTACTCTGCAACTGAAAACACACACACACACACACACACACACACACACGTAGGCCAAGACAGCCCGGGAACCAAACACATGTTAACGCTCTTTCCAAGAGATACATTGAAGAGAACACTGAGCAATGTTTCATTCTACATGTCTCTTGCCGATGCCTGTGCACCAAAGTGCTTCCAGGTGAAGCATCTGCATTCCAGCCACCTTTCTGAGCCACCGCACGACTCTCCCTGAAGACACCAGATACCCAGGGGAAAGCAGATAGTCATGAGAAATACCTGCTAGCTTCTAACAGTTTAAGGTAACAGCTGGGTAAATTTTTGTCATTCCGTTGGTCTTTGTTTTTTTGTGCTATTGTTTCCCTACTCTTATGCACCGGGGAGACAGAGCCAGGGCTGTTTTTATGACGGTTATAATCACCGTCCCTCACGGCTGTGTGGGGACATCGGCTCTGATCAACTGTGGTAGGGGCACACCTTGTTGTTAAATAAAAGTGTCTGGGTGAAGGTCGTGGCAGAACAAAGGATGTCAGTGTGCAGAATAAGCACCTACAAGCCCTGATGGTGTGAAAGCTGCTGCTTCTCTGTTTGCAGACCTTCATCAAAGTCGAAGAACCTGTCTGCACATTCTTTGGCAGCAGGAGGGCTATCGCTGTAAATTTGTGCAGAGACACACACTTAATCACAACGGTGGATTGAGCAAGCGGCCTGCCATGACAAATGCATGCAGGCCGCTGACTCTGTGAGACAAAACACGTCATTTACAGCATCAGCTGCATACGCTGATGCTGCATTTCATAGGAAAAAACAGGCGATTTCTAATGTGAGGCCACTGAACATTAAAAAACAGTCAAACAGCGGTGTTGTTAACATATGTCTTTGTGTATAGATCAGGAAATGTGAGGGCGTTTGGGGATGTACGCAACCACAATGACAGGCAAGTGTTTAGCTTACTGCCTCTAAATTTAACGTATCATCATCATCCTCGTAGCGTTTGAAGTGCAGTCATTTGTATGAAGTGATTTACCAAATCCCCCCCTTTCCCAATGGAGGATTTAATGTGGAAATTCATGCAACTGCATTTGAAGAGCACAAAACACGGGCAGGGAACTTTTTACTTTCCAGATGGCTTTGATATAGATCATAGCCTTGTCACCACCATAGCATGCTTTCCATTTTAGAGAGTGTTTAAAAGCTTTACTTCTTAAAACAAATGCAAAGTGACAAATCCAAAAGGTTTCAGACAAAGAAATGGGTGTAGGTTTTTCAGATGGAGTTGTCTTCATGCGCAGACTGCATAATATTCATATCTAACCTGATACATCTTGATTTTTAACCATGCAATCAGGAGTTCTGCCAAGTTATAGCACACACGCCCTGATGAGGCTGATGATAAGAGGACACTAACACAGCAAAGTAGCTTTAGAACATACTGCCTCCTCATTAGCTATTCAGACATCTCAAATTATTACGAAATATTAACTCATAGGCTGCAATCTTGTGCATTTTAGAGCTCAGTAAAATAAATGACAGGAATAAACTCACAAAATCCATGCCCTCTTCTTTTAACGGTGTTCCCCAAGAGGGCCATTTCTGCTGTGATATTTCCCTGAATAATTACACAAAGGAGCCACTGCATTCTTGCCTACATGTGGACTTCATCAGTCAAAGTAATAGAAAAAAGCGGGCTCTTTTTCTCTTCATAATGACTTACTATCAGAATTCATTTCATAATTACCAGAAAATGTACAATAGCCTCATGGGGCAGGAATTGTAACAATTCAGATCTTGTCTGAGACCCATGTGTTCCACTTTTCCACAGTATCAGAGTAATTCAGTATCAGTACACCCAGCGGTGCATAGCAAAAAGAAACTGTTCATAGCCAATTAGATGCAATTCATTTAAAAAAATGTAAATAAACTAAAAAGGCAAAAAAAAAAAAACAAGAGTCCTGTTCCTGCATCTTAAGAACTTGAATATTACCAGCTGAACCTCTTGTTTCACTTCCAATCCAAAATACTTCTTCACATCACTTCATATTAGTTTATGAACTTTCAGTTCATATAGGAATAATCTAAACTATCTCCTTATCTAAATGAATTATCTTGTTACTGTGTGTAAAAAACAGATAAATATATTAAACTAAGCTGGAGGACATGCTTATCACATATCAGCTTTAAAGCATGCTAATGTTAGCATTTAAAATAATAGCCTCAAGAAGCTGTCAACATTTGGTTTTGTTTTGACTTTGTTTACTCTGAACCACATATTTCTGTAAATGTTGTTTTAAAAGGATAAAAGCTTTATGTTTTATGATAGCATTACTTGCAGCTGTAGTAAGAAAAAAACATCCTAAGTTAAATTTTCACAATATTATGTAAGATTATGTATAAATGACTCAAAATGTTTCATATTTTAATGACACAGAGGTGGAATAAATATTCTGTCAATTTTGGTTATTTAATATTAATAAATATATTTCCGAGGTGGATCTAGGTAAAAAGTAAAGTAAAAAGCATTTAGTAAAATGCAGTACATTTTGGCAGACAAGATGTGAAAAACATAAAAATATTAATAAGATAATATAAGATAAAAGGATAATAATAATAAGAAATAAAAAGACGCCTCATGTTGCACTTATGCTACTTTATGTTTTTTAATTTTAAAAGCTGAAATAGAAGCAATTGCATTTTTTCCTTTGACTTTAACACAAGCATTAATTTGCCTAAATAAAGCAAAAAAAATAAAATTTTTAAACAATATTTTTGGACAGTAGCTCAAAGTTAGTAGATGAAAATTCTGCATTTTGCATTTCTAACTTGTTAAACAGAAATCTGAAATGAATAGATTTTTCATTCTGCTTTTCATTTCATCTTCTCTGTTGTTATTCACACATTTTCCTGTGAACATAAATAACATTTTAAAATCCATGCAATGTAATATGTAAATGTAATATTGTAGAAATAATAAATCTAAGCCAAAATGCAACAAAAACACACAAAACCTTTTACTCTGTTTGGGTTACATTAACTTATGCCAAAACCCATTAAAACACACATATCCCTTCCACTGCTCCCTGATATTTACGTGACGACCATGCTGTGTTAACATGACAACCAGTCCGAGCTGTCCCACAAGACACTGTTATTAATGTCAGTTTGGTCAACACTTTCCTATAACTTCCCCGTATGTGCTGCCAAAATCCACCGTCCAGTCGCTCTGCCTCCTTCTTTTAGTGCTGTTATTCTGGGCAGTGGGAGCTTATAAATAACTAATAAAGACCAAAGCTGTGATGCATCCATCTTAATGCACGGTGGCATCAAGGACAGGTGCACTGGCTTATTCCTACCTTTCGTATGACAGTGCAATTAATCTGCTTTGTGCCACGTTAAGAGCAAAAGGTGGACCTGGAGAAGGAGACAAATGAAAAAAAACCAAAAGGGAAAGTCATGAATTTTACAGTGAACTTTAACCAGCAAGCGCCTGACCTTGATTACGTTCACACTGTCCTCCTCTTTTCCTTCCTCTGCAGAACCTCCTTTGAAGAATGGGGTAAAAATAAAGACTTCCTTAAAAAGACAACAAGCCGTAGGTGATGCTTGTAGCGTGTGCCAGGGAGGGTAAAGAGAGGGAGATATTAGCCATATGTGATTCATTTACAACAGCATGCTCCAATTAATCTGGGCAGGGTGGCAGGCACCAGGGTTGGGCCTGGTGCCACCTGAGTTAGAAGGAGGGGTGATCTGCTGCACGGTGAGGGATGAGCCATGAAAACAGAGCCCTTTGGATTGACTGCTCAATACACACTCTCATTCCTTGAAGTTTAGCC
The DNA here is from genome assembly GCA_037177535.1 of Pseudomugil gertrudae. Classification (NCBI taxonomy): domain Eukaryota; kingdom Metazoa; phylum Chordata; class Actinopteri; order Atheriniformes; family Pseudomugilidae; genus Pseudomugil; species Pseudomugil gertrudae. The sequence goes on from JBAMHV010000024.1 coordinate 3,620,246, forward strand.
TTAACAGCTGATTCATCGGATGCCTTCGTAGCACCCTGAAAAGGAAGGAGGGGGCTTGTTCTGTGTTAAGAGACGCCCTCGGGAGGTTTTTGTGACATTGTCCTCAAACTGGACGGCAGGCTGTGGCAGTAAGTGAAAGCAACTAGGGAGAAAGGGCAAAAACCACAGTGACCAGATGGGACCGCAGATTGTTTAAAAGGGGGCTATCGCCTCAGCAAAACCAGCTGGGGCAAAAATGCTGTTTAGTAAAATCTCATTTATGCTCTTCATGACATGATGAGCTCCACTGGAGGGTTCTGTAAACAGCAAGTCATCAACATGGAACAGGAAGAGAAGTCTTCATCCAGCAGGGGGACGCTGTTGGTGAGAGTTTTAGCTCCAAATGATCACTTGCCTGGCTTTAATAGCATAACGCATTAAATTACCGCCAGGCTTGCCAAGGCCATTGCTGTGATTGTTACCAGAATAAATAACCTGAAAAACTCTGATGATGATAAATCAACCAGAGGAAAAAAAAAGCATATTAAGACATGGGATAAAAATATTAGATTACGGCACTTGATGGGTGAAGACAAGCAATGGCATCGGCATGGCAGAAGATTAAAGGCGGCAGCTTAGCTGTGTCTGACAGCATAATTATAATTTTAGCTGTTTTCTTTTTTCCTTATGTGTTGGTTCACCTGCCTTTTGATGCAATCTGGATTTATCCAAATTCCTGTCTCGTGCACTGGGGGAATTTTCATCGTGAAAGGACGATGGGAGGGCTAAAACAGATAATAGAGGCCTTTCAAACATCCGCTGCAGTGCCTGCTTATGGGGAGTTCGGCAAGCTAAAACGCCTCTACGCTTCCCAGGCAATTAAACATTTCCACGAGGAATAAAGATTGGCACAGTGTCTCATCTGAAAGTGAAGACACAGGAGTGTAGAAGTAGCATTAAATTGAAGAACAGCCTCATCCCCAGCATGTGTGTGTGTTTGTGTTTATTTGTGTGTGTGTGCATTTTGATAGCTTAACCTGCTACATGTCAATGAAAAACTAGTAATAAAATAATTATACCAATTATTTCACATAAATAAATGACACTGACAATTAAACAACATTATATATTTAAATGTCATAATTATATTTAATGACTATATAGCAGCTAATAAGTGTCTCAGGCCACGTGAGTGCAAACTGTTGTGAGACAACCTCCACTCTGCAGTAATTTGAAGTGCTGCAATAATACATCAGCTGTCGGAGAAGCGAAGGGTTCAGGGGACTGTGTGTTTTGGTGTTCCGGGGTTTAGTTAATTAGTTGGAGAGGAAAGCCAAAGATAAACACAGATTGTCATTCAAGCACAGGCGGAGCTTTTAAACAGCTGGAAGGACCTGATCACATCAACCAGCATGTTTTCTTATTTACCTCCATGTGGTTGGAGTTTAGTGCTTATTTATCATTTTCAGGTGAATGTTTCATTTTGCATTGACATGAAACTGTTAGCCTGAATCATGACAATCATTCAGAGCTTTGTTAATGCGTGTGTGTGTAGTTATTATGTGCACTATAAATAATCTTTTTCAACATTATATTTATTTTATATTGTTGTGTTTGTTAAAATGTGTCGGTTTGAATAAACGTATAATCCGCTCACTGACTGCTTTAATCCTCACAACACAGTCACTAAAGAAGGATAGAGATTTTCTGATTTTAGTCATTAAACTTCTCAGTGTGAGTGCTAAAATAGTGGATGTTACAGATAATTCCATGTCTTAGTGCCATTAATTTGGTCTCCTGAAAGGTAGATTTTACAGCTTTCTGTTAAATGAAGCTGCATTTGTCGCTCAAACTCCAAAAGGACTGCGTAAATATAAGCATCTAAAACTTATGAGCTTAAGAGAAATCATAAGTATTTTGTTTTTGTAATGATTGGTATGTCCAATCTTTCAGTTTTAAAACCTCCTTCCTGACAACTAATGTTTCAAGTTCTAATAGCTTTTTTTTTTGGACTCTGGTTTCAAAACCTCTTTTTCTTCGCATTTCTTAAATGGCAGATCTGCCTATTTATTTTTGCTCCTGAATGATGTTATTAGGCTCACAGGACCCTCGTCAGACAGGAGAAGCTGAAACTGGAGCAGTGACACACCTCTAGGTCTGCTTGGATGATGAAAAAATACTTTGGGCTCTCATGTCCCAAAATGTTTTCCTAGAACTCGATAAGAAATGCCACAAGTTCTTCAGGGAATGATGGGAAGGGTGTAATGTGCCTTTGGAAAAGAGAACGCTTATGCACTTACAGCTATGAAACCCAATTAGCATGACTGTAAAAACAAATATTTCAGCGTCTACGTGGGAATCTCTGGGTCATTTCACCCAGTTGGGGACTTTTCTAACTGAAGAAGTAAACGTAACTGTACTCCTCATCTTCACATAAACTTAAAGCATCTCTGCCATCACTGGTGTGGATACCTCTATCCATTATCTGTACCACTGGTTCCAGTGAAGAGCTGTAAGTAGCTGGAGCCTAACCCAGCAATCATTGGGCGAGAGGCGGGGTACACCCTGGTCAGGCCGGCCAATCACAGAGAGACAAACAACCAGTCAGGAGTGGATACTAGTTTGTTACTATCAGGCTTTTGTCTGCTAAACTACAATCTTACAGACAGAAAGACAGATTAAATAATCTGACTAACAGTAAATCATATTAGATAATGAAACCCTAAAAATCTGGCTTCAGAAAATTACAAACATCCCTTCAATGCTGTGATCACGTTAGTGTGGAATCAGGATCGCAGCAGTTTTGCTACTGAAGGTAGTGTTTTATAATAGGCAAGGCAAGTTTATTTATACAGCACCTTTCATGTACAAGACAACTCAAAGTGCTTTACATTGAACCAGAAAAGCATAAAAACAGCAGAAATCACACTAAAATCATAAATTAAATAAAAGTCATTAAAAGCAGATTAGATAAAAATATTGTGCAGATATCATTTTTTCAGATATAATAAAACATTAAATGTGTATTATATTTATTTTGTCATTAAACATGCTTTACACAAGTAAAGCTGTTTCATGTTTTGCATTTTACTTACTGAGAACCCAGAGTACCCATAATACTGTGATTTAAGCATCCCATCACAACCCTGGTGAATACTATAGATTAGTAAGATACTGGATGGTAACGTTACATCTCCATACGTGGTGTCTGAGCTCAACATTTTATTCTTTATCTTGTTTCTCCATATGGTTATGGCTTCCTTACCTGCTTATCTTTATGGGTGACATCCTGGTGGAAGGGGGGACCACAAAGTCTGGATGGATGTCAACACGCAATCAGAATTTGGGATTTTAGTACCATTTCAGTCCAAATTGGAAGTTCTGGTTGCACATATGATAAAAATAGTTTTATTTTGTAAACACACAGAGTTAATCTTTAAGTTGCTGTTATGCAGCTTTATGGGATGATGCTTTTTATCTACTGTGATTAATAATTTGGAATTATCTGTCCTATTCAGCTTGAGCCATGTGTAATCTCAGTTCTTCGCTTGAAAATGAAAAACAAAGATTTTTCGAGGCAAAGCAAAAACTATGATCCTTATTATAAACATAAACAGATTATTTGTTTCGTTTAAATCCACAAAAAACAAAGTCATGCAGTTCTCACATGGTCCCAATCATGACTGAATGGATCTTTGTGTCATGTCCTCATATAAAAATCCTACAGTGTTCCTGCTGTCCTAAATTCTTGTTAAACTATTAAGCATCAAATTTATTATAAACCACAAATAGTGGCCAATGAAATTCTGTCTAGCAGCAGATTTTAGACTTTGTATTCTGATGCATCAAAGCAATGTGATACGACCCAAAGCCATTTCACTGGAGTCTTCAGGTTGACTATTTACCCTGATAATAATAACAATAATAATAAAACAACTATATTAGTGCAGCATTATTTATTTTTCTTTTTTCTTTCCTGTCTGTTTGATCATTATGTGACCTGGCATGGGGGCAACATTCAGCTCATTCAGCATTGTGTAAACATTTCTTCTGCGCAGTCAACAGAAGGTTGTGTATTTAAGACTCCCGCTTCATTGTGTAGGGCTATCATGACCTGTGTGATTAAACAAGCCAGTGTGTTGCTTTATCTGAGGAGGTGTGAGTCTGATTCTGCTGCATGGGTTAAATCCAGTCAAAGCATTCCTCTGTGTTCGCATGTGTCACTGAATGACCTACCTGCAACGTTCCGGTAGTCATCATAGATCCCGTGTGATGAGTCCTGAATCATGATCTGCATCTATGTTTGTTCACTACCTGGTTTAGTGACTCATGGATCTACAGTATTTAGAACTAGTTTAGCCTGGCAGGCAAGAGCCCCTTCCTCCCACCCAGAAGACTTCCTCTTTGCTCAACTCAAAAGGGGAAATCTAGCCCAGATGTGACTTCAAACAAAAGAAAAGCTTCAGGGATTGGAGGTGGGATCAGGCCCATCTTTCGCGTGACCCTAGGACCCAGTCCTTCCTGGCATCTATTTTTCTTTTCTACTGTTCTCTCTCTGTTTATCTCCTGGAAGTCACTTTCTCAAACTTCTCTTGCTGCCGTGTGTCATCTCCGCTCGCCTGTGTAGCTACCCAACGCTGTGTATGGAATGATAAAGTCTCAAGTGCAGCGCTGTTTTCTGAGGACCTTTGTTCTCCTTTGAACGCTAAGGCATGACTTACATTGTTACACAGTTTTCCTTCCTCAACTTCCTCAACTCTTCTAATCTGACAGTACAAAGTCCTTTTCCCAACAGACTGTCATAAGACATCCCGCTAGATGGAGGACATCATCATTATGTTTGATTTAAAGAGCTCACTGTGGGATTGTGCAAAAACATACATGAGACAAATTTTCAGAGTACTTTGATAGCACTCCCATGAGGCTCTATGGACACAAAATACCAAACTCGCTGAGCAAACATTGCTTAATGTAAAATACGTTGGGATGACAGGAACTTTTTAAATAGGTCTCGTAACTTTAGCTAGAAGCACCGTTTCATTGTCTGTTGTTTTAGCAGCAATAGAAATATTTTTTCAGCTTCAGGTTTGTGTCTTTCAGCAAATATCTGTGATGTAGCTGCAGGGTGTCCACATGGCATAGCTACATACAGCAAATAAAGAAAACTAATAGAAGGAAATGTTAGTAGGTGCTGCAGTTGATAACGTCTGGCTTTGTTAAAACAAAACCCAGACTAACACAACAGCACTGAAGCCCAGCTCTTTGTCCTACATGTTCATCAGCCATGCAGATACTAAATGTTCCTGTTATTTGTGTTAAAGTAAGCAATAAAAAAACATTGATGTTATAAAACCAGTCAGGATTGCCTTGTCCTAATTACCTCCTGAGTACTCACCGAACATCGTGTTTTAACCTCTTTTAGACAAGAGGAACTGTGTTGTTCCTATAATGTATAACCTTTTTGTTATTTTCGATCTGTTTGCGTTGCAGACACGGAGGATAAATGTAGTTCCTCTGAGATCTCTTGTAGGAAATATTGACGCTCCTATCTCAGAGGAAGCTCTCGACACAAGGAAAACTATCGGGGAAGTAATAATTCCTAATCTGTAGCAACTAACTGGCTATTGTGCATATCAGAGCAGAATCTCAGAGGGATGTTTCCATCATCTTGAATCTCTGCCACCAAAAATGAAAGTAGTTGTGAGGCTTCAAAACCTGGTACTAGCAATGCGGACCTAATTAGTGTCAGGATAACTTCTTGGAGAAGAGAGTGGATTACTTCTTTCAGATATATTGTTTTGGTAGCAGCACGTTTCAGCTCATCAGGATCGCCGCTTATCTCCACAATTAGACAGCTTGTGACAGCTGTCTAAGATGTGAAACCTTAGGAGGACAGGGATGCCATGGAAGTCTTCTCTGACTGATTTCAACCCCTTTTTTACCCCCTCTCTCAGTGCCTTCTCTCCTCCCTCCCTTCCCATCCCTCCCTCTGCAGAACTACAGGGGCTTGCTTGTTGTCAAGTCAGTGTTTTTACAGCCTGGCATTAGCACAGGGCAGCATTCAGTCAGGACTCTGCATTCATTCCTCCTCTTCTTCACCCCCACCCCACCCATATAACTCACATCCTCATGTGCGAGTGCGCTCGCTGCCTCCAGCACTCGTGAAATGACCCTGATTGAGTGTTGCCAGGCGTTTGACAGCTCCACCAAGCATTCTACTCTTCTTATTAAAGCAACTTTATGCAGCGCTGATAAATCTCTTTACAGTTTAAATGCCACGTGTAACGCTACTCGTGACATTATAGAGTCGGATAGAGCGATGCCCCATTCGAGAGTCATCTATCGATCTGATCCGCTTTAACAATCAAAGAAGGCGGGGACGGGATATTGTTTGCACTCTGCTATCTGAGGGAGATGAAGTGTTTCTTTCAGCAGATACAACATTTGATTACAGGTAAATTATATGAAGTGTGTTAGGAATCAACATATCGTTAAATTAGTAAAACCTTAATAAAGTGGAGGAAAGGACGACATTTACTACAGTTATTGTAGTCATTTTCCTCCCTCCTTTGCAACTGATTCACCTCCTCCACTGTGAAAATGTGCCACTTGCTTCTGGGACCCATGCTGTGACATGAGATGCATAATCGACGGGGGGAAAACGTGATTACATGGCCTTAGAAATTAATGAGTGCATTGATTCCCAACTCTAAATAAAATCAGCATATTTTCCTTGAAGGCTCTGAAATCTCCAGCGACCGACCTGATTACATCACTTGCAGTGTAACTGTGGTTTCCCACACTTTGGCTCGCCACAACATCTTGCCAATACTTGCAGGGAGTTTTTTTTTCCGTTTTAAACACTCATGTTGTTGGCACCTTTGAAGTACCTCTAAGTGTCCAGATGTATATTCATGGAATGTGATAAGCTAATGATGTCTCTGGGGACTGGGGGCGAATACAACTAGGGGAAAAACATATCTGCATATCTAAGTGGGCTTTTTTACCCCCCGTCTAACCCGCCTTTAACAGTGTTCGGGGCCCGGACAGGAGCAGATGGACGGCGCAGGCTTTGATGTTCAATGGGGTCATGCGTATTTGCAGTTTTATCACGGTACACAACTGTACAGAGTAAATACGCCACACCAAAACTCTGGGCAAGGCAGGGGGAATTTCCAGGAGAGATGCAGGAGAGGGTGTGTAATGTTTCTCTGCATTTGTGTAGAACAGACGTTATATATTTATACATTGCTTCACAAAATCTTTGGAGCCACAGTTCACCTCACTCTTTATTGCAGAGAAAGTGAGAAGTGTGATGAAAATGTCTTGGAATATGTGCAAACAGAAAAACTAAAGCATTAAGCAAAAACCAAATTTATACCAATCCAATGAGTAAATATTTGATCAGCTTCATTTTTCAACATGAGCCCTCTTAGATTAATTGTATTTTTTGTATAGGATATTGAAGGACTTTCCAAAACTCTTCTTTGGATGTTTCCTGCCTTTTGTTCTCGGTCTACATGATCCCACGTTGCTTTATTAGGAATGAGGTTCTGGCTCAGGGCTGGATCCATTTCTCCATTAGACCTGTTACCATTTTGCACACTTTCAGACAAAGATAATCTAGAAGTCTCGGGCAGGGATTTTTATTTAGCTTGGTTTGTTTTCAAGCTACATTTAACTCAAGCAGCCTGATCAATGTCACACAGTTAACAGCAACTGTTCACTGGGGGGTAGTATTCCTCAAAATGATCACTAAACAACAAGAAAAAAGAAGAAAATCTGGCTTCCTGACATAGACTGTGTATAAAAGATGGGCAGAGCCTCCATGACATGCCTTGTAGGTGTCCAAAGAGGTGAACTGAAGTTTGGTGGCAGTTCCCACCATATCCATCTTTGCAGCATCATCAGCACGATGTACTGAGATTAGTTCAATGTTAGAAGTGGTGGGAAATACAGTCTATTTCCTTAGTACTTATTTATTTTTCATTATTCCTTTTTAGGAAGTGTGTATTTAATTTGATGGGGTGATGCCCCATACAACTCCTCGTGACACTGGGCCTGGCTAAAGCTAACATCTGTTAGCTAGCTAAAAACTACAGTTTTGCTACTTCCTGCCTTCTTGCTGGTATATTGTCAATCAAATACCTATCAATCAAAAGCACATGCTCCTAAATATGCACCATGAGAGTCTATGGGAATTTGCTTTGTTTTAGTAGATGAGGAGGAAACTGTCATTTTGGGCACTTCTATCTGCTAGAGCAGGGTTCTCCAACTCCGGTCCTCGAGAGCTACCTACCTGCAGGTTTTAGTGTTTCCCCATTGCAACACACCTGAC
>JBAMHV010000024.1:3628662-3651842 GCA_037177535.1 Pseudomugil gertrudae
TTGAATTAAGTCTCACCAGGAAAACACTCAAACCTGCAGGATGGTAGCTCTCGAGGACCGGAGTTGGAGACCCCTGTGCTAGAGGTTGTTGCTTGGATGTTCAGTCTCTCAGATTGGTAGAGAGGAATTTTGTTCCTTTACAGGTAACAAGTTTACAGTTTAGGTTTATTCAGTTTTTGTCCAAACCTAATGGGAAGCTGCTCAGTATGACCTGCAAAAGAGGAAGTGAGATCCCACATGTTGCACTATGAGGCGTCCTTCATCACTTTCAGTTAAACCTCCATAGAAGCAGACCAGGGTTCATGCAATGGCCTATTCATGCTCGACACAGAAAACAAACATACAGACAGATGGTTTCGTCCATATCCTGCATCACCTATGCACCTAGTTTAGTCCGTTTCCAGGACACATAGTTCTCTGTGACCTAACGAAGAAAATTGAGCAATCACTGGGGCAGTGTTGAGTTACCAGTGAAGGGAACAAACCAGAGAAGAAGAAAATGAATAGGAAGGAGACAAGGTAGAAACGGTCAAATAAAAAAGTTCTAGAAGAAAAAAAGACACAAGATGCTGAGGAGAAAAACAAATCCAACAACTGTGGATATGATGGGAGCATCTGAGGACATGGCCATGTGTGTGTGGTGAACGTGTATGGTAAATGGGCTTGTACTTGTATAGCTACCACCTGAGCTATAGCTACCCTAGCTCAGCTGGAAGATCAGTTGTCTTCCAACTGTTATTCATGGGTGAATGGAAAGTTCACATGTCTTTTCAAGATCTGGGTTTTATTCTCTAACAGTATCAGATTTAGTCATCTACCTAAATATACTTCAAGTGGCTCCTTCTCCTTTTGTCCTCCACTTGTTAACTGCTTTTAAAATGCTCAGTAGTACTGATATATATATACCAGTTATTTGACTGTACATTCTTCAGAAACTGAATACTGTTTCTAAAACTGATGCTCTTTGTTAACGCAACAAAAGAAACGTATTTTTATGTCAGGCTGCTAGGAAAGATTGCAAAGCTGTCTGCTATGTGTTAACATTAATGGTTCCTTCCTGGAGTCAGGTGTTTTTATTATTGCTTGCATAGTTTCTTAGCAATGCTAAGTAGCACATTCCTCTGCACATTGTGAGGTCCAAACAAGTAAGGTGGAAAAATGCCTAAAGCAAGATTTTAAAAAAAGGAGATGGTTTTAAATGATTTTAGAGGCGCAGCTCTTGACTACACAACATATCCTTACACCGAAGAAAGCAGCACTGAAAAGCTATTTTACTCAATTTAAGGTAATTTATTTCAATCCAACGCAATCCATTATTTCACATCTTACTCCTGCTTGGTAATTTTGCTTGACAACAATGAAGGAAATCATTTTAATAAGCCATAAATTGGCTTCACCATATTTGCCCATACAGTGTCCCTGTCATTTTTACTCTCATCTGTGTGCAAAGAAAGTCATTCCAGAAAGCAGAAGCAGTCAGTCAGTGTGTGCCACTGCAAAACATGCCCATCAAGGAGAAAATAAAAATATGCCGTTTCCTCTAAATTCATTCAATCAATAATTCATGCTACAGAGAAGCTTGATTTATGAAGGAACTAAATGTGGTGGACTGAGCTTTGCAAGAGCCGTCTGTCTCGGGGACACAGCAGATGAAATGAAACATGAAAGGCAAACGCCGAGAACAACCACATCATCTCATGATGGAGTTGACGCTTTAAAAGACCTCACCGGGCACGTGTGCGCTGTGCAGGTCTTATGACAGGCGTGATTTAAACAGGAGCCTCGTAATTTACTGGAAAAATGACCATTGATTTGTATTTGTTGAAGTGGGTCACCAGAAGTCAAACATTAATACCGTTTGGAAACAGGAGGCATAGCTCAAAGGCAGGTGAGAACCTGCTGACCTTTGCAGCTTGTGTGTCTCTCTTTACCTTTTTTTGACCTTAAGTGTGTGATGGAAACATGACAGTTTTAGTATTTTAAAGTAAAAAGTAACACTCGTATCCCTCCTCACATGCTTGTAATTTATACTTCTATGTGGTGTAAGGAAGTTACAATGCAGCAGGATTAAAGTATTTTTAGATGTGGGGATGGAAAAAGCAACAAAGTCCGTCTGCGTTGGACATGTAGCTCATACCACACAGAGACACAATGTAAACTTAGATAATGCATTACCTGCACACGAAGTATCCGCTGGCACCTTGTCTGTGTAGTTGCATGGATCACATTCTGTTATCAGGTTTGGATTTAACTCCAGTAGTGCACCCAACAGCAAAGCAAACTGGAAAACAGGCTGAGCCTGAACAAAATGGTTCATGTGGAAGACATTGTTTCTGATTAAAGTATAGCTAGATGTGTATTTTCTGATTGGCTAATTCAGATTTTTCTGAAAAGTCTTTGACTTTCTACAAACCACTGAGGCTAAATCTTCCCCTTATCAGCATATCCATGTGTACATTATGCACATACAGTCAGATAAATGAGGCTTTTTTAAGTGATTTTGACAAATTGCCTGCAAATAAAAAAAACATGATGGTAAGGAAAAACTAATGTATTTTAACCCAAACTGTGATCCATTTTTAACTAAGTGGTTTTGATCTGATAATGTCTGCTGGTTTAATGCACTCACTTCCATTCACAACAAATCACTAGGAGCGACTGCGATATGAAAATATGTTATTCCTGATGCATAACTTTCCTGCTTTAGTAGATGTGACTTCAGCTCAGGTGGTCAGGATCGCTACGTGCACGTGGAAATGTACACAGTATGTACATTTACAATAACTTCTATCTGGGAAAGTAACTTGTGAAAAGCTGGATTTTTCCCTTTCAGACTCTGAGATTAAATATTGGGAGATTGTACAGCTCCATCTGGAAGCACCAATAAAATGTCAAATATTTGATAACATTTATGTAGATTAATACAAAATAAAATGATGTATTTTGCAGTAATGTTGTTCCCCAAAAACTATGAATCCCACAAAAAGCAGGCTTCATGTAGTCTAAGAGAACATAGCAGACATCTAGATGGTCTGTCACAACATGCAGACATTAAGCAAGATGTTGATGCATTAGGCCACATCATCTCATCCCCGTGTGTTACTAAGACTTAACACAACCATGTGTTTATAACTCATCAGCTGTTGAGACGCTGAGTAATCCTCTCTTCAAAAGTTTCCAGCAAACGTTTTAAACATACGAAGAGCTGTGGAACAGCTGGGAGTGATGGTATCTTCAAGAGAAAACCTTTCTTCTTAATGAAGAATTTTGACTAGAACTAGTTTTCTTTTTCTTTATTATTTTAAATCATCTTAAAATCTTCCCTGATGAGCATGCTCAATAAATAAGTTTTATTAACTGTTGGATTTTAAACTGTTGCCACATCACTGTTTACATGTTTAGATCGTCACTGTTTAGATGTTTAGATCATCACTGTTTACATGTTTAGATCGTCACTGTTTAGATGTTTAGATAATCACTGTTTATATGTTTAGATCATCACTGTTTAGACGTCAACACTTTTAAGACTTCCTGAAACAAACCCTCCTCTGCTTCAAGCAGACACAGTAAGAACAAACACCTCAGAAATAATCACAATAAATGCATATGGTTAATTTTCTGTGTTGATTAGATCAGATCAGAATTAAGTCCACTTATTATAAGCCAACAATTTGCATGACACATTTATATTCTCTTTAATCAGATCAGAACCAAAATGCAGCGATGCCTTCTAGAAAAGTGATCAATGCCAAAAGTTTGCTTGCAAATTGTGCTACTGTCTGAAGGCTTACAGTAAAACTCTTTGAGGGACAATAAGCCAATTAATTATTTTTCTTATTTCAGTTTGGCTTTTCAGAGGTCATCTGGTGTACGTGTGTGTGTGTGTGTGAGCAGGAGAGAAAAAGGAAGCGAGGAACTGAATAAAATACATTAACACAGCAGCAAAACTCTCAGAGTTGATATTAAGGTTAGAAGTATGTTTAAGCTTTACGTTTTTGCACAGTAAAAGGAACTGCATGCATGCGCTGATAACGCGTCCGCACGCGCACCCGTGGGGCAGAGCGGCTGCACACTGCTGAATCACGGGAAACCAAGGAGCTCTGTTAGTCAGAAGAAATTCATCTGGCTGTCTGCGTGTGTCCACATGCCTCAAATCACTCCAGGAAAGTATGGGAAGAAGAGAGGAGGCTCGGGACTATTTCCAGCTCGATTCATCGATTAAAAACTAGAAACAGAGATGTGTTGCTTATAGTAGCAACCGGCACAAGTAGGCTGAAAAATCCAACCATCCGCGGAGAAAAAAGGGAAGTACTCTTTGGTAAGTTTTCATTGAGGATGTGACTTGAAGCCGAACGCCTGGATTTTGTGTAAAAGAGCAACGGGAAGCTCGGACATCATAGGCTGGGCGGATAGCGCGTGGGGAGAAAGTCTGCTGAGAGGCGAACTATTTTCTGCAGTGTGAGGGCAGCGGGGAGGATCTGCGCCTTAAAGCCATCACCGAGCTGCTGGAGGAGATGCACGCTTTTTTTCTGAGGAGGGGAGGAGGGACAGAGGAGAGGGGGAGAGGGAGAGGTGAGCCGAGCGCGGCACGTCGCACAATCAACTGAATCCATCTTAGAAAACAACTCGCAGGGAGTCCGGGGCTCTGAGCCGCGCGCTGCCACTAAAAAGGCAAGTTTGAGCCCCGACTTTTCCTCCCCGTTTTTTTTTTTTTTTTGGTTTCTTTTCCCCTTTTTTTCCTTCTCTTTTTTTTTAAAAGAGCGCACGCATCGGGAGGACGCAGCTGGTTCGTCATGACCCGGGGCGGATCGGGTGGAGAGCGCGTCCTCACCGTGCGGGCAGAGCGCGGAACGGGAGCAGAGCCCGGTACTGCTTTCTACGCGCTCCACGCGCGTTGCAGACTGTGAGTTTAAGCGGAGGAGCTCCCATATGAAGCACCGGAGAGCTCGGGAAGACGAGCCAGCGCGTAACGCACGCAGTTTACTGAAAAATTTTTAAAAAGTGCGAACGGACGCGCGGCCACAACCCGGTTCGGGGACCTAATGAAGGCAAAAATGCTGTTTTGTAGACTCGATGGGTTTAGGCTGCTGAGCGGAGCCAGAACTACCCAGCGTTACGGAGGAGACCTTTACGCACGGTCACGCAGCGGGACCGCATGAAGGACGGAGGCTTGAGGAAAGGGGAAAAGTTGAATGCGGTAGCGGGGTTTGCGATGGAGACAGGCTCGCTAAAGGTACAGTGCATGTTTCATATTAAAGCTGGAAAGAAGTGGGGATAAACACAGCTGCAGCTTGGGCCTGAGTGGAATTTCATTACTTGTTATATAAAATGCTAAAGTGCATGTATAAGAACGCGTATGAGACAAGAAAGAAAAGCACCCAGAGCACTATTAGATTAATGAGTTAATTAGATATTTGATCGAGTTAAAGATTAGAGCTCCACATTTTTCACCTAAGAGAACACCTCCCCTCCCTGTCCGTTTTTGTGAGGGGCTTTCACTCTCATTGCATTCGCTTCTCTGTTCTCCCCCTTCAGTCAAAAGAAGACTGCTCACTGGGCGACCCTTTCAAGTATACCTGATCCCCTCTTATCGCCTCTTAAATACCCTATCCATTTTAAACTTTTTAATTGCGTTTCTGGCGCTAAATCCACTTCTAATCGGATTGTCCTGGCCCACATATCACAGCCTTCATCTGGCTGGTGAGAAACTGGGAAACACTGGAAATTGAATTAAAGAAAGGAGACTAAAAAACAAAGGAAAAAGAGACAATATTCATTCTAACACGGTTCAGGGTTTTAGTGAGTAAACTTCTGTTGTGTTTCAAGGTTGGAATCTGGATTCTAGGTGACATTTTCTTCCTGCTGTCATAATAATCTTGATGCTGCTGCCTTCTGCTGTTGATTCAGCCGCCGTGTGCAGCACATTTTGCTGCCTCATGTGGTTGCTTATCCCCACCCCTGAAGCTTATTTGATTAAATTTAGCTCTTTCAATTTAGAAAAGTAGATCACAGATGTGTGTCAAAGGATTGTTTCTCATGTCTATGCCACAAGAGGATGCAGGATCCCAATCTCCACAACAAGCTAAATGAAGAGTATGAAGGGGCTTTAAAGGCAAATGCATGCAGAATATATATATATATATATATTATCCTAAAAGTGGGGGAAATGGAATAATTTGACACGTGTGGCTCAGTGGACTCACCAAACCGTGCTGGGATGCTTTTGGCTGCACTTGTACTTAACATTCAACCCGTAGTTCCCATCATTGTGTGTCATCCAACATTGACTCAGGGAGGAGCTTCAGTTAAGCTGAAAGCTGCAGATGACAACTACTATCTTTCAATCAGAGAAAAGCGAGCTAGGAGGGGGTGTTGTTTGATGGGTCATAAAAGTTGGAATAATGGAGCATCGGGGTGGGGGTCTCCTGTAATCCATTGGCCTTGTGCTTCACTACAAAGCTGAAAAACAGCCTGTATTGATCATTTATTGCAGGTTTGGGGGCTAAATTATTTTCCAATCCCATTTCATGTGACAGCACATATATGTCACTCCGTGGAGGAGGAGGAGGAGATATGTAGCGCACCCTGCTCCTCGATTGCCTGCCTTTTTGTTTTTGAACCTCCACAAGCCCTAAATCTCCCGTCCTGACGACGGTGGGTTCAGGCCGACAGGTAAAATAGCGAGCTCCTCCTCGGGTCCCCCGGCAAAACAGCCGCTTCTGTTTACTGTAAGCAGTTGTGTGTTTACTTGTGCACCTCTGCTCACAGCGTCTGTTCGAGCAGCTGGAAAGAAAAAAGGCAATAAGAGTTTAATTTTTGTTTTCATTTTTTTTCTCTCCTTGGGAATATGTCATCCATCCACGTTGGCATTCAGAGAGCTGACGCCTTTATTAGCCTTATCTCTTTTTTAGCATGTTTTCCATTAAGCAACGGTGATGTTGCTGAGATCCCCCGTGAATCCGTGAGTGTGTGTCCTTGCAGTGCTCTATTACCTCCTTTGATAGAGCGCAGAGGGAATAAAAGCCTTCTTTATGTCTGAAACCGGATGTGCAAGAGCTGTTCTGAATATTTATCAGACTCTTCTTTTTAAACATAGTCAGTGCATAACTGCAAACAAACAGGGAATGTAATGTTTTGTGACTTTGTGTCTGTTTTGGACAGTGTGTGTGTGTGTGTGTGTTTGTATGTTAAACAAAGAGATGGACGAGGAGGTTTTGTTCTTTTTTTTATTATTATCTCCAGAAAATACTGATTTTCTTTTGTTTTCTCAAAAGGTCTCTGGATCCAAATGTCATCCCCCTTGGACTCTGTTGTGGTCGGGGACCAGCAGTGTGTGACGGACAGGCAAGCGGAGCCTGTGGTGGCTTCACATCGGCCCTGGCTGAGCCCTGCATGGAGCGGCAAGTGACAAGTCCTGCTATGGTTTGATGTCTCAGCATGGATGGAGTCAGTCACAGGACTGACCGCCACTAATGACACCATCGCTCTTCAGCTGAGGACTAGCATTTACAGGATTACTCCCTCTGTTTCTTGCTCTTTTCCCATCTAACTGCATCATTGCCAAAGCTCCTCTAAGTTGGACTTTTGGGGGGCTATTTTTTCCTTTTTTCGTGGATACATGCCGTTGCCTCTGTGATTCTTTTAAAAGTCCCTTTTGTATTGGTTTCAGTTTCCCTGTTTTGTTTTTTCTTTCCACTATGGAGTTACTGACTGGACCCTGGAATAAAGATTGGGCTTCATTCTTGCAGTTTTGGTTGACTGTCATCCTAAGTCTCCAAATGCAATTCAGCCTGGGGGCCTCTTGCCCGGTGGAGTGCCGTTGTGACAAAACGTTTGTATACTGCAATGAACGCAGCCTGACATCAGTGCCTCTGGGGATAGGCGAGGGCTACAAGATCCTCTACCTACACAACAACCAGATCAACAATGCTGGCTTTCCTTTGGAACTTCACAATCTGGCCTCAGTGGAGACTGTGTATCTCTACGGCAACCAGCTGGACGAATTTCCTATCAATTTGCCCAAAAATACCAGGGTCCTGCATCTGCAGGAGAACAACATCCAAACGATCTCCAGAGCAGCCCTGGCCCAGCTGGCTAAACTAGAGGAGCTGCATCTAGATGATAACTCCATCTCCACTGTGGGGGTGGAAGAAGGAGCCTTTAAGGAGGCACTAAGCCTCAAACTCCTCTTCCTCACCAAGAACCACTTAAGCAGTGTTCCCATTGGCCTTCCTGAGGACCTGAAGGAGCTGCGGTTGGATGAGAACCGCATCGCTGTCATTGCAGAGGAGGCCTTTCAGAATGTTACCCGCCTGCAGCGCCTCCTGCTGGACGGTAACCTACTGACAGATGAGGGCATTGCACCAGGGACCTTCCAGGACTTGGCCAACCTCCGTGAATTGGCCTTGGCTCGCAATTCTCTCACCTTCCCCCCTCCCCTCCTACCCAGCCAGTCACTGGTCAAACTCAGCCTGCAGGAGAACCAGATAGACCAGATCCCTGTGGCGGCCTTCGCTGACTTAATCAGGCTTGAAAAACTGGATATCTCCAGCAACCAGCTTCAGACTCTTACGCAGGGTGTGTTTGACAGCCTGTCGAGCCTGAGGCAACTCATGGTGCGAAACAACCCTTGGCGCTGTGACTGCGCTGTGAAGTGGGTGGTGGTGTGGCTCAAATCTTTGCCTTCTCACATCAATGCCAGAGGGTTTGTGTGTTCTAGTCCAGATAAGGTGCGAGGCATGACAATCAGAGAGCTCACCCTGGATATTATCGAGTGCCCCATTAATCCCGATCAGCCGCCGTGGCCCACTCTTCGCTCCACACCCCCTCCCCCACCAAGCACCACCCCCATCACCACCATGCTGTCCCCCACAATCACCACATCCATCCCATACTACTTTGAATCCCCTTCCCCTCCCCTACCACCGATTCATAACAACCCCCCAGGGCCTCTGCCCCCTTACGTGGATCCCCTTCGGATGTTCTTCCATGTGGTCAACTCCAGCAACATCGACGTAAGCTGGGAATCCTATTTCACTGTTGCAGCCTACAAAGTCACTTGGGTCAGAAGAGTCCAAAGCCAAATAAATGAAGGAATGCGGGAGAGGACGGTGAGCGGGGACCAGCGGCATTTCAGCCTCACCAACCTGGAGCCCCGCTCCGAGTATCGGATCTGTGTTCACGTTCTGGACACACTTAACTCTTTCAGGCCCGGAGAGGATACTGTATGCTCCGAGGCCAGGACCAAGCCCTCCACTTCTAGTAACCTTCCTGGCCAGGATCACCCTCATGAGGACGGCATCAACTCCACGCTGCTAATGGCTGGGATCATAGGCGGCGCCGTTCTTATCATCCTGGTGACGTTGCTGGCCGTGTTCTGCTGGCACATGCACAGGAAGAGCCGGTCATCTTCGACCAAGTGGAAATACAACCGCGGCAGGAGAAAAGACGACTACTGTGAGGCTGGAACCAAGAAGGATAACTCCATACTGGAGATGACTGAGACCAGTTTTCAGATTGTGGCGCTGAACAATGAGCAGCTGCTCAAGGGCGACTTCCGCATTCAGCCCATCTACACGCCTAACGGGGGCATTGGATATAAAGACTGTCACCTCAGTAACAGCATAGCGTACTGCAAGAGCAGCAACGTGCCCAGTACAGAGTTCTGCCACACGTGATGAGGCCGTTTTGCTGCTTAGACAGACACACATAACAGGAACAATTGCAGAAACACACACAAACACACACACACATACACCATTTGTGTAGACAACAAAAAGTATAAGAATTCTAGTGAAATATAACTGTACTATATATATTTCCAAGTTCTGTCTACAATGTAATTTATACTGTGGATAATAATGTGGGATTCTCTGCTATCTTTTTTATTCTTAGAAAAAGAGATACGAGTGTTTCTTTTTTTTATAACCAGCAGGGTTTTGAAAGTTGTTTTCATGGTCAGTACTGTACATGAACATGGATTTGTACAATCATGGCACCCTGGGTGTAGCTTCTGATGAACATACTGTCAGCCTTGGAAAGGTTAGGGGCACTTTTGAGGGCTGAGATCCTTTGCTAACCACAGAAACAAAATATGGCCTTCTCTGGTTTTGAAACACAGCACGCACACACTCATATATACTGTATGTACCACACCCCCCCTTCATACAACAGACCAGCGGTAAGGGACAACAGCGTGCAGGGGAAATCCAAACACCACTGATTAGAGCTTAGTGGAAATACAGCACTGGTCCTTGTAAAAAGAATTGAAGTGAACTTTCCTATTAATGTTAGTGAGGCAGGAAATGAGCAGGAGGTGCTGCTGATCACATGAAGGGGATTGAGGATAGTTTTTGCTGCAAGAATGTCATCAGTGCCATTGAAAAGCCCCCCTGACTAAGATTTCCCAAAAGGGCCGTAACGCTGAGAGCATCTCTGCTCTGTCAGTTTACAGTGAAACAAAGATGCTTTTGGTAAACTCTGGAAAAGGATGTGCGGTTTTCAGCTAAAATAATTAATGTGGGCTTAAAAGCAACAAAGGATTATTGTCTTTAATGAGGTGCACGCATGTGCTGAGACTTGCAGATCCCTTTTGAAGAAATCTTGTAAATTGCTCTGCTCCTGATTTTTTTCCCTCCTGTTTTGGCCACAAGAGGGCATTTTTTTCCCCTCTCAGCAAAGTGTTTGGGACAGAGAAGGAGAGGGCAGAGAGATCACTCTACCTCCACTGTTTCCCTGGAGCCCATTACCCAGACAACATTACTCATGCTCAAAAGGCATTGTGTAGAATATTCCTGCTCATCGAGCTACTTAATGATGTGGAAGCATTTAAAACTAACAGTGTTTGGTGGCTGAATGTTATGGATTTTCAACACTTTTCTCATGATGATAGATTTTGAGATGGCTCACACACATCGCTAATTACACACACACATATTTCAACCGAGTCCTGGCATTCACTAGATTTAATGATAAATTGGCAAATTAAAACGGTGTGCTCGCACTCCGCCCATGATCATACACAGTGCCTCTGTCATTCATGCCTTGCGTTCATGAAACACAATATTTCATTTGCGGTTTGCTCATCTTGAACGCCACACCTGCTCACTTCACAGCAGCCGTTGCTGCAAGGATGTTCGCCCTCCTTTCCCCTCTTTCTATCCCTGCCTGTGTCCATGTCTGACTTTACACTCTGATCCCTGCATGGGCTCAATTAAAACCGTTTTCCTGCCCTTCAGCTCGCAGGCTGAGATGGCAGCTCTTTGCATGTGAGAGCTCTTCATTATACACTTCTTAAGACTTTATTTGAACTGACAAGATTTTATTTTGCCGGGGCCAACCTCCAAAAATCCCCCCTCTCGGTTTTCCCTCCCCTTTCTCGTAATCCTCGACCAAAAAAGGGAGAAAAATATGTAGGCTTTATTTTCACTTGGCTGCATGAAGCTCGCAGTAGAAGATGGTCATTAACTCTTTGTGAGTCGCACAGATTCAGCTGTTTGAACAAGGAGTGCAAACTACGCAGAACATTCAAAGTAAAATCATTTCAAAGGGCTCGTACTCCACTTATTCCAGCGTCGAGATTATTTCTGAGAAGATTTACCTCAGCAGTGGGAGTATCTGAAAAGTAGCTGCACTTACTGTAATTCCAGCAATAGCTCAGATCCTAATCTCACTCCATTTGAGACGTCCCGGCCCCAGTACTTAGCATCTTTTCAAACATCAATAAACACAATAAAGCAATTAAATCATCTGTCTAAACATGCAGTTTAGCATATCAACATCCTGTTTTCCTTGCAGAAGCACACAGATATTTAGAGTGGAAAATCTATATTATTGAGTTAATATTTAAAGCAGTGCTGCTGACTGTATGCTGAAAGCTAACCTAGCATTGTTTCAAGGTTTGACACACATACTATTCAAATATGTAGTGGACTTTAGCAAATTAAAACTATGCCTAAATGAAATCTTTATATAGGAAAAGCTTTTTGTATACAGAGGGCTGATTTGGCCCAGTCCACTCATTAAAACATCCACAAAATACTCCAGTTACACACCCCGACACCCTGATGCACGCACCTGGTAAAATCAGCTCTCTGCATCAACAATGCAATCAGCGAGTTACATAATATTTTTAAAATGTAGATATTTAGAGCATTGGCTTATAAATTCAGCTGTGCAATAAAAACAATGGTAGCTTAGTGTAACTTGAACCAAGTAATCAAATCATATTTCTAATCTGTAGCCCTATAAAACCTATAAAACCCAAATTAATACACAACCCAACCAATATAAAATTATTCTATTGAATAAATATTTCCAAGTGTGCAGAAATTTGCTGCTTGTGTGCTAAAAGTAAAACTAGTCCAGTGTAGTTTGGAAGGCAAACAACTAGACTTCCAATCCTGCTGGAAACTCTGACCAAACTGGTGAACCTCTAGGTGGGAGGGTTTTATCATTAAAATGATTTTACACTTGAGACACATTTAGCTAACTTTCTGTGGTTATCAAAGCATCTTTACTTTTTATTTTAACCTTTTATTTTTCTACTAATGTCCACATATCAGTTTGCCCTACACACACTGTCTATTGAGACACAATGGGCTGACATGACCTGGGCTAGGATCTGTCCTGCTATAAACCTAACCAACTTTCCTCCATTCACGTTAGCTTCCCATTATGCTGCCCCAGCCTGCTGGACATATTTCCACACAGCAAGACTTTAAAGTGAACAACTGATACTGTTTAGACCATCCTGTTTTTGAGCATTTGAAGTTATATGCTGACCACACAAGTCAGGTCAAACCATTGCAACATCGACTATCTCTCCTGTTAATGAATGTGTAACAAAGATGGGTATTTGCCTTACCTTTTATGCAGGACTGAATGATTAGCTAGAGTAAAGTTCAAACATTCAGAGATGGCAACACGATTTCTAAACAGAAAGCACATTTCTCAACAAAAACAGCATTAACAGGCAGAACAAATGGTTAAGCATGATAAACGGTAGCTAACAAGAGACTGTTGATCCACAGTGCCAGAAATTAAGCAGTGCATGGCTAATGATTCAACCAGACTGGGAAGGAGCTGGGTGGTTGTTTTGCAGCTTACATTACTCTTAATTTTGATGAAAGAACATGGCTGCAGTACCGTGACCAATGGGATTAGACAAGACAACTGCATACATCGGTTTTATTACTGTTTCAGGGTGCCAAGAAGCTCAATGGTTCACATTGAAGTAAATCTGTTTAATCACTGAGGTCATTTTAAACCAGAACACATTGAACAGGATGGGTTTAAAGTCACCTTTTTACTCCTACAGGCAAAGCAATTCCTGAAATGAACTATTAGCCAATGATATTCATTCAAGAATTTTTGCGTACTGTATTTATCTTCATAGCCTTTCTGTTTTTTTTTTTTATCACCTGGCTTTTAACCTCATCTGTTTCTCTAGTAGGTACCCAGAGGTGGTTAAGATGAAGCGTAACAACCATACACGAAGGTTTTCATGTGGTTTGTAGAGGAAGTTAGGCTGGAAATTTACAGTGCATGTAAAATGGCGATGTTTGGACACTGGCTTTTTATTTAGACACTGCAGTGTTACGTTAGCCATCCACACTGAGATGTTTTCTTAGGAACCAAAGTTGAAATTTCTGTTCTCATTATAAAATGTTGATGTTGTTCCATGTATGTGCCTTGAGGTTGAACTTACAATGTAAAGTCCTTGAAACCTTTAAATGTTTTTGCACAAACTGTAAATACTTCAGTGAAGCTTTTTGAAAATAAAAGAGCCATTGGATTTGAGTGATCACCTTTTTAATTTGAGACCAGTGAAAGGTTCAGATATTTCTCTTGTACCTCCACAAGCTACTGTTCTTTGTCTTCCACTTTCTCTACAGAAACACAGTACTTGCTAAATCTATTTTGGGTCAGACACATGTAATTCTGGCTCAGAGATTTTAGCTTTACCTCACCATGCCAACTTATCCTCTTATTTCTATATGGGTAGCTTGTGACATCTTAGTGTAGCCACAGCAGCTTAGTGTTCAGCTGGGGGAAATCCAAGATACTCTCTTTTTCTACTTTTATGGCACAACTAAGTCAGAAAATGGGCTATTTCTCCAAATTCCTGTGTTTTACCAAAGTCCAACTTTTCCTCTCTGCATGACCGCATCCCAGCGTTGTCTCTGTAACCTACTTCCCCGCTTGGAAACCCACATTAGCCCAGTTTTGATTCATTGTGACAATTAACCACAGCGCAGAAGGGTGTGCCACTCTGGCATTTTGAGCGAGAATTTAGTAAATTTCTCAAAAGCCCCAAATGTCAAAATATAATTTGTTTTTGCAGAATTTAAGGCTTTCAGGAGGCCAACTGGGTAAAATGAGCTGAGGCTTTGGCACAGCTGCTTTGCTGTAAAAGTTTCATTCTCTTCATTGATCAGAGGTGGGTTGTGAGTTCTTCACTAAGTTTTGTAATCTGATCATAAATAAACTGTTCAACATTTTCCCAGCAATAAAAATATATTCCTTTACAGGGTGCTAGGGATAAAGAAAATAGCTAGGTGACATCAGCACCTAATCAACACAGGCTCTGTTTTGCTTTGGCTCTTCTTTTGTTTTTTCATCTACTCACAACGTGGACCTCATTGTTCCTGTCCTTTCTGAGTTTTGTCTGACATCTTTGAGTTTTTTAATGGTCTCTATTGCTTAAAGTTGATGCCAGTGAAGCTTGCCTATTGTCCTGCTACTTGGTGGTTTGGTTAAAGCCCCGTTTTGGCCTGTAATCTTTCCAATTGTAGCTTTAGAAGCAGATTAGCTTTCTTTCAATTAAAAACTAGCTACACTATGGTTACATAACATTTTATGAAATGTCCAGTCAGAGAAGTAATTCATCTTTCCTAAAGGCTGTAGGCTAAATTTAGAAAACAAAACAAAAAACATGCTAACTAGGTGCCAGGTGAGAATATTAGCCCCAGAAAACAAGCTTGAGTTTATGCTAAATAGCTACTTCGCTTGTATTGAATGAAGTATTTTAAAAGGTTCCTAATTTATATAGTAAAAAGTATTTTATGAGGTGACAACAAATGTTTCCCTCTAAACAGCGTTAGACATATTGGCTATTAAATGCTAATTTGGTAGGATAATTTCACTAGCTAGTTTTGTTAGTAATATAAAATTTGTAGTCAGTATAGAACATTGGGTTATACCCAAGTGTAATACCAAAGGATTTAAAATACTTAATTTATTTCTATTTGAAGTTACATAATACTTGTGTTATTCTAGGGAAAATTGCCTTGTAGGAATCAAATTTTTTACCAAACTTTTGAGCTTCTTACACACTTGAAGTGGTAATGTAAACTGGCTATTTCACGTATTCAAAAAAGTCACATTTGAACTAAAAATGAAGCATTTAGCCTGAAATGTGAATAAATATTTTTAAAAGTATTTTCAAAGTATATTTTCTTTTTCTGTTATCGTTTGCTTGAAAGTTTTTTCAATACTGTGCTGCCACCTCTTTTTATTTACTGAAGCATTAATTTAATTTGTCTAGGCTTGTTTTAACGGGTGCAGTTGGCCTATATGTTCATGCTAATGTTAATAGAAAAATGGACGTTTTCCAGCACAATTTGAGTCTTACTGAATGTCTATGTTTTATTTAATGTCATTTTAAGGTGGGTTTTCATATTCCATATGGCCACTTCTGATGAAATGGGAGTATTTTTTGGATTGTTCAGTGAACAGGTGTTACATCTCAGTTATTTTTTATTTTAGCCAAAGGAACATTTAATTTTCTGCTTAGTGCAAGCTCCCTAAAAGCTTCACTTTGTGATCCACATTTAAGCATCTTCTAATGAGTCTCAATATGGATGAAAAGTAATTAAGGGATGCAATTTAAAGCAATCTTAATCCAGGTCTTACCAACATTGACATCTGTTAACATTGAACTGGTTTGTTTGAAGCTGTTTCATTGCCCCTAGAAGTATCTAATTAAAACGGCTGTATACAGGTGAGACCTTGCCTCTTTCATGGTGCATCAGTTTAAATGTGTCAAGATTTCTCCCATTTGGATGGAATGACGTCAACATTAAATAAAAAAAACCACTAAAAACACCTAAAAAGTTATAAAAACTAAACAAACGGTTTGTATTAAGTGAAGAGGCCATTGCAGTTATTTCTTTTTTTTCTATTTTCCTGAGCTCTGCTGTTTCCTAAAGTTGTTTTCTTTATTTGATTCCGGTCATTAAACTTTGATGCTGTGGGTTAAACGAGACCAAAAACCAGCACAGACTATTGGAATTCCTCTGACAGAGTTTACGTATTGAACACAAGTGATACTTTACACAGCTGTGAAGCAAGGGACTATTTACGGCTGTAAGTTAAATGAGGGCATCCAGTTCTGGGCAAAACAGTAAGCAAACAGAACGTGTACCTTCATTCCAGCAGAAAAATGTGTTCAGTTCTGTTGTGATAAGGGAGACATTTTCCATGCTGAAATGAATACAGTGCGTCCTGCCTGGGAAGACATGCTTTCAAAAAGCAAAACAGGAGCACTTTCTAAAGAAATAATGAAAAAAATACTCATGAACTACAGTAGCTGTAAATGGAGACAAAATATCTGTCTGTCTCTGAAAGCCTCCCAGCTGAGCAGACGTTTACAGGTACTGGCATTATTACAGCAACCGCAGTATGATGCAACCCAAAGACAGAGCCCTGTAACAAATCCAGCCATTAAGATGTTTGCAATGGTCAGTATGTGCTAAAGATTATTTCTGGAGACAGTGGAGGTCTGTTAAAATCATCTAAAGGACTGTTGAAGCTGTTACTGGGACACGTAAATAGCAGAGTATAAACATTTAATGGATTCTACAACTCTGTCATTATAGTGCAGGACATGTGAACTAAATTCTAATGGCTTAGATTTCCAAATGGGACCATAATATTTTAATATTTCCACCTGTTGTTTAGACATGACTTAGTTAGGGTCACAAAAAGCATGCATTGGCTCAAACTACATCCCTGTACAACACAAAGTACCAGTATGAGGTTATTTGGAAATGGTGCTGTGCTCTGGTTAGGTTCTTTTGGCTGATTTTGCTGGGATCTCGGCTGTCGTATATTACCTAATTCTGCTGCTATGTTTCACATTAATCCTATCCTAAATATTGAAAACATGTTTTCTGAACAATGAGTAAAGTTGCCTAATACACACCTTTGTTTCCCCCTGTATTTCTGATAGTTCTGTATCTTTGTTTAAACAAACTCCTGTCCTAAAATTATTAAGTGACTCCTCATATCCTAGAAAATTCTACAAGATCTTTACATTCACTTTGACCTTTTTAATTGCAGTGAGATTTCATTTAATAACATACACTAATAGGCCACTTTATTAGGAACAGCCTATTGGGTTAGAGGTCTTTCTGCCTTTAGAACTATTTTAATTGTTGGATTGTTGGATAGATTCAACAAGGTGCTGGAAATGGTCCATATTAACATGATAGTATCGCACTGCATCATCCATGATGAGAATCTCCTGTTCCACCACACCCCAAAGCTCATCTGTTGGATGTAGATCTGGTGACTGTGGAGGCTGTTGGAGTTCAGAGAATCATCATCATGATGAAGAAAGCAGGTGGAGATGATGTGAGCTTTGTGACATGGTGCATCATCCTGCTGGAAGTTTCCATCAGAAGATGCTGCACTGTGCTCATAAAGGGATGGACGTGATCAGCAGCAATACTCTGGTAGGCTGTGGTTTGTAAATTATGCCAAGTTGTGTCTAATCAGGCCAAAGTATGCCAAGTAAAAATGCCCCCAGCAGCAGCCTGAATCACTAGATGTTTTCATGTGGTTAACACCAAATTCTGATGCTACCATCTGAGTGAGGAGTTGATATGGAGACTAGTCAGACCAGGTAACATTTTTCTATCTGTTGTCCAGTTTGGTGAGTCTGAGTGAATGGCAGCCTTAGTTTTTACAGGGGTGTACCCTGAACTCAGTACCCCAGGGTAGCCCTGGGGTACTGAGTTCAGTCCTACAAGGTCCGCAACCCAGCAGGTTATCCATGTATTCTTATTCCAAAACAGCTCACTCAAATTAATAGGTTATTTAGCAAAACCTGATAGGCTGTTAGACCACTTAATTTAGATTATTTTAAAGTAGAAATATTTTAAAAACCTGCTGGACTGCGGTCCTCATAGGACTGAATTGAATACTCCAGCTGTAGGACATCTGTTTCTAAGTTTGACATGTGTGCTGGACAGACATCAATCAGACATTGTTAACTGCTGCTAACTGGATATTTTCTCACTTTCATACCATTCTCCATAAACCCCAGTGAGAGTTGTGTGAAAATCCCAGCAGATCAACAGGTTTTAATCCTCAGACCCACTACCATGCCGAGGCGTTCCCAGGCCAGCCGCGAGATGTAATCGGTCTAGTGTGTCCTGGGTCTCCCCCGGGGCCTCCTCCCACAGGGACGTGCCCGAAACACCTCACCAGGGAGGCGTCTAGGAGGAATCTTAACCAGATGCCCGAGCCACCTCATCTGGCTCTTCTCCATGTGGAGGAGCAGCGGCTCTACTCTGAGTCCCTGCGTTTGGAAGCTCATTTCGGCCGCCTGTACCCGGGATCTCAAGGGAGCCGCTCTTAGTCTGGTCCCTCCCCCAGACACCTGTTTGCCTTGGGTGACCCTACCAGGGGCATAAAGCCATCGACAACATAGCTGCTGGGATCTTCAGGATACACAAACCCCCCCACCACAGTAAAGTGGCGGCTCATGGAGGGTAATAATTTTGAGATATTGCACTGTAAAAAATGTTAAATATCCCTAAACAAATGCTGCTACATTTTTCTTTTATATTTTGTAAAAGGGGCAAATAAAGACCTCATGTTCAAAAGAGGGGACATTTGTTGCCATTTTTCCATGGGTTTGGTCTCAAAGATTGTTTGCCCATTGGGACTACACGAAGGCCAGCCCAGGTGCCATCAGGGAGGGGGCTTAGAGTGAAATTTTAGTGCTGAGAATACGTAGAATTTAGTCCCACTTTCAAACTTGAGAATAAAAGCTGTTTATCATTTTTCTTCAGTCTGAATTCATACGGCTCCAAATATTCAAGAGACCTCCAGAAGTCTCCGAAGTGGTTGGCTGGAGAGGACGGCACTGAGGTGAGAGAGACGTGTGTGGACGTTCTGGGAGCAGAAGGATGATTTGGCTTTGTTTGACGATGAGCAGCTGATCAAATAGTATCATTTGAACAGATTGGGTATAGTTTAGGGCTGTGGGAAAAAAGCCTTTGTTTTCCCAAAAAATATACCTTTAGTTGCACCAGGCATGAAATTGTGGTAAACAAAGGTGGTCTAATATATTTTCCATGACTGTATGTTGCTCGTGTCAGAAGGGACAACATCTCACCCGTAACCATGTGAAAAAAAAAGTTAAATTACAAAAGTTTTTAATCATTCAAAATGTCTATGATGTTGTGGATTATTCTCCAAATATACAGTCTTATTTCTATTTAAGAATTTCCTGAGATGGTTCTCTAAGGTTTTTCAACATTCTTAGATGGATGAGATTGATCAGTTTAAAAGACCAGGAAGTGATGTCATCCCAGTTCTGCTTACGGCATCTTGTACTGGCAAACCCGCTCTGAGTCTGACACTTCTACACTGGGCTAAACCTGTGAGTGAGACGCTTGATAAGTAACTTTTAACTGTAGCTTTTAGCTAGGATTATTTTTGAACTCATAAGAAATTTCTTAACATTATTCTTAGGAGAAGTTCTATGAGGTTTCATAAATATGGCCACAGATATTTAATTCTGTCAGATTTTGGTTTTGCATTTTAACAAAGGTTTTGGAAAAGTTGCTCTAAAGTCTCCGTAACATGTTCTGCTTTAGTGCCATGATAAGAGAAAAGCAATGAGCTATGCTAAGAGCAGTCAAACAGCCTTATATCAGTCTTTTATATTTTTGTATGCAGCACGTGTCTTGCTTTTACTCTAATGAAAAGATAAATAAATAATGATTTAACTGAGCAGGGTGTCCATGTCCACTATGTGATGGTCACATGTCAACCATCCAGCTTAATACAATGAACTTAAGGCTTCAGGCTTCATTTTTACACACAGAACATTTAAGCAGCATTTGTTAATAACTCCAGTATGTCAGTTCTTATTTACCATATTTATTCTCTTGCCGGTGTGGTCGTACCAGCTTTCCATGAACAGCAGTTTTTCATGCTGTTCAAAAAGATCATAAAGGACCAGATTAAGACAAAATTCTTGCTTTTTACAATTAAATTCCACCATAAAACTTTAATTGTCTACCGACATTACAACAGAAGAAACATGTACATCACTTGGAAACCACTCAGGCCTGACTCCCAATTAGTTTTTTTCTTTTCTCAGTTTGTAACTAACTTCATTTTGCTCACATACCAGCTGTGTGTGTGTGTGTGTGTGTGTGTGTGTGTGGGGAGGGGGGGTATTTTAAGTTCATCTTTATGCATTTAAATTGAAAAAATACGAATGGGTTATTTTTCATTTAGCTGTAGTTGATACTGAACCAGAGCTAGAGCAGTTCCTGCTGCAGTGTTTGGGGAGATGGATTGTTATTTGAGCTGGAAGGAGGGCTTGGTTTAAATAAGCTCATGCTTCATCCTACTACTCTCTTTTGGACATGTTAGGCTCATATTATTATTTCTGTTTTGACTACTCTCATTTGTTTTGTTGTAGGATTTTCATTTACTTGTCTTGTGCTTCTCTTGCATGCTAAAAAAAAAGCTTTCATTCAGCCATTCATCTATTGGACACGTGGACTGCTGTCCCTGATCATGCTGAGTATTTCAAGCTTAGAATCAAAATAATTACAATCAAATGACTGTTTCATTAAAATGCATGCTGATACTAATACTATGAACAATGTGTTTTCATATTTGTGCTGACTGTGTCTCCTGTACACCTGTCCCAGCATTTTATTCACCTCACCAGCCCACATCTGGCTCACTTCATCCTCACATTTCACATTTCTCTCTGTCAGTGAAACACATTACATTTATTTTGTTCCACAGAAAAAAACTAAAACTGAACTTGTTCTAGCTGTTAGAGCCAATGTTATTAGGAACTCTATGATAACTAGAACAGCTGCATATCACGTTTGAAGCTACCATATGCTACAGTAAGGGACTACATTAGAAAGTGGGGTTAATTTTTGCTTACAAATTGGTGT
The DNA here is from genome assembly GCA_037177535.1 of Pseudomugil gertrudae. Classification (NCBI taxonomy): domain Eukaryota; kingdom Metazoa; phylum Chordata; class Actinopteri; order Atheriniformes; family Pseudomugilidae; genus Pseudomugil; species Pseudomugil gertrudae. Next base: position 3,649,884 of record JBAMHV010000024.1, read on the forward strand.
TAATTTTCTGATCTCATGGCTATGAGGGATTGGGCAGACTCCAGAGAAAACCATCAAGTTGCCCTCACATTTTTCACGTTTTTCTTGCTAACAATGCATAGGTCTTGAAATATTAGTCTTTTGATATAGAAATTCCTTTTTTTTTTTGTTTTCTTCACAGCAGAGAATGAAACTTGTACTCTAATTGGCGATTTTGCTATCCAGTATTTATGGCAGCATTGGACACCTCTGAGAGCTTTTTATCATAGCAAAGGTGATGTCTCCTGAGACATGAATCTAGAGGAATAATTGGCTCGGACGTAAACAACACTGTCTCTTTGTCTGGTAGAAAAGAGCTATGTCTCGTCCAGCTCTGATTTAGTTGAAAATATACTTTACACTGAAACATAATCAAAGATTGAGCTAGGTGGTAGCTCAGCCCACAGAAAGCAGCGTGGCGAGAGGGAAAAATGTTCAAAACAACTGCGTAAACGCTGTTTGGTGCTGCTTCGCTGCAGCTTGCTCTTAATGAAAAAGTCATTGGTTGCTAAACTAAATGTGAATCCACCATTTTCCATAATTAAAACACCACCTGTCAATGAAACTTTGAACAAATTCCTGAGTGCCAGGCCAGATTAAAGTTGAACTTTTTCTGCCAGAGCACATGGAGCATGGTAGTACCTCCATATGTCTGGCCAGTGGGCCGCTGGGGTCACTGTTCCAGGTGGGACGGAGCAGCTGTAACCTTGAGAAGGACTCGCCGTCTGGGAAGGTGCATAATGAATGAAGACGCTGATGAATAGTGAAGGTAAAAGGCTCGCAGCTTTCCAGGACCAGGTGACCAGGAGAAAATTGTTCTTTCTTTCCTTTCATGTTGGATAGAAAGTTCATTTTAAGGAAATCCTCTGAGGTGGAGGGAAAGGTGACTGAGAACAAGCTTCTCCGTGGAGAACAAAGAGCAAAATGTTTAGTGGGAAAGTATAAAATCTCACTTTTATTCAAATTTATCCCGATCCATCAGATTAGAACAAAGCTGCTAATTTAACCTCTAAACATGCGGCCCATTCATTGTGAGCATGTCTGTTCAAACAAGGCCTTTTGGGATGTATTTATGATAGCGGCATTGACTTGCTCATTGAAGGCTGAGTTATCTAAACATGAGTTATGATCATCCTTGAGCATTGAAAATGAAGCTCAAAGACCTTCAAGGTCTTAATGGGACTGCTGGACTTTGGAGGTCTTTAACTAGTACAGTAGTTTGTAGACGGGTTTTGTATAGAAGTGAAACACCTTTCCCGACCAAAAATGGTCCATTTATTTTCTGTCCTCGAGATGACAAGTCAGCACAGTTTATTAAGGTTATTTTTTGGGAAAATTATTACTCAAAGCATGCTCACTACCAGCCATTTGTACACTCTAAACACAGCTGTTTAAAAAAATCTATGTCAGTCCGTAAAAGGAAGATTTCTTCAAATGTAAAACTGAATTTATGTCATTTTTACCCAGAAAACACGTTTTGTACCCAACCCGTGCTACTCTGTCCTGTTGCTTCCACTGCAGGTGAATTCTCCTGCAGATATAGTTGTTAAACTTTCCTGCCTCAACCTCTAAGTTGACCTCTTTAAGTGGAGGCAAGGTCATTCTACCTGGGCTGAAGTTGCAGCTAGCTTCAGGGTTAGCTCCCATCTCTTTTTTGTCCTTTTTCTGCCACCCTGCTATAACAAGAACAATAAAAAAGGTTCTTGTTGGTCTGGTCCATCCAAACAACAGAGGAGCCTCCAACCACTCCTCATCAATGGCTCTGAGGTGGAACGTGTGGACACTTTCCTGGGAGTGACCATATCACAAGACCTGACCTGGACTCAGCACATCACAACAACTGTGAAGAAGGCCAGACAGCGTTTGTACCTCCTCAGACGACTGAGAGACTTTAAGCTCCCTCTCAGGGTGCTCAAGAACTTTTACTCCTGCATCATTGAG
>JBAMHV010000024.1:3660611-3672215 GCA_037177535.1 Pseudomugil gertrudae
CCACGCTAACACGGGGAGAACCCACGCTAACACGGGGAGAACCCACGCTAACACGGGGAGAACCCACGCTAACACAGAGAGAACATGCAAACTCCACACAGAAAGGATCCCGGTTGGAGCCCCGCTCACACCAGGAATCGAACCGGCAACCTTATTGCTGTGAGGCCACAGTGCTAACCAGCCGCTTCTTGAGCTAACCTTGAGCTAACCATAACCTGATGGAAATGAAGAGATTTCAACAAATCCACTAATATTTTTACATAGGATCACCAGTGTGATGTAAGCAGACCAAAAACACTCATATTAGTGAACTGCAACAATTCAATGAAATTAATTTTCTGTACTGTTCTGGGGATGCTGGAGACTGTCCCAGCAGTTAGCAGGAGAGAGGCAGAAATACGACTATAAAAGTGCTTTGACAGTTTGCTTTTATTCACAGCGGCTTGCATGCTATAAGTGATCATTTAACCATAGCAATAATCTAACATGCATGTATAGTAGATGGGAGGAAGAGTAACTGGAGGAACTGGTGCATGCATGGTGAGAACATACAAACCCCACACAGAAAGGCCACTGTTCAAACTACCCCCCCACCCTTCCCAGCCGAGGCTCAAACCAGCGTGCTTCTTGTTGTGAGGCTGCAACGCTAACCACTATTCCAATATTGATATCCTAACTGGTGTTGTGTCTCTTGCTATACACCAGGGCTACTCAATTCGATCCCACAAGGGCTGTAATCCATCAGGTTTTCCATGTATTCCTGCTTCAGCACACCTGGATCAAATTAAATGGATCCAACAACCTTGTAGGATTGCATTGAGTATCTACCTTAACGTTTGAGTCGAATTGAGATCAGGGGTCATTAAATCTCTTGGTATATCCAGCATTCTGCGTTCAATGTACACGTTTTATTTTAAAGCTGTTGTTTTATCCTAATTTTTTTCACGTGTCCTCTAAACGATCCCTCTACCTTTGAATCTTTGTTCCAGAGGCTTTTACCTTGGCTTTTGGCTGAAGGTTTTTTTTTTAGGAGTGGGGTGTTGTGATGTACCTTTGTCCCTGTGTTTTCTTCCAGTTTTATTTTTAGGCACTTCTTTCCCGTATTGGTTTGTCTAAAGCACCTTGGAGGCTTTGGCTGTATAATTGTGCAGTGTAAATAAACGTGGCTTTGACATTACAACCGCTGACCTTACTATATCTGTCCTTGGCAAGTTCAAGTCCGATCTTAATGTAGACACCTCTCTTTGTTAAAATAAAGCAAAATGGCAGTACAGACTGTAATAGCTAAACAGATTGAGTGGTCCATTGGCTACATCTGGTCAATGTGTTTCATTCATGTGTGATATAGTATCCCTTTAGCTCCACTATACACCCATAGGGACTTAAAGTGTTGCTGTTAAAGTGACAGCTACATCTGAGGCACAAAGCTGTCCAATCTGTTTATGTGTGATTGACACAATAAAACTTTCCACTAGTGGAGTCCAGTAATAGATTATTTTTATACTGTATGTAATCTGAATGGCTGAACATGAATCTCAGTGTCGAACCCTGAAATTGTCTCCGGTGTGCTGCACAGCCACAGTATTGTGTTTTCTGCTGTAAAAGCTGCAGCTTATGAGAGTTAAAGAGTTCTTGCTTTGTGAGTTTAAGCACAATAGCCCTGCTCTTTGCATCCAGTCACCATTGTTGTTTTAATGGTTTGGTCTGTTTCTTTTGGCCCAGTTTAGCAGCATGTCAGTGAAACATGGTAACCCAGTGTCTTGTTGAAGATAAATTGGCTGATGTGAAAGCACAACGGTTCCTAATGTTACATGATTCAATCCTCTAAACATTACTTACGAGGACTTTTAGACAATGGACAAAATGCATATTTACTTTTTTCAAGTTAATATTTAGGGAAGGTTTTTCTTTTTTGCAGCAGTTTTGCTTTGTTTACAGAAAAGGTCTGTCAGATTTCATTTCTGGTCATTGCAGAATGTTCCCACTAATCTTTGCCAGACTGCTCAGGCTCTGTCAAACCACATGAGGTAGACAAATGAACAGTGTGTGTGAAGTGGACTGAGGTTTGGACTTTGATTCAGCTTTGTCAGGATAGCAACTCTGTTTTGAACTCTTCTGCTGTGGCTTGGCTTTAATGTTTATCCTCACATAAACTGTCTTGCAGTCATACAGAACATAATATATGTCCATCTTTTCTTTTCCACATTGTGCCTGCTGTAGCATCCTCACAGCACAGTGATGGGGTGCGTTATTTTGCTCATGGAGCATCTGGTTTGCTATCACCAGATAACTGTATTTCTCATCGCATGTGAATCTAAATCTTTGGTCTCGCTCATAATTTACTTACATTATTTCCAGAAAAGTTTTCTACAATGTGACACCTAATTAGAGATTTTTATTTATTTAACCAAGTGATCTGATTGTATTTCTTTAAAAAGAAAAAAAGGGAATCTAGGCAAATTCAGGGCCACATACTCACACAGCAAGAAGGTTACTGCTTTAACCAGCATGCTGAAACCTTATTCATTCCCTGTACTCATGCGGGCTTTCTCCACCTTAATTTGGGTCCTCTTCAAGCTTAGCTTATTTCATATAGAACCTGGTAACGCTTTAAAACTGCAGTAGAAATAGCCCGACTGTGCCTGTTATGTTTGTGCATCGTGGTGTCATTTCTTGAAATATAACCAAGTGCTCTCTATGATCTGTATAACTTTAGCGAAAAGTTTATGTCAATTAACAACAATACTTTGTACAACTGTGGAAATTAAGCCATAAAATGTAAGAAAATACTTTTTTTTTACTATTACTACTATTTTATTTTACTTAATAAACAGACAAAACTAGTAATCCAAAACATTTCTGAACATCAATTTAACCCTTTAGGCGCCGGGGTTTTTTCAGTAAACCTCTGGGCCTCGTAAGTAAATGAAAAAACCTTCTTTCGCTCTGCTCTCGCTACGTTCAGCACTACTACCACTGCTGTGCCGCGCGTCTCTGAGCCGGATGGTGTTTTATAAACTCTTTTTACTCTAAAACTTTGAATAGAATCACACCCACAAATGCTGCTCAGATTACAGGCACACATGTCCATCATCTCCTGGTGAAAAGCAGTAATGAGATTTGTTACATGTTCTATTCAGCAATGTTTTGCCACTGGCACTTGAAGGATTAAAAGATATTTACATTGTATAAGTTATTGCAACACTCTCATTTAATCTGTTTTTTGGACGCACTTCTTTTGCAAGCAGAGGTTGACTGAGTTCATCTGGAGTACAAACGGGCATAACATGGAATTCTGGCCCTTTTCTACAAACCATCTTTGTGGGTCCCTGCTGACTTAATCTATTGAAGTCATGCAAACTTTCACTACTTCCAGAGCTGAACCCAAACTTGTGAAGGTTACATGTAAACATGTAGTCTGAGAGCAAAATACTCTGTGAGGAAAATACAAGACAGCTAAATCTTTCAGATACAATTAAGCTTTAAAATGATGTTGCCATGCTGGGAAAGGAACTTCTTTGTTATTCTGCATTGAGAGCTATCATTTTGGACGTTACTGACTTTCTGATTGTTTGTCACAAAAAATTGAGCTTCCCAACTCATTCTGGCTTTGAAACATTAAGCTTTTGGTGGTTGCACATTTTAATACCCAATCGTGACACCCTCACCTCCCTTTTTCTCTCAACCTTTTGAGTATTTTACTGGCATTAAATTTTAAATGGATTTTTGTAAAATCTAATTAAAAATAAGACAAAAAAATTATTTATTTAGGTTTGTAATACTAAAATCAGTGGTCTTTTAAAAAAAGTAGTTTAAAACTTTATTACAATTTAGAAAACTTTCACATTTTTTACCTGAACTTTGTAGCTTTACCTGCAACAATTAAAAGCACCTTCATAAGTGGTAAAAAGAGACATTTAAATAGCACTAACCAAAAAGCAGAATGTTTATAGGGTTTAATTTGGTCATGAGGGTTAACAATTTAGAGGCATTCAAAGATGCTTCATTGTCACTTTAACTGAAGGAAGTACATGGTGTTAAAATTAAATTAGCTTTACAAATACGTACAATTCATAATTATGTTTAAAGAAACATATACTTTTAAGAATTAAAATAATAAATGCCTATGAAAAAATGCTTTAAAATAAATGATCAGCACACAAACCAAGTCTTTCCCATAATAAACAACAAATAACCGAGGGCAACCGCAGCAGCTTGAAAAAGTGGTACGTGTCAGTGCAGCGTGATACTCTTTAAAGCTTTCAGAGCAGCAGCGTGGAGCAGTTCATCAGTTTGATAGCATCCAGGGGAAGAAGCTGTTATTCAGTCTGGTGGTCTTTGCCCTGCGGTGACTCTTGCCTGAGGGCAGAAGGTGGGTGTTCAAAACACATTTCTTAATATGTTTTCCCCAAAAACCTTTTTTATGTCTAAAGTATCAGTGAATAAGCAACCTTTGCTATGAAGATATGTGCAGATTTTTGTGTTGTAACTGAGTCTAACTGACTTCAGGTACATTTGGTGACTATAAAGCATTGTGGATATAATCTAACAGTTAAACACATTAAAGCTGATTGGTGCCATCTGCATCTAAGAGTTTTTATTCATTAATATAGTCGATGAGATGAAATGCAGCACGGTGCAAAAGTTTTTGATGAAAGCAACAGATTGTTCCCAAGCAGTAAGATAAATCTGGGGATAGTCGACACATCACTGATGGAAATGTGACTGGTGGAAATTTATGCATGATATTGCATAACTGAGATTGTAATCAAATGACTTTATCCCCACATAAAATCATCTGAATCCTACTGACACACAGGCAGTGTTTCCATTCTCTCGCTGTCTTTGGGATCTGAGTAATCCGAAGCGCAGACCGGCACCTCATATTGTGCTATTGTTGAAAGTTCATTTTCTCTCTGATATGCAAGGAGTAAAATCAACAGTGACAATTCAATTTTCAATGTTCCACAACTGTTCAGCCACTACGCAACCCAAACCACACACATCTGCTGATAGGAGTCTCCACGTAGCGAGGAAAGTTGGTGCCAGAAGCAGTTTGCACAGCATCTCTTTGACCTTGGCATGATTGCCTGTGAGGCACTTTAATTTAATCAGCTTCCCCAAGCTTGAAGCTGTGCTCATTGTTAAGGAGAGCAGGACCGGTGAACACCATCCACACATGTACACACACACACAGAAAGGCACATGAAGGTAGAATCCTTCTTGCGGTAAGGCAAGGTTAGCAAAAGAGCAAAGCTCAGGGGACTTGGGCCTCACATTCACACAAAGGCCAACAGACAGAAGAGTTTGCCAGGCATCTCCATCAAACAGGCCCGTCTCTAATTATGTCATCAATCAGGGACGAGATGACGGGCAGGTACTCAGTTAATGGCCATTGGAATGCAGTGCAGGGTCTTCGGCACTGTGCCATCTCTCTGTCATCCTAAACAGGCAGCAGGACATACACACCAATGCACACAGAGAACGCAAGGAGCAAGGCCGAGGACAAACACATGCAGCCATTGTACGTGACCCCCCCGCCCCGCCCCGTAAAAAAGTCTTGGCTGTGTTTTTGCTGCATGGTTGCTAAACTGATCCCTTTCCACTTCTTTGACCGATCCTCGCTGAATATTCTGTAAGTGTGACTTGTTTATTTCCTCTGCAGTTTACATGTACGGTCACAGTTTTATCGCTTCAGAATCTGGACTCATTCGAAGCTGTTGGTTTAGGTAATCACCACAATTTGCAAAGCATTTGGACAGTGCAGTGATCAGCCTTATTGGAAGCTAAAGTGAAACTGTAAAATTTAACTGGGCTCTATGGACTTGTTGACCCTGCTGGTGGTGCAATTAAGGAACACTTTGATGTGGGCTATCATTTTCTTCTAATATTATCTCAATTACTGTGTACACCATATATAAGAAAACTGGTTTGATGATCACATGGGAGGTGCTATTTATGGTCGAATGTTATAAACATGTCTGTAGCCATATTTTTTTTTAACTTAAAGTTATTTTTAATGTGTGTGAATCCATGTTTCATAATCAAATTTTCCACCGAGTGGAAAAGAAATGAATTGGTATCAATTAGAAGTTACATTTCTTGGATGGAAGAGACACAGCAAGACTCATATCTGTGCCATAACAAACATGAAAACTGTTATATAAGGGGAAAAAAGCTTCCTTATATGTATATCCCACCTTTTACTGTCACAACCGACATCTGGCATGCCACCCTCAGCTTTGTTTTGATATTTTATACCACACAGAACAAAGCAATTTACTCATTTGACAGTAGTATTGTTGTTTTGTGCAGGTTTTTAAAAAAGTGTCATGGAAAGGTCTTACAAATGCAAAAAGATGAAAAGAAAAAAACAAGGCAAGTAATGGCAACCTCTGAAAGCACTACTGTTTCAAATATTATGTAATGACAGATGCACAGCGCCATGTAGGCTACCATTCTGTGGATGAGTGGAAGCACACAGAGTTAGTAAAGAGGGTTTCATGTAGGTGTGACAAATGAGAATAAAGCCTTCTAGAGAATCCTATATATCTTATATTAGACACATTATAAGGATTAAACATGGCCAAGACTCTTGGGGTTCTATGGGGGCGACTCACACCAGGATAGTCTGACGGACTCGGTCTGATTGGGAAGGGATTTCCAAAAAAAAACTCACACCTTCCTTTGGTTTGGTTTAAGTTCCAGCTACTTGATAATCTGCATCCTCGTTTGTGATGCTTTATTTCTGCTGGTATAAGTCACTTTCCTTTTGGTCCACTGGATAATGTGCAGTATTTGCTTATAAACTGATAACCCCAGTGGACCAAAGTCTGCTTCTTTGTTCTGCATCAGAGCATGTTTGCTGTTCTCACTGCCCCAAATGAATCGTACTATCCCTGGAAATGGACCACGGTCCATTAATGAGTGAGTTATCAATGTTCCACTAGTCATTTTTGAATGGATTCATCCCCTTGTTGAATCTGTGCCAAAGGTAAAAGAAGTGAGGGCACATAATTTTTTAAGGTATTATGATAGTCCAAGCCAGAGTAAAAGGCTTTAAAATTCCTTTTTAAATAAGTGGCCACTAGTTGTTGAATCACACATGTGTTTAAGATGTGAATGGAAACAAATGCTTTGTAACACAGTGCACAAACCACAAACATTTAGCCCAAAAAAATCCCTAAATTTATGAAGTGATTTGCAAGTCATTGTTAATTCAAACATTTCAGCTCAGCCTGAGTCACATTTCAACTTGGTTATATTACAAATGTGATAGGAAAGAAAAGTAAACAAAGATACTCAAATGGTTTGTGGAGCACCATGAGAGTGCACCTCCAGTTACCACAGGCACGTAAACTGAGGCTTTTAAACTGCATTTTTCATGAGAAGTGGTCTCTGAGCAGAAAACGTGAAGAAATGCAACACATCTATCAGCTTTTTCTATCCGGTTTTGTGTGTGCATGAAACCAAACAGTCTCCCTCCATTAACACACTTGTTTTATCGTTGCCCCCATTGGCGCTGTGCTCTCAGCTGTTTTTAAAGTATGACTGCAGAAATGAACACTAAAAGGTGCTGGAGTGTGTCCATCAATGCAACACGGTTTAACTAGAATTGTCAACACTCACAAAACCTTATCTCATTCGGTTTCTCTTTTTTTACACTTGTGGATACAGACATGAAAATACAAAGGGCATAGTCTGTCAGGGTTACATGAAACTGAAGCAAAAGGAGCAATTTCTCAGATTTAATTGGAGAAAGTCCAAATTTAGAGGTCAGAAGAGTTTGGTTGTTTAGTTGCATCACTGTCAAAAAGCTGTTTATCTTTCTGAAAACGTATTTTAGTTGCCTTACTTTTCTTCCTGTCACTATTTATTCTAATTTTCCACAATGCCAGCTAACCCCCCCTTTTTTTAGGGATTTGGCTTTAGGGATTAAAAGTCACAGTCAGGCATCTCTCTAATATTGCAAAATGTTTTTATGCTCTCATGAGGTGGGTAAAGTAAACACTTTTATGTGTGATTACGAGTCACCACACATGACAAAGAGGGTCACGCGACCAGTTCATTGCAAGTAAATATTGCGTGATATCTATTGACGGAGGAGGAGACAGATATTTTTACAAATGATTAAAGAGAAGACTTGTGGTGGATTAGTGACCCGTCCAGGGTGTACCCCGCCTCTCATCCACAGTTGCTGGGAGAGGCTCCAACTACCCGCGACCCTTTAATGGAATAGCAGGACAGAAAATGGATGGAATTAAAGAGTAAATTATCCCCACTATCCCTGATGGCAAACAGTGATATGCAACGTTACACAATGACTTAGACAGGGAAGTTAAGGTGAAAGACTTTGAAATGTGACATATAATCTCCAGGAAGTGCAAAACCCTGAAACGACTTTATGACATAAGCTGCTATTTTTGTTTTGCACTAAACACAATTGAATGGAAACAACTGCACAGTGTAATTGTACTTGGTTACAAAATTGGTGAAATATTGCCTTTTTATTTAGCAAAAAACTGTTATGGCAATGCAGCTAGTGACACTTTGTCACTTCCTGATTGGGTTTTGGAAATATCATAATGTTGGTCAGCTTTAGAAAATCAAATGACTTGATGGATGATCCCATGAATTATAATTCGAATGCATGTCTCACATCTATACACATTATAGACCAACAGGCAAAAGCTGAGTGTTTGCTTTCAAATCAGGCTTTATATCATTAAAACACAAATTTGCCTTTACACAGTCACATACTGGTTTCACTTGTTCAGTGCTACTTGCAGTAACGGAGTCATGAAAGGTGGGACCGCTTCAGTCACACACATCTTTTATTAGCCAAACTAATTTCATTAGAAAAACTGAAGCTACTAAATGAACCTTTGGATAAAATCATAGTATTTCACAAAGGTGTACTCATAAAAACACACATTTTGTTTACTAACATGCATGCACCAAACATCAAGGCATCTACTTATTTCATTTTTTTCCCCGTCAAAGCTATTAGAGTAAGCAGAAATGGACTTTGATCAGTGATCTGGTTAGAAAATAAATCGCGCTGGAATTAATGATGTTCGATTCCTCTGCAAACCCACTTGTGAGATGCTAACTGCACTCATTAGCCCCTGAACTGGGCAGGCGTGAAATGGGCCCCCGTAGTGTGGCAATGCAAGCCTCTCCCTCAATGTGCACTGCACAGCATTATCAGCAGCAGTTAGGACAGAGCCAGCTGATAAACAGGAGGGCCAAAATGCACTTAAACTGATTCATTTGATTAGTATTGGATGTTTTTTCTCCTCCTTTTTGTAGATAAACCTGTGCTTTTATTGTGAGGGTGTTGGGTCTGTGTGTGCTTTTATGTGTGCGTGCTTGGCTGTTGTGCTGTGTGTTTATGTGCGCTGGCTGACAGATATTCTTTCAGTCAAACCAAGAAAATGGCTTAACAACAAGTGAATTTAGGAGAAACCAATACTTGTTCCCAGTGCAACAGATTCTTTATACCAGCTGGGTCAATAGTGGTCAGCGTTGGAGAGGGATCCTTGAAGCAGATGCCTGCCGATCCTTTTATCCATCTGGAATTTTTTATGTTTAATCAAGGATTTGATTTAAGATGAATGCTAACAAATAATGAGGCCATTTCAATTCCACAAAGTTCTGCGCAAAGTAAGTGGAATTTGGAGGAACGGACATGTATCATAACCAGTTTCTCTGAGACTCTTTTTCTATCCTTATTAAAGCAAAACAGTGAGAGAGGACTTCTCTCCCTTTTAGATCTAATCCTTGTTTTGATCATTTTCCTACCTGGCACATGAGAAATCACATCAGTCATATCACAATACACATATAGTACATAGTTCTGATAATCTGCATGCAGTTTTCCTCACTTTAACAGTTCAGATATGATGATAAACTGCTACAATGTGATGCTTCAGGCAGTGCGATTCCCAGTTCGGCTCCACTTACAAAAACAAATGTCACAGTAGGTTCTTCACAGAAAGAAACCAAGAAACGATGGCAACGTATTCATAGTAAATAGTAATAAAAGTGAAAAAAAGAACTAATTCAAAGAACAAGTGTTTATTAAAAACAGGTCGGGCAAAAACATGCTGGGAGTTAAAAGCTGTTTTACAGAATTGGGTTTTAGGGTTTGTCATAAAAGCCGATTATGTTTGTTCTTTTTAGCCAAGCTGAGAGCTGATTTCACAAGAGAGGAGAGGAGAGCGCAAATTGGGAAGCTCTTGTTCTGGACTGTGGACCAGTAGCAGGGAACTCCTCCTGGGGATCATTCACACCAGTGGTTTTGGCTGCTGGTGGTTGCTGCAGTGCCTGCCATTGTCTGGGTGGATGTGGGGGTCCTGCACTGCAGCCTTGTGGTTGTGTGAATCCCAACCTGCCCTGATATGGGAGGTTCCTGAAGTGGTGCCCTCGTTGCTTGTGGGTGTGCTGGTTTCTAGTGTGACTTGTAGAAGTTCATATGTGTACATGCCCTTTGTGTGAGAGAGACAATAATGAGGTGTGTGCTATTAGACCAAAAATATACCTTTTATCTTTGTGTTTGTTTAGTCAACTGCCTCCTTTGTGAGTGTTGGTTCGCATACTTGATCATGTACGACACTCAAAGCAGACTCCCCGAGAGGACACATACAGACCTCTGACTTGCTGAACTTGTAGGGTGTGAACCAAACAATAAACATGGCAACAAATAAGGATGGTTGTGTTTGATTCTTTCCAGTGCCTTCAAGTGAGATTATGACACTGCCTAATCTCAGTTTTCTTCCGAATTAGCCTCCAATGTTGCCCTGTAATGAGTACTGATTGCAGTACTTTCTGTGGAATTTATCAAAGCTTTATTTTTTGAAGCAGTGAAGAGACTACTTTTCTCACAGTGTTATATTTTTATACAAACGAGACTGTAAACACACCAGTAAATACAATTACAGATTAAATGAGGTGATCAAATATAAATACTTAAGTTTAATTTGATGTAGTTATAACTGCATTTTAAAGCAGTTTTCCTCTGCATGCTAGTATGGGAATGCTGCACCTCATCCTCCTACAGTGAGCCAGCGGTTAGCATCCTATTTGAGCTTCATATCTACATTCTACAATAAAGCCCGTTATATTGTTGTTCCCAAGATTTAATCACTCCCAAACACTCAAGCTGTTGCAGATTTCATTTAGCAGAGCTGAAATAAAATATTTTACAGAAAGTTTTAAATGACTTGAAGGACTAGTGCTGTGGATGCTTCAATGATGATTTGGTCTTATTATTCTAATATATAGGAGACATACATACATAATATGCATAATAATTAAGGTCATCATACCTAATTTGTTTTTTTTACTTTGTGTTAACTAAATGCTGAATATAGCAGTTTAATGTTTAATGCTGCATTTAGCCATAGCCTGCATCTGGCCATAGCCTGCATCTGGCCATAGCCTGCATCTAGCCATAGCCTGCATGTGGCCATAGCCTGCATCTAGCCATAGCCTGCATGTGGCCATAGCCTGCATCTGGCCATAGCCTGCATCTAGCCATAGCCTGCATGTGGCCATAGCCTGCATCTGGCCATAGCCTGCATCTGGCCATAGCCTGCATCT
>JBAMHV010000024.1:3695513-3713678 GCA_037177535.1 Pseudomugil gertrudae
AACCCACGCTAACACGGGGAGAACCCACGCTAACACGGAGAGAACCCACGCTAACACGGAGAGAACCCACGCTAACATGTAGAGAACACAGAAAGATTCTCGGTTTGACCCCCGCCCGAACCGGGCCTCTAACCGGCAACGTTCTGGCTGTGAGGCCACAGTGCTAACCAGTGCCTACTTGTAATATTGTTGGCTTTAAATATTCTGATATAAACTGAACTCGCTGATTCAAAGAAAGCTGATTTCCAGCTTTTGATTCATAAAGCAGCCAGACAAAAATCCTCAGTTCACATCCAGCATCAATTCACCTAACTGTGAATCAGAGCCTATTTTTAGATTCAGTTATGTACATGATGATCACATTAACACTGATAAAAGGAGATTATTTTAAAGCAGCTCCAGGAGCTGAACTGGTTAAGCAGGCCACCCTGTTATACAGGAAGATCTTTTGGATGTGGTCTGTCTCTTCCTCCATCTGCTGGCTTCCAGTTTCCAGTCTGTGCTCATCTGGAACTCCAGTGCATTCTGGGTGAGTAGTAATGGTCCACTGTACATACCGTTCTATTGTTCCTGTCTGGCTCTGTGACCTATGAGATTCACAGAACTCGCACCACCAACCTGTTTGCATTGTGTGCAAGACAGGGTCAGTGATATATCTGGGCCGCTTGTCCTGCATACTAGCAGCTTCCTTAGTTAACCCCCCACAAATGAGACCACATCTTCAGTCACTTTCACTTCTCCCACAGAGCTGAGCATCCCCGCATCCAGAAGCTGCACATAAAACACTATGTTCGCTCAGCAGAGCTCACCTCCTCCCTCCTTCATGTGCTTCCCTGCATTTTCCTTCCCTCTCAGATCCTTCGTTGTCGGAAGGCAGGGGAGGATGGATCGGAGGAAGAAATGTGCATGTGGAATGTGGAACGCTGTGCAGCGGTTAGTGAGATAAGTGGCATTTGTGTTTCCTCCCGTGGCTAATTATGCTATTTATACCTCGGCAATGGAGGAGATGCTCTGAGCTGGTACACCAAGATTAGTATTCTCTTTAACATTGTTTATCCTACTGAAAGTGATAACAGCACACACAGCTTGCTTCAGGGGTGATAACTGCACATATATGTGTGTTTATTTGCGTATAAGTCTTCCAATTTTTTACAGAAACACTTAATTTTTCAGTTATAGTTTGGTATTAGCAAATGTCTTTTTTAGTCCTCGCTGTCTCTGATCTTGTGTGTCCTAGAGAAGCCTGATTATCATAATCAGTGTTAATTGGGTCTCTGCAGGAAGTTATTTAGTGCTTAGAGAATGTTTTTTTTATTATTGTGTCTTTTTAAAAACAAAGTTTTATCACCAGCTGCTGATCATAAAAAGCATCGTATAGGGTCTACCAGCATTTCAGCAAAGAGTTAGAGAACAGCTTGTTCAGATAAAGTTAGACAGTGAAGTTATTTGCTTATCTTTTATTATTTAATCAGGAATTTATCTATAAATGAAGTTTCCTCATTTACCTCTAGGATTAGTAAAGGATTTTTCCTGCTTGGAGAGCAGCTGCCTCTACAATCTGAGGAAACTTTACTATGGACATCTGCTTGGGTTGATATTCTAGACTGGTACAGACCTTTGTATTCTTTTTAACAAATATATATTACATAATGCATGATGGTTTTTGTAAAATTGACCTTTAAATTGCAGAGTTTTAACACAACATCCTCAAAAACAATTAAATGAGATACAGAACCCTAAGCTAGCACCCACCAACCTTCCAAGTGTGGGCAAAACTGCATTTTTAATGCTTTAAATTGAAAGTAGTGGCCAGTTTGCCAGGTGATAAATGATCCAAATAACTGTCGGTCTGTTTTTGGCCTGGCATTGCTATCATTACATCTCCAATGAGCACCATTCCATGATGTAGCATTCATGAGGCAGGATGCTTACGTTTGCATTTGTTTACAAGCTACAGCCTGAACAAAGTGCAGCTGAAAAAGGAGCTAAATTTGAGTGAAGTGACATTTAGCACAAAAAACAGATGTCTTAAATTCCAGCTGAGCTAAGGTCGCAAGTTTAAGTACATTTTATAGCACATTTTGTACATAAAAGTCATTTACTGGGCTTTTTATAGTGTAAAAACATAAAGAGAAATACACTGCCAGGCCAAAACAAAGCCAACCCCAACTGGTGCAACGAGTTGCTTCTTAATTCCTAAACAACGATGTGGAAAGACACATCTCTGATGGTGAAGAAGAATTGATAAGGGTGGAGTCATTGGCATGCATCAAGCATGGAGATTATCTAAGGATAATCTAAGAAGATTGCAGAAACTATTAAAAGGGGTTAAGAAATGTTAATAACGCATTATTAAAAGCAGGAAGGATAGCAGAGACCCATCCAGGGAAAAGCGGTAGAAAATGGATGGATGGATGGATGGATGGATGGATGGATAGCGGGGACCCATCCATTGTTTTCAGGAAGAAATGTGGCTGGAAAAAAATCCTGAATGGATTCAGCGATCGCTTGAATGTTTGGTAAGATCAAATGGAAGAAAAACAACAGTAGAACTTGGGGCTATGTTTATTGGTGAAGGTCAGAGCATTTCCACACACACAATGTGAAGGGAACTCAAGGGACTGGGACTGAACAGCTGTGTAGCCTGAAGAAAACCACTAAGCAGTGAGGCTAACTGGACAAAGGCTTCAATTTGCTAGGAAGCATAAAGATTGGACTTTGGAGCAATGGAACAAGGTCGTGTGGTCTGATGAGTCCAGATTTACCCTGCATCAGTGATGCAGCCATCATGCTTAGTGCCTACTGTAGCAGCCTGTGGGGGCAGTGTTACGTTATGGGGTTGCTGCAGTTGTATGCGTTCATAAAATGAGGTCAGCTGACTACCTGCATATCCTGAATGATCAGGTTAATCCATCAGTGGATGTTTTTCTTCCACGATGGCACGACCATATTCCAAGATGGCAATGCCAGAATCCATCGGGCTCTTATTGTGAAAGACTGGTTCAGGGAGCATGAGCCATCATGGACTGGACACCACAGAGTCCAGACCTTAACCCCATCTCTGGGATGTGCTTTTAATTATGTCAATCATAAAATGTGTATAAATTTCTATGAAAATATATAAAGTCATACAAGACTAAAATACTGAACCTAGAACAGGAACATGCATCTGGCACGTAGATAGCCTGGACTCGCTCACAAACACCACCAGCAAGATAAGAAAACCCAGAAATATTCACAGTGGCTCAGATTAAGCATTGGGTTTATTTATTATGAGTTAGAATGGCATGTGAAAATAGTTGTATGTATTTAGTTTGCTCGTTAGTCTTCTTGCTTTTTAAACTTATGTCTTTGACCTCTTTGATTTTCACTAAATGTCAGTCAGTTTTACTGAATATCTGTCTAAAGAACAACATAAATCTTTACAAAACAATACTGAAAGTGTATGATTTTCACTCTTTCTTTCATTAACATTTCTAGAAGCAATGCTAACACAGTTTTATCCAACAATAAAGAAAAAAAAACAGGCTGGATGGAGGCTTCGCATTTCTCCTCTGTTTTATTGCAGTTTACTCAGATGCAGCAACAGCTTTTACCTCAGAAATACAAAATAGAAAAACAGAAATAGACTACGTTAGGTTGCGGATGTCCACATGACACTAAACGCTTGCAAATAAACGTATTGTGAGATAATTTTTAAAATTCAGGAATAGAAAATATGTCTGAAGCAGTGATGTTCGAAACAAAGTTAAGCCGTTTAATGTTTAACATAACTGTGATTTTCATCATTAAAAACTTGAAACTGATTTTAAAAAGTTGGCTGGTGGAGATTCTGATTGGCTGGTAGTTTAGGAATCTACTGGACATGTTTACTGGTTATTAAAAGCACATTTAGAGCCCTGCCAGAGACGGGAAAGCTCAGAATCACGTACATGAACAGTTTTACTTGCTATAAAACACAGAAGCTATTAATGAAAAAAAGTTCTGTTTATTTTTAATTGTATAATTTTATGACCCCAAAAGTCTAAAAAGCCTCTGCATTTATAAAGAATGTGTGCACCTGGATGGTGTTTCCATCAATGTGATGTTTAACATCTGCAACTCCTGCAGTCATTTTTATTTTAGTGCTGACTGAAACCATTACACTCCCAGTGCATATTAATACGCCTTTGTTTTTTAATGACTACTTTGAACAGGCTTAAAACTGATTTGTATTTCCCTGTGAAGTTTATTTGCTGCTACTGCACTCTGACTCATTTCTTCATTTCAAGGATTGACGTTACTTGTTTGGATTTTGTTTTTTAGCATCAAAACTTAATGTGTCGTATAAGAGCATAAAAAAAGGTAATTTCAGTGTGAAAGTCAGTGTGACAGCTACTCTTCAAAGCTACATGCTGAATAATTCTTTCATTGAAGTCTCATTAAGTTTGGTGTGCAAATAAATGCCATTTATGTTATTAAAAGATAACATTATTGCAAATATGAAGAATGCATCTCACGCTAAGCTTAAGCTGTGTCCAGGTTATCATTTAAACTAAGAGGACCTGAGAGGGGCAGCCACATCTCAGGACCACACAGGAGACTTTCCATCAAAATCAATCCTCCTTTAAATCCTCTCATCCTGTTTTTTCCTCAGTTTCTCATTCTGTCAGAGATGGCATTGAAGGAGCCAGATAATGGATTCGGCTGCAGCTCACTGTGATAAAAGGCGACTCCGCTGAGTCATGTTCTCTTATCAACCGTGTTGGCTGTGTAGTACAGATCATCCCATTGCGAGAAAAAAAGCCCCATTGTCTCCTTCCCCACCTCTGAAAATGAATTCTGATCTGCAATTCCAAAGACACAAAATGGGTTAACATGGACAAATGTGAAACACAATCCCACTTCTCTCCTCAAACTTCCAGCAAATGAATCGCACCAGAGTTAATTCCCTTACTCCATTTCTTCCCTGCCAACTTATTTCAGCGTTACAGACGAGGAAAGCCTATAGATGCTTTGGTTTAAAGCAAAAAAAAGAAACACATGACCAATTCAAGCTCAGGCAAGCTGAAATTACAGCAAATCGTTGGTAAAATTAAACTGTAACAATGCAGCAAACACAATTTAATTTTGTGTCAGGGCTATAAATTGCATCTACCCTGAAAGAGCTGGTTTGTTTTTAATCAATCATTGCAGGTGCACAAAACAGAGGCGACTGTGCTTTGAAAGACAATAGCAAAAACACAAATTGGGTTTTTCTATTTGCTTCTGCAAAACAACAGCTGAGCTGCTAATTACCAGTTTTCAATTTGCTCCATCTGCCACTGCCGCCATCTATCTATTTATCTCTCTGTCCGTTCATCCAATCAGCTATCATCGACCTCAATGTAACAAATTAATTATGTTCTGTTAATTCAATTAATTTTTGTTTGAAATAACATGTACATTTTATATGGGCCAAAAGAGAAACTGAGAGTGGAGCTTAGTATCAAGCATGGCTGTCATCCAATATTTTATGATTCTCACTTTAGTTTTAACTCTGATCAAACTTGTTGCAGTTTCTATGGCAAGAAACACACAGGAGGATGTATTTCAGTCAAACATTGATGAAATACAACAAAAAATGTATTAGGAAGATGTTACCGATTGGATTATGTTGTAGAAATATTGACAACACTTTCCAATTTTAGACATGAACTGAATATTATTGATTTTAATATAATTTTTTCAGCAGGAAAACACAGAAATAAATTGTGTTTTTATATTGAAAGTCTGAAAAGTCAGAGACACAAAACATGTGAAGAAAAGATGCTAATTGGCTACACTGGGATGATAAGCAACCACAGCTGAAGCAAAAATAATTGCAAAAAGACACACGCCTCAAAGGTTTAGAAAATGACAAAAAAATCCAGAATGTGAAGCAAAATAAAAGATATAATGCACAATATAACAAGTGTTACAAGACATTGATATGAATGCCATGCTAAGTTTAAGTTAGCTTTAGCTTAGATTAGCATAATCCACTTTGCATGCTTTAGTAAAAATAGTTTTATATTTGCTAATGATTTATTTAGAAATAAACCAGATTTTTTTTCTTAACTATAGTCTTGTCTTTAGTTTTGCATTAATATGTGTAAGGTTAACTGTTAGTTAAAAAAACAGATGGTTAAATAGAATACTAAACTTTAACATTAATTCCTAAAGTTTGAGCTTCATACTTGTATCCAGACATGAAAAGTAGCTGATCTTCAAAGCTAAAAGCTGTTTTAAGCTAAACTGAGCTCTACATCTAGCCTAATATTTTCCATGCAGTACTTGTGGTGTTATTGACTTTCTTGTTGAATTTTTTAAGGGAAATGCAAATGTCTCTGCTTCTTTGTAGATCATAAAAAAAGATTTTTGAAGTTTGAATATTTCACATATTACTCATGGGTGACAGACTTGTGTGGTACGAGCAGAGGGCAAATACTGCATTTGAGTTGTACAAAATAGGCCCCACGTACACATCTATATGCACTCAAATGATTTTGACAGCCATTCTAACAGTCTCCAGAGTTCACACACACACACACACACATTAACATTCACTGACTCACACACAGCTGTCAATCCAGGCGCTCAAGTACACACTTGGTTTTTTGTCCCCATCTGATAAGGATCTGATGAAGGTCGCAAGAGGGATCTCATTGCTAGCAGAGATGAGCTTGCAGATAGCGTCAGTCATGCAGGCAGATTAGCCCAGTCTGATTCCACTGCCGCCCCAGTCGTCCCAGTGGTGTCATGGCTGCAGCATTGATGCTATCGCACCCAGCCAGCCATTGATGACCCCTGAGGTCCATTAAAGATTCCATTTAAGTCAGCACATGCACAGCAGTAGTGTGAAACATTTATGTGTGTGTGTGTGTGTGTGTGTGGTAAAGGGTGCAAGCATGCACGTTTTGTATGTCTTTACTGTTTAAAAGCTGAATAAAATGTGAACATGTTACATGTTGACTTAATTAAGAGCTGCCAAGTACAACAAATGTTTCCTTGGCAGCTCAAAGAGTTGTTTTAATTCTGCCTTTCCTGAAATTTTAAATCAGGGATGCAGCTGAATGGTTTTTCCTCCTCCCTGTTTTTCTTTTTGTTCAGAAGTTTTTCTGATGGGATGAGACAACACAGAAAGAAGTATGTGAACAGCAGTCAATTCACCCAAATCCAAAAGAAAAGAGCTCCAATCCATAAAGAATTTCATTTGTAGAGAATGGTCCAGTGTATCATATGCTTAGAGAGGACATTATTCCATCTTTCAAAGCCATTTCAGTACAAACTGATTGGTGTATGAGAGGATCGAGGGGTATAGATGAGCAACCAGTGAGAATATTCCCTCTTCATAGCTAATTTTCCTCATTTCTGCATATAACACTTGTGCATCATCATACCTACCCAAGAAAATGGTAAAACTTAGATGTCCGTTGAAATTGTCATAGAGATTCCTTTTCATCGGGGCAATTAGGAGTCGTTGCATGTTTGACTGTTTGGTTTCTCGTGAAGAAAAACCAGCAAGCTGCCTGGTTTTGTGCAATTGGTCAGGCATATCGGAAACCTACACCCTAGCACGAGATATGCAATGCTGATTTAGTCTGTGATTGGCTGTCTGATGACTCCAAACACATCAACCTTTACCCATCTGTGGACATGAGGGAAGAATTGAGAGACAGTGGCCTGAGGAGGAAGCTGCAGCAAGTCTGTTGCTGGGAATTTTTAATCGTAAACACATGTTTTCTACATTTTAAAACATAAAATGAGCCATGTCTTTGATAAATGACTAATAAATGATACTGACATCAAACTGTGCTCAAATAAAATTATGTGGAAAAACAAACAAAAATTGTAATTGAGTCAAAGTAGTCTGACTTTGCTCAAATTCTACTTGAGTAAAAGTAAAAAAAAAATACTAAATTTTAAATGTTCTTTGAGTAAAAGCTACTCAGTTACTGTAAATTATCTGAACTAAGGACAGATTATAAATCCAATCCAACACTGTTTTTACCAACTTTTAAGACATTAAAATGAAAAAGGGAAAATAAAACCAAATCAAAGTAACCAGCAGTAATCTGACCAAAGGGTTCCTTTGCTTTCTCATCTCTCGTTGCATTCAACGGCTCTGCCTGGCAATCCTCAGCATCAGCATTCTCCATGTCGTCATCATCAATAAGAATTTAGCCTGATCAAACCCACGCATCCTTTCAGTGGGCGTGGAACGTGACTGATTAGTGGTGGTGATGGACAATCTGGGATGTTTGGCATAATGTCTGTTCAGGCTGATGTTTCATTTTTTTACTTAGTAATCAGTTTAGTCAAATAAAATACTCGGGTTAAAATATAGTTGAGTAAAAGTAAATTTACTCATTTCAAAAACTACTTAGAAATGAGAAATTACGCAAAATAAAGATTCAATCACAGTAATTTGAGTAAATGTGATTCACTACTTTCCAGCTCTGCTAAAGGGATCCTTTATTCTGTATAATTAAATTACAAAAAGAGTCTATCTACACCATTATTAAAATAATATTTACAATTCTTGCATATTAACAAGATGTGTTCCTCCATGTAAAAGATCTAAATCTGTATTAGATGATGTTTATGCACTTTGTGAAGGATATTTGTCGTCATTGCATTTTAGCCATTTCTTCTTTAAGTCCTTCCAAACCTATAAAATTTTTCAATGAGGTCAAAGAAAAAACACTTGAGAAAAAGATAAGAGGAGGTCAATTGTTGGACTATTTGACTCAGGAAGAATAATTTTGAGGTTGAGAAATAGATTACTTTGACACCTGACACATTGAATGGAAAAGATGGATAAATAAATGGAAGTAACTTTATTATCTGCAGCCATAACAAAGAAGAACTTGGGCGATAAAGAAGAGCTGATTTATCTTTTTCATCGTGTTAAACACCAAGAATTGACTAAATATGTTATTTTGAATTATGAATCATACAGCTTTGGATATCAAATTATTTCTCCTCGTGGATGAAGGTGGATTCTTTTGTTGCACATTCTAATGTTTTTTCTATGGTAATAAAGGAAAATGAATGAAAAACATGATGGCGAGACAGTTCTCCTCAGAGCTGCTGCCACAGAATAGATTTGCCTTCAAGAAAATCCAGATCTCGTTCCCACTTTGTCAGTAATTAGGCTGCTTTCATTGAGGTATAATGCTAAAACAGATCTGTGAAACATGTCTTTGAAGACAAACTGTTGCTTTGGATGGAGATGAGACATCAGTCTCAAATGTTATTTTCAAGTGCTAATTAGGGATTTTTATATATAATTATTAGTGATGCGTCTTATCATCTTTTTGGCATGAAGTACATCTAGTGATGGATTACACAGGTTTGTAAAGCGAATTATCAGAAAGAGTGTTGTGCTTTTTATCAATTTGTACAGGATTGAATTGGGAGGAAGTATTCACATGTTAGAGTGAAATCCTGGTTCTGGTTTTGTCCCTTTATGTAGGTACTTTATTAAAACGCAGGTTAAAAACCATTAAAGGCTCTCCAGTGGAATCTACTGGTGGAAAGTCAAGATTTAATGGACAGACTGTCCATGTCCTGTTTTCAGGCTTTAGTAGAAATCTTCCAAATCACAAACATGTTTGAAACTTAAGCTCTCGATAACATATTGTCATGGTTTGGACACTGGGTGTGTTTTTTGGTTTCCTGGTTTGCTTTGATTTCGGTTCATTAGTTTCACCTGTGTTTAATTTTGATTGTGTGCACCTGGGTCTTATTTAGTTCAGTTTGTATTTTAGTCCTTTGTTGTTCACTCTTGGTTGTGGGTTCATTGTGTTGTTTTGCACAGTCTGGTGAGTAGTCTTAGTTTAGTTTAGTATGTAAAAATAAATCATTTCATCTGCAATCCTGCTGCCTTTTGCCTGCATTTCGGTCCTCACCCCACTTCTGAGCTCCTGGCCGTGACAACATATTATGTAATTCAAATAACACTCACCAGCTACTTCACTAGGTAGACATTGATAGTACAGTACCTTTGATACTACCTTTTTTTCTGGTGTCACAGATTCAACAAGGTGTTGGAAACATTCCTCAGAGATTTTGCATCATGCAGGTAATGCACATCTATGATACGAATCTCCCCTTCAAGTATGTTTCATAAATGTTCTACTGGACTGAGATCTTATTGAGTTTATGTGCACGTTGTGACATGCATCATTGCTGGACGTATGCATCAGAAGAGGCCACACTGTGCTCATAAAGGGATGGACATGGTCAGCAGCAATATTCAGGTGGGCTGTGGTGGTTAAACCATGTCATGCTGGTTCTAAGGCAGGGATGGGCAAGAGTTTGATGTAAAGCTCTGCAGGAGGGAAACTGCAATCCTCGAAGACCAGAGTTGCCCATCCCTGTTCTAAGGGGTTCGAAATGTGCTAAGAAAGCCTCTCCCGTACTACTTCACTACCAGCTTAGACCATTAATAGAAGGCAGCTAAATGGACACTCATCAAACCAGACAACTTCTCTCCATGTTCTATTGTCCAGTTTTGGTGAGTTTGTGAGAATTAGCCTCAGTTTCTGGTTCTTATTTGTGAAAGGTTCAACAGCTTTGTTCCAATGCTTCATTATGCCCACAAATTATCACCTAACTAAGGAAACTAAATGATTGCATTAAATTTTATCTTGATGCAATCCCCCATTTATGTCCTAAGACCCCTTATTTTAAACTGGTACCAACATTTAATCTTTTATTTATTTATTTATTTATTTATATATATATATATATATATATATATGTGTGGTTCAGGTTGGAACAATTCACATTCCCATTAAGTACATTTTAGACTTGTTTGACATGGGTTATGCCATATATTTGATGGTACAAGTACTGAAGGTTCCATAAATATAGTACCGGTAACAGAGCTGGATTAGACTTGGTGTTCGTCACCCAAATACTGTTCCCAACATACTTTAGAGAACCTTAGAAAATCAGAAGCCTCTAAACATATTTATGACTTTTAGAAAATGTATGATTTTCTACACTTATTTTTCCAGAGTCCAGATAAGATAACTTGAGGCATGTAGAAACCTGTGAGCAGAGTGAGGGAGGGGAACTTGTTCATACGCAGCTATGCTGGAAAACACATGCAGGAAAGATGTTTTTGTTCCAGCCACTGGGCAGCTTTATTGTCTGTGGCAGGGAT
Source organism: Pseudomugil gertrudae (assembly GCA_037177535.1). Taxonomy (NCBI): domain Eukaryota; kingdom Metazoa; phylum Chordata; class Actinopteri; order Atheriniformes; family Pseudomugilidae; genus Pseudomugil; species Pseudomugil gertrudae. The sequence goes on from JBAMHV010000024.1 coordinate 3,706,690, forward strand.
GAGCAACTCTGGTCCTTGAGGGCCAGAGTCCTGCAAGTGTTAGGAATTTCCCTCCTGCAAAACATTTGACACACATCAGACCTAATTAGCCAACTTGTGCAGAGATTTACATCAAACTCGTCACAAATCTGCTAATTACCCTTTGATTTGAGTCAGGTGTGTTGCAGCAGGGACATTTCTAACACTTGCAGGACTGCGGCCCTTGAGGACTGGAGTTGCCCATCCCTGGTCTGTGGCATCCAGAATCAACATTAGTTTGGTTTCTCAAAAACAACAACAACAAAAAAACAATATAGGCTGCTGAAGGATCCATTTAAGGTTTTAGATTTATTTATGGTCTTAAGGTTTAGTATAACATGTATTTCATACTGAACCATAAATGGTGAAAAGAACAAAACTGGAATCATTGGTGTTTCCAGCCCATTTTGGGGGATTGAACCACCAACTCTTACCTTCATTGTATATGCTTAAAAAATGAAGAATGTAAAAAACCACACAGCACTTGGTTGAAATGTAGGCTTTACTGTTAGCAAAATACTGCAAATCCCCTCCTCACCTTGAAAATGGTTTGCTCCAGCCAGTTGTGCCAAAAACTCTGCCATGAAACGCACCCCCCACACACACACGCACACACACACTTTGCAGTAATTGCATCTCACCTGTAAATAACATATAATCATTGTCACCCATAAGATCTTATAAATGTATTTACATACATCATGAAAGTTACAGTATGTTAAATCCTTTTAAGCACATGTACACTAAACAAATAACTGAAATTAAAATGACATTTTTTTTTATTATTATTATTATTTTGCTGTGGCTAGTCATGCATTCATTCATTTCATATATTGCTTATAACAAATACAGAAATACAGATCGGCTGGAGCTTATCCCTGCAAGAGCAGGCGAGAGGCGGGTCGCAGGTCCATCACAGGACGCTCAGCATTCAAAGAAATCTTTATAAAATGTGATACTTTAATCACAGACTTTCCAAACAGGCTTCTGCTGTTCTTTCACAAAAATGGGAATGAAATTGTACTAAATGTACAAAACAGTGCAAATTATCGTGCTTGGCTGAGCAGCTCTCCGAGAGCTGAGCACCCCTAAATTTCTGATCCTAAAATCGACCCAGACGTGAATAAAATATGAATATATAACAAAACTACATCTAACAGCATAGAAAAGACTGAGTTAATAACTAATAGCTTTTCACCTTGGAATTTTTTACAAGCTCATTTGGCTTTTCAGGCCTATATAACCTCTATAATGAGGAGAGCTGGAGATTCTGGCATCTTATGTGATATTCATTACCATAATCTGAGCAGAACAGCTTTTTCTTTTTTTAATTAAAACTTTTTCTTGCTTTCAAACCTCAGAATATAAGAGATGGTCCTATTCCTTTTGAATGACTTATACATCCACAACCACCATCAAAGAAGAGGTCATTTTGTGGAAAATGTGATACATTCTTCACCCATTATCTGTGTTGGGAGCCGTCTTTCAGCCACACAATTGGTGGAAAAATTTCCTTTAAAAATGAAAGGCATACAATATGTTCCTCCCTCAAGGATGTATGTACTCTGAGTGTAGCGAAAACCAGCCACTGCTTGTAGAGCATCTGCCCTTCATTGAAGAGATACTTATGTCTTTTTCTGAATATGTGCTACAGTGTAAGTTTCAATATTCTGACAGGGAAACAATCTGTCATACAATGTCATCCATCAACTACAAGAACTATTGAGTGTATTTATCTGCTGTCCATAACTGCCTCTTGATTTCACCCTTTTTTTCTTTTTTGTGTAAATATTGATGTGGAATTGTAGTTTTCCTGATGGTTTTCCACTGTAAGATAAAAACAACCCTTCCTGAATCAAGGCTAATTAAGAAACTGCAGTAATAATGCCCACAGAGCATTACTATCATGTGCTAATATCTTCAGCTATGTTCTAACGACAGATAGGGAAAACTTCTCCTGTTATTTTTGCTTATTTCATTGTATTTATTTATTTTAGCAATGATTATGTAAACATACTCAGAAAACATTGTGCGGCCTGTTTGGGGTTTTTTCAGGTATTAGTTTAAGTTTCCAGAATAACCTCAACTCGAGCAACCTACACGATTTACTGGGTTTTTTTTGTGCCAACACTGTGCAGGTCCACAGTTTAAACATTAAAAAGCCTCCCAGAGTGCAAATGTTTAATAATACTGTGAAATAAGAATTTTATGAAAAAGAAAACTGGATTTTTTTTCCTTCACATAAAAAGCTGTTCTGGGAAACATCTGAGATCTTTAGAATTAAGTAAATTTGAGTAATATTATTAATTACTCCGGTTTGTCACAGATAGTCTAGATTGTCGATGCTTTGTCAGTTTCATGCTAGATTGGATTTGAATCCCCTGAGCATCGTTTTCAGATTTTAATCTGGCAACATTACAGGTATCTATAGCCCTGTTTCCACTAAAGGATTGTGTGTGTGTGTGCATCTGCAATAAGAACATGTAGGGAACAGCAACATATCTAAATATTTGTTGTTTAAAGCCATATGCCAAGCAGAAATAACTCAAATTGCTGGATGTCCTGCATTCTTTTTGAATGCACGCTTCCTTGTTATTATTGAAAATAGCCCTCACACTGCTATGATGTCACACTTTTACCAAGCTGATGTATCTTTAGTATCTGATCTATACCCCACCTAGCAGGTAAATGTTTGGCTTGCTGTGGAATGCAACATAACTTATCATTTACTAACCTGACCACACCATTCTGTCCCACAAAAGATCCCTTAAAATAATTTGTTTTACTCATTAGCAAAAGAAAAAATTATGTGGAGTGCAGCAGTTTTCTGGCGACTTCCACCAGATCACAAAGGAAGGTTTTCATCACGTTGCTGAATCTATGCCACCAAGTATTCGAGCACTTCTAAAGGCCAAAGGGGTCAAAAATAAAGTGGCCCATAAGTGTAAAGAAGGGACTCGTGATTTTGTTTTAAAGTCAATGACACCAACTATCTCAAAATATTTTAGTTGTTTAAGAGTTTCAAGTTTTATTAATTGAATAAAAATGGTATTGAAAAGATCAACGTACTGATTCCTACCCTGACGAGACATGTCCTTCATCTAAAAGCATAAAATGTGCCATGACTTCCTCATTTTTACCATTCGTTATACTGCGCCCAGAAATATGACTATTTTTACAGAAAAGGGAGTAGAAATATTAATCTTAATGAAAATATTTATTTAGCATCATAGGATATCTACATCTGATATCCTATGATGGGAACTCTCCATCTGTGCTCTTAATATCCATATTTCCATTATAGTCCTCCATTAAAAATGATGAGGGCAATAAGAAGTCATGCAATAAGCATCTGCTTATCACCAGTTTTTCTGTACCTTTATGTATATTGCAGTGTTAAGAGAATCATTAGAAACTAATGACAATTTAATTAGGAGTTAAGCTCGTTTTCTAGCAATTACTCAGTGTTTTTCCTTCCATTTTATTTAGTGTTACACATGATGAATTTTCATTAAGATGTTCTGTGAGAAAGATCTTGCAGGTTATCGTAAACTTCTGAGTCTAAAGAGGCTGCCTGGCTGTGTGTTCTGTCAAACATTCACCGGGACATAAAAGCAAAGGGAACAGTTGCTTGTGTTCAGTGAAAGTTTGTGGTCACACTGAGTGGGAGGGCTAACATATATTTTTGAGACAAACGGATCACATTATAACTTAAAAGTGTCCCATTACAATATACAAGATTTAGGTCACTCTATAAGATCAGTTTACCCTTTAGTTTCTCTTTGCAGATCATTGGGAAACGTTTACATGCAACATCCAGCTGTTTTGGGGGAAACTGGCCTTAAACTGTGAAAACAGCTCTGGATTTATCAATTCAAATGACATTAGGTGTCAGGCTTTCTCAAAGCGAGCTTTTAACTGCTCGATCATGATGCTGCAGCACTGAACGGCCACAGACGCGCAGTCAGACCTCTGCATCCGGTGTGGATTTCCTGTTACAGCCACTTTTTCGCTCACGTCAAGTCATCCGTCATTGATCAAAATTCGCCCGCTGGGGCTGCGCAGATTTAGCCCAAACAAGGAGCAAGTGAAAGGGGCGTATCACACTACCTGTCAATCACGCAGAGTCCAGTGAAACTGTGTTGATCTGCTTGGGCTGTAAATAATTATCCCATTTTTAAACGATTGCTTTTTTTTTTTAATTTTGCTCAGTGTTATTATTAGTTTTGCTCTAGGTATTGTTGGTTAATCAAGAATTAGAACAACCTGTTCACAGTTTTTTAAAGAATATTCATTAATGTATTATTTTTTTTATCTTTTCTGAGACATCCAGGGAGGGCTAAGCCCTGTTAGCCCACTTATACTGCTTGTGTTAAATTCTTTATACGAGTAATATAGAGTCAATAAGACAGGATAATGGCATAAAATATTCTCTTTCTTCACATCTACTCCTCATACTGAAGGAGATATGAATGGGTCAGGTTTACATTCAATAACTTCTAATGAGATTTAGTGACACACCTGAGTATTTATTACATGGGTATGGGTATTTTTTGTTTCTCTTATTTTGACACTCATAAAAGCAGTTTTGGGGTATTTAAAAACTCTCTAAAAAATATCTCCATGGTGTGGAGTGCCATTTGTGTGGACAAGATAACTGATGTTTTTGGCTTAAAACTTGGTTTGGAAACTTTATTGAAAGTGATATCCTGAAGCCCCGTGATGTAATCTTCTTCTCAATTATGAATTTTGTTTTTTTTTAATTTAGTTAATTTTTTTATGTATACTGTCAATGCAATACAAAAATAGATCTGTGGGCATAGCTGCCGCTCACCCTGCTAAATGCTGGGATACGCTCTTTTTTCCCTGTCACCCTAAATTATTAACATTATTCTTTTAAGCATTACATGTCTGCTTACACAGTTACTGACCACTTACTTTGAGTTAGGAGTGTTAGAGCATAAAAGGGACAACAATTAATAACTTGTGAGTAGCTGAACAGGACATAAAAAAGTTTTTTTATGTGTTTCCTGAGCCTTCGTCTTTACGTTAGACAGCAAGGGTTAGATTTCAGTTTTTTTTTGTTTAGCTTTATTTGTATAATACCACTTTACAACAATGTCATATAGACACATCAATAAGAGCCCATTTATATTAAATAGCTGGCAAAGGAAAACCAACAAAATTAAGCAAATTTTGAAAACAGTGTAAACGGAAATGCTTTTTTTAATCTTGAAGTAACAAAGGCATAGACTAATTATTTCTGCATCTCTATAAAACAAGATGACCCAAATTTTTGCAATGATACTTTTGGTTAAAGAAAGCAAGTCTAGAAACCTAAACGCGAGCTAAAGGACAAATCCTGGTCAAGACTAATTCCAAGGTTTCTCACTGTAGTACTGGAAACCAAATTAATGGCATCCAGATTAATTAGAATGCTGGACAATTTTGTCCTAAGTTTTTTAGGTCCAAATACAAAAACTTTACTCTTGTTTGAGTTTAAAGGGGGAGTCATCCAGGTCTATATGTCTTTAAGACATCTATGTAATCTACCAAACTGATTGGTTTCATCAGGCTTCATGAATAAGTAAATCTGAGTATCATCTGCATAGCAGTGAAAGTTTATACCATGTCTAATGATGTTACTAAAGAGAAGCATGTATAATATGAAAGCACAGGACCCTGAGGAACTCCATGATTTCCTCTGATGTGATCTCTAAGAGCTGTACTAGACAGTATCAGTCCAAACAAAAATCAGGTTTTATAAACGTCTCTAAAGCTGCTGCAGATGTAATATCTTTAAAAGTGGCATCTAAATAAACCTGGGATTCTCCTCTATCAATGATGAGTCCAGACTAAGTGAGACTCTTTTAGACCAAATGAAGTCATTTCTTTTCCAAGCGACTTGACGTATCTTTTAAAGCGTGTAGTTGTGAATTAAACAAAGGAGCTTCTCACTGGTTTTCTTCTTATCTACAGGAGCAACATTGTTTTATGTGGTACACATTAAAGCTGTCTGCCAACAAATTTGTCAACCTGTCTTCGAGTAGAGTTTGGATGGATGTTCTCTCTCATATTAACACGTTATTGGAGAAAAACAGGAAAAGTTTGACCTAAACACTCAAACAATGCCATTAAATAAATGTAGTTTCAGCTCTAAACCAGCTAGGCTCAACGCATCCCTGTATTCTGCTAGTTCCTGCAGTAAATACCTCTATACCATGCAGTGGATAAATGCTAAATAAGTTAATAATGTTTTATAGATCAATTAAAATGTGTGGCTTTGCAAGTTGTCATTGCAACATCTTGGTGAACTGAACTGGGTACTGTGCTAATAACTGACCGCTGACTTTGCACATAAGCACAAAATGAACTTGAGCTCTTTTTGTTTTTTAAAGTTAAAAATACTTGACATTACAAAATACATGTTCAAGGACGAAAAATGTATGGCTGCCAGCCAACCTAACTGCACATCTGACTCCAGTGAACACACAGGGAGGGAAGGAACAAAAGCTAGTGGATGTGAGTTATAATCAGCACTCCAAATTCCCCCAGAGCCGTACATCTTACCAACAAAAAGTTGGTTAAAGTAGGCTGTTGTGTTTGTAGACACAAACAAGGATCTGCCATTAAGATATATTGACAGAAAAAAAATAACAGCCACTAAAATCCCCCATGCATGAAGCATACTCCTGGTCTCCCTCACATTAATCATCCTGTCAGTGTTTAAATCAAGTTAATTTATCATTAATAAATTAGTCAGTGACTGTTAGTGTTTTGGGGGTGGAGGGGGGGGGGGGGTGTAGGATTTGCATGTGTGGTTTTAGGATTCAATGCTAATTAAAACCGCAAGCGGTGATGGAGGCCCTCGCACCTCTGGCGCCGCTCGGCTCGTGTCGCCACCGCGTCCCCTGGCGATCTCTCTCTGATGGTTACGCGGCCTCACGTACCGCCAGACTTTAGATCGGGTC
>JBAMHV010000024.1:3736908-3748526 GCA_037177535.1 Pseudomugil gertrudae
GAGGATGCTCTGAGATGGTGCTTCCAGACAGCAGACTGGAGTGTCCTCTGTGGTCCTCATGGAGAGGACATCAACATATTGACTGAGTGTGTGACGGATTATATGGACTCCTGTGTGGACGGTGCCATCCCAACAAGAACAGTGAAGACCCTTCATTATGTATTTAAAAAAACTACTATTTAAATTTCCCTCTGGGATCAATAAAGTATTTTTCATTTCATTCTCCTGAAATGTTTGGGAAACTCAGTTAGGACACAAAGTTTCTGCCTCCCCTTCATGTCAATATTTAAACTTTTCACTGGTTTTTGTTGATGTACAAATTTACTTGCCCTTGAATCCAAGGGTGATCCAGATGTTAGACTTCTACCAAACCATTGTAATATTTTGCCAAAGTCTTTCCCTCTGTGTTGCCCTCCGATGGACTGGCGACTAGTCCAGGTGTACTCGGCCTCTTGCAGACTGACTGCTGGGATAGGCTCCAGCATTCCCCCGACCCTTTAACCTTTTGTGACCACCGACTGCATTTTTAATTTTCACAAATACTTTAGGAATTATGGTAGTGACCTTCCTGCTAACAACGTGTAACTAATCTGTGACGACCATCTGAATCTTGCCTGTGATTGGACGGTTGTAGTGTGGGGTCCTGTGTTTTACCCTAATGACAACTAAATGTGTGAAGATGTTTTTGAACTGTTAAAATGAGTCATATGGTTTGGACATTATGATCATATGAAATGTGTCAGACCTGTCGGCACTGACAGGTCTGATTTAAGAGGGTTAACTGGATTAATCAGGTTAGGAAACTGATTGATTGACATTTATTTTTATCCTAATGTTCAAAAAAACGTTTTCTGTCATCTCTTAGCAACATGTACATTTAGGTTGCCACCTGAACAGGCATGCTTGCATTATGAGGTGTACTCTGAATATATTATATGGTGCATTCACTTGTACTTGGGCATGAGATCTAACCAGATGAAGGTCAGTTCACATAAGGTATTTGTTAGATTTAAAGCTTGTCCGTGAGAAACAGCCACAGGTTGGGACCCAAAGCTGAGCTAGATGTGATGAAGACCTTCATCGTCTTTATATGAATCAGCTGAGCTGTCTGCTGCTGTGCTCTGAAGTCAACATAATGTCTATAAAAGATAACTAATGATCTCAAGTAGGTTAAGAAAGACTACATACATCTGTTTCTATTTAAACTTTTATTTGTGCATCACAAAATTTACTGTGTGTTATTTTATAGTGTCCCTGTCTTCAATGTTGCTTTTAGATGTAGATTATTTGTGACTAGTTTGTAAAGATCCTGATCTTTGTTGAGTGAACGAGATAGAGCAGGCAGATCAGGAACCAAGTGGTGAGACAGAATAACAATGGCCTGCGTTTCAGGACTGCTGCCAAAATGCAGAAGGGGAGGAGGGAAGAAGTGATAAAAATGCTGATATGTTCATCCGGGTCACTTTCAAGTATTACCTTGCTCTCAGTAATTACGCTTTACAAGGAGAAGCATGTGATTTACAGCTTTTTCTGCTCCAAGCTTCACCTCACTGGTGATGCTACCGCTCGACCTGATTGGTGAAAGTTCTGCCAAAACAGTCTCAAAGGATTATCTGCAGACAGGACTGGTGATTATTCAACCAAGCCAACTCCTTTGCATGGCTCTTTCAGAGGAAAAGAGAAAGTTTAGTGTGTGTTATTATTCACAGTCAGCATTATAAAATGCTGCAAATGATCATCTTGCTAATTTGATGCTACAGTTTAGCATCTGTGACTGCTTAATGGGGTCAATGATGTTCTTTATTTCAATCAGTTACAAAGCAAGTGCAACTTTTATATTCGAATGCCAGTAATTCTTTAAACATTTCGAGTTCCTGTAGATTGAAAACAAAATAGAAATTATTTCAATATATCATATTATTAACACACAATACTTATATTTTTAAATTATAGTTGTGAGACGTAACCATTTTAGTAATTGAAAACATAGACACCATTGTCTCCAAGTTTGTCCTGTTTATACTTTCTATGTTAAATCAGCCAGTTAATGCAAGAAACCAACAGATTGTATCGCATGGTCTTGTTCAGATGTTTTTATACAATAATGCTTACAAATAGATGAAAATTAAAGAGAGACAAGACATGAGTCTAGCAGCTGTTGAAAGGTCCCATATTATGCAAAATTCACTTTAATTTTTAAAAGTCACACATGTCCTCACAGCCTGTGTAGAAGGCCCCATAATTAAAATTTTTCCTTTGTGACCTCATAAAGAGAAATAATTATCTGACAAACATAAATCTACCAGAGGGCAGTGCAACGTTTACCTCTGAGCTCCAACATCAGCTTCAGAGTATGGCAAATACAGCAACGGTGATGAGAACATCACCCCTCCTTTCTCCATAAAAAAAACCCAGAACATAAAAAAAACAAGCGCCACACACAGCAGTGGTATGTGTGACCATTAAATGTGCACCACTTCTTCTTTAGCCCTTTTTACTGGTAAGCTGTGGATGATACTACTCAACACTGCCCCCTGGTTTCTACATACTGTGCAATGCATCTGCAATCACTCAGAAAATGTATTAAAATATGCACATAAAGGATGAAAAAGGCAGACAAAATGAGCCAAAAGGGTCACTAAAGCTAGTCCAAACTATAAGCTTTATTTAAAAAAAGGTATTTTTAATCTAATCTTCAAGACAGAGATTGTGTTTGCTTTCTGGACCTAGACTTACACCTAGAGGTGATTCAAGTTGGGAATAAGGTGTGGTTTTTCTGAGACCCAATTGTTTCCCATTATCCTGGACTATAAAGCCCGTGAGGGCTCGCCATTCAGCCCCAGGTTGTTTGCTTACAACTGGTATCCTTTGGCCATCCAAGGTGTCGCATCCAAGTGTTTAATCTGCAACTCTTAGTCAACCCGTTTTGTTTTTCCCTTATGTTCAGCAACCTTCCACTCAACTAACAGCTTCCATTACCCTCAGGAAGAAACTCTGCTTCCTCAGCTTGACATCTTTGTTCACACCAGAGGTTTTTATCAGATATAAACCCTGCTGTTAACTATCATCCCTTTTTTCCATAAAGTTTTTGCCATCAGTCAAAACTCTTAACAGATTCCACATTCAGGGCTTAGTAACTAAAGGCTCCACTATCCATTCTGCTTTTAGAACCTCCTGCAACCACAACTGAACTTGCAATCTGAAAACTAAGTTCTTCTTTGGAAAAAATGTGAAACAATTAGCTGTTTAGACCAGAAATCAAACATTCATTATGTGGATATGCATTTGCAACGGTCCGATCTTTAAGAAGCAAATGCATGGACTAGTTTTCTGCAATATCCGGACAGAGTTCTAATTTTTGGAAACATTGTGTATGAGAAAGAAATTTGCTCTGAAAACCTGTTTTACATTTGAGTGGAAGGAATAACAGCAAAATAATAATAACACCAAGGTTCCTCACTTTAGTACTGGAAAGCAAAGCTGCTCACACCCGGACTTAATGGGCCCTTAACTGGCACCAGCAACTGTCAAAATACTTGTCATTGACAGAAATTATTCCTCTGCAATCACTTCCATCTGCTAACTGTTTTTCATCACATCCCCTGATTGGATTAAGCATGGTAGAAAATGAACTAATAAATGCATCCCCAGCACGAATCTCCTGTTCTTTCCCATGATGGTGGCAGTGGTCTGTCATTCTGGCTCAGATTTGTTCAGCAGGTTTGTGGATCTTAAGGAGTAATTGCACATTTGTGACCTGGTAGGTGATGATTTGCAACAGTTCCAGCAGACTTTCTTCACTGTTGCAGTTGTACGTTTGTAGAGCAGCAACATTCATTCATCTTGCTTCCTTGTTTGCTGTTTTTTCTGGTCATGAATGTGCTCCACACAATCCCCAGGTTTAGCCAAAGGGTGTGTCAGCTCACAGGAGGAAGTAGAGCTGCTCAGCTTTTTGACCAAATCCTGTTTTCTTTTAAACTGTGAATCAGAAAACATCATTAACATTTCCATTTTCACTCTTTCAATGCACAAGTTAAAAAAAGTACTATAACTGACACTGTAGTTATAATCAACTTACAAAGTTAGGGTAACAGAACTGAGTAAATTTTTTGGTAATGAAAAGCTCCTGGTGTCTTCTCTGGTTCAGGTGTTAGTTAACAAGCCTTCATCTCCACGTTGTGCAATCAAACTACTTTATTATGAAATGATGAGACAAGCAGGCAAAAGAGAAGAAACACTATTCAGAAGTTAGCTTGTTAAATTCTGACTAATAAAACTGAAGTGAACTGAAGGATGTCGTTACAAAAATATCACGTACAATTGATTTCTATGAATGATAAACAAAATATCATGATACACTGTTAGGCCTGATGGCTTATCTGACTTTACCTGTTGTGGCAGGTAGCTAATGAATAATGGATTGATAGGTGCCTGGCCTTTTTTTGCTTTAGAGGTTTGAATCAACCAGGATTGATTTTTTTTTACCACTGGTCCCCTATCTAATCATGTTAGGTATGTGTTCCTGATAAATAGAATGTTATGTGAGTGCTTATGTGTATGTGTGTGTGTGTGTGTGTGTGTGTGTGAGGCTTGTTGGTTAACAATTTGCATTTTGAATGTTTTCTACCCCGACAGGTTTTATTATTGACCGTAAATGAAGAGATTGTGTTGAAAGCACAGGATTGAAAGAGGCCTATATTCACCATGACCAGACACAATTAATGCATTCATTACTTTTTAAATATCCATGATAATAAATATCGTAGCTTGAACATACTAATAGCTCCTGTCTCACTGTTTGGGTTTAGACTTTTCCCAGTCATGTGAGCCAAGTCATTCGGGAAAACAAAGAGGGTTTGTAGCTGTGATTAAATTGTTTTTAAAGTTTTATATTTGCGTGGTTTAATGAGATGGTCGCACCTGAATGCTACTGAGCATAAAAGCTTTCACTGTTCTCTCTCCATGACCAGCAAACTTAATGTGTGTGTGTGTGTCGTGGCTCTGGATGATGGTCAGTGCATTTCCTCTGCCTCACAAAGCAGAGGTCAGCTTTATGTTTGTCTTTCTCTGTAATTCTCTTTGCAAAAGCTCTCCTAAATTAGCATTCCTGTCCTTTCCCCTTTCTCCCTCTTTGCCTTAAACACATCACCAGAAGCCCTCATCCTTGAACCCTGAGTCGAGTGCGTGTCGCGCCACCAATCTTTGTTGGGGGACAGAAAGGGGTTTATTTCATATCATGCTTCATAAACCAGCACTAAACCTAGGAGGGTGGGCAATCAGGAGGTGAACACATTGTGGGCCGCAGGGATCCTCCAACATGGCTGCACCTCCAACTCCCCCAGATTTACACCATGCGTTAAATCAAAGATGGGGGAGCTGGCTAAATGCAGAGCTTGAGATTAGTCCTGGAGAAATGACTCTGCGCTAATTGGAAAGAGAACCTTTTTGACACTATATAAGCACAAAACCTATTATGCAGCATCATGGAGTGAAGGAGAGCTGGAGAAAGAGAATATATGATGATGAATACCAATGACAACAGAGTTTAAAAGCGAGGCTCGTGAACTTGTGATGGACGGAGCAGTGTAATGGGAGATGAGAATATTCCAAATGAAAATCACAAAGTGACTTGAATTGAAAGCAAAAGACTGAAGGAGTTCAGGCTCATAGCGGGATCGTTTAAAGATGAGCCGTTTGGCTGAATTCTAAGTAACTTGCCAAACTGGAGGGATGTTGCACTGCCTGCTCTGCCACTCCATCCACTTACACACAAAGACAGCTGATTTCAACATTTCATATCATGCCCTTAAAGGCTGGTGAATGTGAAAAAGAGTGGACATGATAAACTGGGAGGACACTAGCTGAGAAAACCTTCTGAAAAAAAAGAAAGCCATAGTGATAGTGTCACCACCAGTAATGGCAGAGAAGTAGGGTTGTGTACTGCTAATTCAAGCTGACAGGGTAAGGGATAAAAATGGGTTTCTCCTCCGCAGCCAACTGGAGGGCCAAACCTGTGCAATCTCAGTGATAGAGTGGGGTATGCACCCTTCCTCCGCCTGAGAGATGATGAAGCAGAAGCGAGAGGGAGGTGCATTATGGAAGGTGAAAAGTTGCAATGTTTTCTGAGTGGACAGCCTCAAGGGCAGCTGGCAAGAGATTAGAGGATGTTATTAGAAAGCAATGGGCTGTACCTTCTACTCATAATCCTCCCAGATAGGAGTGTCTGTGTATGTGTGTGTGTGTGTGTGGGTGTGTGTGTGTGTGTGTATATATTTATCTGTGAATGTACTTTACTTGATGCTATCAATGACATTACATTGTCACGACTATGAAAAACGATCCTGACTCGTACACACAGGTAGATGTTTTGTTTTTTATGACCCTGAGCAAATCTTTAATGCAACAACTCCAGGGATCCATAAATCATGAGTTTGAAAAGTCTCTGCTCCTCGTAACATCTTGTTGTGCTCAAAACTCACATTACTCCCTCCTGTTTTTGCCCAACAGATTAATAGTATCTCTTTAAGCCAAAACGAAAGGTGACATGCTTGTGTCAAAATGACGACAAATATGCTGAACAATTCCCTTTTACAACATAAAGCTCCTTTTATTGGCCTCTGCTTCAAATCATGCTTATGATCAAATGCTAATCAGTCCCAGGGTGTATTCAGGCTTATCTTCAGCAATATTTGTGAATTGCAAACTCCTGATTCTTGTCTACCCTGTGGGATCACAGCAGAAGCCAAAAAACATTTAAAAGTCCAGCTTAAAGACCTCAGCCAGGCAAAGCCTGCATCTCATCATTCTCCCATAATTTTGTCATGTAAGAGTCATAGATTCAGAAGAACGTTTAACAAGACATGATCTGTCCATAGCCAGCTGTGTCCCCAGTGGAACTGGGAAATACCTTTAGCGATCATCTCTAAAGTGTTTGTTAAAGTTCTTTTAAAATCTGATGAAATTTGTATTTATATTTTTTACCCAGGACAACGATGTAGGCAGTGTAATAAGTAACTGTGGGGAAACACTGTTTTTAAAGCTGTCTGTCATGGAAGAGGCTGAGTTCAGCTGTATGTACCGGACATGTTATCAGGGACGGTCTGAGCTTTTATGAGGCCCTGGGAAGAATTGGATTTGGTGGGCTCTGACCACCAAAGTGCCACAGGAACTCAAGTTTTACTGGTTCTTGCTTATTTTAGACACTGTAAATGTAGCACAGCTATTTGTTAGCATTGTTTGTATCTGGTTTGCATCATAGCAGAATGGTTTTTAACTTTACAGGAAGTCAGAGAAATCATATGCTTTTAATCTGATATAACTTGATGATGTGATATCTACGTGTGGCATCTGGAACATGCTCAAGAAGATAACTAGCTCAGTTTGTTCAAAACATAAAATCTTCCACAACAAAATAGCTTCAAACCATAGTTATTCTTTAATTTGTTACATTAGTGAACTTCAGAGATTGTAGAGCATTCTGCAGTGCACATATGGCCTGGAGCAAATATTGATTAAACCAGTATGATTGCACATGAAACCATGATAATAACTGTTTAATGTTGAGTTTTGTTTTGACAATTTTATTTAAATCATTCAATTATGTAATTGCCCTTCTTTCTTTCTTTTTAAAAATCCAAATATCTTCACATTTGAAGTTTACTTGAGGCCTCCTTGGTCCTTACTGCTTTGTTCCGTACACCTTCGGTCGGCTTTGCTACATATTCAACTATAAAGTACATTTAGAAACCCTGCGAAGCTTATAGGTTTCAGTTTTCACATATATACCTGAAATGCCCATCCCCATACTGAATGCAAATATGTGTTCCAGTGCTTTATTAGTTCAGGAGACTGAACTGTCATGGTTCATGTGCTGCAGTAAATGTTTTAAAAAAGTGTAGAGAATTTACATTATGTGTATTTTGTAGGATCCTTTCTAAATATAAGCTTTCATAAGCTTATTATTTTTTAGAAACACATATTAAAAATGTATAATCTAGTGTTTTATAGTCGTTTCCTTTTAACATGAGGTTTTACACCTCTTGGTATAATGGTGTTTTCTTTGATTATTATTTTTTTCATCATCTGTTTCAGAATCATCTGCCTGCCATATGTGAATATTATTAGACAAATCAGCTCTGAAGTGATTCTGCCCATAAACCGCTGACTAGATTTCCACCACTTCTTTCCTCATAAAACCAACACTTGGCAACATTTTAAAAGCTCCCACAGATGATTATCTCCCTTCATCTATAATACAACACAAATGTATCAACATGGCCATAATTATAAGAAATTTAAGTGAGGGACTGCTTTTGGAGTGGGTCGACATAATTGTGGCTATTTTAAATGCTTGCTTTATTGCCATTTTTAAGTATTCATGCTCTGTGGTTGATGTGCTGATACATGGTGTGACTGATCAGAGTAATAAAAAGCCACAAAGAAGAGTAAATGGGGGTATTATTCTCAGGAGCCAGTGCAGCCTGGATACAACAGCTTTTCCATCATTCTGTAGTTTCAGACGTAACATATTTAATTAATTATGGAGAAATCTTTAAGTATTCATTGTGTATTTGTCTATTCTGAGCTGACAAAGACATGAGTGGACATCTGAAAAGCGGCAACTGAAAGTGCTAAATATGTTTATTTAACTGTTTAAATAACTGTGTGTGTGTGGAAATGGCTGGGAGAATTATTTTAATCATTTTTATTTGTTTATTTTAAAGGAGAAAACCTGTTTATTGTGGTAAAATCGTGCACTTGGCTTTTCTGACTTCGGATTTCAGAAACAATTTATAGAAAGGATTTTTTTTGCTTATTCATGAGGAAGACGGAGCAAAGTTAGGAGCAGATTTGTCTGGCTTGTTTCAGAAAATGAGTCGTTATTTTTTTTTTTTAAATGGCTCATTTACTGTTAAGAAACTTTAACTGTAAAATTACAACCATGAAATCAAAAATAATTTCTTCTTAACATCAGAAGCAATGTTGTTATTCATTATGTCACAATGACCAAATATATGACGATTATGGTACCTTCTAAATAATGTGTTATACCTCAAACCAGGATTGTTTTGTTATTCTACCAAAGTATTTTTTTGAAACTTAAGAATAAAATGAGAAAAGTGTTTCAGTAACATGTTGTTGTGTGATGTTAGGATGGGTGGTGGTGTACAGGTTTGAGAAGTGGACTAAACGATCCAGGTTATGCAACCACTAAGGACTTAGTAAGACCCTTAAATCTATAAACGTAACTACCCAGAAGCAGAGGATATGTTTTCTGTAATGTGTACTGGGAAAGATTTCTTTTTCAGTGTATCAACAACTTAAAAAAAATACAAAACTTTGTTCATTTTTGTCATGATGTATTTGCAAATAACCCTTACTGGTACAATCACAACCCAGCAGACTGCAGCTGTAATTGGTGTAAACTTGTTTGACTTTTGTATGTTTGTTTGTTTCATAAGTGAACTAAATGTATTTCAGTGGTAGGCGTGTTGTGCTGATTAAATGACAAATGACACCTTCACCAAAAAGCAATTTCAGTTCCAGGTTATGAGGCTAAAGAATCGGGAAAAACGTCAAAGCAGGTGAATAGTTTTGCAGGACACTTTAATTACTTCTGTTCTGCTTCATTACTTCAGGTAATATGAGACAAAACAGCTGAAAACTCAACATTTGCAAAGTTCACACTCAAAAAGCTGATTCATACTAACTGTGGCTTTGCAAAGTCAAAGATAATTTAAAACAATTTATGGATGTTTTCTCTAAATGGGAATAAATAATAAATAAATGTGATGGAAATAAAGGTGGCCCTGCGGGTGTACCCCGCCTCTCGCCCTGGAATTGGCTCCAGCCAATTATTTATTTCTCCCCCTTTATTTTATCTCCTGTTTTTTATTGTCTTGTCATAAAGTATATGTAACACATTCATGGCAAATTGACCTTGGTTGAATGTTTGGTACAATAATACATTTTTTTTAAAGATTTGATTTGATAAATAACAATAAAAGTTATTTATTTATAGTCTTTGTACCTTCAGCACCTTTTAATTGCCTTTGCTTGTAACATTTTTTAACTGGAGTGAGCATGTCACCTCTCGGGCAACACTATGTTAAGAAACAAAAGTACCTTTTATATAATATTGAATGAATTGCTGACAAAAAAAATGATATACCTGCAGTGTCTGTAAAGCTTCTGAAAGCCTGTTATCAATGTACCCTCCTTTCCATCAGCAGTACAGTTTTGGCACACATCACTGCCTCAAATGTTAAATTGACCGACTCGTAGTATGAGCAGAGCACACTGAAGGACTGAACTAAATCCCTCAAACAGTACCTTAAAATGACAGCCTCTTTCTCTCTTTTTAACTCAAAATTACAGCGTAGTGAACACAAGCACACATGGGATACTAATCTTGCTATTACACACATGACTAAATCAAGGGAAAATCTACATGATGTGCTGTAATATGCACTCAGATGAAAGAAAGTAAAGATGTGAAACCTGTGTGTGTCACTTTTACAGTGCCATTTTTTCTTGCTTTTAACAGTGGGTGATATTAAAAATGAATCAATCAAGCCACTATTCAAAGCGTCCTCTTAACTCAGATCTTCAGTATAATTTGGAGGTTATCTGTCCTGCTTGAATTTTAAATCTTCAACACTTGACGGTGTCTCAAAAACCATTAGGAGGGGGAACTAATGAGATATGCCAATTTAAAGAATCACACAGTGCCAAGGAATCTAACAGGTTGTTCTAACAGGGCTTTTGAATGAATAGACATATTTGTAAAATACCTCATATGACAATTTGTACCAATTTACAAACCTTCAAATTCAGCAAAAGTACTTATATTCTTCTATTACCAGGAGATCTCAATAGAATAAGGCATATAGTATGCATAAATGAAATGCACATGAGTATGAATCTTCCAGCTGTGGCAATCATCGCCACCCTAGGTCCTTGGAGGATGTCATACAGCTATGCTCCCCCCTCAAAGGACCTTGTCTTGGCTGCCTGCAGCCTCTTGGCAATCAATGCTCATTTTTACTCACTTGCCCACACCCCTCACATTGATCTGTATCGCCTAAGATATCTTGCATGCAGGCAGAACTGCTTTTATGTCCTCTCTGGAGCACAAATGGGCGACGTGGACACACAAGAAAGGACTTGGTTTTTAATAGTGGGAGAAGCAGAATATGAGGGGGGGATACTGGGCAGTTTAGGCCCTCGGCAGTGTCTTGTTAGATGGACTAAATGATAATGTGCTAGGGACTTGTGGGTGGATATAGGTCCCATTGCGTTATAGATGTCAGACATTAAGTCCATACACCTAAGCTGTGGCTGTGCCTCAATCAGCGCACTAACACTACTTCGCACACTTGTTGTGTGCGAAGTAGTGTTAGTGCGCTGATTGAGACACATCCCAAGTCTCAATTCTATAGTGCTCTGGAATTAGTGCAGTGTGCTAACTGTACCGCAGTCTCAAACAAATGATCGGATTGTGACGGAGTAGCCGTCACAGTAGCTGGGTCAAGCTGTACCCACACACGCACGCACCCACACATACACATACACACACACACACACTGGATAGATTTGCCTTATTGGAGAGGAATGGT
>JBAMHV010000024.1:3759528-3770513 GCA_037177535.1 Pseudomugil gertrudae
TATCTATAAAAACATATACATAATGGCAGAATTTTTAGCTATGTTTACTATTTATTACTATGTGATAAATCAAAATGATTGTAGCGTATTCTTCTGTTTTTTGGTGTCAGTATGGGACAGGAGACCAGTATCGGTGCACAACAGGATTTTGGATAAAGTTTGTACCATAAAATAATACA
The DNA here is from genome assembly GCA_037177535.1 of Pseudomugil gertrudae. NCBI lineage: Eukaryota > Metazoa > Chordata > Actinopteri > Atheriniformes > Pseudomugilidae > Pseudomugil > Pseudomugil gertrudae. Next base: position 3,759,708 of record JBAMHV010000024.1, read on the forward strand.
AAATGTCTGACAAACTTTATCCAAATATGATAAGTTTGGCTTTTTGGAGTTAAAGGCTTTTTTTCCAAACATACAGGGGAATAGGTTTTCTGTTGGTTTCTGTGGAAATATCATGGTGTAAAAAACTAAATAAAAGTCAGAACACAAAGTTGTTAGGCAAGCTGAAAACCCTTCACTAAATAAATGTTTGTTTTTTGCATGTTGAAAGAACAACGAGGCCTAACACTCTGCATACATGATGCTAGTTTGTAAATAATTATTTTACTGCTGAAATAAAGAAAACAACCTATAACCAGGTCAGTATTTTTAATTAATATTTTACTTTTAATAACATTACTGTTGTTTTACATTCTAGAGGTGTTTTGATTATCATTCTAATAGTGAATAAAACATGAACTACAACACGAAGTGGAAATCATAAGGGTGGAAATGAGCTGTGTGGCAGAGGTCTGTGCTCTCAGAGCGCTGTTCTAGTTCAATTCTCCATCAGTAGCAGTTTTTCATAGATAACTCAGAAAAAACTAAAACAAAAAGGATGTATAAATGCAACAGGAAGTGGCATGGATTAACCCACCACATCCCTACGCAACAACAGAACAACATCCAGACATAAAAAGGCAACAAAACGAAAGGCGATTTTAATCCCATGTAAGTCTTTTGTCATCTTATTATGCTCAGCCAATGAGGACATTCACCATGAATGTTGCTGCATGCTGCTTCTTCTTACCTCATCACTCTACCTGGCAGCGTTACAGGAGGGAAAAAGCTCCCTGGACAAGCTTTCTCATCACACCGAATGCCATTTAGTCGGCTGCCAATCCTCTTATCAGCACTTTCATCTGATCACAGAAGTGATGATTTTCAGAATGAGTTAATAATTTACCTGAACTGAGATTTAAAATGAAGGTCTATGTCCAGGGGCACGTTTAAAGTGCTATAGCCAGTTTATCAACGAGGTTTGTGTGGTATTTATGTTCTTATTTTAAGATCAGGTGTAAAACATCACGATGTATGTGTTACCTGCTTTTCTGTATGCAGAAGTGGCTAAACGATACACACCAGCTGGTATGGCAAGTCTCCAGCGACTGAAATGAAGTCATTGTGATACTTCTAAATACCAGTATATGATGAATGGTACTTTCTCCATATTATAAAAACAAGCGTTATGCTTTGTGATGTACCTGGTTCAGACCTGCCTTACTTCTCTGTGTCATAAATCCAAGCAGGTGTCAGAAACTTTCCTTAGAGGTTTTGCTCTGTATTGACCTGATAACATCACGCAGGTGCTGCAGATTTGTCGGCTGCATTGATGATGAGAATCTCCAAAGGTGCACTGTTGGATTGAAGGTTGAGGCCTGTACTACAAAGCGTGATTAACACTTTTACCTGGATTAAACACAAAGCTACAAAGATAATTATCAACTTGGTAATTCAACCCAGGGTTTTTTTCATGTTAATCGGTGTGTGCTCACATAAAGGGGAGGTATTTGCAGCTTTGGTCCAATCCCAAACATGGAGAAAACCTGCAGAGCAGCCTACCTCATCATGGAGAAGCAGACGATTATTAAAACATTTCAGAACAGAATTAAAATCAAATGTATTAATTAGTTGTTGATGTTCTGTCTGATGCCAGCTTGTGTCCATTGAAGGCTTGACTGTACAGAGACATCACAGGCAAATGTATCTGTTATAAATATGCCAAGCTGATGTCAGACCCACCAGTTAAGGACTTCTTAAAGGAAAAGGTAATGCTAAAGATAAAGCTCTTGTTGATGGCAAAGGAAAGAATCACACTGCAAAGCAGTCAGTGACAAACTTTTATTTATTCATCAGACGGATACATCTTTCCCTAAAGACTCGTTCTTTCCAAAGCGCTCTTCCATGAGGCAACACTGACAGAATGAGATATTTTCTAAGAGAAGTAATCGGTCAGGAGGTGGTGCTTTTATACTCGTTAATGATCGCTCATGCATAACAGAAGAAAGTTACCATGGTGAGATACCTCTGCTGAAGAAAACCAGAAAACCCAAGTACAACAATCCACTGGTTAATCCAAAGTATCCTGTTTGAAGTATCAATTGATTGATTGATGTCTTTATTTCCATTCATCCATATCCATCAGAACTGTGCTCATAAAGGAATGGACATGACATACTTGAGTGGGGCATTTACATTACCAGCAACATGAACGGGTGAAACAAAGCAGAATGGCTTAATGGTTTTATGATGTCTCCACATATCTCTCATCCTACCATCTGAATATGGTGTTGAAATGAAGACTCATCAGACCAGCAATGTTTTTCCATCTTCTATTGTCCCGTTCTGGTAAGCCTCAGTTTCCTGTTCTTAGCTGAAGCTCCCACCCGGTGTTGTTCTGCTGCTGTAGAACATCTGCTGTTAGGTCGAGCATGTTCAGTGATGCTATTGTGCATCCCGCGGTTGTAACCCAGTTCTTTATGTTACTGCTGTTGCCTTCCTATCACCCCCCCAGTCTCATTCTTTTCTGACCTCTCATATCCACAAAGTATTTTAGTTCAAACAACTGCTGCTTTGTGGATATTAAACGCTAGCGATGACACAGATGTCACTGCAACCTGTTTAAACAAAACAGGCAGTGATCATCTAGAAATCACCATCTTCAGGTTCAATCATGCTGTACAGGAGTGTCTGCATGTCCAAAGTTCATTAAGAGGTTCTCGTATAGGATGTCAAACACGCCTTCAGTACCTTAGACGAGCTGGAATAATGACATCTTCCCAGGCAACAAAGTCACGCTGCCTTTGATTTATTGGAGTGCACGTTTCTCTGCACTGTGATGACAGCAGGCGCCTGATCCATAAACAATGAGTATGAGCAGCTCTCATGCCTATATTTTGCTTTCACACAAAGGCAGAGAGAAACAAACGTCTGCTGCAAATCTTTACAGCAAAATCAAAACATTCTCTGAATATTTGCATATTAGGATGTGGTTTAGTTTCTTATTGTTAGTTTTCTTTCTTTTGTTTTGTTTTTACACTAATTCATTTAATGTGAGTGCCAGAAAGAACTGCTGCTGGGCTTTATTAGCCTTGTTTCTGCGGCTGTTGGAAGACCCTGTTAATGTGTCTTTAAGGAAAAGTATGGTGGAAATATAACTGATACTTGTGGTGTATGTTCTGCGTTAGGTTTCATAAGCCTGTTCTTTCTGAGCCTTTTAAGGAAATGGTTTTTCTATCTGTGTGTGTGTCATTTTACATCCTCTGCTCTGAACCTTTTGACTTTTGTGTCCCTTTTTGCATTTGTTAATACATTTTTATTTTGTGAGAAACAATTCAAATAGTATTGCAGTGTTTGTAATTTCATGCACTCTGCTGCCGCTGATTGTTTTTGATCAGCCTGTTTTTGTTTGTTTTTTTGTCTAAATGTAAAAAATTCACGTTGAAGCTGAAACCTTTTCATCCCTTTTAACAGACTTTTTCAAGGCAGACTCAGTTTTCAGATAATGAGGCTAAAATGATGTAAAATGCACATATAAATAGATAGAGCATCATAAGGGCAAACTAAAACAACAAAACATCATTTATTACTCACACTATATTGTAGAAATAACACACAGATCCACAGTAAATAAACTTTTTCTCATATACAAATCTTTCAGGGGAAAATATATACTGGCATTGAAACAAACACAAAATATTTATGTATTAACACTTTTTCTTTCAGCTATATTTTGCTATTTGCAGTTATTTATACTGTTTATCTACTATCACAGCTACTAATGAGACATACGGAGACTTGAAATAAACAATTTATTTTATAGCTGGATTGTGAATCTCCTTTATAAAATACAAATGCCTGGAAACTTCCGTAGTTTCTATCACAACTTACCTCACAGAATTACACACTGCTTTTTGTTGACATTATGAGTGTACTCGGCGGGCAACTTACCTCATAATAACTTACAGCAATCTGGCAGAGTTTTAAAAGTTAAAGAAAAGTCACATAATTGCACAGTAGCTATGCATTAATGTCTTAATTCCAATGTCAATTTAAATAATAAGATTAACCCAAAAACTCATGAAAAAAATGTGCATTTAGAATGAAAGACATTACCATGAGATATAGGAGACAGAAAAGGAATTGATCAGGGGTTATCATTTGAATTATTTTAATACCTGAATTTCTCTGAAATCAAAAGAAATAGCATACCTGGTATCATGCTACTTGGATATTTAGAAAAAGAATGGCTCAGAACATAAACCCAGGGCAGCTATCCATGTTACCTCCTCCATGTGGGACACAATTTAACTAAAGTGTCTTTTTACATCTGGTAAAACATCTTCATTCCTTCCATTTTTGTTGCCATCCATTCATCCATTTTCTACTGCTTTTCCCTGAACGGGGTCGCGGGGGGGCTGGAGCTAAGCCCAGCTCACAACGGGCGAGAGGCGGGGTACACCCTGGACAGGTTGCCAGTCAATCATAGGACCCATTTTTGTTGCCATCATATCTAATTAGTTGCGATCCGAAGAATAAGCTATGTTCAGATGAAAATCAATGATGAGACCTTCATGAGTAAAGATGCGGGTAGAATTCAGTGTATATGTGTGTTGTGAGCACGACTGAAGAGTAAAACAACAATGTACGTGTGAAGCACAATACATGAGAATATTGTCATACATGGTTGTTTTTTTAAAGAAGCTACACAGTTTTGTACATCTAGTTTGTACTTAAATTTGACTAAATGTAGGCGGTTAGCAAACTTCCAGAGGTTTCTCCATTAAGATCCATGTTTTTCAATTTGAAGGACCAACCACACGGAATAAGATTTACACTGTATTGACATCTGTGTACACCAATATCAGCATATTACATAACAATATTCTACTTTATTCAGGTTAATCAGATTTAGAATAAAGATAACTGCAGATGCAGAAAGTCTTTACCCTAATGTTGTTAGCCAAATATACACTGTCACTGTCATGACATGACAAGACATGATGGTGCATCTCTTCCAAAATGAGAAGCTGTAGGAGCTGCTGGACAGCTGCTTCCTTCTGTCCATGCAGATGCTGGTAAATAAAGTACCTGTCCATTACTGTTTTATTTTATGTGCACCATGGTAAGGAACAATGACACAGATTCATCATAACATGATCTTAGATGATCAAAGCACCTCATCATATAGAAATAAGTTAAAAAAATTAGTAATTTCTCAGAAGTTTTGTTTGACAGTATTCAAGCTGTCCTCTGTATCAAGGTAACCACGTACAAGTAGATTTCACATTAATTATAACAGTCCAAAAAGAACCTGTAAATGAGAAGGACCCTAATAATAAAAACATCCAGTCACTATAAGTAAACCTCGGCCAAATGAGTGCATGTTTCCAAAATATGGCTGGATGGAAGATGTGATGGTGACAGTGTCTGCTTCCTGGCCCTCATTCCCTTCACAGACACACACTTTAAGAACTGCACCATAATTCATAATGAGAAAAAGATTAAATTGGACTTATGAAGAGAGCAGTGTTGTTTCCGGCCAAGTGTGTCTCTTAAAAATGCATCAACACTCATCACATTGTGCTTAATGGACTTCGGAGACATTTGTCCTCTTGCCATTTGGACGGCTTAGGGAGAGCCGTCATAATAGACACAAATGAAGTCATGAGTAAAGCTCAGCTCACATCCACCGCCTGTGAATTTTCTCTTGGACAACTTTGCAGTTCAACACTGTTTAACTAAAATTCAGCAAATGAATGATGCAGAGGAAAACGGCAACAAGGTTTGATTAAAAAATGATGGAGTGCCTCATCCTCCCAATTAGGCTGGAAGTTGTCTCCGACATCAGAAAATACTGGCTGGGATTCCCCGTGCTGATGTTCCAGACATATGGGACCGCCGCTCCACGCCAGGCCTGACACATGTCTGAACAAGCATTTGCATTTCTGTTGGATGAAAACATTTTCTTATGAGAGTTTCAACTTTTAATGATTTGAAAAGATAATCGGAAGCAAAACATAAAAGAAAGGAACAAAATATCTCTGCTTCAACACTGACAGACATAAAACCACAGAGACTCCAGTTGCTTTTTGAAATGATTGCTTCTTCTGCTGGTATAAATCTCAATTCAGAAAACAATACAATAAAGCCAAAAGTGACTTGAAATGGTCCGTGGTCCCACTGAACAAAACTATAATTATCCACTTCTCCATCTGGTCATGTGGCCTCCTGTGCCAGGAGTGAACCTCCTGCTGTTTGTTGTCTCAGCACAGCCAAACACTGCTTTGCCTCTCAAATGAGGTCAAAGGAGCAGGTTTGGCACAGCTTATAAAATAGCTTGGACATTGTAGTTTTCAGCATTATCCATGTTGGCTAAATTACTCTGGTCCCATGGCTCCTGCTGTATTTTATCCTTATTAGTTTGTTTGTTTTTGTAATCTTCCAGCTGAGGGTTACTATTGGGAAGCTACTGAATCTGTGATTGCCTGTGTGCAATTAGGAAGTTGGGGCTCCTGGGAAATGCAGGGACTCAACTGTTTTGTTGAAAGTTGTGTTTGTGGATGATGAGTGTGCAAATGCAAAACAAGCTTCCCGTTAAAGCGAAATTACTCTTTTTTTAAAGTACTTACAAATTGTCGGTGTGTTACCTGAAGAAGACAGCAGAAAGAGCAGGAGAGCTAAGCTAGCACATCTTAAGAAGAAAGTATTTTTTATCTTCTGAAATAACCAAAAAACTTAAAGTTTTTTGCATAAAAGTCAATCAAAGCTTTTGGGGGACTATATATAATAAATAAAAACTGGTAGCAGCCTCACCTTGCTGATTTGGATGTGAGGCGTGATAGATGAGTAGCCTCAAAAAGCCTCTGATCGGCCATTCGTCACAATTCTATTAGTTTAATCCCTAAATACCAACTACAAGACAATTCTCCTGTTATGTGTAACATTTAATTTGCATCTTCTTTTCTTTCTTCTCTTTTTTTTCCTTCTTAAGGTCTGGCATATGTTGCACACTTGACAAGGATGACTCGACTAGTGTGGTTTTTCATGAGCTTTTAGTGAAACGATGCTCAGCTGTAAGTAGACATAACACAACGTTAATTCAATTCAATTTTATTTAAATAGCCCAGTATCACAACAAAGCTAATGTTACATGTCTGTCTGGGTGTATACGTCCTCCAACTCACCCAGGCGGTTTACAGCATTTTACCAGCTCACCACAGGGAACACTCCCTCTGCTGGTGAGGCATTAAAACAACACATGCTTGTCAGTGCTGTCTAACTAACATGTATAACACAGAAACACAGTCACAGAACAATAATATATTAAGTACAGGGAGACTGGCTCATATTCTCCTTACACATAAATCTATCCATCCATTATCTAACGCTTATTAGATACGGTGTGGGGGGGGCTGGAGCCAATCCCAGCTCACAACGGGCGAGAGGCGGGGTACACCCTGAACAGGTCGCCAGTCCATCACAGGTCCAACACACTCTCACTCCTATGAGCAATTTAGAGTCTCCAATCAGCCTATCCCCAAGGTGCATGTCTTTGGACTGTGGGAGGAAGCCGGAGTAACCCACGCTAACACGGAGAGAACCCACGCTAATACGGGGAGAACCCATGCTAACACGGGGAGAACCCACGCTAACACGGAGAGAACCCAGGCTAACACGGGGAGAACATGCAAACTCCACATAGAAAGGTTACTGGTTTGATCCCCGCCCCAACTAAGGCTCAAACCGGCAACCTTTCTGCTGTGAGGCCACAGAGCTAACCAACTGCTCAACCATGCAGCCCCTTACACATACATAATACTCTTTTTTTATGCAATGAAAAAATATTATTGTTCTAAAACATTTTATAATTTTTTTTAAAGTGCTAAATAATGACTTCAGATTAAAGGAAATACTGATTATTTTTCCATGACCTCATTATAAAGAGAACAACTGTGTCCTGCCACGCGGCTCTGTGGCAGGTGCTTAGGGCATTGACCTGGATTTTATAGCACCCTGATCCTTATCAATAAACCCAATCACAAAAGATAAGATCAGCTGATCACCTGACCCCATGACCCACGGAATCCAAATTATGCACTGCATATCGCCATCCTAGCAGACCTTTTTTTGTAATATTACTGTCACATATAAATGCTTGGTGTGTTTAGGCAACCGACCACAATAATATATATATTAGAATTAAACTGATAAATGTCAAAGCAGATGGAACCACATGAGGGTTGAGATATCTGCTGCATTAGCTTTGCATCCCATTGTTCAGACAAAGTAACAAGGTTGATGCTGCAGAAGCAGAACTATTGTCAATGTTGGACTACTTTGAAAGTCAAGGGCTCTAGAGGTCCCTCAAGCTGGTACACGGAAAATCCCAGATGGACGGTATGAAGTTGAACAAGAAGCTCATTGTTCTCTAATCTTCTTCATGATAAATAATAGCTGAGACAATATGTATTATTCAGAGGTCAGATTCAGCTAAAAATATGCACAAGATATATATTTTACTCCCTTTTCTGTACTTATTCTCTTCACAATATCTCAGAAGCATTCCACTTGTCACAAGCTTTCTTCAGCTGAGCAGAAAGAAACCATAAAAGAATCTGCAACTAGTTAAAACATGTAGGAAATCATTTTCTTTAATCCTGGAGCCAAATCCTGATTAGTGTCAGCATATTGCTGCTCTTTGCATCCTCGCAAATTTTACAAACTTTCTTTTGAAAACTAAAAACCAAGCGGTGCTAATAGGTCACTGTGTTCACCCTCTAAGAAATATTGGATATTGGTCGATGATGTGAGGATGACATTATGCCCCAACATGTCAACAGATGTCTAATGCCATCTTGCTGCCATAGCAGTGGCCGTTCTACATTTCCCCCCTTTTTACTCACCCAATCACAGCAGCCAGCAAAAAGGATAAAAACAGAGTTGGTTCAAGGCTAAAATGAACCCGAATGTACAAAACTGTATAACTTATCAGAACTTAATTAGTCTTATAATAACTAACTTAAATAAATATTTTCTATAAACATATAGGTGGCAAAATATATCAAATCATATATGTAACTAGAAAAGCACTCTATGAGCGCAGACCTCCGCCAAGCAGCACCATAATGTTACTGAACATTTCAAAGTGATCCAGAATCCAGGATTTTTTCTGGATCTCCACCAAAAGTTAATCATTTATTCCCAGTGACACTCCCAACATATCCGGAAAATTTAATTGCTAACAGACAAACAAACAAACAGACAGACAGACTCTGCGAAAACATAACCTCCTTGGCAGAGGTAACAAGAGTAAAGAACAACAAATAATATTATTTAAAAATTAAGAATAATAATCATAGCACAGTAGCATTTATCCTTCATCACACATATATGAAAACACACAAAAGAAGAGGTAGTGCAGTTTTGCTGCACAACACAATCTCATGGTGAAGTTATATCTTAATTACTGTTAGCATACCAGGCATCATAGCAAGATGGCTAACTTATGTAAGAGTTATACTATTTACAATTAACATTAGCTTTTCATTCTTGACATGGATAGCGTATACACAGAACTAGATACCTTTATCTTTTGCTAGTTTATCCTCCTTTTCTTTTCTTTTTTTTCCTAAATTGGGCACCTGATGGCTTTGGCCTATTTCTGTTTTACCCCTCCACCAGTCACTCACTATCAGAAGTCAAGACTAAACCAATTCACCTTGTTGATCACATAATCATTAGTAGGCTATTACCTGTTTTTATTTGCTATTTCAAACAATTAAAACAAAAGCATAGAGGAATTATAGGCTTTTATTTATAATATTATTAATTAAATTAATATTAACCCACTTATTTATTTAAATTAAGATTATTGCCCTTTACAGTGGATCCCCCGCCCTCTTCCCAGAGGTGAATTATCCCACAAGTGACACACTTCCACTTTTCTTACATAGCTTCCTTATGGGTACCTTCTCATTCCACACACAGTGACATTATACATAATAGAAAAACTTTTTTTAAGAGCTCATGCCGCCCCCCACGTGACTTAAATTAATGCCGCCCAGAGTGGCTGCCCGGTTCGCCCGTGCCTAAAACCGCAATTGTGCCATAGAAGTTATTCTTGTGTTAACTGGTCACTGTACATCACTCGTGTAAAGTAAGCTCTCTCCAGCCAACAAAAGCAATCACATGTTGATTCTCTTGTATGTCTTTGTTAAATAACCCACAGTTTACATTCATTATGCCCTTTTGCTAACATGTGAAGCAAAACTTGGCTACTCGTGTGATAAAGGGCTAAAATAAAGCTTTGAACTAGAAATACAACTGTTGCTTTCACACTGCAGAGTCTTTTACACAACATGCGATGGACAGTCTTTCTGCAAAGTCAGTTTCATAAACACATCAACACACCAGGGCTATGTTACTTAAACAATAGTGTTAATTATGGCTAGGTAAGTCAAAGTGCAACGCTCGCTAAGATTTTAGTGAAACCAATAAGGTTAAACTGCCACACACACACACACACACACACACACAAACCACAATGTTTTTAAGTGCCATCTGGTGCGTTCCTATTACCTCTAGATTTGTGCAAACCTAAATATTGCATAGAAATCCACAAAAAGAAACACCTACATTACTGCTACACCTACATCCATCCATCCATTTTCTACCATTTATTCTCTAGGCTAGAGCCAATCCCAGCTCACAAAGGGCGAGAGGTGGGGTACACCCTGGAGAGGTCGCCAGTCCAACACACAGAGACAAACAACCATGCACACACACACTCACTCCTATGGGCAATTTAGAGTCTCCAATCAGCCTATC
>JBAMHV010000024.1:3778650-3789298 GCA_037177535.1 Pseudomugil gertrudae
AGGACAGTAGCTGTGTCCAACCAGACTTGCAGCGGTCTGGCACTTATCTATGCTGTTCCTCGTTGTTTGATTTCATGGTCGGGTTGTTTTATTCTCTGATGTACGTCACTTTCGATAAAAGCGTCTGATAAATGCCTGTAGAATAGAATAGAATAGAATTGAATGTACAATTATGCCCCAATTCAAATAAAATATCTTACCAGTAAAGCCTTACCCATTTCAAAAAGATAATACTAAGTAGCTTAAAGTGACTTGTGGCCGAGGCTGCCTGCAGCCAGAACTTTAAAGTCAACAGAAAATATTTAGTGTAATATAGAAGAAGTCCATTCATTTCTGAAGTGCTGCAATCCAATAAGAGAGTAAAACAGTCCCGTTCCAAAGATCCAATAGTCTGTCTCTTCAGTTCCAAGACATTTACAGACTTTTTAAAAGATCAGGATCTTTTAACAAAATCTTACACACCAATCTTACACACTGATGATTATAAACATGATTTTCAAAAATCTTTTTAATAATATTTCCCTGGTATAAACTATATAAAAATACTTCCAGAATCTTTTTTATTAGATACACGTCTTAAAAGGGTATGTATGATGTTTTTAAAACAAACAAACCATAATGTTAATTCCTTTTACTGTCATTTACAGAATAAAAACATGACTCTGCAGGGGACTATGTTGCTTTAAAAAAACCTGAGATTTGAGAAAGCCACAGTGAGAAAACTCTCGAGACAATCGCTTCATGTTATTCACATCTGCTGGTACAGGGAATGGAAAAGCTCCAAAAGACATCCATAAATTTATCAACACCATTCATGAATCATAGATCACATGTGTCTGTAATCCCAAATCTTACCAAGCAACAGCGAACATTCATTCAGACGAGTTGAGCTGTTTGTGTAGCTGCCAGTGTTCGAAACGATGACTCTTTGTTGCACAACCCACAGTGGCAATTCAGCAAGGCCCCACGAGACCACTTGAAGGGAAGCACATTTTACCCCATGTATCCGTGCACTGGTTTGTGTACATGTGGAGTGACAGCTGTAACCTTGTATGTGCATATTTGTACAAAATGAGGAGGTTTATGTAACATTTCCAGAGCACAAGGCTTTGGAGTTTTGAGAATTACAGCGATACTGATAGGAAGGCAATCTGCTCAGGGTGATGCAAAGGTTCAGTCAGCTGTATAATGTGTGTCCTTGCAGACACAAGGGAGCTTGAATTCACTATATAGAGGAATACTTTTGCACTACACAGTGAAATACAACTGTAGGTGGTGATGATTTAAGTGTACATTTTCCAGCAGAGTGGGTGGGGTGCTGAGCAATAAATGGGCTGAAGTTAGGAGGGGAAAAGGAGAGGAAGAAATGGAAATGGCACCGTCATCTGATTAAAAAATGCCGTTGTGTGGGTTTGAGTCTTTGTTCCAATATGTTAAAAAAAACTCCTTTAGCCAGATTTCACTCTGCCATGCCCAGCTCTAGAGTCAAGCCTTTCAAAAGAAAGAGGAAGAAAGAAGTTGAGGGAAAGGAAATGGAATCATGGGGGAGTGAGACAGAAGGAAGCAAGAAATGCAGGCTGTATTATCAATAAAAACCAGTGAGGTTCCTCGCTTTGTGACCTTGTGGGTATAGGCTGTTTTTTCTGTGGTTTGGCTTTCTGCAGGGCCTGCCACCAAAGAGAATTATTAAAGTGACTTTTGCGAAAATGCTGGCAGCTCTACCTAACACACAGATAAATAACACCACGACACCACGCTAAAAAAGGAGAAACTGTTATTTTCCACAGATCCTCAGGTGTAATTAAAATTGCTCTTTTATCAAACATGTAAAGTAATATTCTTATAAATAGTTTACAAGTTGTGTTGCTTTTTAATTAGCCGTCAACAGATGGCTTGCAGTTTGCTGTGAAAGGGATATGGGCAAATCTTGATATCTGCTAACAATTTCATGCTCAGTATGTTTGGTTATACTCACCTCTGCAACTTCATTCTAATAGTCAATGTCTTTACCCGGAGAACAATAGGAAGCTGAAACATCTGCACCCAAAACTAGCATTAGATAGGACCTGCCTCTTTACCTACACAGCTACATCTGGCACAGTCATTTTTTAAAACAGTGGGCCCTTTATTCCAGAGGCGGACACTGCTGGCTACAGTAACAGTTTTATCAGCTGTAGCTACCTACCATTAATTAAAGTTAGCTCCATAACTCATGCAGAGATTTTTGGAAAAGTATGTCTTTGGATGACGGTTTTATGTCTCCAGCTGAAACAGTTTAAATCAGGAGCTCTGTTAAAAAAACTCACATCAACAGCAGACGCAGTATGCCTTCACTTGTGGCGAGTCTCATCCTGGCAGGACCTTGGAAATTCAAAGACAAAGAGCACTTGCTCTGTGTTTAATAGTTTAAAAGGATAATGTTAAAGACACATTTTTGTTTCTAACCCTGGGCAAGTAGATGTGTTGTAGTTCCTATTCCTAAACTAAAGAAAACAACCAATAAACCAAACAAAGCCTAAAATTTGGGGTTGTGCCATTCTTAGAATGACCTAATGCAGTAGGGAAAAAAACTTTTACTAATATATATATATATATATATATATATATACACACAAAAGCAGTTTTTAGCCAGCTAACAATGCACCTTAGCTTTTAGCCACGTCCCTCCATTAGCTGGTTAGGTCTCATTAGATCTGAGTTAGCTCAGTTAGCGCTTAACTACAGGTAGCTCGGAGTTTGATGGACGGCATCATTCAACCCACGCTCACAGCCCTCTTAACTCGAGCTCTTTGGTCATTTGTGTATTTTCCAGAAGCATGTGTATGTGATGCTGCAAAGATGGTGACAATAAAAACTGCCCTACAAGCTATACTTCAGCTCTACAGAAAGCTACTGGGAGGCTCCGTCCATCATTATATACAATATGCTTTCGTATCATCACCACTGTGTTTATGTGCAGTTCCCCACATGAAAATTCTTTACGTGCTATGCAAATGGTCGGTGTACATTCGCAGAGAATTAGTGAACTGATGGCTTAAACAATTCTTATGTCCTTCTTTTGAGGGAAGACATCAACCAACACCTCAGTTACCAGATCTTCAGCAAAGGAAGGGTCAGAAAATTGTTTGTACCTTTCAGACTTGGGATTGGGGATAATGATGAAAACAGTGAAGATGGATTAAGATGTGCAGGAGAAAATCTTCTAATAAGAATGAAGTTTCTGTCAGAAATAATAAGGTTTGAAGTGTTGTTCAAGTGCCCGTGCTGCTGAAAGCCCGGTTTGCATGATGAGTGTATGGCTGGAGACAAGTGGCTCTGTGTGTGTGTGTGTGTCCAAGCTTGTGTGCTTGCATGCTGCAGAGTGTACGAGCCTGCACTAGTGTTTAGATATCAGTGTTGATATAGATACACTAAAGAGAAAACTTAGTACTGACCTTTTTGTAAAACAATTTTTAATTGAATTAATTAATTTGTTATTTAATTGTATTTTAGTGTATTTCAGCTGTTATATTTTTAGGGTATTTTGTTATATTTTATTCCATTTTATTGTAATATTTGTTTTATAATATTTCTGTTCTTATAATAACTGTCTAGTATATTAATTTTCTTGATGTGAATGATAAATGTCAGCTCAGCAGGAGTATACAGGTGGGTGCTTGTTTTGTTGTGTTTGTGCAGGTATGTTTATGGCTAAACATATAAGTGTGTTTATGTAGCTGTTTTACATTTTTATTGTAAAGTGCTTTGAGTTGCATTTTATCACACAGTTGTGCTCATAAGTTTTCATAACCTTATGGAATTTATGAGATTTATGAGAACACAAAAACTTCTTTCATTCATGGTTAGCTATTCGTTGAAGCCAATTTCTATCAAAAAACAGTGTTTACACTTTTTAAATCGTCAAGACAACAGACTACAACAACTACAAATAATCCTGATCAAAAGTTTACATACCCTTGAGACTTTGGCCTGATAAAATGCACACAAGTTGAGAGAAATTGGTTCAAACCTGTGATTTGTCTGTCTGTGTGCATAAAAAAGTTTCTGGGCTACTGACATCTCAGGATTCTGGCTCATGGTAAAAAGAACTGTCAAAAGTTTGGCAGGAAAAGGTCATTGAATTGTATAAAACAGATATAGCAGATATCAAAAGAACTGAGAATGCCAATCAGCAGTGTTCAAACCCTCATTAAGAAGTGGAAAAGGAGAGATTCTGCTGAAACCAAACCACATCCAGGTCAATCAACAAAGATGTCTTCCACAACCATCTGGAAAACAGTTTGAGATGCAAAGAAAAACCCACAGACGTCTTCAGCTAAAATAGAGGATTCTCGTGGTGTGGATGTTTCAAGGTGCACAATAAGGAGGCACCTGAGGCCTGCATGGTTGAGTAGCCAGAAGGAAGCCATTACTGTGTGAATGTCCCAAAAATATCAGGCTTACAACATGCCAACCAGCACAGAGACACGCCTCATCACTTCTGGAACAACATCATTTAGTGATGAGACCAAAATGTTACAAGGCCTATGATGAAAGCTACACCATTCCTGCTGTGAAACATGGAGGTGGATGCTGATAGCTTGGAGATGTGTGAGCTACAAAGGCCCAGGCCACTCGGCCCAAATTGATGGCAAGATGAATGCAGTATGTTATCAAAAAATACTGGAGGAACATTTACACTCATCAGCCCGAAAGCTGCACATGGGACGTACTTAGATATGATAACGATCTAAAACACAAAGCCAAGTGGACCTGTCATTGTTCATCTCAGTCTCCTGACCTCAATATCATTATGCCACTCTGGGGAGATCTCAAGCTGCAGTTTATACAAGACATCCCAAAAATTTACAGGAACTGGAGGAATTTTGTAAGATTTTATTATTGGACACAATAAAGAGCCTCATCCACACCGACCACAAAAGACTCAAAGGTGGCAATTCATGGTATTAAAACCTGGGGTATGTACATCTTTGATCAGCGGCATTTGTACAGTTTGTTGTCATTATGATTTAAAATGTGTAAACACTGTTGTTTGATAGTAAAAAGTTTTACCCACAAAGCATGAGTGAAAGAAGAGTTTTTGTGTTATCATTCATGTTCTCTGAAAAATGGTCAAAAACTCATTATTTCTGCAAGAGTGTGTAAACTTATGAGCACAACTGTATGCTACAGTGCTTAATTAATTAAATTTGATTGGATTCGATTTTGATTTAGGTAGGAGGTGTGATAGTTTTATGACATTTACAGTTAAGAGTTTTAGACTTTCACTTTTTAAAAGTTATATATTTTGTTTGTAAATGTAAATTTTTAAATAATCCAGCATACTTCTCCTGTCAACATTCAGTAATAAAAAAAATTATCCATGGCTCCAGATGGATTTTTGTCCACATGAAAAAAACTATTGGATAAATTCTGCTACGAGCTTGTTTACACTGTCAATACTTTCTTTATTTTCTTTCTTAGGATTTTATTTTGCTTTTGTTTCAGATCTTTATAATTCCTTTCAATTGCGTCTTAAAATGTATTTAGTTTTACTGCACAGTCAGTACTATTTCCCTACCTAAAATAATAATGACATGTTAGGAGAAAAGAGGGCGTAATATGTATTCTGTCAGTTCCTGCCTAAAGTCAGAGGTAATGTCATGCAAAGTTATATTTATGCTGTAGCTTTATAATTTACCTATCATCTCTAATGGATAAATCACAGTTTTATAATCTATTTGACATCAGTTTTCCCAATCCAGATTTAGAATAACTTGTGTGTGTGTACCAGTTTCATGCTTTGCTGTGACTTGGCTGGTTCCAACACTGACTCTGACTGCATGATGATACAAGTCATCATCTATTTTGTTATTTTATTGGACTGGCAAAAGACAGATCAGTCCTTTTAAACCATTCAGCTCAGATGTAATTCCTTTTGCCTCCAAAGAGACATTACATGTCCTCTCTCCAAACTTTATTGATCATGATTATTACACGTTTATTAGGAGAATGTTTCATGCAGATGCATCTTTAAATTCCTTAGATGTGTGTAAGGGTTGGATTGGTTAGAAATAGAAATCCAAAGTATTAATCATGTGTTGTATTTCACACTAAGGCTGTGGGTTTATGTGAGTAACACAGACCCTGAATAATTGTATTTTTGGGTTTCTATAAGTTATGCAGAATCAGTTAGTTTTATGTTACCTCATTCATATTAGATTAATTTCTTGTTTTAAGGAAGCAACAAATTATTATGATTAAGCTGTAGTATGTTTCAGTGCTAACTTTATGTTAACATTCTCAATGCATTTGACTAATTGTATTTCTATCTTTCTTTTTAAAGCAATGTTAGGATACTTTTTTTACGTGAGCTTTTAATTCTCTAAATCTCTAAATCTGTCACTCTTCTATATTTCTCACATAATTTACCCTAATTAAATAGATAAATGTTTCTATTGCTTTTTTTCCTTGGACGCTATGGCTCTTAAAGCCAGATGTGGAGAAACTCCACTGTAAAACTTTATTCCAGTTATGAACAGTTCAAACAGTTGGTTCGTAAAGAGGATGAATAAAGGGAAATATGTTTTCTCTTTTATGCATCATGTATTTAAAATAAGATCAGTTTCAAATGTAAAGAGTCCTCTTTGCTATTTTTACATGTTATTTTTACATTAAATGAAGATAGAATAATTCGGCAGCAGTGACCCTACGCTATCAGGTGTTTATGCTGTTTTATGTGAGCAACAGATGGCTTATAAAACATTTTTTGTTTGTCTTCTTGAACTTTGATCTGCATCAGAGCCACTAAATCCTCCCTCTCCACTCTCTCCATCACGCCCTTTTCCAAGTCGGTCCGATTCGATGCATTCTGTAATTTGCAACATCCACCAACAATGTTGAGGCTATTATTTTTAGCAGGAAATAAGTGCTGACTAATGCTATGCTTCCCCAGGTGAGGTCACGCCCATCATTTTGAGAGACAGTCCAGCCGAGGACAAAGAACCTCTGTGGGCCAGATATCTGTGGTGATTACAGATGAGTACTCTTCCTTTCAGACTCTAACTCTCTTTTTAATATTCTTCATTTTGCCATTTCTCATTCTAATTTTTCTCATTTTCTCTGCGCTTAACTTTCCCCTCACAGTATCTCCTTGTCTCTCCTCTGACTCGATTTCTCCAGTCCGCCTCTGCCTCTGGCCCCCAGACAGCTCACATCATCAACATCCAATAAAAGATCATTTCTATCTGAGAAAAGGTCAAGATGAGAACTCACAGATCAGCACGTTCTTCTTAGAGGCCGATTAAATGGAATCTCTTGCAGCTTATTTGATTTCATTTTATTTAAATATTTCCTTAAATAGAAGAAAATCCTGCATTTATAGCCTGAAGTCAGTTTGAATTTGTGGCTCTTTGTAATTTGATATCTAAAACTTAAAAAAGGTGAAATAAAATAAGTATTAAAAATGTAAAATAGCATTAAAATATGACTATGTTAATGGGAGAAAGAAATGTATAAAGTATGGTGATAAATGTCAAGACATCCTTTAGAGACAGTGTGATCCATCCATCCATCCATTATCTACCGGGTTTTTTTCCCTGAACGGGGTCGCGGGGGGCTGGAGCCAATCCCAGCTTACATCAGGCAGGAGGCGGGGTACACCCTGGACAGGTCGCCAGTCCATCACAGGGCCCAGTGTGATCTATTTTATTCTTATTTTATAAGTAATTTTTTATCAACATGATGTCAAGTCCGTCCTGCTCATTAACACATAAACTAACTTGTTTGAAATTTTGGGATGCTTACAACAAATCCAAAAAATAATCATAAAAATGACCCATTTTGTCCAATTATCAAAAAGACTTTTATTAAAATCGAGACAACAAAAAAACTATTAAAGTATTTTATAGGAATTAGAGCCAAAACTGTAATTCTTATTTTTACCTTAGCATCCATATATGTGCCTTTTGCACCGCGAGCATAACTCTTCACATACTTGTTTCATTACTTGGGGGGGAGGGGTGGTATTGAAAAGGTAAATTTGATAGTGTTGCTAAGTTTGTAATAGTTAAAATTAATGTTTAGTTAAAAGAGTATTGTAGATGGCATTTAGGGCCCTTAAAACAATCAGACTGTAAGAATGGTGAGTAAGTCTCACCTCCTTAACCAGTAACACGGGAGATTCAATGTCTCACAGACTTTTGATGAGCCCCTTGTTTTAATACTTTTCAAGTTACCATATTAACCTTATTAGGTGTCAAAAGCTTCTTCATTTGTTTTTATTTTCTGCTTTATTTTGAAAACTGTTGCAAATATTTTGAGAAGTTTCATTTCCATCAAACTGAAATTAAGAGAATGTTTACCATAAATGATAAAATGTTTGGCATTAAGATAATATTTAAGTCTTTAAAAGGTCTGTGATGTGGTTCAATAAAGATATCATTTGAAAGAAGTACTGTGTATTTATTCTGTATGAGCACAAAAAAATAAGAATGCATCATTTCAATACACAACCTAAAAATAGCTCATTATGCAGACACTTGTGATGCCCGCTCGTTGTGTTTGGGTCAAATGCTGGCGCCATGTTGTGACGTAATGAGAGGAACCCGCAGATGTAAACAAACATGAGTATAGTGACGCCGAGGAACTTGTGAGTGATTTTAGTGAAGATTTGAGCGATTTATGGATAGTTTTGGAAGACAAGGGTACATCCAGTGAAGATTCTGGGGGTGCTGATGCTAACAAAGGTGTGTAATTTGAGTCTTATCGGTCTGGAAGCGACGATGACATGAGTGGGTCTGAAGAGGAAGGGTCGGACGGTAATGAGCTAGAGCTGGACATAAAGTCATTTTATTATACATGTAAACAAACCATACAAAGGACTTACTCTTTTCTGAGTCACTGTGGCTTCTCTGCGCTGTTTGGCAATGCTAGTGCCGATATCTTCGGCTGTCTGCTGTCTTTTAAATATTGTGGGGATGGCAGCAGGTTTGAGAACATGTTTAAAACAGACTTTTAAGCCAAAAGATAATGTAATGAAAGAGTTTCCTCAAAGCAGTCGGGAATAAAGTGTTCACTGCAGAGTACACACGATTTGATGGCTGCCACTTGTCCTCTGTACCTGTTTAGTCTATTTATTACACAGATCAGCATCTTTTGGGAACTTGAAGAGGCTTACACTTTCACTGGAGCAGTTCGAACATCCTGCAGCCACACAACGCTTCAGCATTTGCATTTACATCGAACAGCTCAGGGGAATATCTACTCATGACATCATATCCTGAACAGAGGCATAGCCCACGATCTCGCCTCGCTGCAGGATGGCGTACAATTTGAACTTGTTTAACTTTCTTTTTCCACTTTATTAGTATTTGGTTTGGATAGAAATGACTATGTAGCTGAAATTAAATATATTTGTTCTGACTATTTATCTCGTCACAGACACTTTAAGTAATTTACTAAGTCCTGCTGCTGAACCTGCAAACGACTGCTACAGGTTTTGTCCATTTATGCGTTGAAGTAGTCTTAACACTGACCTCTATGTTTTACAGCTACACCGTGGCTAGAGACCACAGGACAGAAACAATTTAAAGGACACCTAAGACTGTGATTAACGCCTTAATGCCCTGCTGTATCTTATGGTATGCATGCCATTTCTGAAAACTATTGCATCACTTTATGGTCAAACACTGTTCTTGTGCAGAATCTGATACTTGCCATCTGACCCCTGGTGGACACCTTTTGCACTACAACAGCTCTGATGTATTGTGACACGCATCTTTCAATGCATTTGGACACATCATCAGTGAACTACCTAAGGTCATTGAGGGGTTTCAGGTCTATCGACTTCACAGCCGCTCACCCCTGACCCGCTTAATGATGAACTTCTTTCCAGTGCCCAAAAAGCATTAGTCTCCTGCTTGTTCCTGTGGACCGATAGCTGTTTAGAGAACTTTGGTGCAGCGCCTGCGTTCCTGCTGATGGCTTTCCTCCTGCATGTTGAAGTGATGCCTCGCTCCCAAAACCTCCCCACCCCATCTGCAGCAGTCCTGTCAGCTCATCATATTTCCCCGCCTTCCTTCTACTGGCCTCTTCCATCCTCTCCTCCTAGGGCCCTGTCAGCTCAAACATGACCACCTGCTTAGATGTTTCAGAGAACAGCACAGTGTTTGGCCTGAGGCTTGTCTCTGTGATAACTTTTGGGAACTTGAGTCGTTTCCCCAGATCCACCCTCATCTGCCAGTCATGTGCAATTCCCTGCAGACCTGCTGGGGCTTTTGATTGGAGCTATGGATATTCTCCTGCTTGAATGAACACTGTTTGACATTTTGATGATTGGAGGTGCTTGTTTTGGCAGAGGGACATGCAAATGTAATATGCAACCACACTTAGCACTGGTACCAGCGATGCCATCCTTCACAAAGTGCTCCAGGGCAGCTGAGAAGGTGTTTCAAACAGTGGAAAATAAGATACATTAACGGTTAAAGGGTCAAACAAAGACATCAGATTAAAATAATGGGAATATTCTGTCCTGTATTTTTTGGGTCAGGCATTACTCTGTAAGGTATTAATTGAAGTGAACGTGCTACTTTTATATGGAGTGAATTATGTGTTTTTATTATTCAATCAAAAAAAAAGTTGCTTCAAACAAAAAACCTTTACTTCAATC
>JBAMHV010000024.1:3792714-3803469 GCA_037177535.1 Pseudomugil gertrudae
TTGATTGAAGTAAAGGTTTTTTGTTTGAAGCAACTTTTTTTTGATTGAATAATAAAAACACATAATTCACTCCATACTTTTACAGCTTTTAAAGAAGAAATTAAACAAACATTGAAAAGCATGTTCATGTGAAAACAAATCATTACCTAATTCTATTTTTTTTTAGAATCAAATCAAGTCAAACTTTATTTATGAAATGCATTTCATGACATAGGCAACATAAAGTGCTGTTCAAGATACAGTCAAATCAATTAAAACACCCAAATAGACAAAGAATCCCCACCCTTCATCACATTATCTGACACAAGTATACACAGAGAACAGAGTAATGTTTGTAAAACTGCACATCAGTATATCAGCTTTCACACCTTCTACTTGTAAAACTGCACATCTGCTTTACTGTGATGGACTGGTGACCAGTCCAGGGTGTAGCTCGCCTCTCGCCTGATGGTTGCTGGGATAGGCTCCAGCTACCCACAACCCTGAATCGGATGAAGCAGTGTGGAAATAAGCTGGATGGTAATCTCAGTTAACCAAGAAACACCTGAACCCATTAAATGAGGTCATCTCTGTTTCTCGCATAAATATAAACATCTCCATGTTTTGTCCTCATTAACTCAAATAATATTTACCAGATACTTTAAAATTAGATCTGTACAGAGAAGACAGTTAATGAGTTTTTGGCTGAAGAGAAGCAACTTACAGTACGGTGCAGTAAATGAATTCCTAATAACTGTTGGCAAGAAGGTTTACCAACAAACTAATTAGTGTATTATATTAGACATTAGAGGATTTAAATATAGCTTCATGGCACATTATTTCCAGTGAGTTGTATTGTTTCTCATTTCTATTGCAGCTTTAGATTCCATAAATGTGAATGTTGGAACTAAAACAGACTCCAAAAGCCAACCAGCGCAACAGGATACCATTAGTCCTGTTGTATGCTTTCTTTAGTTTAGTATCCCTGGCAACTACCTGTGAGACACTGATTAAAGTTCTTTTCCTCACTGCCAAGCCTATGAGAGCTCGCCATTATCAGGCCATAGGGTTGCATTGTCAGCACACTAATGAAGCCAGTGTGCTCCTTTTTTTTAAAGTGTCATTCTGGATTACAGCCATAATGTGAGGGTGAAAGTGGATGTGTATAAGTGTCTCTGGGAGACATAACACCATGCACTCGACCCCCCTTTTCCTTATCCTGACGTTTCCGCATCACACTGGTCACGGAGGTGCATGTGGAGCCTCGGCGCCTGCATGGTCCCCACTGTCACCCCACAGGGCAACTGGCACTGGGGTAATTCCCTCTGACAGGTGATTTTTCTCTTGCAGGCACCACACCATACCTCTATATGCTGCACATGTATTCAGATGTAAGTGATGTTTTCTCACAATATTTAGATTTGCATCTGAATATCTCTTTCATAAGAAATATATTGAGAGTACTAAAATAAAATAAAAGTCTCATATAAACAATTTTCCAAAGACATGGTCTCCTCACTGGGGCCTACTTGAGACATCAGTGGTGTCACAGTGCATCCTCTGTGTTCTGAGATGAGACAGGACAAATGAGATGCCGTAGGCGCTCTTCATGACAGCAGACAGGGGGTCTCAGCCATTCGGCCACTCAGCCATTAAATGAATGACACATTTATTGGACGTGAAAAATGAAAATATCGACAGATTTAACTCCAGGGTCAGAGCTTGCAGAAGAAGTTAACTAAATGACTCGGACACCACAGAATGGAGAAAGAATTGTGGACAGAAAGCTCTTACAACCATAACCAGTCCTGTCACGATACAACTGTCTCATTAGGTATGGAACAGGTGCAAGAAATCAAATGGCAGGTGTTGGTAATTATATGACAACACAGACAGCGAGCTGTTCACAATGATGTAGCGTATTGGAAGGAAAATGCGTGAAATGTCATGAAATTTAATGGAAGCAGATGAATTTCCCTGCAAAAGTGCTGCAAAATGTGGCAGACATCAGCTTTCACATCCCAGTCTGTCAGGGATGAAATGTTTCACTCTCTCATGCCTTCGCTCCATCGAACCACATCCTTCTCACTGCATCTCAACAACATTCATTCTGACCACAACATTACATTGTCAGTTTCTTTATTTGCCAGTTAGTTGGTTCGAAGACTGTCACAGAAATCTGAGTGCAATTTGGATGACAAATAATAAAGATACCAATCCATCAGTAGACAAGAGCTTCTTGACATTTAGCTGAGATTTCTCTGACAGTTGCCGTTATCATTTATGTTTGTATTTTTTGTCTTCATTTGACACATGACTGCAGAAATAGCAAAAAAGAGCAAGACGGATGACCTGTCAACAAAAGCTAGCATTGAACCAAGGACAACATGTGCATCAGGGATACTTTGTATGATAAATTTAATCCTTCTTCCCATATTTTCATCAATGCTTGTGTTGGTTTATATTCATGTAAACCAGAACTTTTCACAACCATCCTCTAAAAAAGCATACTTTTATAGCAAGTATCCCATGGCCTGCTTCGATTGTTAATAATGTATTTATGCTTTATCGAGGCCCTGTGATGGACTGGTGACCTGTCCAGGGTGTACCCCGCCTATCGCCCGTTGTGAGCTGGGATTGGCTCCAGCACCCCCGCGACTCCGTTCAGGGAAAAGCGGTAGAAAATGGATGGATGTTTTATCGAGCAGCCAGATAGCCCATATTTATTAGAGTAGCTTAGTTATATTTGATATTTGATCCGAGAGTTTTTGTTTGTTAGTTTTGCTGGGCTAGTTTATTTTTGAATTTGTTTAGTTTATTGGTGCTGCTTTTGTTTGTGTACCAATCGGTCTTTTGTTTGTTTTATTTCTTAGTTTCGCCCATTGGGGTTGTTTTCAGTTTCGCCCGGTGGGGTTGTTTTCATTTTATTTAAGCAGCTTCGCTACACCCAGCATTTGTTTTTGTGGTCTGCCATTTTAGTTACTTGTGCAATAAACATTTAACTATTTTTTCTTTAACATCTGGTCCACGCCACCTTTTTTGTTACACCCTATTTCATACCCCAACCTGGGTCGTAACAATGGACCCATTTTATACAATTATGTTTAGATGTTTAATCCATTATGAATTTCTAAATTGAAGCTGTATAACTGAGCTCTGCAGTTAAGTTTACATAAACTGTGACAAATGCTGTTTGTCTTTATAGCTAACTAACCCTAACTCTAAACCAAGAAAAGACCTGTTTGCCAGGTGACAATTCATGGACAGATATTTATTTACTTTTTTGCATTTCTTTTACACAATTTGAATAACTGTTAAATTGATTGATTCAGAGAATTTTCCATCTAAAATAGAATCAGTCTATTGTTTTGTCTAATTTTTTAAATAAATAATTTAATTTAATTGTTTCCGTTTTTCATTTAAAAACAAACTTTTATTGCTTCTTTTATTTCTACCTCTTTTGCAGAAGGGCATCTTTTTCCATTGGGTGCATTTAAATCAAATTTGAGACAATTTATTCATATCTCCCACTGAACACTATATGCTCTATAATTTACATTTTCCTACGCTATATTGTCTAGTTTTTATCTTTATTTAAATCACTTTATTACTGCAGACAGCATTTATGTGGAGCAACCCGGCAAACCAAACTGCTTAATTAATAATTCATAAATGATCTATAAAGGATTATAAAACATATAAATCAATATTATAAGTCTTAAAAAAGGAAAGTAGGCTGCCTGATATGGACCTTTTTGCACCCTTTCTGGTAATTACATCTGTAGTCTTGGCAAAGACATACACCGGCTGACATTTAACAGAGTCTGTTTAAAAGAAAAGAAATAAAAATGGTCTAACCTCTACTGGAGGTTGGTTTTTATCTGTCTGAGTTTTTGAACAGTGCTTTTTTGTTTCATAGAAATGATCTTTAAGGTAAAGCTGAGTGGAGTCATTTATGGCTCTATATGTGACGCTGAGCCATACTTATAACACAATATCTAACTATTAACTCAGTGAAAACTCTACAATCTGTTTGTTGTATTAACTAAAAAGTACAGGGTATCAAACTATTAGTACCAATGTGCCACAGTATTAAGCACAAGTCCTTGTTAATACGAAGAAATCAATGTTGTACAACAAGGGAGGGTTACTGTATTTCAGCCAGAGGGATTAAAAGCTCCTACGGTGTTGATGCAACTCAGGGATGAAACACACAGAGACTAAAAGCACAGCAGTGGGGGTACAGGTTCAGGGTGAGCTGGAGGGGGTGAGGGTGACATAAACTTGGGTACAAATCAATAACCTCCACGCAGTGATAAATCCCCCCAGCTCCAATGACCGACTGGGCCGCACACCCTCACACACAAAACAATCTCAGTCCTTTATGTCACAACAGCCAAAAGTTATCTCTGCTATGGATCACCGGCTTGCTGATGTGTCATCTGAAAGCCAGTTTAAAGCGCCGCTGAAAGAGATGGAAGCTTCTGTGCTTGGATTGAGCTGTGGCTGGGGGATAAAGGGAGCAAATGTGGCTTCAGTGCACGGCAGTTTGAGTAAAATCAAGCAAGTAAATAGTTGTAGTCGAAACTTAATTTCAAGAATAAATCTGTAATTTTTTTCACACAAAATAAAATGATTCTTGTTTCTTTACTTATCATTTTAGTTATATTAAAAACAAATAGACATAAGTGACAGTGCAATGTTTTCAATCAGCAGACTAATTCTGACAGGGGGGATGTCATTATTAGTTATAAAAAAAAAGAGCAAAAACAACCCAAAATGTGACATTTAGGCAACAGCAGTTCATCATTTTGTGCCACATGGGATCAGGAATATCCATCCATTCTCAACCGCTTTATCCCAGAGCGGGGTCGCGGGGGGGCTGGAGCCAATCCCAGCTGCCTACGGGCGAGAGGCGGGGTACACCCTGAACAGGTTGCCGGGATCAGGAATATGTTTAATGTATTTATTATACAGGAAGAAACTGGTACATGATCTAAACCTGGACATTTTTGCTCAAACTAGGAAAATACCCATGACGTGTTGATGTCCATCACATACGTATACCTAGAAAGCCCAAACAAACAACAGTGTTTATACACAGAGCTAATCATTGACTCAAAAAGTCATTGTTGCATTTCAATAAGTTACCAGATTTATATCCATCCATTGTTGCCTTGATATTTCACCTGGATCTCGTATTGCTGTTGGGAGAGTCCAACCAGCATACAAAGCTTTCTCCAGTACATCCTAAAGATTCTTCATGAGATTTATATTTGGACTTTGTTCTGGTTAATTCATGTTTTTGTGTCTGAAAGTGATGTCTCCATGCTCTTGTAAGCACTCTTTGAATCATCCTGGAACATGTCCATGCCATTAGGGAAGAAAAAGAATCCACTGATGGGAAAACTGGCTTATTCTGTCTATTGTCTATGCTGAACTTAGATCTGACAGGCTTGCTACACCTCTTCATCTGCCTCTCTTCCTACCCTGAATGTTATCGTCTGACCAAATCAGCATTGACCAAATGTGTCATTTTACATTACATATCGTCACCCTCTGAAGTTTTATTTATTTATTATAATTTTGTGTTTCTAAAAAAAAAGACCTATTAATTCATTTTCTTATTGATATCTGATTTTTTTCACATTTAGTAAAACTTGAAATAAATATATCTACATAAGAATAGGGAACAGATGATGTGCCACTGCAGTGGAAAGGAACTCAACCGAGAAACCTCGCAGGCTAGAAATAAAAAGCATGTCTATGGTGAGTATGATGAGTCTGTGGTTTAGCTGCTTTAGGAGAAAAATCAATAAATAATGGATCAGTCTCAGCAGCTAAAGATAAGAAAAATCAACAAGGCTGCAGGAAGCACAAGGTGCAAAAGTAGTCTGTGATGGTACGAGGACAGGACTGTCGATGGTATGCATGGCTGTGGTTGTGTGTGGGAGTAATGCAGAGTTGTATCAAGTCTACATCAGTAGTACTCAGAGTTTTACAGAGTTGGATATCATATGCTACCATCAATGCAAAGTCTTTTCCAGCAAGGTTGGTCATTATTTCAGCAGGACATTCTGCATGACTTCCAAGAGCATGGCTTCTTACACACTGTGTGTGTGTGTGTGTGTTTGCATGATATATCTGCAGTCCAGACCTGTCTCCTGCTGAAAATGTAGCTTGCATTATGAGGAGAATCAGACAACAACCACAGAATGCTGAACAGCTGAAATCTTTTATTTAGACTGGTTTCCACAGGTCCTAAAAGATTTAAAGTTGCCACTTAAAAGAAAGATTATGGATTACGTTGGTGGAAATACTGCCACTGCATTTTTGTTTTGGTTTATTTTATTGTTGATGACAGTACTTTAGCATTTTTCTTACTATATAGCTTAATAACAAGAATGTCATAAAAGAAACCTGGAATTTATAAATGTACTTAAAATGTATTAATATTTTTTTTTAAAAAGTGGAAAAGTGCAAAAAACACTGAGATGCATTTTATTTAATTCTTTAGTTTTATACTATTAAAAGATGGAGCTTCTTTTGTAGCAGCTGCTGTGAACAAAAGATGAAGCTTTTTTTTTAAGCATCGTGTTGAAACCAGATAAAGTAAGCTTCTGCCCACGTTGTAGCTACTTCCAAAGAAGTTGAAGACTCAACAGTTTAACATTGACTTGTAGTGACAGTTTAAAGGAGCTGTGTAATGGGTACAAAGGCTGGATCAGGCGACGTTGACTAGTCGATCTGTCCAAACACATTGACTCATCCAGCCCTCAGCCAAACCACAGACACTTCTATGAAACATAACGGAGTGTGTTTATGATTAAACTCAGGGTTGTTCCACATCACTCCTCTGCATACATTTGCAGTTGCTCTTACTTGTTTAAGCTAAAACCTAAAAGGTAACTTCATGCGGCTGAACTGCTATTGCATTGTTGAAGTCAGGTTGTTTGACTAGGGCAAGTTGATGTATTAAGAGTGTCATCATTCAAATAGTGTGTGGGCTTTGGTGCAAGGCCACAGCAGAGGCAGCTATTTGGAAAAATCAATAGGAGCCGAGCAGTTTTTATGAATCTGTTGGAAGGAACAGAACTGCTGCAGAGGTGTACCAGAAGTTAATTTTACCTCAAAAATTAGGAGCTAATACCATAAACTACCAGGAATATGGTGTTATTCTTCTTTTATAGATGCCAAAAGCATCCAGTCACAAATCTGAAGCTCCAACTTTGTATCTGTGGACTGGTGGAGCAGGCAGTGTAGCTCACTGAAATAGAGGCTGCAGTGTTTTCAGGAATGATATACTGTTCTACATTCACATGGCTGATGCATTTTTTATGCTCAAAACCAGAGGGGCTTTCTCACCTTCAATTTTAAAAGTGTTTACTCAGCAGCAGTCCTGAGAGCTAATAAAATAAGTTAGAGTAGCTGAATTAAAAATTATTCTTTAGTGGAGAATCTGTCCCCAAAAGAGTCCCCTGCAGCGCTGACTTCCTTGTT
This sequence comes from Pseudomugil gertrudae, assembly GCA_037177535.1. Lineage (NCBI taxonomy): Eukaryota > Metazoa > Chordata > Actinopteri > Atheriniformes > Pseudomugilidae > Pseudomugil > Pseudomugil gertrudae. The sequence goes on from JBAMHV010000024.1 coordinate 3,800,194, forward strand.
GTAATGCAATTGCAGAAAAAGGTCCTGCCTCACCAGTAAGTGCTGCCTCTGAGCAGTTACTATTCTTCTTTCTTTTACTGTTCGCTATCTCTTTCTGTTGTGTGATTTTTTTTTTATCATTTGTCTTTTCTTATGTAAATTTAAGGGATATATACAGAGTATCTGAAGGTACACACACTATTATCAAGAAGCATTACAACAGAACATTGATAGTATGAATATGGTGTATTATCTGTGAAGTTAATTACTCTTTTATTTAGGCAATTAGCTTGTTCATAAGGAAAATCAGAGGGCTGAATTCTAATGGAGTTAAGGGGAAACGTTCATGGTCATTCATAACTTTTCTGACAACAAAAAATTCTGCTTCACTGGTGAGGCCAGCTTAAGGAGTCTGGATAAAGATAAATGGCAACAAAAAGACAAATGGTTTAATGTTACTGCTGTTGCTGTGAGAAGCAATTTATCCTCATAAATGGAGAGTAAAAAGGAATATGGAGGGACGGCAATGAATTTAAATTTTAAGATTGAAAATGAGTTTTCCCCTCTCACCTTCAGCCATCTCTTCCTGTTTTAAGGTGGTTCTCAAGCCTCACTACCACCTGCTGATTCATATGTGCTCATTAAAATTGAACTGAAGTGAAGAGTTCGTCCAATCAGTTGGATTTCTGAACAGGACAGACAGATGAACTGGCTTTTAGCACTATCAAACTAAACTGGTCTATGTTAATACTAATTCTGCTTTCCTGGTTATAATAATAATAAAAACATACCTTACAAATATAAATGGAAACAATATAACAAGATAGAAATAGAGAAAAATACTGAACTTTTATTATGAACCCGTTATAACAGTGTAATTATCTGTAACAATCATGACTGTTACATTGGAAACTTAACAGTCAAAATGTATTTTATAAATCCTTTTGATGAAGACAACAATGATCAAGAAGTGCTACAGGGGGGCAGCCATCTTGAAATTGGGACTCTCAGAATCTTCTGAAAAATACAAGTTTGCTGTTTGCGATATAATTAAAAAAAATATCCCTTAAATTAAAAATTTCCTCTAAAATAAAACAATAGATTTCAGAGGAAAGTTGGAATGCATAATGAATATGCAGGTTTATACGACCCGTTTGTTTTCTGGAATTGAATTGGAGCTTTTTGGGAACTTTTTTTGTATAGATCTACATTTACCTCAGTTATGGAAAGCACAACATGTATGTCATTATTATTATTATTTTTCATATTATTATTATTATTTCAAGATCAAGTACTCTACTCATTTAAATACGTTTGATCTTAATATTATAAGATCAAGTGTATTTTAAATGATTAAAGTACTTTACCCATTCATTACATATTATTCTTAAGACCTTTTAAACTCAATTAATTAAAACTGTAACAAAAACACAAAAAAGTGTCTTAAATTTCAGCTAATTAATTTATTTGAAGATGAAAACATAATAAAAAATAAATGCTAAATTCTAGCAGAGAAAGCCACATTTTTCATTTGACTGCATCATTGATGGACATGTGGCTTTTTTAAACAAGCCAGCTAGCTGGAACGCTGGTTTTGTCTGAGATAACTGGATAAATCAGGCATCACTGCACTGAACTGCAACAACCGCAGAGGCGTGTACATATGTGAACAAAAGTTTAGTCGATGGCATGCATATATCTGCCTGTGTATATTCTTGCATGCCATCACTGAAGTTAGCCTTTTGCTACTCTGTAACATACTGATGTGGCTTTAAAATGAAGATGAGTAGGTATCATATTTGTTTCATTCTACTCGCTCTTCCCTGAAAATGTATCAAAGTGAGTCTTGATAATGTAGAAGCTGAAGATGAGTCGACTTGTCATCCAAACTTCTCAGAGTAGTGACACTGTGTAAAAGAAGTAAAGTATAAAATCATATTTATCTGTCACTGTTGGCACCTAATAAAAGCTACATTTGGAGGAAGAGGAGTGATGTTCTTCTGTAGGAATTTATCCCAAAGATGGCTGCCCTGGGTCAACGTTGCGCCATTGGGGAATTTCACAGTGAGCATGATAAATCTCATGTTAGCCTGGGCGTGTGCTGGCCGCAGGAAGCTAGCTTTACTTCTCTGAATTATTTACAATGATGTATTAGCCCCGCTGCTGAGAAGCTATTCTGTTTTTGGCTACAACCTCATCTCTGTTTTCCAAGACATATCTGTCACAAGAAGAAACTGAGAAAAATAAATTGTGGACTTGATATATGTTTTTGGCTCCTTTTTTTGCGAAGGACACACTAACACCTGAAAGAAAGAAAGAGCTCAAGCAGGATTTCATAACACACTTACTGGGATTAGGGGGGAAAAATGCATTGAATCCCGAACTCAGTCAGACACGAAACTGAAAAGGAGCAGAAGAAAAATGAATGCAGGCTTACAGTATATGTGGATTAATGCATTCATGTGCAACATCCAAGCTTTTCTTTTCATTTCTCTTTTTTTAATTAGCAAGTACTTGATGCATCATGAAAAATACATGATGCAAGCATCAATCACACTTTACATTTACATATCTAATGCAATTTGATTAATTTCATGCATGACCGGAAGTGCAGTATTAAAACTGATTTAAATACTTACAAACAGTGCATTTTACCGTTTTGCAAAGGTCCCTTTCTTTCTCATACTATTAATAAAATTTAAATTATTAACTAGTCCTGTCACGATACAGGACTGGTTATAATAAAAACAAAATAAAATACTCTGGCACTGTGGATACCTTCCATTGAAGTGTTCCACTAAGTCACAGTACATTCACAGAACAAAGCATTTTAATCAGCAAAAGTCTGTGAGCATCACACATGGTGGCTCAGGTTAACCAGTCTGGGGAACTCTGTATTTCCTGTGGGATCCCACAAGACTCAGCCTTCGGACCCCTTTTTAAATCCCTGTTACTGCTAATATTTATCCCTACTTTGGGAAAGTATGACTAATTCTTACAGTTACGCTGATGACTGTCAACTATATGTGCCAGTGAAAAAAAGCAATCTTGGGTTTCCTGGTTCCCTAAGGGGATGGCTAGTAGCTACCTCACCGTAGCCGAAAACGTCACTTCCGTGTCCAAACCAAACCGCAATATAATGGTACAGCGCTGTGTCCCGTGTTTTAACAACAGAAATAACCTTAATAAAACTATTTCTTACTACTGATTTTCACTGGATGAAAATGAGAAAAGGAGATGTATTAAACTGACGGTCTATACGGTAAATAAGAAGGATGATGGTGAACTGAGTGAGAA
>JBAMHV010000024.1:3835563-3865053 GCA_037177535.1 Pseudomugil gertrudae
ACTTTTTTTAGCGTGCGCAACGAGTTTGCACGCGTTTTACTACACGCAAACCTTTAGTAAATCTGGCCCAAAGAGTTACTCAGTGCTCAGGAGTAACAAGAAGTAGGTATACTTGAAAAACTAAGTAATTCAGTGAGATTTAAATCTGATTAAATGCACAGATGAGAGAAACACTGACGAACCCAAGACTGCTGAGGGAAGAAATGTTTTGCACTTTTTTTAGTAAGCTTACAAGTGCTGTTTTTGTTAGTTTAGTTTTCTTCCTCTCTAAGTACAAATGTATCCATGGCTCAATAAGACCTGCAGCAAGGACAGTTTTATTGTTTATTAGTTCTGTTGTTGCACACTAAACACACAGAAAACTTGTAAGTCCCACTGGTGCTGTTGCAATGTAATTCACACAGTGTTAACTAGGTCAATTAATAAAATAACTATGTTTTATGCTTATGGCACTTTATTTTATATTTTCTTTAAATGTTAGTAGAGATCCATATAATGACAGCTTTAAGTAGCCTATTTAGCAACACTTTATATCCAACAATGTTGCACAACAAAAAATATATTCATTAATTATAAAGCATTTCTGTCTTTTGGTTTGATTAATTGCTTTCTTGATCACCATTTATTTAATAAACTAACAAAATAAAACACACCACTCATGTGGGTGCCACACCCAACTGGATTATGGCTGTGGTGGTTATAGCGCTGTGGTGGGTGTCCCTTATTTTAATTTCTGAAAGGTGGCAACCCTACATATTATGTCTATATTTTTACACTATTAATGACTTAAACCCACCTTTACTACACTGTTATTATTATATATCATGCACATGTTTCTATTCGCACCTGATGCTATTTAGATGCTAAACTGTATTTTATTATTGTGTATTTACACATGAGTAATGAAAATAAAGTTGAATGTAATCAAATATAATCTTTGAAATGTTGAGAAAAGGAATGGAAATTGAGGGGTGAAGGACTCACTGAGTCATTTTTCTGAAGGGCATCAGGCACCTTTGCAGGTCTGACATTAAAGAAAATCTCTTAGATTTATTTTTGGGTTTTGGGAATTTGTGAAATATTCCACTTTGTGTTTTTGGGTTTGTCCCAATTTCCAATTTATCACACCTGCATCATTTTACTCATGACATCCCTGTGTATATAACACCAGATTTCCCCTTGTTTGGGTCTTTGTCCTTATTTAATTTCAACAGCACCAATTCAGAACAAAGTTTTATCAAGATATAATCGAGTACTGTTGTAATCCAGCTCAAAGAAAATCTACTGTACATCTCAGAGCTAGCTAAGGAATCCTTTGAATCAATTCTCCAAGTGTGCAGTGTGAGAAGATAAGATAAAATTCACCTTCAACAGGATGAAAACCCTCCAGTGGATCTGAAATCAGGAAGAACAGCCATCTGCCTGGACCACTACTGATGGAGACGACGTGACAGAGGGGTCAGCAAGCCCCAAAGCTAGAAGAAAGAGGGGTGTTTCAATAATCTGAGACAAGAGATTAAGCCAGTATTTTCTAGTTATTTTGGCTGAACTCATTCTTGATTTACTTTAATAAAAGCAGTAACACATCAGTTACCATGGTGATTTATGTGCAGCCTGCTGCAGACCAGAACAGGTTTGTTTCATGCTGGTGTTGCAGACAAAGTGATTCCCAACCATACATGAATGTTAAAAAAAGTACTTGAGCTTTATTTATTTTAACACACAGGCATCTTAGCACATGGCTATACACTGCAGGCTACTGGAACTTAAGGAACACTTTCTTGTTTTCAGCCTCCCCTAAGCTGTAAGGTGCCTGTGTGAGTTTAGTCATTCTTTTAGACAACTTCTCAGCACTTAATGAATATAATGTGCTGTATGTATAATGTGCTTGTATATTGGAAATGAATGATTTCCAGGTCCATTTCTTTAGGGTTTTCTCTTTTATTCAATTTCAATTCAATTCAATTTTATTGCAATATTAGGATAAAACCAAAGATGAAGTTGCAAAAGGTTTTGCAGGTTGTATTCCCTCAAAATACGACAACATTATATTATTTAATTCCTCCGAAATCTCAGTTCATAATTGTTATCCACTTGGGATGAAGTAAAACTGAATAAGGAATACTGTATCGGTTAGATTATAAAGTCATTTTTAAGTAAGGAGCAACAACTTTTGCTTGTCAGCATCAATTCATTTGTGATCCAACTCATAGTATTTTGAAGACGGCCATTAGAGTTGGTTTAGGACTCGCTCAGTAGGATTTACTTACACCTGGTTCACAAAACCTTTAGGCTAGCTCTGAGACAGCTTGTTCAAACCCCACTTTCTTCTCTTACCCTGGATAACTTGATTTTACTTTTGAAAAGCAGGAAAAAGAGAAACACAAATAAAGTACAACATAGATATACATCTATAACTAAATGGAGAGTAAGGAGAGCAGAGAAGAGACCAGTGCATAATGTGTTTAAATGGCTCCTTTAGTTTCAGGGTGTAAATGCATCAGTAAATCTTTCATTTCCAGTAATAATGAGCCTTGCAGAAAGTGTTGGCTACTATGTAAATTTAACATACTGTATGTTTTAGAATTAAATCATTTCAACAAATCATCATTGGTTGTCGTGCTGATGTGATGACACATTTTTGCCAATCAAAGACCGAGATAAAAGCTGACTCTGGATCAGTAAGTACTGCTGTTCTTAGTCCAAGTTGCACTTCAGATACACACAAATTAAACTACTGTTGAAGGCAACATGCAAAAGATGATTTATCAAAATGTCACACAAAGGAAATTTCCCTGGATTCTCTGCCAGCGCTTTCCTCTGCTTCCCTCTGGACATCCTGCGGCGCCATAGTCACACCACTCGGCTTGACATTTCTTTTCCCTCCTTTCCGTTTCCCCCCGGAGCGTCTATTTTCCCCCCTCTGACCCTGATTGCTGCTCTCTGCCCTAAGAAATGTCATCCTGCCGACGCCGGCAGTCGAGTCTGTGACAGTCGGGGCTCTTTAGGCACCGTGAGGGGAGATGCTGTATCAGCGTCAAGCATTGCTGACAGTTTACACTGCTGTCACATACCGAGGGGAATCGGGGCCACATGCTTTCAGTGGTGTTTCTTATACTCAATCAATCCATCTTCTGCCTATGAGGAGGAGGTGGGGGGCAGCAGGGCCAACAGAGGTGACAGGCGTCAGCATGTAAAGAGAAAGTCAAACAAAAGCAGCATGGCAGCCCAAACTGGCAACCTTCAGCTTCTGTAAAGCCTCCTAAATAAACAATCATATGTCCACACACATAAACAGCAACAGTGTGAGTGTGTTTAACTGTTATTTGCTGGAGCTGCCTGAGTCAATAGGATTAAATCAGCTGTGGGGGTGTGGAAACATAGCCAGACTTCACCCACCATTAGAGCTGGAGCTTAGAGCTATTTATGTGTGTGTGAGAGAGAAAGAGCACTAATTTGTAACTTAGGACTTTTATTGTACAAGCAAACCTTGTCAGGACCAGTTTCACTGGTACCAAAGCGTTTAAGGTGTTCCAGAGTTCATGGTTATGGGGATCACCAAAGTCCAGGGGCCTCATTTATAAAACATTGTGTAGAATCTCTACTAAAAATGCACTTGCACAAAAAAAAACAAAAAAGTTGCTTTGCCAAAGTAAAAGTATGATTTATAAAACTTTATAAAAGCAGGTGCAGCAATTTTCCTTTATAGAGTACACCCTTTCCGAAAAGGGTATGCAGGTCAATATGGTTCACATCCCGCCCATACACACCCACTTTCTACCATACACGGTCAATGCAAAGCAGCTCATACATATTTCAGCATATGTGGCATTTTATGTTGAATTATGGCAACTGAGAGGACATGTAAACGTAACTTTTCACAGACTGAAGTCGGTACTTGGTGAGATGGAAACATGTCAGGAGATCCTGTTTGTGAGTCATAGTTGTGGCATAACAATCAAAAGGAAGGCTGCTGAGCGGCAACATGTTGATGTAGTGGTAAATGGTGTAAAAAACACGGTTGAATCTAAAGGTGGAAGCAGCTTCTGCCTGCAGCTTGTTTCCACACTGCTGCTCGGCAGGAGGAATGGACCAGGCCACGGTTCAATTAGAAGCATATCCATCCATCCATCCATTTTCTTCCGCTTTATCCCAGAGCGGGGTCGCGGGGGGGCTGGAGCCTATCCCAGCTGTTAACAGGCGAGAGGCGGGGTACACCCTGGACAGGTCGCCAGTCCATCCAGGTGTTTTGATGTTAAAAGGTAAAATAATGCACACGCTCTATCAAAGTATTTTATTTTGAAGTTTGAGTTTTTTTCTGGAAGTCAGTGAAGACAGTGTGGTGCGCACAAGGGAAAGTAGTGTTTTACACTTATGATACCTTAAGCTTTCTCATGCTTCAGAAAGAAATGGCAGTGAGTAACAAATTGTTAGTAGCTAAAGTGAAGCACTTTTAAATTTTTTTGTATACGTTTGTAGAGATCGTGTTGTAACTGGATGTTAGCTTATAACCACTGTGTTGTGTTATTAGCATGTTAATAATTCCATCTAGTGGTGTGAACTGGAATGTTTATGTAACTCACTAATTATCCACTTTTCCAGTTCATAGTCTTGCTATAAGTTAAATTATGATATTACTGCCTAGTTTTTTTTTTTTTTAATTTTTTTATACCAAGAAATTAGGGAAATAGTGACATTTATTTTCTTTATTGCACTTTCACTCGCAATGTCATGAGCCATGATGAATAAAGGGAGCATGATGCTGTGATTCTGGCTTGTAATATTCAAGTTTGGCTTGCTGTTTATCATTGTTTACGTACGAGAAGTACACAACACATTGTGAGAACAGTATAATCAACATGACAAATGGTGGATGAGTGCACCTGTCTGTTAAAGACAGAGTGGGTCCATACTGTGGACAACAGGTTGACATGAAAGTCACTTTTTTTTCTGTTGGATTTAAAACTAAACAAGATATTTATTCAGAATTTTTTACACTACATGATTTACAATCTACAGTTTTGAACTTTCTGCCCTGATCTGGTGTGGTGGGTGTTACCCCAAAAAAATGTGAGAAGGGGTGTTTCTCATATATTTAAAACAATTTACAGAAAGTAATTACCTGCTGTATCCTCCTCAGGTAATGCTGCAGGTATTTACTGGTGGAGCAGCTAAAGACTGCATAGTTTTCTCTGATCTTTCAACAATGAGTGACTATGTCCACCATCCTAAAGGGAACATGATAGAGGGAAGGCCTTCAGCATGTAATGCTCTATTGTCACTTATGTTTTGCAGTAAAAACGTGACTTTTATTTTAAGTTTGCACATTTTCCCATTTCTAATTCTTAATTTCCTTAAAAATCATCAAACATTATTGCCCTGATTCAGTTCCATACAACTATATCAGTCTAATTAACCTAGAAGAGGACTTTTTTACTGTTAATAAAATAGTACTTATTTGCTGCTCTGCATTGTGCTTTCTTTTATTTGAACTTGTGTGTTTGCATAGTGATAAAACACAAGAGACAACTGCTTCTGAACAGAGCGAATAACAAATGCAAATTGCTTGTGTGCAGGTGAGATTATGAAAAAAAGAGTGTTAGTCTCAGATTCCACCACTAAGCAAACACATAAACAAGGCAGCGTATGCCAAATGTGTTTAGACGTGCTTAAAATTAGGTTTCCTTTTTTACTCTTTTGCTGCAAGTTCATACGTCTAATCTCAACGCTGCTGTCACCACGATAATCATACCTGTTTCTGTCACTGTTTGAATTAACGCTCACAGTTAGTATTTACACTTGAGGAGAGAAAATAAATAGGAATAGTTTCTAAAAGATGCGCCAGTCAGAACAAATAAAACTTCTCATTGTCTCTGCTTGCACTCGAATATTTGTGGGATTTCTTTTTCCAACTGTATTCACCGAGTGATGTTTTGCAGAAATCAGTCAACATCAAACATGCTTTGTCTCAGAAATTTGCAGAAATCAGTGCAGGTTCAACCAGTATGTATGTAGCATCACTTACAACATGATCACTAATGCTCCGGAACAGGGGTGCCCAAATCCAGTCCAGAACTACAATCCTGCAACTTTTAGATGCATCCCTTCTCCAGAACACCTAAATCAAATAGCCAAATGTCCTCTTCTGCATGTCATCCAGCGTGTAACAAGCCGTTCATTTGATTCAGCTGTGTTAACAAAGGTTGCACCTAAGAGTTGCAGGATGGTAGATTCTGAGGACCGAACTTGGGCATCACTGCCCTAAAATAATTCTAATTAAAAAACAATAAACAGTAAATGAAAGTCTTCAAAACGTCAGTGTGTCAAATGTCAATAAAACAGCTCAATTAAGTGTATCACTGTAAAAAGAGACAACCCCGTTAAATTATATGTACTTATTTTTAAGTAAGTCTGTATTGCATACAGAACTTTGGTTAAAGAGTTTTCAGATGTTTAACTTGTAGTTTCAAGTTTTAAATCTTCATTTTTGTTCAGACTGTCAGCATTGATTGAACTTATAAGTGGAAGCTTGTAAAGGGGCGGGGCTACTTTCAAAATCCAATTTACCTGAACCACAAAGGCTCATGGGAGATGCAGATTCAGCACAATTTCATCAATCACAAGGTAATTGCTACATTGTTGTGCTACAAATTTATCTGCTTTTATTTGTTTGTTTTTCATATTTATACAATGTAATCAAGTTTTGTCCTGCTTGAATTTCAAAGTTGGTACCATGAGTGAGAAGGACAATAAAGGAAAACATATATACCAGTCTCCAAATTTTCTATGTATTTATTCTTATGTATTGTATATGTTGTAACATCGTAACATAACATTCCAGACTGTTACTAGCAGAAGATTGTATAAACAAAGATATATTAGTACCCCATAGGTGGGTATTGCAATACAGTGTCATTTCAGGTTGGGTAAAGTAATTTGGCCTGTACTGGTGTAGATTAGATTCATTTAAATTAAAATTACAGGTGGTAAGAACTTAGAGTTCATCATTTCTTTAATATAATGAGTTGAGTTCTGTCTGATGGATAATTCAACAAAGTCATTTATAATGAATCGTAGCATCAAGTTAATAAAACTCATAGTCATTAGCGACTTGAAAAACTTGTGTTATTAGGTTGATACCATGCTAATCTGTAAGTTGAGTTTACTTACATCTTTAAGGCAGCAGCTGTACTTATATTTTTAAGTTGAAGACTATTCTAATTGATCACAATGAAAGTATTGGCACTGTGAGCTTTTGAGGAGTCAAAATGATTAAATTGAAGTACATATAAAGCCATGCTTAATTATTTTTTATTTTACCGTTTAAAAAATAGCAACGTTGGACATCACTTCTGTTCAATGTCTTTGTTTTTCCAAGATCCAACAAGTGAACACGCAACCTTTAGGAAAAAGCCGCTCTTTTGAACTAACGTGTTGAGTCTCGGTTAAAGCCGTTTGGATTTTATTTGAAATGTACTTCCTGTGTCTGACCTCCTTACTCCTGCAAATCTCTTTTAATGTTAAATTACATCCTGTGTCATTCTCAGCTGCAAACATTCTGGACATTAACACTGTGTATTATATGGAATCTTGTTGGCAGTAATATCCATAGGTCTGCTAAGCGTGTCTTATTGTGTTTCTTGAACCAGCAGTTTCTTTATTGTGGTACATTGCTTTACATTTATCCTTGCAAAAGGTGTCAGAACTTAAGTAGTCCTCTATTTAAGTTATTCAAACACATCCAGAGTAGCTGAAATGTCAATATGACATAAAAACACAAATCAACAGAGCATGCATATTGTTGTAGCTAAAGTTTTGTCTTATGAAATCCAGAATTTGTCATATATGCTCAAATATGATGCCATCAGCAGACAAACAAGCGATGAGGTTTTCTTAGCTCACCACCTCCCTCTCCTTAAAATCCTTTTTATGTCTCTAAGTTACAGTTATGTAGTGTCATTTATTAAATGACTGAATTAGCTTTTAATTTATCTGCATAGGAGGAATATTTAACCGAAATGTACAGTTATAATGAAATACAGTAGAATTTTGTTGTAAATCCACAGTGTATTCATAGGACTTCATTAAAATGTGGGCTATAAAAACACTCCCGCAGCCTCCTAATCTGGGATACAGCTGGGCATAACTGAAGCAGAAAAGTTTAAAGGACAGAAAGGTGGATAAGAGAGCAAAATTAATTAATCTTTACAAAATAAGTGGCTTTTGATGTAGCTATCTCGCTACTCGCAGAGCTCATTACAACCATGGCCAAGCTAACGCTTATCAGTCACACAAGATCAGATGACCCGTTACACCTGAGGTTCATAAGAGCAGGGTCTGTGCACCAGTGACAGAGAGAGTTTGTTATACAGATGTTACTGTTCTGCATATTTTAATTGCTACTCCACCAGCTAAAAGGAGATGCTAAACATGCAGCCATCTATAAGCCATAGAAGGACAATAGTTTTGGTAATATACGGAGTCTAAATAAATTAATTTGGAAAGACTTGCAGCGGAATACTGGAAGATCAGGCTTCAAAGATCGAGCGGGTGATGGATAAATACTGCAGTCTGAACTTTCAGAGCTTTTAAAACAAATAGCAGAAGCTTGAAATCAATGCTAAATGTCAGAAACAATAAGTGAACAGCAGCAAGAAGGTGTGCAAAGAGACTGGAAGCAGAAATTCTCTGTATAAACCTTTATCGCTGTTGTTTGGTCCCAATCAGAGACAGTCTGGATTTCCTTAGGGAACATAACAAAATTCAACTCAGCGATCTGACCTATGAGCTATTTGACAACTAAGTTAAAGCAGAGTTTCACTTCCATTTAGCATTTTTAGCACCTTTTCCATCCATCCCTTTCATAGAAATCAGATTTTCTCTCTATGACCTTGATGTTGATATACTGTGCTTCTTCTGGATGTTTGGCTGAAAGTATTATGGAATAAATAAAAGGAATTTCATGTGACTAGTTATCCAGAAAGGTGGAAGATGGATGTCATGCTTTTTATTTTACACACTTATTCCAGCACAGTGTTGCAGGGAGTTGGACCCCATTCCAGCACGCTGCAAGGTGAGAGGCAGGATACCCCCAGGATGGGTCGCCAGTCCCTCACTGTGAAAAAAAACTTAAGCATGGCAGCCAAGAGAGACCATAATCAGCCTCTGAATGAGTGCTTTTGGTCTTAGCACCCAGTTTCATTGCTCATCGTTGAAAAGGGTTCATCCATTTTCTACCACTTATCCGAGGTCGGGTCGCGGGGGCAGCAGCCTAAGGAGGGAAGACCAGACTTCCCTCTCCCCAGCCACATTCACCAGCTCATCTGGGGGGATCCCGAGGTGTTCCCATGTCAGCCGCGAGATGCAATCAATCCAGCGTGTCCTGGGTCTCCCCCGGGGTCTCCTCCCACAGGGATGTGCCCAGAACACCTCACCAGGGAGGCGTCCAGGAGGCATCCTAACCAGATGCCCGAGCCACCTCATCTGACTCCTCTCCATGTGGAGGAGCAGTGGCTCTACTCTGAGTCCCTCCCAGATGGCCGAGCTTCTCACCCTAAATCATTAGAAAAGGTCTAAAACAGCAAATTAACCTTTTAAAACCTGGGGTCCACAGTTAAGGACAGAAGGTGCATAACTGTGCAGATATGGCCATTTTGGAGACTTTGTCTAAACACTATAGTAAAAGCTCAAACTTAGTTCTGCTTCACGTTGCCAGAAATGGCCTTAACAGAGAGAATATTATGTTATGATTGATAGATCAGTTTTTTTTTTAAATGAATTAACACCTTACCTCTACCACACAGAGTTGAAGTAACTGCACAGATTATTCTGATATCTCAAGATGGCAGGACAACTCAGCTTGAGATAATTTCATTAAATAATCTCACAGCAAATGAAAGTTTATTTCATTTCAGCTTGAGATGGTATCATGGTGCCTCAAATGGCATTGTTTCAATGTTGTCCCTGTGCCTCTACAGTATGTGTTTTACTTTGTTGCTTTTGTGTCTTTCACAGTCGGAAACCATTCATGATAATTAGTGGTTCCAAAGCAATCACATAAGGGTATTTAGTTATCGTTCTTGTTAGTTCAGTGATGGATTGGTAACCCTTACAGGGATCTCTGCTTCCAGTTCAGTGTCAGCCAGTTCAGGCTCCAGTAATCGTTCGTCTCTGATTAAAGGGGGTGCATAGCTGCACACGCATGATACTTTTATTTTATTATTCATTATCTTATGTATTCAGACTATTTAGATAGAAATCTGAATAAGCCTTCCTCTTTGTTCTCATAAAAAACAAAATTTGCTTACTATTTTTTACTGCCAATTATTTTAATTGGCATGGAAATATCATTACTCTGCTTCTGCATTAACACAAGCAAGTCTCAAAAGTTGGAAGAGGGTCGAGTTAACAAGCTAAACAGCCATTTTCTCCATACATGTGTGTGCAAGAGATTAAATTGGGCAGTGATGAAGTGATTCCTTTCTGTTAGTAAACTTGCAGAGAGAAAACCGGCAGCAGAACGTTTGACATCTGAAACCTCTGCAGAGGAGCTCACCATGGGAGGGCACTGTGTCTAGTGTGAGTAATTACATGTGCGAGTGCTTTGCTGCCCTGTAACTTCTGAGAATTCCCGTCATAATTATCCTGGAAGCACACTCGGGCACAAAGCCATATATTCATTTTTGTTTCAATCTGTCTTTCGGGCATCCTAATTATGGGAATCAAGAATGGATTTTTATCTGCTGTTACATCCATGTGGGTTGGCCTCACGTTTTGACGAACAAGATTAGTTTCTGTGGGTTTAAGGGGTGATAGTCACAATATACACTGTAAGAATATTAGTTCATTTATCATCTGCAGCCCTCAATAAGAAACCTCTTCTTTGTCATGCACAAGTGCTGATGGATGTATTCCGAGGCTGTCCTCTCGTATTGGCTGATTAGATTTACGGAAGTGAACTGGTCAGAATAACAGCCCACTCATTTACAGTACAACACATTCCTGTATCATTCATCTCCGTTACACTTAAACCGTGAAGCAATCACCCTCCCAATCCGACATAATGAAATTCCTGACTGTTTTACAACTAATACAGCGTGATCAACCTTATTTAGGGTGCTTTTGAAAAAAATGAACCCAGTTCAGCACTTCTGCTGGGATTACGAGCAGCGCCACTTAGAAAGACAAAGGGAGGGGGCGGTATTGATCCATATGCATTGTCTCATTAATTTTGTCAGAGGTGTGGATTGCTGGTGATCAATACCCAGCGACTGCATCTTTATTCTTCTGTGTAACCCATTACTGTCTGTGAAATGTGAGGACCGCACCACAATTAGAGATGTGGAGCAGGCAAGGCCAATCAATAGCTTAGATGTATGATCGGTGCAGGAGGAAGCAAGGACTAGTAAGAGGCGCAGGGAGTGTTCTTTCAAGGCTAAAGGCTAGCTTGGTTGAGTGATTCTGCCTTAGTAAAAGGCTTCCATAGTTCTCTCAGAGCACAGTCATAATAAGTTGTGGGACACTCAAGGCTTTCACACAAGGGCTTCAGGCTCCATGCTCATTTCCACCTATGGGCTGCTGTTATAGATGTAATGATCTGCTAGCTTCTTTCCTTTAACATGATTCATTGCACAGTAGAGTATCACTAGAGGGTTCATGCAGACCCCAACTGTAAGCAAATCTGTCTATATATGTACTCATGAGCCAATTATTAGATTCACAACTTTGTTTGTTAACACAAATAGGTAATCAGTCATGACATGACAGACAATGCATCATGTAGACACCCGAACCGTTAACCCTAACTCTAATAAGAACTGGTTGAAGCTAAGGTAAGCAGAATACCGTCTCTGATCATGCAACATGTTCAGCCTTAAAGCAGATGGGCTATATGTTTCCTTGGCACACTTTGGGCCCCTTAGGACTAACTGAGCATGACTTAACCACCATAAACTACCTGTGTATTGTTGCTGGAAAATGTCCATCCTTTTATGAAAGACAAAAAGGGTCTCAAAGTTTAATTTCAACATAGCTTGTTTGGATGTATCTGGTTTAGAGACATGTTATGGTGATTTCATATGCATGCTTCTCATATTATTTACTTTCATATTTAAGTTTCATCCTTTGACATATTCAGCATAATGTCACTGAGATTAGTTTTTGAATCAGCAACTCTCTGTGTTAAGTCCTAAATTTAAGTTTCCTAAATTCTTGAACATTTTTGTCATGCATGCTTTGTGTTACTCTATAATCTAATTATAGTTTGTTTTAGAAGTCAATGTGCACACCTGGTGTAAATTAAAATTAGGTTTATGGGGCAGAGAGCTCTGCCTGATCAAAAACCATGCATGAACTTTTTCATCTTACGCGTAAGTCTCTGCCTGGTGGTTCTCTGAGGCTGCAAAGTAGCCTGAAAACTCCTTCCTACCAACTTCCTACCATTTTAATGTGAGGAGGTAAACCTACTGATTTCTTGGGGCCAACTGGGACTATATTGATGTTGGTTTATGTAATACAGCTAAACTTTTATTACCTGTATACACACAAGTAGTTACAATTCAAATGTAGATATATTTCTGTTCTGTAAATGTTGCATCCACATATACATTATATACCATTATATATACATTTTTTATCCCAGTAGGTCAAATGAGATGATAACCAGTGGCTTTCCAGACTCGCTTAAAGAGAACAGAGTTTAAAATGTGCAACCAAAGACTGCAGAAAGAAGACAATGCTGGATGTGGTTTGACATTATCAGGGGCTTGATGGCCCAGGTTTATAGTGAATGGATAATCAGTGGATTTTTCAGTGGTGGTCAACATATTTACATTTCAATGGAACATTTTCTAGTCCTGATTAGTTTTAATTATTGCTTTACTCAAGAAGTATATAGTAAAAAATATGTTAACTAAATATAAAATGAAATTACATTAAAAATGTTTGCTTACAAGTGCAATTTAGTAACTTGCAGTGTGATATGTCAGAATCCAAAAGGTGTCCACCAGGGGGCAGAAGACCAGTGCTCGCTTGCATATAAGGTTTTTGGGCAAAGTTTTTACTATAAAGAGATTCCACAGGTCCCAGAAAAATCCATCCATCCATTTTCTATGTCGCTTTATCCAATTCAGAGTTGCGGGTAGCTGAAGTCTATCCCAGCAATCAATGGGTGAGAGGTGGGGTACACCCGGACAGGTCACTAGTTCATCACAGAGCACATCTCAGAAAAAGTATGCATATATAATAAGAAGATATTCATTGCATTAACAGGTTAAAATACATGTAAGTGTGCTATTACAACCAGAGACTGTTTGGAGGTTAAATTATTGTTTGCTTGCACTTTATCATCTCTTTAATGACAGCAGATGATGATGAGAAAGAAAGAGACAATGAAGAATAACCACAATGGTAATGGACACAATATGCTTGTAAAAGTGTCAAAGTGTACCCAGTTTAACCAGGAGCATAACGCTACCTACCATTGCAGTTTCTCCCACTGTGCATGAAAACTTGGATAAAGAGAGTTCTCCAATTAGGTGACCAACCTGAACGCTAACAATAACTTTAACTCAGTAGTGCATGTGCCTGAGACTCTGGTGTCACAGACAGTAAGGTGGGGAAACGGATTAGGGTGGGAACTGCTTAGTTCAGCGATGATGCAACACAGTTTTCTATATGGGATTATTTAAAGAAGTGACTCGTGATTAAACGCCAGTCACACACTTAACAAGACTTAAATTGACTTTGTAGTTTAGCAGTTTTGATTAGCAGTTCACTGCGTGTGCATATTTCCTATCAGCCGTCTCCACTGTGCACATGCTGTCTGAGAAACACGTCTGTGTGTCTGTCTGTGGTGGTCCCAACCCTCGTGCTCTGTGTGCATCATTTAGAGAGGATAGTCGCACTCCGAGTTTGACAATTATTAGCAAAATAATTAATGACAAAGCACATGAGTAACTGCACAGACTGGGAAGATAATTAGATGAGATGTGTTGGAAAACAGTTGGCAGCAACATGGCAGTTGTGCAGTAAACAGAACAGTAAACACAAGACACTGCAGCATCTAGTGTGTCTGCCACACAGACTTCTGAATAGTCCTTATACATCTTTCCCCTTTTTATAGCAAAGTCATGATGGCACACATTGATAACAGCTATTCCTCAGTCTCATTCTGTGTTGTTGATCCAGACTACAGCTGCTTGTGTAAGTACATCAACATTTCTGTAGCTATAGAAGCAATGAATAGATTGTTTTACATGTCTAATTAACCAACCTAGAAATCACTTGAAGAGGGCAGAGCTCCACCATATTGTGGTTTTTTTGACCTTGGTCTAGTCCTACAATCATTTCATATGGATGAAATGTATCATTTCTTTAATGACAGCAGATGCTGATGTCTGTTGCGTGATTAGATTCCAGATACATTGATAATGAATCCACAGTGTCTTGGCTATATGGTGTTTTGTTGCAGCTTTATATCTTAATTTGTTCTCTGGCAGAAATGTTAGTATCCAGAATTTTGCCGGGATCCAGATCTAACTTTGACATCTTGTAAAACCTGTTGGGACCTTCTCTGAATGTCCTGAGCATTTACTGTGGAGTTATATGCACATAGACTGAAAATGGCAGCATCCCAGGTGTGTGAAAGGGTGTGTGATTCTATGTCCTGGTCTTTGGTGCCTGCTTCCTGATCTCAATGGCCTGCCAGTGACGTCAGTGGCCGCTCTGCTTCTTCAGCCTTCAGTCTAACAGCATATTGTATCTTAAGTCTCATTTCCACAAGCACTTACTCGACTCTACTGACCCGGCTTTACTCTATTCTCTATCGAGATTGGAGATATGATGTCGCTGCTAGCATTCTGAACGTAGCAGCATGTTTTATAAATCATCCATAGAGAGGCAGCGATGTGTAACATCACATTACAAGTGATTGTAATCTTTATTAAATATTCTGAAAGCATTTAATTAGATTTATTTTACAGAAACACTTCCATACAGGAACATGGATAATAGATTTCTTTAGGAAATGAAAATATGGTAACCAAGTGAAAATGGAACTCCCTTAATGCACAGAGACCTTTGTTTTGTCTTTAAGGTCTGGTCATTGAACTGATATCAGTTTACCTCAGCTGGATCTGTCCTCTTTGCTTTCCTCTGGTCAGTACCTCAAATATTCTTCGCTGTGCCTCGTTCCCAGCTATGGAAACTTCACACATTCCTGCACTTTATACATTCTGCTAAATATCCGTCCTCTTTGTAAGCAGACCTGATTTTTTTCCCCCCTGCTGTATCTCATTTACCTGATGCTGGCTCATTGTTTCCATCCAGTGCAGGTAAAATATAATAAAAGCTGTTTTTGAGTTGCCAGGGATATTTCTTTTTTCTATTAATGATGATATTTACTACTATTATCGATAGTTATTATTGACGTTGTATGGGTGGTGCTGATGATGGCAGTGGTATTATTATTTGTACACATAAACATGATATAAACACTCAACAGTTTCTGTTTTGAACAGATTGACCTTTTTTATCATACTTTTTTCTCTCCTGCTTTAGCTCAAATATCTTTTTACTTTGTCTTTATCTTTCTGGGTAATTTGTTTGTTTTATTTACACTTTGTCACCTCACAATTGCATTTAAAATACTAAATTAAACTTTAAAAAGGACATTTCTAATCTCAATGACCTTTTATCAGCATAAAGGAGAGATAAAATCAGTTTTGTTGACTGGTTCAAACTTCTAGCTTCTAAGAGTCCAGTATTAAGAATCTGGTAAATGTGGAATATGGCATTTTGTTTATTCGGTCACCCCAAACCAAGCTGCTCAGACTTTAGCTCTTCCTTATTTAGTCTCATTCTGGAAATGAGCTTCTTTCTGCTCTGTGTTGTTTCTGTAGATGTCTCTAAACACTGACATGACTCTTCACCACGGTTCAGGCTTGTGTGTTTGAAATGTGTCATGATTATGATAGCAATGTTGAAAGGATGAAAGCTATGGTAATAACAAAGTGAATGATACTGAGGGTAGACTGTGTTATTAGGGCTGTGGCATTATCATGCAATTTGTCTGAATGTATCCATGTTATCAGTGTCACTGAGTTGCTTGTAGTTGACAGGTTGACAGCTGCAAAGCAACCTGACATCACAGCACAGCCCAAAGCGTCCTCGCCGGACTGTATTTTCATATCTGCAGTACGGAGGCCGCTAGCATATTAGCCTGTCCTTTTCTGCCAGTCCCTGCTGTGGTTTACAAGTAAATGGAATAACTATAAATCACAGCTAAACACAGCACAACTAAGATTATGTTTAGAATAAACACCCTGCTGACTGGACTACACAAAAAGACAAGTTTATTCTGGGGTTTGTAATATAATTTCCAGTTCAGATTACCCTGACGTTGATGGATTGCAGCATCATTCTCGGAAAAATGCAAACTGACCTTTTTTTTGTTTGTTGACAGGCTGACAATTTGACAGTAGTGTATTGTGTGGGCGGGTTGCTCTGTCTGTGGGAATACAACTCAAATCAATTAGAAATGCCATATTTTAAAGTTTTTTATTAAATTGAAAAGTTTGGCCCACATTTTTCTTCCCATCATTCCAGTCCTGTTAAGAGTCCTGTTGGCTGTAAGTGAGCAGCAGGTAAACTGTATCTAACAGCATCTTTGCTCTCTCTTTGAGAGTGCAGACACTTACTAGAGAACATTGATGGGTATTGGTCATTTGCTTATGGATTTCACTGCCACGTTTGAGAGGCTGCGGCTCTCAGGTAGTCACTGCAGCATGAAAAGCAATAAATAGCAGAGCTATCTCCCTGTTAAAGTCCACTTACCTTGTGAGGGCCCAGTGCTTTATATGTAAATGAGACTGCCTTGCAACAAGCACACATACTTAGACACACACACAAACACATTATACCTCTGTCTTTCCTCCACATACACGCACACGTTTGCAAAGTGATTCTGATGATGTGCTGCATCAGATGGAAACAAAATGCTCAATGAAGTTCTTTCCTTCAGCGGGGTGGACATGAGGTGACTGTGTCCTCCCCCAATGTTCAAGTGCCTTGCCTCTGCTTTCCTTTTCCTTTTTTCCATTTCATACTGAGTCTCGCAAACAATTAAATTAGACAGTTAAGCTGTTAATATCCTGAAAATCATTGGGTGGTTTAAAACAACAGTCTTTTTTTTGTTTTGAGTTCACATGTGCCTTGTTAAAGTAAGCCTTTGTGCTTTCAATCACAATATGCAGATCAGAAATGAAAGCAAGAGCCTTGCGTGCAGTCCCACCCACCAGAGGTTTAACACTGACCTGGGAAAGTTGGAACGTGATGCCAGTTAATAACATACATCAGTCAAACTGGAGAAGGCGGCAGCATTGACCCTATGTGACCACCGCTTATTCCCGTGGCATCTTTATGACAGAAAGGGTCAGACTGGGAGCAGCAAGGAAAAACAAACTTAAAAAGTGACGGGGTATTTAATTAACCATGACAACATAGTTTGGCTTAATGAGCATTTCTTTCCCGACTAAAGTCTGCCAACTGCTCTCTATAGCTGCTCTTTCAGTTGCTCAGGGCAACTCAACATATTTGCCAGTTAGCCACAAAGAATGAGCACGAAGCTTGCCGAAGCTTTGTAAATATACACGGATATTAAACAAGTCTGCCAACGTCTTCTTGGTACAGTAAGAATGAAGCTTTAATGAAAATATTTAATGCAAGCTGTTGTTAATAGAGGCTTCGGTTTCCTGAATAAAGATTCACAGCTGTAAACCATGTGTTGGGTTCTTTTCTGCTTCCCATTTAAGGCATAAATAAACCTTTCAAAAATGTGTTGGAGACAAATGATACAATGTAGGTGTAATTATATAACCTATATAAAAAATATATAAATAAATAATTAACTAGCATATTGTGACATGTGATAGCAGGGTTTGTCAGACCAAAATACAACATGACGTGAAACATATACAACAGCAAATCCAGTTTTGCTCCCATTTGACACATTTGTAAACTTTCTATTATTATTTTGCATCATAAGCTCAGCTGAATTAATTATAGTGTTACAGATTTATAGAAAATATCACCTGTTTTATATAAATCCTCCACGGTGAGCCATGCTGATTTTTTTAACTATGGAAATTATCATCTGGCTCAACAAACCCGGTGTTGTCATAGTGACCGCTGGGTTTTGCAGGTTAACACTAAGATCTGTTGCGATTGGTCTTTTTATTTTTAACTTGTGTAGCTTTTCTTGCTGTTTACTGTTTTAAAGCGTAAAATCTTCCCTACAGCTTTTTCCTAGCTAGCCTCTTTGTCTCTTAGTCTCACCTTCAACCTCACTATCCGGAAAAGAAAAAAAGATAGTGAGCACTGTTGATACAATTTTATATACTAATTAGATGTTTTTACATGTCGTAAATACAACAATCCCGTTAAGTCAAACAAAAACATAACAGCATATAAATGCCAACAAAAATAGACACAGGTCTTTCATTCAGAAGAGGAGCAACCAGAGACTACCAGCCATCCGTAAACTAAAAGGACTAAATGTTTCACCTCATTTCCTCCTGCTGTATAAAAGTATTGTTCAGCCCATTCTCACATACATCTCTACATGTTTTTATAATATTCTGACACTCAAAAATCGAGGCATACTCACCAAAACAACCAATATTACCTCTAAGGTTATTGGCCTTCAAACCCCTAACCTCACTCAGTTAAACTCTAAAGCCATCACACGCATCACAAACACAATATTACAGGATCACACTCACACACTTCATCAGTATTTCACATTACTACCATCTGGACACAGATACAGAACTCTGACATTCAATAGAGCTTCAAAAAAAGTTTCATCCCCTCAGCCATAACTGTACTGAACCACACATGAACACACAGTATCAGGACCTGCTGCTTTTTGTCATTGTTGTTGTTGTTTGTTGTATGTTTGAAACATGTCTGTAAATTGTTAAAAGTGTAACAAAACTGTACAGTTTTTCTGTGAAAACAAATTTTACATAAGGGACAATAAACTAACTAACTAATTAACTAACTAACTTATATGTCGAACCACATTTACAGTTTGCACATTTCATTTGTGATCATCTTTAGTACATCATGTAAATCCCATCCCAAACAAAAATATTTGTATCATCTACAAATAATACTAATTTCAATTTATCAGAAATGTTACATATGTAATTTAAATATTGTAAAAACAGTTTGTGACCTAAAACTGACCCCTGGGGGACGTCACAAGCTATGTCCAAACACAATGAAGAAAATTCTCCCAACTTCTAAAATTGTTTTCTGTTACTTAAATGACTGTTTACCCAGTGTAACACCAACCCTCTGACCCCGTAATGTTCTAGTTTAGTTTAGTTAAGTCATTTATAAAGTTGCTGATGTTTTGGGATGTTCAATAAAAATCAGAAACAATGTGCTTGTACCCAGAGATGCAAAAGTTAGTTCCCAGCTTTAGTAAGAATTGTTAAAATCAGCAGATCAAGCCAGAAATATGGTGTCTCGTTGGATTCCTAGTTTCTGATCCACACCAAGAATCAACACTAATTTTCTGGGTTCTTTGAGGATTGTTGTTTGTCATGTTTGTTGCTGTTTCTTTTTGTGATAGCAAGACCAAGTTTCACGACTCCTTAAAGCCATCTAACCGAATTCTTCTTAAGTTTAATTTCTTATTTCATTGTGGATATTTTCTATCCACTAACATTCCATTCCTTTTAACTCGTTGGCTCCCACAAATGTCTATTGACCTCTTTTTGAATCCAAATGGTCCCTGTCAAAGATGAGAAAGAAGTCTTTTGAGTTTTCTGTGTATTGAAAAGAGATATGGCTGCGTGAGTGCATCAAACCCAAAATGCATGTGCACTCAGAGCAGGCATTATCAACACGCTCCAAATGTGCACCCAAAGGCACCCCAATACATGCACCCAGCTGAATTGGCCCTCCATGTCTGTAGTCCCACAATATTCCATGAATCCTGAAAGATGAGCCAAAATGCTCCAAAACACTGTCAACATAATGATCTCTTCTATGACCATGCCTGGCAGTCAGGGATGCTCCACAGATGCTCATTAGGGCTGATGTTATAGAATATAATTCTGTTACAAACCAAACTTTGTATCTGTCTGAATGTACAGCATTCAATAACTGAACAGTATTTCTGCAACATGGAATGAAGCGTAGTCCCTAACCCAAATGGTAATTGCAATGTTTTGTTGTTGTCATTGATGTTGATGATGATGTTTTTAAGGGAATAATTAACTTACAGTCAACATTTTTTTCCGAGCTTGATGGCTGCCGGCAGGGATGATGTCCTTGAACCTTTCAATAAAATAAAAAAGCCTCACTAAACATAATCTATTGTTCCCTCACTGTCATGTATCGATACTATATCAGGGATGTGAAGAATCATCCATTATGTTCAGCAGCATTGCAGCACTCTTCTCAGGACAAAGAGCTCCAGCTGTTTCTGACTGATTCCCAGCGTAGAGCCAGCAACTTTTTATGTGCAGAATTGCTCTTTTCCCCCCAGATTGCATTGGAATAGTATTTCCTTAATAAGCTGGTACCAAAAACTCCAGCAATTTTCCTTTAATCCCAGTTGGAAAACTACTTATCAGACCTGTTTGAGATAGTTTTTAACGATTTAAACAGACAGGAGAAACAACACAAGCTAATATTTTTTTCCAGCTCCTCATCTTGCATCATCCACGGATTATGACAATGGTAAAAATATTTCTTTAATGCTGCTGTGTGAGGAGCTTTGAGGAGGAACAGCAGCCTTTTTATACTTTGTGTAAACCTGTGAAAACAATTCAAGTTTTTATTCATGATTTTTCCAGGAATGTTTAGTATTAGCTTCAATTTAAATATTCACATAGTTCCAGTGTACATGTACCTCAGATGTGAAAAATTGAAAGCCTGTTAAAGAATGTCACTGTTTTGAGGATAAAAAAAAAAAAATCTGTATTTGTTTCTATACATGTTTCACCGGAGGAAACAAGGCTGTGCACTTTTCAGGGATCTGTTGTTCTTCTTATATGCGGAGCTCCACCGAGGCCGGCTGGGAGAAATGACAGCGAAAGCCTGCTGAGAGATTTTCCGGGCATATGGGTCCATTTTCTGGTTCAGATCAGGTTAGCGCTGTTGTAAAATTGAGTTTATTTTGGCGTAAAAACTCCAAACATGAGCCTGAGAAGGCAGCACATCCCTCTGCTGATATATTGAGCAATTCTTGCCGTGAGCGTCTCACCTTCTGCTTGAGCCTGTTTTTTTTTAGCTCTTCTTTTGTTTGTTCGTCTGAATTCGCAAACAAAGAACTAATGACTTAGGTATTAATTTGTCCACTCTGTGGGTTCATAGAGACACTTTTTTGTTCTTATTATCTTTTGCTGTGTCTACCACTCTAAATACTTTCTAAGTGCAATCTGAGGCAGGGCCCTGAATGTTTCATGAGTTAAACCTCTCTGTAGTTCCCATCCAGTGCTGCTGCTGCATTTGTACAGAGCTGTCAAAGAGCAGGCACTTAACTCTCCGTCAGCCTCCTGCTAACGTGGCTTTATCTCTCATAGATACTGCAAATAATGAAAGAGGAGAGCTGGCCTTCTTTCAAAGAGCACTTCAGAACTTTCTTAATGTTTTTTTTCTTCCCAAATAGCTCTCTCTAACTTAAGGCTCAATACAATTGCTTTTTGGGGTGCAATGAAAATTCTCAGCAGCAGCTGTGGCCTCGCTCAGTTTACAGCTGTACTGTAGTCATCACTGAGAATGGGAAACTTCTTTTGGTGCAACCATATTGATACTTTTTCAGATTTGTTCATCATAAATTTACATAGTAGAAACTCAGATTACACATGGACCTTTTAATATTTTGATTTTAATAACTAGCAAACCTTGTCTGTTGTGTTTTCTGTGCAGTCCGTTTAAGATTACCTGCTGTTTAGCTGGGCTGTCATTCCACATGCTAATAAAAGGCTAAAAATATCATATAATAATGATTGTTACCTCAGCAGTTACAACACAAAGAGTCTTTTGAACAATGTGATTATATATATCAAAATAATGTCTATAGAGTAAAACTTTAGCCAAGATATTAAAATCTCACTGTTTACTATAACGAATATGTAGGCTATTCAGCTCTTGTTCAGACTTGCAGTCATGTAGTTTAAATCTTGGATATATAATGAACACAATGTATGCTCATATTTTGGTTTATTTTGATCTATGACCATCCATTTATCAGTCTTCTATACCGCTTAGTCCAGTTCAGATTTGATCTATGCAAGTTGATATATGCACATACAATTGTGTAAATATGTAAGCTAACATGTACATTAGCACTCCAAATTGCTAAAAAAGAATATGTAGTTTGTGTATGTTACTAAATGTAATTTCATTTAATGTAATTTAAACATCTTCACGTAACCAGTCTGTTTAAGCTGGCGGCATCTCCCGGGCATGCCAGCCAAACTGCAACCTCTGGCAGTCAATCAAAAAGTGTGAAAAGCTGCAGTTCACACTTTATCCACTAGGAGCTCCGAAAGGGAGTCATCTTGTTCTCAAAAATTCTATTTATGTTGCTATGCAAACATTTTTCTGCTTTTATTGTTTATGCATGTACCATATGTTGCTGTTGGTGTATTTTGAGTATCAGAACAAGAGGTAAAAACTATATTAATTCAATTAAACTTTATTCATGTAGTGTCTCCTCACAATAACTTCACTTCAGGGAATTTTACAAACATCAGTTTGAGTCAATTAATAATAAATACACTAGGTATGAAAAACCAAGTGATTGCATCAAATCCAACCCCCATTCCGAGGCAACAGTGCTGGTTTTGAATAAGCAATAATGATTGGTGATTTATTTACCACTCTAATACATTCTTCTGTATTTATCTACATTAGTGTGATGTGGCAACAGCAGATTTTGCATTGTATTCTACACAGTTAATGATGCAGAAAATGTCTAAATCTTTGTTTCATATAACACTTAGATTTTTGTTGGCCGAATGTTTATGGGACTGAAGTTTATTAGTTTTTAAATCTGTATTTCTGTGCCTGTTATGTGGAAGCAGAAAAAGGAATTTTCTACTCTGTAAATAAAGACTTGTCTGAGTGAAGCTGCACTTAACAGAAGCAGAGCAACCTGTCTCATTATATATCTTTACACAGAAAAAGTTAGTATTACACTTTACAATCATGATTTTAATCAACAGTATAAAATATATTGATATCAGTATCAATAAAAAAGATGTAGAAAATGTGGTATCACCTAGTCCTAGTTCACACTGCTCCACACAAAACATGCAGTTCATGGAAGTGGATCAGAATTTTTTCAAAGCCGAACAAACAGTGCCAGCATACATGCATCCTAAATCTTTCCTGGATAATACACAATGATGTATGACATCATATTGCTTAAGTCTTTTTAAGGTAACCTGAAACTGTAGACATTAAATCTGAGTGGCTGTTGCATCACAACAGTTGTTCAGATCTTCCCCACATCTGAATGTAATCACAGTAATTTGTGAAAAAATTATTGAAAATGTGATAAAGTATATATTTAAAATGCAAGCCCTTCAATAGTCACAGATGCTGCAACTGGTATTTTGCACTTTGCAAACCTTTTGTTTTACTGATATTTGTCCTATCTGAGTTCATTTTAGGGATAAAATGACCATTTTAATGATTTTGTGGTTAGACTACTAGTTATCAATTAGTTACCTATAAATACTAGTTGCTCTACCTCGTCTTTGTGATGTTTTAATAAAACTGTATCACAGCTGAACGTGATAGTTGTTCTGAAACAGCTGGTCTTCCTGTCTTAACCCACAGGTCAACCATAATATTAGCATAACTTCTATTAGGTCATGTTTCCAAGCCCTGAAATCTGAAAGGGGTCCTCATAACGTCTTGGTTGAGCCCTGAAAGTTAAAGTGCTCAAGATCCTGGCACACATTCGCTTCCACATTCAGGTTCTTCCCTGCACTGATTGCAGATGATAAACCATCACCTAATGACAGCTGATTGTGCTTTGTTGCTGTAAGATAGCAAAACAAGATGGCCTAAAATACCATAAAGGCTGTTGGTTTACTTATCACAACAATTTATTGGTTAGTGTTGATATTGATGCCCATCTGCTGGTAAATGGATTGTTATGCTGATTAATACCACCCAGTTAGAAATTAGATTTAGTTAAAACCCAAATACATCTCTGAGGCTTCATCCTGCTTCACTTTTTAGGCTTTTCAATAAAAGTTTGTGAGCCAGTGAAAGTCTAAATCCAGAAAGATAACCTACTTCTCTAACATGACAGAAGTCCACAAAACTAGGTCCTAATAGTAAGAACATTCTCTGAAAAAGATAATGGAGGTGATGTGCAGAGAGATGACAGGTCCACACAACACCGACTGAGAGAAAATGACTTAATGATTATTGAATTTGGGCTGGAAATCGCTCAAATAATCTCAATAAGTCCATCTTCATCTTTTAGTAAATAAGATATTTATGATTTTAGATCTGATTGTAAATATGTGGTAAAAATGGAGATTTTTTCAGAAGCCGCAGCTCGTCCATCTTCTCCACCTATATCATCCTCCATTAGTGCATTCAGCCTTGCACAAATCACAAAAAGGGGACCCACTGCTGTTTAATTTCAACCCTCGATCAATCTCCAATCAACAGTACCATATAGGTAATCACCAGAATCTTCTTCTTCTGAAGAAAGCCAATTTTCACAGCCTATATATCTGTATGTGTGGGATCCCCCTCATTGATTGGTGTGTGAATACGGACCTGAAGCAGCAGCAGCGTGGTGAGGTGAAGGCAGACTGTGTTTGTTTATAAGAGTCAGGTATTTTCTGCAGCAGATGGCAACCAAAAGGGCTCAATTTCACATTAGTCTAAGTGTTCGGTGCTGTTTTGTTCAAGCGAAGGTGTCTAACTACATCATCATCATCATCAGTATAGATACATCTGATCTGTTTTCCACACTCTGCTGCCTGCTGATTGGGTGCAAATGCCTAATTAAAGAAGCATGCTGACATTTAGGGAAAGACTGTTGTTTGTTGTCCAGCATGAAGACAGACAAAAGAATCAATATCAGGCCCGTCTGCAGTCCGGAGATGATCGTATTGGTTTGTTAACACTGTCAATCCAAAAAAAAAAAGGTTGTCTCATTAAAGAGTTCATTAAAAGCGTTGTCTCTGTTTGTCTTGACAGTGATGCATCTTCAATTAACAAGCTGCTGTTATAAAGCAGATACATTAGACAAGAAACAAATGAGCAATCGCAATACACCCAGAAAACTTCAGACTGCAGCGGAAAAATGTCTAAATTATTTGCTCTTTGTTTTCTGAGGTTTCTTTTTTCACTGTTAACTAAATTTCTCCTCTGAACATGGACATGAGATGATGGCAGACTGCTACTTTTCCCACTAAGAAATGAATACCTTTTTTAAAAAATTATCTAAATTTTAGAAGATGCTTCTTTTTGCTGGTCCAGTTTATGACAACTGTGTTCAACTAATTGATAAACATCTAGCTAAAGAATAGAAGGGATTCCAATCCATAACTGCAGTTGGTTACACAGTAAGGATAAACTCCTTTTTATCAGGAAGGAAATGTCCAGCACAACCAGGGTGGCCAGTAACCAGGAGGAGGTGGAGAGGACAAGCAAAGGGTTCATCAACCACTGTAAACCTGTGAAGGAATGAACCCGGTAAAAGAAAACAAAAGAACAATAAATGCAGAGGTAGGAAAACAGGCCAATAAACAAAATAATATGTTGTTTTTCCCATTAAGACACCTATAAGAGGAGCTGTGACATTGTTGTTTTCTAAGTTTTCATTTGTGTTACAACACCAAGCAGAATAATGCAGCCAAGCCCGACTGCCTGGTTCTGTCTTGCTCTGTAGCATATCGCCTTAGGAGGGAAATAAAGATTTTATGCAGGAGAAACCTCACAAATAGCTGACTTTCAACAGAAGATTGTACAGGATCTCTAATGGGAAATGGAAACACCTGCATTTATAAAAAAAAACACTTCCATTGCTAAAAAGGTTTTTATGCTCTCATGACTTGGTTTTCCAGATGCTTTAAATTTTAAACTTTATGAGAAAATTGTAATGGAGAGACTTTTCTGCATTTATGCATGATTTAGTAGGCCATGTGACCAGTTAAGATGGCGTGTGATAGAGTAAACGATTAGGAAATGTAGAGTTTTACAATGAATTGGAGTAGAAAATATGGGATGTTGGCTCAGAAAAGCTGTGGTAAATTTTCCTAAGCAGGTAGAAAACCCCAAAACAAGGCTGCACTGTTACATAACCACAAAGACTGTTCAACGGGAACATCTGCAAATTGAAAGAAAAACTCATCAGCAGCTGTAAAGGGAATGCAGCTACTAAAGACAGCTTTGCTTTGGTCTGGATGCAGTAACTGAGGGATGTTCCAGCTGCAGACATGCAGCTCACAGAGAAACTGGATGAAGTTTGTGGTAAAATTGACTGAGATGCTCAGAAAACAATGCCTGGATCCTTGAGATGAAAACTTTGCTCAACATTATGTGAATATTTGCTGAATGGTGCAACTGAAATTTGGAGAACCTTCCCTGAATCATCTTTTATATACAACCTCTCCCCAATCCACCACTACCACTACCGCCATACTTTAAAATTGTATCCACAACTTCCTTAATTCTGTCATCACACGTCTTACTGATTTGTAGGGACACACAGGGTCACAGAACTATGTGCAGAAAAAATAAATAAATTCATCCATAAAATGCCTTTTTATATGATTAATCAATACAGTTCTTTTTGTAAA
Source organism: Pseudomugil gertrudae (assembly GCA_037177535.1). Classification (NCBI taxonomy): domain Eukaryota; kingdom Metazoa; phylum Chordata; class Actinopteri; order Atheriniformes; family Pseudomugilidae; genus Pseudomugil; species Pseudomugil gertrudae. Next base: position 3,862,419 of record JBAMHV010000024.1, read on the forward strand.
CAACTAGCGGTCAGGACAGACCCTACTGATAGAATGCAGTAACCCATTCCCTGCAGCATCTCTCAGCATTTCCCCAGTCAGTTTTGGGCATCAGCTCCTCAGGTTTGTCCAAAATACTTGAACTCTATTCAGCTAATAAGCAGCTATTCATCCATTTATCAGCTATACTTGCTTATATGTTTTCTGCTACACCCCTAGTGGAATCTTTTGGTAGAAAGTGAAGTACACAAAGTATGTGAAGTACTCTGGTAATGACAGAGATGATTGCCTATGTAAATAAAAGTTTAAAAAGCAATATCCTCTCCCTCAGGGTCACCAAGCCAGCCCTATTTAAAAGTTTCTGTCCAAAAACTAATTCAGTTTAAAATTTAAATCCTACTGCTAAAGTAGCATTGTGTAACTGTCTGACCTTAAAACTATGTGTTTGAGTCATATTGATGGCATAGTGACATTTATTATCTACATTCCTGAAGCCATGGTTACCCAGAAACAGCCCAAGGCTGAGAAACCATACTTCAGAATGTTTTCTTCACCTTGGACATCATGTCACATACCAGCAACTGGATATCAATGCACTGGGCATTATAAATGTGCACCATGTCCATATCCTCTTCCTCAGAGAACTGAGACAGGATCTTATCAAAGGGTGAGAAGGAAACAAGAAAATAAAAGACAGAGCAAAAGATGAGATAAATGTCATCATGGAACTGAGCTCAGAGTAGATGCATGCAGAGCTAGGAGAGTACTTCACTGTGAAAATGTGTAAGTGCAGTGGCACTTCTTCAAAGGTATGGAGGAATGGGCATGCTTTATGCTCCTAGAAATTTGAATTGTCCTGTTTTCAGTGCAACTCACATGATGTTTGAGTTTGAAGGCATCATCTCAAGAAACGTTCCTTTAAATTCTAGGGAAGGAGGACTGACAGTCATATATAGTTTTAACTTACTATACTATACACTGTACATGTGTCATTTGGCAGACACTTTTATCCAAAGCGACTTACATGTTATTTTAAACCATTTTAACCATAGTTATTATAACCTAACATGCATGTGTTGAGAACCTGGAGAGAACCCACGCATACATGGGGGGGGGGACATGCAAACTCCACACAGAAAAGTTACTGGACAACCCTCCCCAGCCTGGGCTCGGACCAGCAACCTTCTTGCTGTGAGGCCACAGCGCTAACCACTGTTCCACCATGCTGCCATACTTGGGTGTATTTAGACAGATAGGAGTTATGACTTGGATTGGTCTCAGAGACACAACCCACACTGACTAAGAATGGCTTTGACAAATTGGCAAATTTTCTGTGCAAGTAAAAGAGTCCAAAATAACCTAACCTAATACCAACCTAACATCATGGATTTGGTTAGCGCAATCCATCCAATATTTTCAACCTGGAGAGTGGGCAAAGGGGAGCCGATGGAACATATATGGCCTGTCAGTACTGTCCATTGAAGACGTGGAATACATACATAATTGAATTTATGCTCACTGGATTCCTGCTGCTGCCAGTAGCAAGCTTCTAGTGATTCACAGACTTGTGAAATTGGTCTGTGGGACACAGCAAGTGCAATCTGGGGTAAGAACACTGTGACCCGGGCTCTGAACGAGCAGAACTGCAAGCTGGATGCCCTACTTGCCCATACAGCCAAACAGGCTGTGGTCCATGACCGCAATGATGGGAGTTGATTCAAAGAAATGTATTTTTCCCACATGATAACCCCTTAGAGAGGCTGTCAGCTCGGAGGAAATTGCCCACCGTTTAGGCTGTTTTGAATTCCTGAGACCATGCAAAGACTCAAAGCTGGGAAATCTGCCAGCCTGACCCAAACAAAGCTTGCAATCTGAATCCTGCTCTCTACTGGCCTGAAGGCAAGACAAGAAGTTCTCCCATGGAATGCAATGCAGATATGGATTGCTCTGCCCCCCACCTGCAGTGAGACCTAAACCCTGCCAGCTCCCTTAAGGTTGCTCCTAGCTGCCATACCGATGTGGCCGGAAAATAAACTGTGAACGGGTTCATGACTCACACACCTCACAGCGCACACACTCACACGACCAATTTACAGACACACCTCCTTGAGTCACTGCCTTGGTAGGTCCTTGCTCCGTCTTTCCACTTCCGGATTCTCTCATGTTTGGACTGCACCTGAATCTCGAGTGTGTTCCGGGAGAATCCCACCATGCGTTCTTGTGTGCTGTGACTTTTGTGACTGATTGTGTTTCTTTATGTATTGAGGTGTTTATTTTAGACATCCATAAACTATGCCCCCTTGGCACAGAGTAGTGCCAAGGGATGATTCCAAGGGGGATCCCTTCTCCAAAATGTGTACATATTTTTCTCCCCAAACTAAGAAAGGGTGTGCTGTTTTGTGGCTGTGCCTCAGTCTCCCTGATCCTGTATTGTTTGTCTTTGTGTAATCTTGCATTAGGCTTTACTAAAACTTTAAGTTTGTTGATGCTGGGATGCTGGAACAATATTAATTAAGGTTTCATTCTCTTCTACCCTCAGCTATGTGGCTCTACACAGCCTAGACAGCGAGCTAAACAGAAAATGATCCAGGAGTCTGAAGAAGCTTTCAGAGCGTTTACTTGAACCATATTTCTTTTTTGTGAAACTGAAAAATAC
>JBAMHV010000024.1:3865153-3882717 GCA_037177535.1 Pseudomugil gertrudae
ATTGCGGATCTTGTTCTGATAAAAGTCTATCTTGGCAGCCTTTAGGCTGGATGTGAAAAGTGAGAGTAGTTGCCGGTTCTCAGACAGATCAGTGAGTTCTTTGGATTTACGCCACTTTCTCTCAGCCACCCTGAGTCCTGATCTGTGATGCCTTAGAACATCAGTAAGCCATGGGCTGGGAGGATTGTTTCTAGCTGGCTTTTGCCATCAGGGTGCATCAGGGTTCTTCAGGTGCAACACATGGTTAGAAATAGCTACAAGCAGCTAAGGTCACCAACCATCCAGCAGACCTTCAGCCCTGATCAGAAATTTCCCATAACCCATAAAGAAGCTTGTCTCTTATGTGACAATGGCATTTAACCAGCACTGGTCTGTCCAAGAAGCACAGTTTTGACCCACAAGGTGATATCTGCAAGAGCACCAGAAGTCTGGTACAAAGGCTTGCACTCATTCATGTTTAACATATTACGGCTATGTGCAGCCACTGCCTTCATTCCTTAGGGATCGGGAGATTTGTCAGGAGAATAGTGGAAATTATTTACACCTTAAATACCTATTTTACTGTAGTTAAGTACTTTTACTGCACCAAATTTTAATTTTAGCTGAGTATTTGTGAAGAAGAAGCTTGACTCTGAACTCTTCTACATCAGGCAACAATCAACTTTTTACTTTTCTTTCTTTTTTCACTGAGTTACGGAATAGCGGGTAGGAAATGCACTTGCCTGGAAGTTGCTGTAGAACTACAACAGAGCTCAAAGAGAGACCAAACTGCACCAAACATTCCCACCTGCCTCAAGCTGAACCTCTTCGTAGAAACAAGCTTTTTTATGCTACCTTTCAGGAAACAGCTGCCTTAGATACAATACCATCGAATAATTTCAAACCATGGAACATGGCACTGCTATATGTTTGGAAAGTGAACAAATGTACATATAATACATTTTTGGTGACACAGTGTTGCATTTAAATATCAAAGGCGCTAGCTCAGGTAGGGTCAGATGATGCAGTCACGCTCCTCTACCTGCATTGACTGAGACAAAGCTTCGGCTTTTTTGGCTTTGGAAAGCTGTTGAAAGTGTTTAGTTCACGATACTGTTACTGTATACAAAGGCATCCCCTTGAGGGGGCTACATTTGTTCATTTGTTAGATTTCTTTCCTGTTCAGCCTCCTGGTAACATTATTTGATTGTATTCTCCAGCGCATTGCACTGAGATAAAATACCACACTCGACATAGTTCAGTATCAATAAAACTGGTTTAACTTTTTTTAAATGCTTTCTGTAAAAGTGTTGCTGAATTGTTTCTGTCTTGAATGGTTTCATAATTGTCCTGGGTCTGCTTAGCTTAGTGCAGTCATTACTTGTGTTTATTGTGCTGTTGTGTGAATAACTGTGTGTGAGGCCCTTTGAGATGACTTTGTTGTGATCCTGGGCTTTATAAATAAAACTGAATTGAATTGAATTGAATTGTTTCCTGTTAGATCAGCCATGATTGTGTGAGCATGCACATTCCCACAGCACATTTGCTGCATCCAGTCCTGGTCCATTCACTGTATTGTTCAGATTTCAAAATGAATAATTTACTTCCCGTTGACTGTCCAATATCAGAATATCCTGCTTTCTATTTTTATCCATTATGTTGCATAAATAAATTAATATTTCTGCACACTGTTTTTGCAAATCAGCAGTTAATTATTAATGACCAGCAGCCTACACATGCCCCTTCAGACACACCAGTGATTGGATCTATGTCTACTTTATTTCCATAAGCAAATCTGAATATGCTTAAATGAACAACATACTTTTTATTCATTTTGAACAAACAAGGCTGTTTTTAACTGATGAATGTGTAGTGAGTCTCTTGTGTCAAGGAGGTCCATGTCGATCAAGTTAATGCCAAGACCTGTGAGTACTGAGACCATGACAAGAATAACTCCAAACCAGTTAATGTGGACCTTTGGGACCACAGGCAACCCACCTCACACTCTTACATCCATAGAAAAACATATATTTGTCTGTTTTCTTCCACGGTTGCCCTGCGTGGTCCATATGCATTTATTCACTGTAAGAAATGTGTTCAAATACAAAGTATTACAGAGTATTTACATCTAATAATGTTCTGTCTGCAAAAGAAAATGACTATGAAAGCCAACATTGGCTTATCCATCTTTAAACCCTCAAGCACTGGATGAAAAATGAATTGATGACAGGATATTAAATTAGCATTCAAGCTTGATAATGACAAAACAACCTATTTATTTAAAAACGATATTTATATAGAAAAACCTGCACATTATTTTATTTTCTTATTTTTATTTTATTTTTATTTTTAAAAAATGTAATGTTTTAATTTATTATTTTTATTTATTTTATTTTTTATTATTTTAAAATGTATATTTTTGACTCTGCCAGGACATTTTTCATTCCTTGATTCCACAGAAAGTAGAGGCATCACGTAGAGGCAAATCTTTGCCTTAATGGTTGATCTCCAGTCTACTCTAGTCAATCAGTGTGTTCCAGCCAAGCCCACTGTGCAGCATTTCTGAAGCATTGTGGTGCTCGATTTCCCAAAAATATGCAGCTGTTCTATTTTTAACACTTGCTGCTTGGAAACTTTGTCAGTCTAAAGCAGAGCAGATCCTTCCAGCCAGAAGTCATGAAAAGCAAACTGCAGCCGGTCAAATTCGAAACTAAAACACTTTGTATCAGTGATGTTTACAAGTATTTTTATGCTCAAGTCCAAGTCAAGTCGCAAGTCACTGCTCTATGTAATGAGCAACCTGCTGTGTGGCACCTGCTGTCTGATACTGCATTATAATATCCCAGGATTTTAACCCCTCAATGCCTGACCTAAGAAGAACTGGGCAAAAACATCCAATTCTTTACATATTTTTTAATGTGTACAAAAAGCCATCTGGACCCAAAAATATATTTTCTAAACTAATACAGCAGTTTATTGCATTTATTCCTGAATGGAGAGAAGAGCCGATATGCAGGAATCACCTGGTTGATCCAAATAACATCTTGTTGTCAGGTTCTATACAAGCCTCCTAATGACCCATTGTTATTATCACTCAGCTTTATGCAGCAGGTAAACATGTAAAACCTGCAGGACAATGGCTCAAGAGGTCCACAGTTTGTGATTTCTGCCCTGGTCCATCAGGAACATCTTATTTTTTAAAGAGCTTATAATAACTTAGATGAACACATTACATTTTAGAACTTTTAGAACTGAGTAAATATAATTATATATATATTGTTTTATTCAATTCAGGGTTGCACAGAACTGGGAACCTATCCCAGCAATTAGCAGGCGAGAGGCAAGGTACATCCTGGACATGTCACTAGTCTTTCTCAGTAATTTAATTAATTTGTGTCCAATACTTGCAGGCTTAATTACTTTACACCCCTAAATCAATAACAGTTTTAGGCTTTTTAAAAATCAGACCCAGTAATACCATGTAGTTAATAGTGGGTCTGATCCCAGTTTGATACCAGTTTAACATCATCAAGACAAGGTCACAGTTAATAGAAACTGTTCAGTAAGTGCATCTTTCTTCCACTGAAGTGAAGCCAATTTGACAAATAACAGCATCTTATTCTTTAGTTTAGGGGGATGTTTGTTCCCTTTGACTTGCCGTAGGGTAACCAGCCTGTTGCCCATGTTGGCGGGATTTCCATGTTCAGATCAGAGTTCCCAGCTTTGTGACAAATCTAGCAACCTTTCCGGATGTCATTGGAGACTTTTAAAGATGGACGTGAAAGCACATTGCTTTTATTTATTTCCAATGAGGTGCACATGCCCCTCCCACCTTCTGAAGAAGCAAGAGGCTCGGTCACACAGCGACAATCCCATCTCGCTCTCGCAGTCAGAAGAGGAGACCAGACTGAAATAGAAATGGTCTGAACCTGTCCTGGTTTACCGTCATATATGAATGTCTACTGATGAAGATTGTGAACAAAATATTTAAAAAGTGAGTACTGCGTGTTGTAAATGCCTATAAAAACATTATCATCACAGCTGGCAGCACAGGCACTAAGCCATCAGGGGATATAGAGTGTGCCTTTATACGTGACAGTTTACCTTAGAGGTGGAAGGTTGTACAGGTTTGTAAAACACCACACATCCCTACTATTGTTGTATACATATGTGAGTATAAAGCATGTGAGACGGGTCAGAATGGCCAAATCGTTTCCTGGTTAAACATTCAACACAAACTAACGCAAAGTGTTGCGAGATCGAGTGAACTGGAGAATCCAGCCACTGCAGAGCCTCTGCTCAAAATCAGTGTAGTTCAGGAGGAAAGGTAGATGTCTGTCAGTTTAAGAGTTGGTGGTTTGATTCCCAACTACAGGCCAAAGTGTCATTGGGCAAGAGACTGACTCCCACATTACCTCCTTATGCGTCTATCTGAATGTGAGCAAAACACTTAGTATATGAAATGTAGAAGTGCTATGTGAATGTGTGAATGTGACATGTAGTGTTAAAGCGCTTTGAGTGGTCAGGATGACTAGAAAAGTGCTATATAAGTGCAGTCCATTTACCATTAACAGCATGCCAGGCACAGCGGCTCCACTTCATGACGCTCCACTTTCGTAATGCTTCCACTTTTGTGACGCTCCTAATTTCAGTCAAACTGAGGGGTAATGCTGTAACTCATGCGAGGAAGAAAACAGTATCACCGTGTTTGTAGCACTTTAAAGTGGCACTACACACTTTGGCTGATATTTCAGACCTTAGGCCCCCCTAACAAAGACTAAATCAGTATCGTCTTCCATCCAGTCCTTTCTTTTCATGGACTGCATGTCCAAAATGAACAACATGTAAATAGTGTCACAGAGCAAAATACTGCTGTAAAAAGCTGGAACCCAATACTGTGAAGACAAAGTTCTATTCTGTTCTATAAAATAGAATAGAAAAGATAAAGTGTAGTTTCCTACCTATGCTGGAAGGAACGTGCATAATGAATGTCAGTATGCCATCAAAATGAGTCAGAAGCATCAGTAGTAGAAAGATATAATACCAAACAAGTGTTTGAATTGGAGGTGGAGTACTGTAAAAAACATAATATCGTGTTAGCATGCTACAATATGAATTTATGAAGTCTGGGTTGTTACAGTAGCTAAACATTTACTTCTTTGTTTTGTGGGACTGCTAGCTTAACTAACCTGTCTGCAAACGGCTGTTTACTGCAGGAGGAAGAACATTGTTTTCCAAGCTGTAACTACTCAGAAAAAGCCCCAGAAAAACTCATGAGAACGTGTTAACTATCTGACACATGTGAAGTAAATATCTTCATTACTGCTGTTACTCACGTTGTGAGTTTTCCTAAGTAGTAACAACTGTTTTCATCTGTTGAGCCCCTTTTAAGTAAGTTTTAGCTTGACTGTCAGACAAGAAGAACGGGTTAATCATTACAGCATCATTTATGCTCTACAGCAAATCCATAGAAATAACTGTTTTTTTATCTTCTTTATCCTTTATGTGCAAATTCCAGTCCATTTTCAGAGAGATTGCAGTTGCAAATCCTGATGCATTTAAGAGCGGCTGCTGCCACAAGCCATGACGGCGGTGTTACGAAGTACAGCTCACTTTCTACCGGAACTTAAGCAGTATATGTGAGCTTTTTTTCTCTTAATGAAAATTTGTTTTTATAATCTCCATCCATGTTGGGTATTGTTCTAACTTTGACTGTGAACTTTGAACTCTGCTCTGCCCTCTAGTGGATATATTGACAAACAACTATGTCAGCATAAAGGATGCATGGGAGTACAGAGACAGTGATGTTTGACTAAGTTTCAAAAGAACATATCTATTTATGTACAGTACTGTACACAAACAAGTTGTGTTTCTGGTACCCCTGGAATTGCGTAATTTGATAACAGCGAGCCTGAAAATGTTGATAAACCTCTCAAATATTGCTAAAACATTTTTTATGTTTCAATGAGGTGGTTTTTCAGATGTGTCTTTATGACAATATATTGCAAACCTGTAATAAAACACTGCATTCACACATCACCAGACATCATGTAGTGAGCACATGATAAGCTTATTTTAAGTCAAGAGGACTTCTGGCACAACACCAACAGCCAGAATGGTAACAGATAATGTTTTATACACCCTTCCTTCTCAAAGTGAGGCTTCACTGGACAAAAATTGCATCTTATGTGTAAAACACTATTGAATGGAAATGGCTTTGGCTTTAATTTAGCAAAAAACTGTAATGGAAACGTGACTGCAGACTGGTCATAGCTTGTGCAAACTTTATTGGGAATACACAGTGGTGAGGTGGTTATATCTGCAGGATAATTCCTGGTTCAAAACTTACCTGGAGCCTTTTTATGTAAAGCTCTCATTGTCTCCCCATGGGACCGTCTTCCTGGTCAGTGGACTTGCAGTCAACAAGAGATTTCACCCTCAGTGTGAGTGAAATTTATTTGATATGTGTCACTATGTTGTATGTTATTAAAACTCCAGGATGAGTTATTCCCACTCAGTAAGCTCCTGTTACATGATGTAGAAGAAAAATGTTAAAAAAAAATAATACATGGTTAAGTTGCCATAAAGGTGAGGCCTCATCTGCAGTCTTTCAAGGGCAGCCGTTTGGCATTGATGATGCATGCTGTGTCTCACCTAGAAGGCATAGAACATAATCAGCAATATTCTTTTTTAATCAAGACCAACAGCATGAATTAATTCCACACCACAATTCTTACTGTTTCCCAAAGCACAGATCATTAAAACAGCTTCATTTTTTTCCCAGTAAAAACCACCATGAAGAACAAAGTAGTAGATGTTACCTGATTGCTTTTGGCTGTTTAGGAAGTTTTTCCACTTTCATGTTGTTTTTTTTAACTTCAGTTGACTGCAGGCCTTAAATTGAGGTCAGTTATGCATCTTTCTGTTGGGAAGGTAAGCAACATAAATAGTTTAATACAAGTGTAATGTGCAACACAAAAAGGTGTATGCTATGGGTCAGTATTTTGACAGAAAGCAATGCACCACCGTCAGTTCATCTCTGTGCCATATAGCGCTGCATGCATGTGTAGCTCATGCCCAGCTCAATCATAAATGAAAGTGACTTTGAGTGCAAGCAAACAAACAAAGCTTAAGTGAATCAGTAAGGCAGAAAGAGGCATGTGGCAGGCAGGCAGGTGATGGATGGTGGCGCTTAGGAGCCATGACTTTTGGGTAAGTGACAATGACACACATAAAGGCCACCATTACCCATTTTAAGATGCGGTTAAAGTCCTTATCGACCCGCCCGCCTCACTTGCCAATATGCCAGAGCATCACGCCAGCTGGAGTTAGATGGCAGGCAGGGAGTGATTTGCATTGACGAGAGCCAACGTGTCCCCTGTCTATAACACACACACACACACTAACACACTTTATAGATAGTCAAGTTTCTTATGTGAGCTTTAGCCAAAACAGAAAAAAAGACCAATAACAGAAACTGGCTGATGGATTCCAAAAGCTGCACTTTGCAATTCGTTACAAATGCACTTCAGAGTGAAAGTGTGCCGCAGAGTCAAATTAATACCTGACACCAATTCGGTCGAGTACACTTTCTTCCATATCCCCTAACGCTGCCAGACACTCACTTGTGGCGAATAATTGCATGAAATTACAGCCTCTTCCACACTTAACAATCCGCGCTCACGCTAAGTTTAAACATCACATGACACATCAGCGCTTCCAGCAACTGATGTCGGTTTTTTTCACGCCACATCTGCTCATACAAGCTTTCATCCATCAAACACTTGATAATAGGGGATGTTTCAATCAGAAGTTGACACACACACACACACACACACCTGTCCTGTATTTCTACATTTTTAAAAGAGTCGAATCTCTGGGGATCGTGGTAGCATGACGGGAAAATGACCGGCTCACTTCCTTTTTTAAAGAAAATCCTAGGAAGCAGAATTGAGAATCAACCTGAGCTGTTCCAGCGTGTTTAAACACTCTTTCCGGACTAAAACGTATTTTCATAAACAAGCTGGTTGGTTGCTCAATGATCATGCACATCTTATTTTATACTCTGACAGCTGTCAGAATATTGCAAGCAGCTTAGTTCCAAAAATATAACACAGATAGTCTTTTTACATTTCAGGGTGTGCGTGAAGAAACATACACACACAGTACTGTGCACAAGTTTGAAGCTGCCCTTCATTTCTTTATATAGTGACGGGAAGAGAAAATAGGAGCAGCAATTTAATGAAAGGAATCAGAAATACAGTGTAAAAGGCAAAAGCAGAGATTTTCCTACTGTTCTAAAATACCTGAAAGCTTGTTCTTCAACACATCCTTTAGACAAGCTCTCTTTTAACTTCCCTGAGTAGTGTTTAGGAATAGCTCTTCTAGCTTCTTGAACGGCTTTCTAAGCTCTTCTTTGGATGCTGGCTTTTATTCTGTTTCTGTCAAGATAATCCCACGCTGCCACGGAGGTTGAGGTCCAGGCTCTGGGGAGGATTCACCTTCATCAGACCTGTTGCTGCTGATTTTATTCTCTTCTTTTTGTTTTCATTAAGGATGATTTCTGAAACGTTACTAAACCACGGAGACGTAAGGCTTTAGAAAACAGGAAATATTAGCAAATTCCAGGTGTTGTGTTGGGTCTTTAAAAATCTGAGTATTTCTTAAGAATCACTTGACCTGCTGTAATTAAGCTCCAGTACTGGTGGCGGTGCAATAGGTTATTATACTGCGTGTTTATCATTTTCTTCTCATTTGTTATGATTCTTCTGCAGAATTAATATTTATATGGTGAATCAGAATATTTTATCCAATCATCATAAAACTTCATCAGCATTAGTTGCTGTTTTTTATTTGATTTTTTTCTGTAAATTGTAATTAGATTGCATGTAATAATGCAAATAATGTGTAATTAATGTCACTACTTCTTCCTTTACTTTCCTGTTTTCTTTTTGTACCATAGCTACATGGAGCATACCCGTAATGGACTGGTGACCTGACTGGTGCACCCAGGGTGCGCCCCGCCTCTGGCTTATCATTTCGCCCACTTACAATAATATGTTGCTGTATTTGTTGGTGGGATTCATGCATTTTTGTGTGTTTGTTTATAAGTTGATGCTCCTGATGAGTGTCGGCTTTGTTTTCCTTGCAGAAAGACAAATCAGGTGCTACAGGAAACTGGGATTAGCGCCACGGCTAAATGGTGTAGCGATGTTTAGAAAACAACCTACAGTACATTGTTTTCCTTGTACAGCTGTTGCTTTCTATCTGCCGTATCTTTATATCCTTTTTCCTCTCTTCATTCTCCTTCTTTCTCTCACTCTCTTTAGTCTTCTGCCGCTATGAAGTGGCTGATATGGTCAGGTATAATGAGTGGAAAGCAGCAAACACATACATCTCTGATAAGGCTTCATTAAGCCTGGTTTACTGTTGTTAAAGAGCATTTCAAAATATATTGAAGGTTTACTAAAATATATCTCCTGTGAAGCAAAATTTTAATAAATGAAATAAGATTTAATTAAATATTGTTGCACTGTTATGTAGTGCACAACTTCAGTTTAATAAGGCTTTTTAAGGGCCACTGTGACAAATCACAATTATTTCTTGATGAAATATTTAAAAAATAACTCCTGCAGACTATTAGGTAGATAATTGAGCAGTGTTTGAGAACCGACTGCTTGATGTATGAGTTTTAACACTGAACTTCTAATGAATTATCCTTGATTAACAGTGAATAGCTGCAAAATGGGACCCAACATTAGACTAGTATTATGAACATCATTCACAATTTTAGAAACGCCTCAAGTAAAAATCATCCTCGTCTACGCAGTTATCATGAAGCTGCTGAGTCAGACCAGGAGAGCTCTCCCATTTTGTGTTAATCATCACATTTATTGCATATTTTAGTGAATATTTCCATACTGCACGCAGCCAGACAATGTTAATCACATACAAATTTAAGGTTGTAAAACCTGTAAATGTAACATGCTATGGTATTGCCCTTTCGTTCCTCAAAATGCAGCCATTCTCACCTTTTTCTAGAATTAATTGTGTCCCCAAAGTCATGTACAGGCACTCCTATCTGCCTAAAAATGAGTGGGACTGGTTCTAAAAGCCTATAGTCATGACTGCAGTGGAGATGAAATGGATAAAGACTATGAATAGAGATTGCAATCCCCCCAAGCGTGAGCCTGACATGCAGATACAGGGTGCTCAGAGAAAATCCATAAATGCAAATGGTGTTTTGGATGTGCTGCGGTGGCTGTAGGACACGGGGAACTTCATATTACAGCTCAACGAGCTCATTGGTTCATGAAGAGCCGAGTGAGAGCTGCATCGATTTCTGGCAAACGCCTTAATGTTGATCTCCTTTTTCTGGGGCTTCATTTAATTTATTTATTTGTTTCTCTGCTGGCTTGTCATGTCTTCTCACTGATGCAAATCTGGCTATTGTTGTGCACAAGAAGTTAGCAGGAATTTACATACTAATGGGGGGAAATTCTGGATATAATCATACCTTGGTGTTTCACTTTTCTGTCACAACCAGCAGGAGGAAAATATTACACCTCTAAACAAGATGACTCATCCTTTGCAGTCCCTCGTGAACAAAAATAATGTATCAAATTCTTTGTGTATTATTAGAAATAATAAGCTCAGTGTGAGTGCTGGATTCTCTGTTTTGTCTTTGTCATCTAAAGTTGTGAATTAGAAAGTACATCCACCTTCTGTTGCTGCCATTAGTCCGTAGGATTTAAAGTCATTTCCACAATAATAACGCCACAGAATGAGTCCATCTTCTCAGAAATAAATATCCCAGTGACTTCACCCTAGATCAGACCATGCAATGCTGAAAGAAACTGCCAAAAATCCAAAGCTACATCTCAGACTCCACAGGTCTCAGTTAGCGTGTTAAAGTTTACAACAGTACGATTTACAAAAAAAAGACCAAACAGGTTTTTTGTCAGGGTTGCAGGAGAAAACCTGCAAAGATGGAGAAAGCAAGGATCACGGTTTCATGCAAGACATTGTGCTTTGTCAGCTTTGATTGGCTGCTGCAGAAATGCTGATGGCCTTGTTGTTCGTAATATCTGTTGTTTGAAGTCTTACTTGTGAATCATTGTCTTAGAAGGTTTTAATGAAGGAAGCGTCACAGAACTCGCCATATTTGTATTTTTATTTCTTTTGGCATGTTTTTTTTCTTTTAATGTACTACTACTGTTTTTGCCATCCAGTTGGTTCTACTGCAAGGGGACACTACTGGTTTTTATATTTTTCTTTATATGTAGTATGTATTTCAGGTGATCACCTCATCAGTACCTTTAGAAAGATGTTTATTTGTGTTGGAGCTGTAATAGACCTGAGATGGAATGATGTAGAAATGCTAAATGGTGCTGATTACATCTATCTACCTATACATATTCCTCTAATTAATTGTCATTGGCTGCTTTTCCATTACACTGGCAACCTGTCCAGGGTGTACGCCGCCCCTTGTCCGATGATCCGATGATTGCTGGGCTAGGCTCCAGCTATCGGTGGCCTTGAACTGGAATAAGTGGTACATATAATGGATGGAGGCTTTTTCCATTACACCTTATTGCGCAAAACCTAAATACCATAATAAAAATCTAGCATTGTAAACACCCTCATGTGAAAAAAAGCTCTTATACTTTTTCTCATGAGGTGGTTTTTCAGATGCTTTGGTGTCTGATAAAATCTATACAATATGTCCTGATACGTAAAACACTTTGCAGTGAAAGAAAAGGCTTTTTTTTATTAAATGTACATGGAATTATTTGAACAACTTTCCACCTCCCACAGAGCTCAAGGCCTGCAGAGGCCGTCCCAGCACTCGGCTATGTGGTAGATAAATAAACGAAAACTTCAATACATTGTGTTCTTTTTACCCACAGTGATAGCATGACACAGAGACACATCGCCTGGTGGAAAATCTATACATGCAAATGATGCTCTGTTCATTGTGGTTGCTACTGAGCGAGGTGGGGGGGGAGGAGGGGTGTTTAAATCAAAGTACGATATGCTAACTGGCTGATGCACCATTCAGTGGCTTTCACATTGATTTCTGGAATATCTCATTGTAGATGCTGATGATCTCATTCCAGTGTGTTCTTAAGGAAACTGGTGTGTATTTTCATCCCTGTAGCAGCTTGCAGAAATCTAATCCTGACATTTCACGAGCCCCAAAAGAGCACCCGATAGAAATAAGTAGACAACATACGTGTCAGAAAAGGGCAACATAAATCCTCAGAAGCAATATGAAGACAACTTCCATTCATGCTGTATGCGTCGTGTTTCACCATGTCCTGAGTTCTCCTTATGTTTGTTTCTATAAATGTAACAATGTGGACCTGGACCGAAAGCTGATGGGCTTCTTTTGTGTGTGTGTGTGTGTGTGTGTTAGTCAGACCCCGTCTTCGGGGTTATCCTCATCCTCACCTTATTCAGTTCAGTTCAAAGGCTTCATTGTCAGACGCAGAATAACAGGTCACTCCATGCAAAGCAATTCTTTCCCTGCAGTCTCCCTTTATGGCTGTCACATCAAAAGAAAGGCTGAAAAAAACAGTGAAACATCTCAAAATCCAGTCACAGGATGGATCTATATGAAATGGTACAGCCTCACAACTTTGAAAGTAGCTTCTACAAAAATGAGAAAGAAGTGATGAGGATGAAATGATGAAGTTCTCGAATCAGTGGTTACAGAAAGGAGCTGTGATGTACCAGTGATCTGCAGCATGCAGTCTTTATTAGAATGAATAGGATTCAACATAAGTGTCTTTACATTTGTTTAAATGTGAAACACGCTGGAATTAATTGTAAAATATTATTAACAGCACATATGAGATTATGATACAATGAGCAGGATGTGGAACAATGAACTCAGTGAAACAATCACCCAATTAAAAGCCTTATGTGGACGCAACCACCGTGGTGTCATCCACTGATTTATTAACTGCCTCACTGCACTATTGATCATATTTGTAAAAAAATTATATATATTTAAATCTGAGAGTACTTTTATACCCAGTTATGTTGGTAGTATGTTGCCAGTTAACCTAAATAGTTATCAAATTCTCCTCAATTTGTATTTATGTGTGCCAGCTCTTTGCTGTCCCAGTTCCAGCATGCTGCCATCACATTTATAGTGAGCTACTGTTTTCCATGCCGTGTTAAATGTGTGTTTTTATTTACATTTCACGCACATTTTGTTAGAACTGGGGTTGTGCCATACTCGTAATTGTTGCCTCTGTTAATTCAGTGGGCTGCAGTACTGAGGGTAAAGCCCTCAATGAGAACAAAAAGACACGTGAGTGGGCTGTAGGGGAGTGTTGCATTGTCTCCTGTAAAATGTATTAATTAGGCTGAACTAATTCATACATACTAATTAGAACATGAAAACACATAGGCTCATCTTACAAGAGAAATAATGCTATATCTATGTAGGCAAACTACAACCAGTGTGTCACGATATAAAAGCTCCCAATATATTCACAAAGCAAATAAAAAATCATTGAATGTTATTTCTGCTGCCTAGTACAACCCCCCCCCCCTCTCTCTCTCTCAGCTGGCCTTACATATATGTTTGCTTGCATCTTTTCTTACAGCAACATATTTCGTTTGCATGCAAAATTAGCCACAGGATGCAAAGCTGATGAGTTTGTGCACTTCATCCATCACTGTGTCATTATGAGGATCTAAGCAACAGGAGCACTGAGGTAGGCAGGCTGCTGGCAGGCTCTCTGGTGAGTCCACATGCCTGGCTGTGACTTTCTGTGGTGATTTTAAAACACATTTACTTTTTGTTTACACGATGCACCAACTCATTGTCAGAATGTGTGAAAATAAGCAGTATTTCATCCACATTAGTTTGCAAATGCAGCAAAGATTTGACATTTTTCCAAATAGAGATCTCTGCAAAAAAGAAATAGGCATCTATCAATCAAGTTAAGCCCCTTTTAATCAATAGAAGACTTTCAGTTTGCATGTTAATATGATTGTTAGTTGCTAAGCCTCCCTTTGTAACATTTTCTTTTCAAATTCCACCAAAGTAACTAGACACCAATTTAATGACTAACTAATTCAAAGACAAGAGAGTTGCCAATATAGCTCTTATGAGGGCAGGAACTGTGTGTAAGCCTTGCAGTCAAGTGGAAGACAACTCGCTTGCTACCTCCCACTCACAGCTGTACTGCCACTGTCAAAGAGACTGGTACAGCATGCTTACTCTGCCACTTCTGACTTCCTGTCTGAGTGATCATCATGTGCAAATATAGCTCAAATCACAGCAGTTTTTCTTTCATTTAGGTGAAGTGTTTTTGTTGTTACAAGTTTGTCTTAGATGATGCTGAGCTTGAAGATCAGTGCAAAGACACATGGGGACGGTGCAGTAGCCGACCACAACAATGAGGACAGCTTTTTAAAGAGAACTTTGTGTCAAACACTAAGAGGAGAAGAAACACCACACTGATATGGTGCTATGCTGTAGTTTTAAATGAGATGCAAGTCATTGTACAGGTTTTCCTTAAGCATTACAAGAAATCAGCTTTACAAATGCTCCACTCATGACAGAAAATCTTTTCTTGATCACAAAGAAACATTTTAGACAACTTTGTGATTGAAGAATAACCACTGATTGAAAAATAACACCCACTTCCATCCTGCAGAGGATTCTTACTTTTACATCTGTGTGCATCATTTCATCTGACATATATGGTCCTTATTGTTTAACGTAAGCAGGGTGGGGGGGTGTTTTTCCAGAATAATTCAAACTTCCCTACATCACTCGAATAGGCTCATTTTATGGGTTTCCCTGATTGTGTGCACATAACTGAAGTGGCTGACAAAATATATTAAAATGCCTTTCAAGACTTTGAGAAAATCACTTAAGATCAGACAGATATATGTACAGTATATTACATCCCCCTTTACTTATTTTATCCCTTTGATATTATGTTAAAAATATTTTTTGTTGAGAATTAAATTACTACAAAACGTTTTTCATCTGCACCTTATTTTTTAATATAAGAATTGACTGATTGATTAAACAAAATATAACTGTGATGAGTTTATACTGTCCAAACACATTATTAGTTCATTCAGTAAAACATATTGTTCAATTCAATTTTATTTATATAGCTCAGTATTGCAACAAAGTCGTCTCAAAGGGCTTCACACTGAGTTAATTGATTGATTGATTTTGAGCAATAGAAGAAAACAAATTGTATAAACTCTTCACAGTGTAAAAAAAAGAAAGAAGCTAAAAGAAAAAGAAAAATAAATGCTTAGGCAGCATGCCCAATATGTTTACATCTAATAATCATAATAATCTTATTAACTTAATTACACAACAGCAGACATAGTAATGACTATACTAAACTAAGCAGACCCAAGGCATCCCTGTCCTTAGATCCTCCTTCTCGGTAAGAAAAAACTCATAAAAAAAACACAGTTGTGGGAAATTTTTTTTTTAACATTTAAATAAAAAAAATGGTTTAAAAATGAACCACCAAATCTCCATAAAAGTTCCATGTTTAAGCACTAATGTTGGTAAAAAATATAAGTTTTAATATGTTTGAAATTATCTATCTGACTGTCAGCCCTATCATATTAGTTTATTTGTTACTTCTTGGCAAACATTGTAACCTCTCTCCACTCTGCCAGAAAGTAGCAAACAAGCTAAAGTATTTTGCTTGACACGCAGTCAAACAGAATAATAGCTTTTTCTCTACGAGCTTGACAGTCTTAATATTTGTATGTTTGCTTGTTTTGCTGTAAATCCATCAGGTAGCAAACAAGCTAACACATGACCAGCTATGTAGTCACCTTATTAGTTATTGTTTCCTCTCAAAATTCCACACAAAGGCTAAATGTTGTCAAAGTAATGAAAAATGATGAAAGACAGAGTTTTAAGAGGTTTTCATAGACATAAATGGCAGCTGAATGCAAACAGATGGAAATAGCATTGATCGTATTTGGGCATTGAGTGTTGCTAAGCTAAAACAGTTTCTGTAATATGAAATTATTGTTTGGAATTTTGACCAAAAAACAGCAATAATAAACCACATGCACACGTGATGGTAGTCGCCAAGTTTTTTTTATTATAACAACTATTTGCTAAAACCTAGCCATGGCGCCAAGCCTTTGTCCTCATTGGAATGCTAAAATAGCTGTCTCCACATTTACAGAAGTCCCTGTAAGCGGGTGTATGGTCAGATTTAATTTTCATCATGTCAGAAAAACAAGTACACCCAAAGTGAAACTGTGTCCTGTTGTGTTATTGTAGTTCCTGCGTTCGACTGTGGAAACGTGTCAAAAGCAGTAAAATCGAGTCGAGTCAAGCTCTTCATTGCTAAAGGAAATGCGTTCAAGAGACAGTGAAACACCACAGACAGGTCAGTAGTCAATCACAGAGACTCTGAAGCAAGAAAAGGTGTTGTTTCATAAGGGCATCAGGAGCCCTAGCTGTCTTCCTTCTATGGTTTTGGAGTACAATATCCAGCATCTCCACACAGCTGACCAATCATGACCCACAATAAAAGTAAATGTCAGACTGTCAATCTATTGGCTTGTTTTTACCAAAAAACACAAATGCCACAGAACTGAGATGTTGATGTGCAATAGGCTACAATGTCTTTAAAATTATTTTTTATATATTTTAAGTGAATTTCAGCTATATTAAAATCATGGAATAAGAAATGGTAAACATCTCCACATGCTGATCTTAATGAAAGTCAAAATATGGCTGATGAAGATGCATGGGCAACCTGCAACATCATGCGTTTACACATCACCTAAAATTTGTATAATTATTCTATTATTCTACTTACACAGAAATCACCCTGATCTCTGAGCGACAGTTTTCAAGCTAAAAAACTAGATTAAAGCCGACTTTAATGACAGATGCAATTAACAGCTGCAGCAACAGCTTAAAAGAACAAACAACTAGGAATAAATTTGCCTCTGAACAAGTGCTCGTATGATTAATACCCACTAAAGCAGTGTCTATGCAAGTAACACCTTCAGGAAAAACTTTATATATATTTAAAAAGAAAAACATCACAGAAGGCTGAACCTGTTATCGACTGAGGTGCCTACACAGAAACTGAGTGAGGTTTAATTCCACTTAATGGGTTTTGTAGTTAGATCAGACTTTAAATGTGTTTTTATTAATGTTTTGTATTAAAAAGACACTTTGAACTTTTGCTGACCACTATTATGACATCACGTTCTTATTTTCTGGCCTCAGTAAAGGATTAATATAATAAAGTGACTTTGGTAAGAAAGAATAAAACTGTTGTTTCATAGTAAATAAGAAAATGTTTTATTCATTCGACTGCTACTTTTCCAAAATCTTGCAACGTTTTAAGTCATTTATATCAGATTCTCTTCATAATAGTGATATTAGATTCCTGATAGTATTGGTTTCAACAATAATAATGATATAAAAATATCAGGATCGTGGAGAGTCGGACAAAGAAGAAAAGATCCCAAGCAAAACCAGCTAAGTATGTTGAAAACACAGCTTTATTTCACACACACTCAGCACAAAGCAAAATCAAACAAAGGTTATG
>JBAMHV010000024.1:3945733-3962862 GCA_037177535.1 Pseudomugil gertrudae
CGCTAAATCCTCATTTAAATAGGCGTGTCTCCGACACTTTGCACCCGCAGTCCTTTGCGTCAGCAATCTTGATAAATAGCGTGCTAACCACGATCCCGCCCTACACGCTAAATTCTAGGCTCCACACGCAAATTAGTACGCGCAAATTGAGATCTTAGTAAATCTGGCCCTTAGTGTATCAAGGGTCCCATAGGGATCATAAACATGGGGGCGCTATAGAGGCCTTTTTTTCCGACCGTGATAATTTGCATGTGTCCATTAAATAGACCCTAGCCTGGACCACTGTGCCAAATTTCATGAGATTTGGTTAATGTTCACTAGGAGTAATGGCTCCAATAAAATGCTCCAAATCATTAATTAGTTAATCAATTATTATTCATCGCAGAAATACCAAAGTCTAGTTCAGTGCCGTCATCATATGTAACTGTCCAGAAAGTTAGGAGATGGGGCAAAAACTTTTTGAGTTATTGCATTCACAAACTTAATGCTTAATTTATTAATTACTTAATTAATATTCATCACAGATGATTACTAGTTAGGTAGTTATCCATCTTTGGTCAAACTTGTTCACTAGTAAGATCAACATTGGGATTTACAAATTAAATAATAAGCTTTTTAGTCTTTACTAGATCACTAGTTATAAATTTGAGCTCCCACTGGTAATTTAGTGCACACAATTGCTGCTCACAAGTTAACTAGAAGTAGAACCAGTGATGACTAGCTAACATGTCAGATATTATGCAGCTTACTAGTTGACTAGTAAAAAATAGTAGTCAACTAGTTTGGTCCAAAGGCCTACTGGTGCATTAAAAATCTGAGTATTTATAAATTCCATCCTACTATTATGGCAAGTTGCCTTTCTAGCACATCTGTTCAAAACAGTTGTACAAAAGTGTCACTTGCTGCTGAAAAATAGAAGTTAGATATGTTCTACTAGTCTTTAAAAATGCTCATTAAATGTGAGCACATGTTAACTAATTTGTGCATAGTGACTAAAACTTTTGTGTGATATGATATCAAGGATATGGAATAAATACTCAAATGGCTTGCCATACACCTGCACCAGGCTCTACCACGGACACACCCACTCCAGCCAGGCCTCAGCGCAGTCAATCTCCAGATTACTAATCGTTCACACCAGCAACCAGTTCCCTCCCTGGATTTCTATACCTCAGCTAAATTCTCTTTCTCTCTCTCCAATTTTTTTCACAATTGCACAATTTACCACAATTGCATTATTGCTGAGACGTGCCTTATTGATCCTGTTTATCAATAAATCCTTGAATCCATTCTCTCTTTCTGAGGGGTACTTCGTCACACCTGGAGATCTATTCCTCAAGACTAGTTAAAGAACTTGCCTAAAGTCCAAATTGTTTAGGAATTTGCATTTTATACTTTCATTCATGCTAGCACTACATTTCTTTTCTTCTGTGTATTATATCAAAAGATGTTTGGCACAAGACTCAACACAGAACTGTAAGTTTGTGTACGTGCACGTCACATATTTTATTGATAGATGTTCAGACAGTTGTCTCCAAACCTGCATGGAGGAAAAAATACTTCATGTTCTCATTTGCAAGGAGCTCAGAAGCTGCAGAACAGTGACTAGTGTGTGAATCTCTGTCTCCTTTCCTCCCTCCTCTGTTTTATATTAGCATGCAGCTGCAGCACATTAATGCCAAATGCAAATATTGACACACTGGAAAACCGATTCGCAGCTGAATGAATGAAAGATTGACAAAACCTTTCAATAACTATTATCTGCTAGACCTACTTTTAGCTTAAAAGCCTAACAGTCTCCCAACCCTTCCCGTTTTTGGCCAGCATGTTAAAATGAAGAGAAATTAGGTGCATGGCAATGCCTCTGTGATAATGTGTGGTAAAATACACACAGTAGAGTAGCTTAAGAAAAAGCTTAAACAAAGCTTTAACAGTGAAATGCAGTGACATGTTTAGTTACACCACAAGATTTTATTTCGTCTTTGTGCAGATGTAGTTGTGTGGTTTGTGGTCCGATGTGGGGGTTCTGACTGCCTGAATATGTATCAGGCTCTGATTGGTCCAGTTATGTTCAGGTTGCGTTTAATGTTGTTTCACTGATGAGGCTAATGAGTTTGCTCTAATGGCTTTTCCTGATGGTTCACGAGGTTAAAATTGGATTTTATTTGAAGCCTATTATTAGCTAATCATTTTAACCTTTCTGACCAACACGTTTACTCTGTGAACGTTATTAGTGTTATCCTGCTGCTTTTTTTTTGTGGCTGCTTATTAATTGATCAGATTACTTTCGGTTTTTCTTCTCGCCCTTCTATGGTCTGTTGAGGTCAACCTAATTTTAAATTAGGCCAATTACCCGCTTGATGGTTAAGGTCTGGCGAGAATTTCACAGATCTCTTTCAGATGGGGTCCAAACATTTGTAAAATCTCCCGAAGGAGAAGGCAGTTCCCCAGCTTGGTCCTCAGATCTTGTCCTGGGGGTTGAAAAGATCCTGGCTCTACTCTCTGTTCCAATTTAAATTTTGCACATCTAATGTCTAAGGCAGGTTTATAGGTCTATCTCTGGCATAACTAGGTGAAACCTCAGCTGGCTCACTATCTTTTGGCTCTCCACACACAAGAACAGGGTAAAATCATTTAAAATGTAATTTCGCCCCAGCTCTGAGCTTACTGCGCCTACAAAACACAGGACTGCATTTAAATGTACCTGGCACAGAAAACTTGAATTGGAGAACCTCTCTTTCACTATACCCTCAAGCAGACATGAGTGATTTGAGGACCTCAGGGGGTCTTGAGATGAATCAGTTTAAGAAGCTGGCTCAAACTACAATTATGCCTGAAGCTGGAGCTCTGGGAGTTGAGGCAGCCGCAGACACAGTCTTTGAGAAGTGAAGTCAAGTTTGTCATGCAGTCTGGTGGATCCTCTTGTACTACTGAAAGCACACTAATGTGCAACAACTGAAACAGTAGTGAATGTTAAAAACTCTAGGAGACTTTAAAGATGACTTTTCTGAAGGACGAGGGCTGGGGGAAATGAGCCGGTTAAGAGGTGCTACTCCCTTGTTGTAAACATAAAGGTCATTAAAAAGAGCAGTACTAAACAGCAGATTGTGTGTCAGCGATGGCGTTGCAACATTCAGTGCAGTTAGAAAACATGCATAACAATTTCCAGTACCAGGTAATGAAGTAAATATAGAACTTTTTAAACTTACCTCATATAAAAACATGCTGGTTTTGACACATATAAACCAACAAGCATAGAGTTCCCAGCAAGTTACTACAAAGACGATAAAAATATTGGTGAGGGACATCTAAGAGCAAAAATTGGAATAGATCAGTGCATCAGGTATGCTGAGCTTTCCTCTGTTGTGTCAGTAAGTATTGGCCATGTTTACTCAGTAGAAGCAGAAAAAGCTCATCATTTATGCGCTTGCTCCAGTGGTTAACATGAATAAATATGTCGTTTCTGCAAGAACGTTCTTAGTATTTGAGATTTTTTGTTCATTTCCATCAATTTTTAAAGGAAAAATGTCAAAATATGTCAAAACTAACTTTATTATTAATTATTTATATATATGCATTTAGTGCTGTGGCTATTAAAATGTTTAACCCATTTAATTGTATGATTTTCTGCAAATATTAATTAATCCCATTGCTATGAGCTAAATGAAATAGTTATTAAAAATCTTATATGTAACTTATAAAATGTAAAAACTGAAGAGTTAACAGCAGAATTCTCTTTACTCAGCAGCAGTTAAAATGTTTCCTAAAAATTTCACTTTTATTTTAATTAGGAAAGAAAGTCTAAATTTCAGGATTTAATGGTAGAAAGGCAACAACTCAGCAGCATAAATGTCAACACTCGGTGAAGATCCTTTCCTTCTAAAAAAAGAGAGGAAACATACACTGTCTGGCCAAAGAAACACAAAATATAGGTTATGCTCTCTAACGTTTGTTTGGACCACCTTTAGCTTTGCCTACAGCATGCATTCGCTGTCACAATGTCACAAGATTTATTTCCATCCAGCGTTACATTAATGTGTCCCCAAGGTGTTGCAGTGATCATGGTAGTGTCTGACATCCAGCACATCGCAAAGATTCTTATTGGGGTTAAGGTCTGGACTCTGTGGTAGCCAATCCATGTGTGAAAATGATGTCTCATGCTTCCTGAACCAGTCTTTCACAAACTGAGCCTGATGAATCCCGGCTTTGTCATCTTGGAATATGCCCATGTCAACCTGGTCGTTCAGGATATGCAGGTATCAGCTGACCTCGTTCTTTGAGCACATTGCTCCACAAGCCCCACAGGCTGGTACAGTAGACATGATGGTCACTTCATCTGCCTCTCTGATGCACCATCACTCTGGAACAGGGTAAATCTGGATTCCTCAGACCACATGAGCTTCTTCTATTGCTCCAGAGTCCAATCTTTTTGCTTCCTGGCAAATGACCGTCACCATTAAACATAGCCCCTCGTTCTACTGTTGTTTTTCTTCCATTTCATTTTAACAAACATTTAAGTGATCCCCACAATTATCCCAGTTTTTAATAATGCATTGGACAGTTCTTAATTCAATTTAGTTTCTGCAATCTCCTTAGATCATAGAATGTCCAGGTCCAGTCCTCAAGGGTCACAATCCTGCTGGTTTTCCATGTACTGTCACGGTCAGGAACTGAGGTGGCAGGATGGACCCAAAAGCAGACTAAAACGTGGAAACTGAAATGAATGTTTATTTCTAACTAAACAAAATTAATAACAGGGCTTGGTCGTAGGCCGGGGATGAACATGGTGTAGGTTGACAGGAGGAGGTGGTGAAGTATTGGTGGTGATGGTTAAACAGCAGGTGTTTGCAGGCTGAACGGAGAGAAAGTTCCAGTTCCAGATCCAGAGTTAGTTTACAAAACTGGCAGCAGTCACTGAATAAAAAGTAAACAGTGAGTTTCTTGCAATGAGTTCACAGAAAACTATAGCAACTGATTGCCACACAAGAATGAAAGACAATCTGGTGAAGACTAGAGCTTCCACTTGAGCTGCAGGTGGTGGCAATGAAGCTCCACTCCAGCCCGGGTTCTCAGGGCAACCTGCTCCGCCCTGCCTGTGGGATCTCTCTCACACACACACACACACCAAAACCTGACATGTACAGTATCCCTGGTCCAACACAGCTGACTGAAGTTGATCAGTCATTATGCTGAACATCATAGGTTTTTGTATCCATTTATTGGAAGCCAGATGTGTTGGAACAGGGATACATCAGAATCTTCAGGACTGTAGCCCTCAAGAACCGATTTTGGACACCCCTACCTTAGATGTTTTCTTTGCTTGATGCATGACAATGACTCCACAGTTCTCAAAAAGACCAATATCTTCTCCTGTTTCTTTCCACATGGTTGTTTAGGAAATAAGAAGCAACTCGTTGCACCAGTTGGGTTAAATAACTTGTTGCCAGCTGAAAGATAATCACCCATGCAGTGATTATCCAATAGGAAGTTTGTACCTATTAGCTCAGTTGAATCCAAGTATCAACCTTTTTTTTTTGGCCAGTCAGAGTATTTGGTGGTAAATGTAAGCCATCACGGGTCTGTGCTATGAAGATTTACATACATGTGTTATCTAGACATTCAAGCTCTGGATAACTATGTAACTGGTCTGGTTATCAACTCGGTAATTCAACCCAGGGTTTTCCCATGAAGACCAGAGCGTGCTCAGATAAAAGAGGGGTTTGCAGCCTCTGACCATTGCAAACATGGAGAAACCTGGCAGAGCAGCTACTTCCCCATGGAGGAGCAGACATTGAGAAATACGAAGGCATTTAAACACACCATCCAGGCCAAAAGCAACACTGTTGCCACAACAACAGCCAGGAGAGAATGCTGGCAAACAAAACTGACTCTGTTAATGTGTATATACAGCAGATTATAAAATAATTGATTAAACAATATAAATGGAGAATTTTCTGGATGCATTTTAAAGCCCAGGTGTTTTATTAGCCTCATTATTTCATATCCAACCTTTGTGGAATTAAATGAACTTGGTAACATGTAAAGAACACAAACAAAAACATACTTTAAAATGGTCTATGACAAGTCTACCTCTAATAACTCATTCTCTCCTGCAGCATATTCACTGGTGGACCAAATGAAGCCATTCCTTTAGAATTTTTATTAGCTGGATAGCGTTGGTCTTAGTGCAAATCCACCAGAAATAATCATGGAGAGTTATCTGAACTATGGAGTGCCAGGGTTTCTGTGTTAGTTTTCTGTACTTCCTGTTTATTTTGGTTTATTTCCTGTTTTGTCTGTTGTGTTTAGTTTAGCTTTCTTGTGTTCCTGTTTATTGGTTTCACCTGGTTTCATTTAGTTCATTCATTCCACCTGTGTGAAGTTCTTTCTGTGTATTTATAACCCCGGTTTCGATGTCGGTACATTAGTCGTAGTTAGTTCGTTTGTAGTTCGTCTTGTTTTCCTTATTGGTGTTCTCTGGAAGTTTCTGTAGTTTATTATAATAAATACCCTCATCTGCATCCTTCTGCCTCTGCCTCCTGCCTGCCTTGGGTCCACACATCTCCTCCATGCTTACTCATCCCCAGGAATATGACATGGGGAAAGTTTTAGAGGCTTAACTGACTGAAGGAACCTCCTTTATTAATACAAATCTTTCACTGGGATAATTAATGACATGTGAACGTTGAACTAATAAATGTATTTCTTCAAACTGGCTGCAACAACTGTAGCTTAAGCATCCTTTAACTTCTACATTGCCATGTCCCTCTCTTTCCACCCCCACAGAGAGACAATCGACACCTTTGGAAGACAACCCTCACACAGAATAAAGACTTGATTCAACACCATTCTAGATGTGCATTTACAAGCTCAGAGAAGGTTTATACTCCTATAAATGTGAGTTAACATTAACTTCAAAACCAGGAATTTATCTCATAACCTCATACAGCACATACTTTACATGAATTTTCTTTTTCAGGACAGCAAGATATGAAGCTTCATATGGCTATTTACCACCGTCTGGGTTTTTTATATTTGCTTATCTAACTGAATTATATTTAAATCAAATGCTTCAGCTTCAAATAGTCCTTTATTTGAATGTGTTTATAATTGTGTTATACTTATGTGGATTTATTCTGCCTGTCTGAATGATTTAATCCAAGTTTCACACATGCATTAAGCTTTTAATGATGTATAACTTGCATGTATTTGAGATGTTTAAGTCTGATTCTAAAGGAGACAGACCACTGATATGCACAATTAGAATTACTGCATCAGCCAAGTTCTGATACTGCTATTGGCTGCCTGAGACAAACCATGCCTCCTTCAGGAGTGTCCACGTGTTTCAAAACTGGAGAAGGGCACCAAAGAGAAGACAGGGTAAGTAAGACAGAAGAGAGAAAGTAACAGAGCCAGAGATGTTAGAAAGACTGAAACTATGAGGCTTGAACTTTGCAGAGGTCGTCCAGAGACAGCAGAAGAACCGCAGAGAGTTATGGATTGTCTCGGTGCTGGAACTGGGTGATCCACCGTTCTGTGCTCCCTCTCCGGATTCTGGACCAGTGCGGTCCACAGGTCGTATGAAGGGTTTCCTGCAGTTCCAAATGGAAATCATTCTAACGACATGATCATGAGAGGCTGTTTTTAACATCAGTTGATTTACACCACAGTTTAATTCATTTGTTTAAATTGATTTTTTTTACACATTTCTCTTTTTTCTCATTATTATATTTATTATTATTATTTTATTCCACGTGTAGACCTTAGATTAGTTAAATAAATATTCCACATTTATTCCTTGGGTCAGGATTTAAATAATTTCAATTCTAGAACTTAGTGAGACTGATAATTTATTATTTACATGCTTTGTCATTTTTTTATTTATCCATTGAGTTATTTACTTCACATGTGTGATCATAGGTTCCCTTTTGGCCTATAGGTTGCAAGACAATAAGAGGTAATCCTCTAAAGGTTCATTTTAATTATTAATATATCATAATATATTTTTGCTATACTCCCAAATGCTCCTCAAGATCCACACAGCAACATCATAAGAAAGGGTGGGGTGAACTGATTGGTCAGGAGGTGGTGCTTTAATACTCATTGAGCTCTTATCCAGAGTGTAATGTTCTCTGGAACAAGTTAGCACCGTTTAGCATAAGTTACTGGCGTGATTTGATAAGTGAATCAGAGTAGTAATGCTTCTGCAGAAGTTCCTTCAATAATGATGTAATGATGTAAACTTTATTGATCTCTTTGGGATAACTCCCTCAGGGAGCAGCTTATACATAACAAAGATAGAAAAACCCAACTTTTTAGTACAGGCCTCTGGTGTGTTTTCCTACTGAAACCGAGCAGGTTTCTAATCTCATGTTCTACAGAGTGACAGAGGAAGGAATCTTCTAAGAGAAACTAAAGATGATCTTAAACTTGTGCAAATATTCCAATAATCTGCGATTCAGCACATCATAGACGAGTCTTCTTGTGGAATATGACTTGACCTGACATGTTTTCAGCTCATGTGATCCTAATTAATAAGTCATAACCAGACCGGTGAGGAGCTTCATCACAAACTTGTTGGAGATCAGTTTGATTTGAAACAGATAAATTGCAGCATGGAAACTGAAAATCCACAGGACCCTCTGAAGCCAGTGATCAGTTCAGTGATCTCTGACATGAAGCACGAAACAGCATCACTACTCTATATGGTCCCGCGTGAATTACTTCCTTAAACTGTCTGCCAACAGTTTGATGAGACTGATGAAAGTCTAACAGGTCACCACTGCTTTCCCTCCATGCACTGGTACATTTTCATCTTGATTCATGAATTCTGCGCCGGCCCCAACAACGCACCCGATGAATAAATCAGAGGGTCAGCTCAGTTATCTCATCTGAGTAAACACCTGAGAGAACATCTAGACACTGGCCTTAATGATTCAGGATAGGCTTTGTTAAAAACACCAACCGACAGAGCGATTTGAGATAAAACATCCTCATTTTGATGTTAGCGGTCCTCTGTAAATAATCACTGACACACCTTGAACGCTTTTGGGTATAACAAATCAATTAAACTGATTTTGATGAGTAATTACTTTGTTGTAGTAACAGCAATAGAGGCAGCTGAGTTCACTGAGCACTGCCAGGGTGAATAGATTTCTATTCAGCCTCCAGCTCATCCTTTCTTGTATTTAAAATTGATTCCAGTGGTCAGTATAAAGTTCAATATTTTCCCTTTTCGTATTTATTAGAATATCTGTCTGGACCATTATTGGACCATTTGAGTTAGTAAGCTGAGATATTCTGAGTCAAAGTGTTCCAACCCGAACAAATTACGTTTGTATTAAAATGTTCTGATGACCACTGTAGGGAAGCTCTGTAAAAACAAAGATGCTGGTTAAAATAGAAATAAAACCAGGCTTTGACTGAAACATGATAAGGTTTTATATAACATATAAAAAAAAGCCTGAATATTTTGTCTATATAAGCAAAACATTTCATTTTACACAGTTTTTAATTTTACACTAATTTTCGACAAAAAAATGAGAAAGCATTGATTCAGCTTCTTTTAAAGCCGCTTTTAACAGCCTCATTTAAAAAAAAAAACACTATCCTGTATAATGTTATCAGTCTCTTAGAATTTTAGCCCACTCTTCTTCAGTTCACAGGTTCGCACATTAAAATGAAGACATCTGAAAGGGTCATTTTTCACCATCTTAAACAAATATATATAAAAAGATAAATAGTGTTCAAGCGAGTGTTATTTTGAGGAAATTATGTGTCACTTCTGCATCTACACTGTTTCAACAGCAGGACATCCTGCAGTGCTGTGTCTATATACCATGTAGACCCAGTTTGTGTAAATTTGTTAAGTAAAGGTGGTTCCACACAAACATCCAGAATATGTCTTATGCTTCAACCTCATTAAAGTTTTTACATTTAAGTTGTTTCATACAATGAAAATGTTGCTTTTCTGGTAGATATGATGTGATTTTCTAAACATAAAGCACATCAGCACTCTGGTGATGCCTACATTAGCAAAGTAGGCCTACTGACTTCTGTTGGGGGGAAAAACTTAAAATATTTCCTTGAGGTCTAAAAGCATTTCATGAACATGCATCTAAGTCCACAGCACAAGCTACTCTGTTGCAGATTAGCTGTATGGGATCGTCAATTCAATTCAATTCAGTTCAATTCAAATAACTTTATTTATCCGTCAGGAACTTCATTTGCAGACAGAGCGCCAGGACAAGACACATACATAAAAACACATTCATCGAATGCATGATAAATAAATAAATAAAAGCATATCATAAATCATCACCTCCCCAATACAAATAAGCCTATGAACATGACCCGCTCAGCCGTTCAGGAGGCGGATTGAGGTGGGAATGAAGCTGGATGCCTTGTTGCATGACTCAACATCAGCCAAGCTTTTAACCTAGGAAACTGGTAGCTTCTCATCTGATACTGGAGTACTGTGCTTTTTCATGACTGCTCAATGTCTGCAAGGTGTCCAAGATCTGTGGCTGTAAAACAAGCTACTGCCATGCCTGACTGCTGGAGAGAAGTGCTTTTAATATGGTTTCCTGCTTTTGTCAGAAGCAGCATCGCAAACCGAAGCTGACACTTTTCAGAAGCATTGTTTTGGCAACCATCCTAAATAAGCCACTCTCTTTTTCTAATTGTGCTGTTTTGAACTCTAACATTTAACACACTAACTGAAGAGTATGAGATATAGAGCAAAAACAATCAAGTATTAAGTTAAAAGGTTCTCATCACCAACTACCATAAGTCCTTATATTAAGTGTAAGACCCCCCCCACACACACACACACACACACACACACACACACACCCAAAATACCAGTTCTGTGAAAAGATCTATTAAATATATCTGTTGTGAAAAAGATGACCTACCACCATTTATTCAGCTACAGTTAGCTTTAGCTTTAGCTTTAGCGCTAACCACAAACACAGTTTGCCATTCAAAGGTGGAGCCAAAGTCAATCCATAATAACACCCCCCCCCCCTAAAAACAGACTATTTAGGAGCACAACTGAGAGCACAAATCACCCCAAAAACACTATTTTAAAATAAAAGAGTGATAATCCTATTAATTCCAATGGCAGTAAGGTTGAAGTTTAGCATTAACATGGGGTAACATAATAATAACATTAGATTATTTAGCCACACCTCAGCTAAAGCTGCTATAGGACTTTAACATATGGAAGGACCTTTATTGTTCTTTCTTAATTTTCTGACACATAAATTATTGACACTGAAACTGGATGTACTTTTTTGTTTGTTCCTGCAAACACACACTTATTCTTGAACATGCTCTTAGAGAGGTGTTCTTCATGCTCCAAAATAAGCTATAACCCACCTCAAACATATGGGCATCACTGAGGGTTGTTTGTCTTTCTGCATCACGGCTTGTGCCCTATTAGCAATTCAAATATGTCTGCTGCAATTCACGCCCCACCAAACCGCAAAAAGGCGTATAAACTCCTGATACTCTTACTAGCTTTCCATTCTACTTTGGTTGCATTGCTTGCAAAATCCACCCAAAAGCAGAGTAAGCAATTAAAGCCTTTTATCACACAGCTGGTCCCAAACTATCAGATGAAACAGTATTTAATATTCTCTCTCGCTCGCCTCGCTGAAAAGATGCCACCTCATTTCCTTTGTGTGGCTGTAATGCTGAAAGTCTGGCTAGAGGACCCTTGAAGGCTCTGACTGCTTGTCTCATCCCACTATGATGTAGGCAGTGCTAAAGACCCCTTTAATTTACATCCAGGTTAGTAACCAAAATGTATAGAGTTTTTAACTGGCTGCTGATGCTTTGGGACAATAGACCTGTCAAACAAAGCTAATTAGATATTATAGAATATACTTTTGTTAGGATCATTTTTAATAGGAGGAAAGATGTTTCAGTTTAAGTCTTTTAATGTACCTTTAGATGGAGAGCCATTTTTAGTTATATTAGAAAAAGCATACAAAAGAAGAAACATAGTGATTCTGAGGCTGCTTTTGGAGTTTAATAACTTTTTTCTGTGTTCTACTGATGTCTATGCTGCACTCAGCACACAACTTTGTGTTTCACACTTAATGAGCGAGATGGATACCTGAGGTGAACAGACTGTGAAGCTTGCACCATAATTTAAAATCCAACAATACAGAAGTAGCCATGTGGAAGCTGATAGAGAATATGATAGCATCTCATTTCCCAAGCAGCACCCTGAGCTTACATATCAGCCTTTATCCAAAGCCTTATAGCTTGATTGTATGCAGTAGCAGCTAAACTAAAGATCAGTGTTTTAATTCAAATCAGAAGCAGAAATAAACAGAAAACCATCGTGAGTCTCACACGATGGCAGTTATTCCACTAAGTAAAATGCTGAAGTGTGAAATAGTGTGGAAAAACTACACAGAGCCTTACACATTCTTCTGGTATGGAGACAGTGGGTAGCGGGCAGGTGCTGCTCAGATGCAGTTGATTAGCTGATCTTCATGAAGACTTGGAGTGCATCATTTTACAGCGAGCATGATTATTCAGTGGAAAACATTCAAGCCATTGCCATTCTTCCCAGACTTCGACTTCTCTGCGAGATTCTTTAATTGCATTCTGTGAAACGCTCAGGAAAAGCTCATTTTTAAAAAGCTACATCTCCGACTCTACAGGCCTTAATTTGCATGTTAAGTGTTTACGTTCATGAAACGACAATAAGCAGCGATTAAAAAAGACATGTTTCTTCTTTTTTTAGATAAATCACAACATTCCTGGAACAATGTCTCATTGTCGTGTTGTTCCACCAGAACACTTTACAAATGTTTTTCTTATAAATGTTCACCATACGGCAGTTTAAACATCCATTTTCTACCACTTTTCCCTGAACCCTTCCTTTACGCCTGCTCCCCTTTGTCCTTCATAACCATAAATTTAAAGTTAAATATGTTGTAGGAGACTAGATGATACAGTTGACTTTGCTCACGACATCATGGGTACTTAGGACAGAAACTACTAAGAATGTGGACTTAAAGGTCTTAAAGGTGCTTTTTTTGCTGCACATCCATTTAAGAATGAAACCATTTAAATCCCAATGAAGACCAAAAATATACTTTTTCTGTGAGATATCATAGTTTCAGTCATGTTCCCACTTATTAAGTTTTCATCATGTACCTTTTACAAGAGTTTTAGTGTTAAAAAGACTCATCAGTCAGTCAGTCACTGCCACCAACCAACACGAGTTAGAAAGAAGAAGCCTGCTTTTGTTTGCTTTATCCACAATCATACACAAAACTGTTTCACATTGCATAAAATTCTGCAAGAATATTAAATCTGTCACGCTTAATATTGCAAACAGCATTATGGGATGTATAAGATTGTGTAGCTCGACAGTAATCTTAAACCTTGAAATGGGTGCTGTGGTCCTGCAGAATTAAGCCTATTGCACGCATGAGTCACGGACTGTTTGGTTCCACAAAAGTTTCTTATGCCTTTTCAACGAGCAGAGAGGAATTATTTCCTGTACATAACTCTTGTTTTTGACCAGGCTGGAAGAGATGGGCTGCTTGATGCATGGCAGAACCAATATCTTGTTAAGCCTTTCAGTTACCTTGAGCTGATAAAGAGGCAGCGTACAATAACTGATGGACAAGTGCGAAGACATTAGTTAAGGTGTGACACTGTGAAGACCTACATCAAGCTGATGAAGAGTCTGATTTATTCTGTGTGACTAATAGAATGTTTAATAGTGGAAGGAATGACGGCTCAAAGCAAAAAGAAACAGCATATTATATATTTTATTTCAAGGATACAGCTGTGTGTCTGCTGTGGCACTTTTATGAACATATAATGAAGAAAATTACCACCAGCCTCTCTCATTGAACTGTATTGTTGGATGAATAATTTGTGGGTAGGAAAATTGCTCTGAATTAGCAAAAAGAGAAGCCATAGCTTTCCCTTCTAGCCTGAGCCATTAAACATATGCAGGTCTCAGACGCTGCAATCTTCTTAAATCTAAAGAAGACAATGATCTTCCAGCTTCACATAAGTATTAAACTAACTTCCACTGCAAGAGTCCCTTTATTTCTGCTGCCTTGCATCGCCTCTCGAGGCTTTCCCATGCCTGCGCCGCTGTTTTACACAGCTGTTAACAACACCCCAGCAGCCTCGGCGAGGAGCATGTGCAAGGCCTTGTGGACCTATAACTATCTGGAAGCAATGGGCCAGCGAGAGAGATGATTCACGTCGACAGCAGAGCTCATTCCACCGGGAGTGTGAAAGGGACATCACTGAGGGGAAACAGACCATAATACGGACACAGTCATTAGAAGCTGGAGACACAGATAAGTATGAGGCATGTAAACATACACTGTAAAAAAAATTTGTTTTTTGTTTGATATTTCAGTGTTTTCCTGTGTTTTTTTAATACAGGAAATTACCAAAAAGAGTATGGAAATTATTTCCATTCCCTGGATGTTTAATGTAAAATAACATGGAAATGTTTTAAAAAGCATCAACTTTTAAAGACAAATATTTCACATAAAATATTTTTTATTATTTATGTGTAATTTTTTATTTTTTATTTGTCATAACTTGACTAAAACGTACATTTGAAAAAAATAGCTAAACAGCTACAATACAAATATTTATACAGTTATAGAAGTAAAAGGCTGTACATACCGGGCCAGCCTGGAGCTTAAAGAGGAGGATCTGGAAAAGGATGACCAGGACTTGCAATGAACTGAATGTACTAACATCATTAAAAAGCTGGAGAAAACTGTATTTTCATGATGAAAATTTACTATAATTTTACATTTAAAATTTTTTACAGCATATTAAAAAAAACTTATTTTGCAGAAAATAATTGTGGATGCACAAATCACACACACACACACATATGTACATTATTACATATATGTATTGTATGTTCTTCTTTCCCATCAGTTTTTGCAGGACACCTGAATAAACTTTGCTCAAGGTTTAGCAATAATGGCTCCCTGCAGCACTAATATCTGAACCCACAGCTCAATCATTTAAAGCCACTGAACTGGAACTGATTTCATAAATATGCTCTTATCCAGCCTGAGAAGTCAGAGCAGCAGGTCTGTATTCCAACACGAGCAGCTTCTTTCCAAAGCCAGAGAAGGACATCACAAACTCGACAACGCTCCGGCAGCTTTTCACACCTTATTTGGTGAAGCTGAATCCAATCCTTGATGGGTTTTTTTTTTTATTTTTTACCCTCTTAGTTTCGGTTCCCATCAGAATTGAGGCGAGCACATAGACTGTATAGTGCGAGCATCATTTCAGTGTGAAATACATGAAACAACAGCTCCCAGTGATCACACCATTTCCATGTGAATCCATCTGAGCACAGTTTCAGTGGAGAATCCAATTCATGGAATATATTGATAAATCTGATTACTCTTTATATTCTGTATTTTTTAACAAAGGCAATGATGAACATGCAGCGGTAGCCGTTTCCTAAGACACAGCAGATGCCTTCCTGCCGTTGTGATTCTAACCTGTGAAGAAATCCATAACTTTCGACAGCTCAAGATTAATACCGTTTTGTCCAGTGACTAGCTGACCTGAGCAATCGTGTGGCTGATTACAAATAGCCTGCCGAAATACTATCGTCAGTCATTA
Organism: Pseudomugil gertrudae; assembly: GCA_037177535.1. Classification (NCBI taxonomy): domain Eukaryota; kingdom Metazoa; phylum Chordata; class Actinopteri; order Atheriniformes; family Pseudomugilidae; genus Pseudomugil; species Pseudomugil gertrudae. The sequence goes on from JBAMHV010000024.1 coordinate 3,961,388, forward strand.
ATGTGAAACAACACAAAGCCAATAACAACAAAAAAGAAGGAAAGAAAAAAAATCTACAACACAGGTTCAGATCCGCTGTAATCCAAACAAACTAGAGAGCAGGTGAAGCTGTAAATCCTGGGAAAGAGCAAATGTAATACCCACAGAAATGGAGAATGATGCCAAAAGAACCTGAGCGTGAAAGGATCGAGGGATTTTTCTGGATTTGAGGAAGTGTATTTTGGCTGAGGACTAACAAAAAATGTTTCAAAATGTAACTGATTTCCTTCTGCACCTCAAGCAAACATTTGCGTGAAGGCACAGAATGAGAGAAGCATGCATTTTTTATGTGAAGAGACTTTAAAATGACATCACAGCTCGGAGATTTAGTCCTGTGGTTTGTGGCCTCCAGTAAATCCTTCCTGTTGAAGTTGCTTTGCAGCTCTCCAGGGTGAGAGTATCTAAACAGAGTGAGTGATTATTCGATGTGCGGGTATTCAGGTTCCTGTCTGTGATTTGTATAAATAGCTTTGCAGACCCAAATAATTCACTACCCACTCAAAGGCAAAGCTGCCTCAGAAGCAGCTTAGGAGTGTTGGATGAAGGTCCACTGACATCTAGTGGTCTAAAAACAGAAAGTCAGATTTGGGACAAGCAGGGTGCTTGAAAATAATGCTGCCGGGCATCTATAGTCCTCAGCAGAATGCTGTAATGTGAGGTGACACCATTATATGGTGTATTTAATATGTAGTATTTATGGAATATTCTAAAGGCGGAAAAACTGGGTGCTCCTGGGTTCTTGGGCTACTTGCCTTGTGCCAGCAGGTCTGTTCAATAATTCATCCATGACTTCCACACAGCTTCACATTCATTTAAAGCTCCTCATATTTTCCCTGCCGTGTATCTTATAACCCAGTTTTATGAACATTTTTGATGGATTGTTACTTTTAAAAAGAGACATTTTAATGTGTTATACTAGAAAAAAAGTCCAGGTGTTACTAATAAAGAATAATGATTACTATTTTTTTGGCTTGACCAACTGTGTACCAGCAGTGTGAAATTGGAGCAACAGGGAAAATACATCAGATTCAATCAGCATTATGAGTCATCCACCCCCATCTCCATCTAAACTACAATTTCCTTCTGTCATTGCCTAAAGGGTGAAAAAAGGTTTCTTTTCTCCTCCAGAAGCGTACAGCAAAATCAGGTAACCACAGTGAGGGCTTATCCGTGCTTTCTGAAAAGTGCGTGTGCAAATGGAAAACCTCTAAAAAGGCTCAAGTAATAGTACCAACCGAGCCAAAAGCAGCTGCAGTCAAACAGAATTGTGTCCTCGTGTCAGGACTAACTGCTATGATACAAGCCTCTGTCCTTAGTAAAGGCTGGTAAAAGCTGCATAAGATAAGCAGTTGTTTGTCTTTTTTTTATTTTTTATTGTTGTTATTTTAGGCTTAAATTGTAATATATTGTTTGTCTATTTGTTTTTACCATGGACC
>JBAMHV010000024.1:3962962-3975487 GCA_037177535.1 Pseudomugil gertrudae
GTCTGCACCTTGGGTCTGCGCGGAAAGCAATTTCGATCCTCTGTATGTCTTGTACATACGGTAGAATTGACAAATAAGTGACTTTGACTTTGACTTATTTTTGGCATAATTTGGCATATTTTATTATATGTAGCAAATCTTTAAAAAAAAGTTTTGTCTCCATATGGCTGTTTTTGACTATTTGTTATATAAACTTTTTTTAGATGGTTAAATGTCCATTTAAAGCTGTTCAAAAGCATTTCGGTCATATTGTGGTTAATCTGGATCTCCTTTAAGCCATTGTTTGTTTTTTACGGTTGGTTTGTGTCTCATTTTTGTTGTTTTACATCTTTTTTTCCTATTTTGTCTCATTGGTTATTGCTCATTATTCCTTTTATCCCTTTCTTATATTTCCTATTTAAATGTGTTGATATGATCCTTACTGGTGTAACATTTTGGGCTAAATTCACGGGTCTCTGACTCACTAGCATAAACTGTAAATAAACCTCTACTGTCTGCGCTCAGGAATATGCAATAAATGTGTTCAGACATCAGTTAAACTAGCAGTGTTTGGATAACAGAATATTTGATCATCTCTGTGGTTCATATGAATCTGTAACAGAGTTGACGTTACGTACAGTCAACGTGATGAACGGCACTTCCGGGTCTGACAGTTCGGAGAATAGACACGGCTGCACGCGCAGCATCCCGAGATACAAAGGAGACGACAACAATGGCCGATATATCACTGTATCTCACAAACGTCAATGTGTCTATAGGACAAAACATGGATGTGGGACAGGTCGGTGAGCATTTTTTCCCATTTTAAACGCAATAAATGTCCTGTTAATGCTGCTATTATGGCTTATGATGCCACTTTGTGTCGGTGCCTTGTTTTCACATGACAGCTTGTCATGTCGGGCTGCTTGGTCGAGGTGTTATATAGCAGATGGGTTTCATCCTTTCTTTGTGACTCGGGCCATACAAATAGCTTTATTCTTTCTGTGCTTGTGATGTCCTCCCAGAGTCAGAGCCCAAACCCGGGGAGGGACTTTGAGAGTGTGGAGCTGGACAAGAGAGATGAGCCACAGCCCCAGCAGAGGGAAAAGGCTCCCCGTCGCATCATCCATTTCTCCAGCGGGGAGACCATGGAGGAATACAGCACTGATGAGGAGGAGGGAGAGGACCAGGAGCCCGAGAAGAAAGACCTGCTTTCCTCCCCGGTCGATGCGGTGAGGGTGAGAAAGGGCGGGGGAATTCATGAGCATGTGTGGATGGAAGATAGTTAAAGTGTGTGAGAGTTTATTTTATTTCAAAACGTGTTTATGTGTAAGTGACTGTGTTCACTTGCATTGTGTTATAGTCAAAGATGACCTGGGGGCCTTATTTCTGGTTCCACATGTGGAGAGCAGCCACATCCACCATCTCAGGTTTGTGTAGTGACCTTGTTTTCAACCCAAAGGATCTCATTAGTCTATCATGTTTCTTCAAAACATGTCATGAAATGCTCACTGGCAGCCTCTTGTGAACTTCCACCACAATAACAAGCTGATTTATAAGGACAGTGAGGCTGTAAGCATATATATTTAGAAAAACTCGGGGATGTTTCTGCCTCTTTTGTTGAAGTAAAGAACAACAGATGGTCTATTATTGGGGTTTGAGGCATCTGAACTGTTAAAGGTTGTGCATATAATTCCAGCATTCTCCATCCTTTAATTTTCACCATCATTTGTTAGTATAAACTGTTTCTTTTTACATTTATGAAGCAGTTTAAACAAAAGTTTATAACAGATTCTTATATATATTTTTTTTCCAGCATGTGACTATCTTGGGGAGAGAATGGCCTCCCTGTTTGGGATCACATCAGCCAAATATCAATATGCCATCGATGAATATTACAGGATAAAGAAAGAGGTACGAGTCAGGCATAGATCTGGATTTGTTGTTATTTTACGATGACTACTCTGCTAATGGAAGTCCCCTCATTCTATTGTTTCAGAGGGAGGAGGAGAAAGAGGAGAACCGGTTGTCTGAAGAAGCAGAGCGATCCATTGACCAGCTACAATCTCAGGAAGAGGATGAGCAAATCACTGTGACAGACCCGCAGGAGGTAATGGCTTCTCGTCCAGACACGACCTACCAGGTGGAGAATGAGAATCACGTGACTCCGAACATCATTACAGTCCCTGTTATTGTCACAGCAACCTAACCGCGCCTCGAAAATGTCTGTTTATTAAGGAAGGAACACGTGTCTTGTTTCACCGAGCTGTTTGGTTTGTGTATAACACAGCTTTTAATGGGCAGCTTTGCTGTATTGTGGCTGAACTGGGAGCACAGCTGGGATGCAACTGTGTGGGAGCTGATAAACAACCTGCTGGGTGATGTGTTAACATAATCTATCTCTGAATACAAACAAATGCAAAGCATAATGTCACAAGTTTTCCTCAAACTTGGATCAGTTTTATTCTTGAAAACATCTTATTGTCCAGCATCTTTTTTATCAGCCAATATAGCTCCGTCAAATTTCTACCACTCAGCAAGAGGTAAGTGTTGCTCCCCTGTGCCTCGGATGGACCAGACACTGTGCCTAAATCACCGATCAGCCATGTCCGTGTCAGATGTGGACCTAACATCAAAGTCTTTGCAGGCAGCATGTTTTAAATATTGCAAACTTTAAATGACTTTGGTCACACTGATGCAATCTCGATACACCCGGCTGCACCAAAAAGCTGGCCATGTTAACACTTCCTCTCACTTGAGTTGTCTGTCTGTGTATAAGTAACTTTAGGCTTCTGTTGCACCTAATATCTCTGAACACACTGAGTGGATTTAACCACAGTTGTCAAACTAGCTGTTCACCATGAGACTGACAAACTTTTGGTTAAAAAACAATGAAAACGGGTTTAAGTGTTTCATGTTGCTCCATTTTTCTGCCTTGTCTAATTTAGACATTAAACTATTGGATGCCCTGTTTACACCTTTGATAATGGCAGAAGACATGACACTAAGTCTGTATGAACACATGCAAACCTAACATTTTTAACTGTTTTTAGTACAACTTTTATATGTATGTATTTATTTTACTGAACTGACTTAATTTAAACATTTTGTATTGCTTTGGTAACATTACAATAAACTGAAATATTGACAGATTCTTACTCTTTTCTGTCTGTGTGTATTTTATATGTCAAAATAAGTTTGCATTTGGACTATTTTAGGGCTGATGGTGTGCAAGCTCTTCTGCTTGTTGAATAGAGTCATAGTGCTGCTACAGTGTGAGTGATGTGAGGGGGTCAGCTTTGTCTGTGGTAACAAAGAGCTCGTGTCATTCTGTGTGCAAACTGCTCTGAGGTCAGGGACCCTGTCCACTAGCTGCACAATGCTTCTATTCTCCTGCCAGCATGGCATTCTGTAGTCCACGGACGACCTCCTCAGCAGTCATGACCTCACTGGTGCTGCCGTGCACAGCTGATGCCTCGACTCGACTCGTGCAAAGCTATGGCTGGCAGGTTTTTGAGAATAAAGAGTTTGGGCTCAGAAAATCTGTATAAATCATCAGTATGTGTCGGCATTGCATTATGATCACAGTTTCTATTCATATTAAAACACCTGAAGCATGTTTAAAGTGATAAACAGTGCGATGGTATTGCTATGACATCATATTGATGGGATAATTAGTACATTTGTTGTCTTTAATTGTTAAAAGATGTAAGATCAGAGCAGTTGATGTGATCTGTGTTTCAGGACATGACTAGTTTTCATGGTAACTTCTCCGTGCATAGTTCAGATATTACTATTTCACTGTTTACTTTAGAATAAAAATAACTTTTTTTTTCTCAAAATGTAGTTTTTATTTAGTTTTTCCATTTATGCTGACTCCATTCTGGAAAAACAACCAACTATTAGAGAACATTGTTTAGGTTAGCTAAACTAAAGGAAGTTATAACTCTGAAAATTGATCATTTTTGTTGGATTTTTATAGCGTTCTCCGTGGTTTTGTGTGGAATTTATTCCAGCTTTACAGGAAACATCCAGAGCCTTCCATTCAGCTTCTGTTAGTTTCTTTACCTGCATATTTTGGTCCACTGTAGGAGAGCTTGCAGGTGTGAATCCAAATGAAACCAGAAATTTGAAGGAGCAACGTGCATGGCTGGCATGCAACCAATAAAACTTGAATGTGAACTCTGACTTACGTAAGGCCCTCAAGTGTAGAGGAAGCTCCAAGATAACACATGTTGTGTATTGCAACTCTAAGTGATGCAATAACTAAGTGGTTAATTATGTGGTGTAACAAATGGGCCATTGTCTAAAAATAAGACTATGAAACTAAAGGAATCATCCTAAATATGGAGCATAAAGTGTGTTTTGGTGGATTTGGTCAGCTTTTCTGGCTTAGATATTGTCAGATTCAGATTTATAATATTTCGTGTACAAATTTTGTTGTTGAAATGTTTTTAAAATATGCCAATATAACATTTATCTCTGTGTTAATTGTTTGATTCTGGCAAAAAATATTTAATAAATATATTTAAAAAATGTAGGTGATATATGTTCTTCAGTTATCTGGCAACCCTCCTAAAATTTGATCCCCCAGTTTGATCTAGTGGATAAATTGCCAAGAACCATGTTGACATAAACCAACCCTGGGAATATGTGGGCTGTGATGTTTGATATTTAACATGTTTAACATTAATATATTTATTTATGCGTATAAAGATTCATAAATGAAACTTAGGGAATCAGCTGTTTATTTCTTTTTTCTAAGTCTGTGCAGCACTGGCTGTATAGCCATTTATGTAACCACAAATACATGTAGCCATGTCTGCAACTCATTACAATCTGAAAGGAAAATGTCTGAATTAATGTCATTTCATATCTTTGTTTTTTTCTTACTTTCCAGACAGTGAGAAGCTTCTGAACAGTGCCTGTTTATAATTCTTTCTGGTTCCATTTCTAATTATGTATTAGTAAAACCTGTTCCATACATGCACATTACCTATGCATTTCCTTTGTGTATTGTAAGACAAGCTGCTGACCTCTTGATCAGTTCACCATTGAAAAAAAACCATTTTTTATGCTTTATGTTTTAAGCTTCTCTCAGAAAATTCATCTTCACTGGTGCTTCTTGTGTTTTCAGTGACAGGCTTTAAAATATTCAGAAACGAAGCTGGAAAATTCCACATTTGGATGACACGTTGCCATGTTTTTCTAGCTAAGCAAACTCACAAGCAAGGAAGTGAACTCCAGCTTGTGTGTGAAAGGTGCCCCTTTATGCCACACCGCATCATTTGTGGTGTCATGATGAACCAGCTCATCTCTAATGGCCAGAAAGTGGAGTATATCCATACCTGCCAGCACTGGCAAACAGCATCACCCACTGAGACTGTGCTAGCCCCATACAGAGCCATGGCATGCTGCTAATACATCATCATGCTGATTTCGCCTCCATTATAAACACAGACAGGAGCACATTTAAATTAAATTATGATTCCACAATTTAGCTGGAACTCCAGATTAAATAATGTTTTCCAGATTGAGTTTATCACTGGATGATGCTGAAAACCAGCTGTTGTGTGTGTTTATGTCACTCAGATGAAATTTGAAGCCTTATCATTGGTACTTAGGATGAAGGTATGGTGAAAAGTAAAACATTAGATGATTCCCTACAGTATTTTTCCCAGCACTTATGCTCGCCTCTCACCAAAATGTTGGTATTTTGCTGTATTTTCTGCAGATGAACATCTGTTTACGTGGTAAAAGAGTTTCTTTCTGGTTAAATGTTTAGCAGGTGAAACTCTGTGAATGAATAATGATTAGTATACTATGATCGTGAGACTTTGCTACCAGATTATGTATTTATGATTTAAAACTGAATTAGACTGGAATGGAAGAAAAGGGTGATGTGAGGGCAGTATGGCTCAATGTTGCTGGTTTTGGTCCAGCTGTAAATGGATGACAAACAAAAGTAGCTGCAGTGGTATAATTATATAGGAACATAAATGACGGGGGCATGTTTTTCCATTGTTTATCAAGGGAAAAAGCTGAACTGGGAGTTGAAAAGATGCTTATCAGGCATCAGCAGAAAGGAAATGTCTTTTTTCATCCTGACCTGGGGTCAAAGTGGGATCTTTAAGTTACCTATTACAGCTAAATTATTTGGTTATTTACTAATTAAAGGGGCCCCTGAAAGAATGAAAAAAAACAAGCTATTTAATCTTTGTCATTAGGCTAGTTTCAGTCTGTCCACTAGAGAGCAGTCTTGCCTTTCCAAAGTAAAAACTACAGCTATCAATGTGTGGGTGCTTCTCTTTCCTTATTTGCTTTTTTTAAAAGTTAGTTACAAAATATGCAATAAACATTAGTGCTATTAATTAATTAAATTAGACTAAATTAAATTAGTGCTATTTGTTTAGTTATTGACTTACCTGTTATTTCCTGCCAAACAAGCACAACTTTGTTTATTATCTAGTTTTTTAGAGATAAATGTTTGACAAATCATTCATTTGTTTATTGTAGTGTTTTTATATCATCATAATAAGGAAACCCAGATTATTTTTCTTTTCTTTTTAAAGGTAGAAAAAAGGAAGAAAATGTAAACAATGACCAGCCCCAGGTCTGAGTGTGAGTGCCGCTCCACGATGCACTGCAACACAGAGGAAACGGCCATCTGGGAAGCATGAGACATGCAGCAGTCATCGGACATTCGGTAATTAACAGGGAAAATCCAGACTTGAGGATTCACAATACCAGTCCTTGTGGCTTATTGTTATCCTGCTGCTGCTATGAATGTAAACACGTGCACTAAGAGATGCATAGAGACCATGTGCAAGTGTGTCAGCATATATCCCAAAGGGTCTGTCCCAAACTATTGTTCCCTCCTTCTACCTCGACATGAGTGTCCACATGTTGCACTGAGCTGTGAGATGCCTCAAACATACCTAACATTTTTGTGGGCTAAGAGCCGTGGGGGCTTTTGGTGGGAACAGATACTGGTTAGTGATCTGGGGGAGAGTACTTAACCTGACATTTTCACTTCTGATTTACTCAAAGATGGTGCATCCATCTAACCGCAAGCTCTAAAAATATATTACATCACACCTGACTGCAATAAGTGCAGAAATATCTGATCTGTGTTTAATCAGGACACAGATGTGGTGTTTTAACTTGGAAGTTATTTCTATCCCTCCACAGGGCTTGCATGTATGCAGCTTGTGCTGTAAAAGCAATCAGCCCTGCAGGGCGATGCACCTACAGTGATGGTAAAAAGGAAGTACCTTTTTTCCAGTCTAAGGTTTCAAAATCTAAGTCACGTTGCAGAAGTAGTGTCTGAAAAACAAAGTAAACTGCATGATTCAGTAGCTATCAGAGAACTCTTTAATTGCAATAACTTGTTTCCCGTATGACACCATCAGTGTCTCGCATCACTGTGGAGGAAATTTGTCTTTCTCCTAAAAGCTACTTGGCCTCAGTGCATTGAGATTTATGTGCATTTGTTTCGGCACAGCTCTTTTAAAATTGCTAAGTCTGGCCTGGATCGCTGCAACAGCTTGATACGTTGCTTTCTCAGTTTTAGATTTGCTTCTGCTTGGAAGCATTGGCTTGTTTTATGACCCAGTTTCAGTCAAACTTTAGCTGTCAGAAGGTTGGACTCACATTTGACCTCTAGACGTTGAAGGTCAGCTCGATCACTGCAAGGTGCCCAGATCACCCTGTCACCAAGTGCTTTTGCAGATGTGTTGCATCACAGGTATACGGTGCATTATGGCCATACACCTCCTGTATGCCGTCGTCCATCCAAAGACCATTGTTTCAAAATAAAAGAGGCTAAATTAACATGCTATACTTGTTCATTTGTTCACTAACTTTGCTGACTGAGGCCTGTATGGAGCTCAGTTTCTTTGCAGTCTCTCTGAAATTTGCGCCGTCTGACCTCGGGATGAACTTAGAGTAGCACATGCTACCTTTTTCATTTATTTAGAAATAAATAAATAATAGCATAGCCCAATATGCTGCATTCTGTTGGGAAAGACCTAATTCTAACTTACGTCCTCAAACATGCAACATTACAGACTGGAGAGTGTACTTTTTTCCCACATGGCTCTACCTGATCCGTCATGGCATGGTACGACATATATGTCACTGAGATGCATCAACTTTTCAAAATGAGGACAGATGCTCAGCAGCAGGGGAAATGAGATGCGTATAAATGGAAACATAAGTATGGAGGTAAAGACAGTGAGACATATAGAAAAACAGTAGAAAAAGTGTGTGTGTGTGTGTGTGGAGGGGGGGTTGATGAGAACAGCAGCAGCCACTTTGATGTGGGCCTCAGTGGGGCCCTATGTGTCTGAGATGAGGCAGGCCTGCTGAGAGACGGGGATTTCCAGCATTGCTTGAGCTCCAGTCTCAACCCTGTAGTCTTTACTTCCTTCATGGGTTTAATAAACACAGAGGCCATGTCTGCAGAAATAAAGCCAGTATATTAAACGTAATGTCAGTCATTGTTAATTCAAGTGATGGGATGCTGACTGCCACTGGGGATATAATCACGTGGAATATTCTGATATGCATTCATTTACTTGTCTGCATGCCTCAGTCTACGATAGCATCACAGCATCACTTGATGCATTAAAATCCATTTAACCAAACTTTTCTGTCATTTTTTTAAAACATGTGCAGCATGGAAAACCCTCCAGATGCACAATAGAGATCTCTGTCACATGCAAAAGCTCTTTTCTTCACACTTGTTTCAGTTGGTGCATAACTCTTTCACCATATGCACACACAGTGGCCTTCACACACCCACAGAAACACACACACACACACACCCAGACGCTGACACATGAACTTGACAGTCAAGAACTGTGCACACAGACAACATGCACGTGTTATGGAAAGTCCCGGGCATCTGCTGCCAGGTGGTTGCCACGGTGACACGACCCTGAGACAACATGACCTATGAACCTGCAGTGCGCCTGCTGCACACCGCCTTTACTGACCTGTTGCTGATTTTAAAGGTAGACTGCAAAGAACACACAAAATGAGGCGAGATGTGGCTGAAAATGCACGAAAGCTTTTTATATCATCAGCATAAACTCCTGTCAACTTCCAACCACTACATCCTTCACTGTAGTTTGTTTAAAGTTAAAGTGTGAAATTGACCTGAACTCTATTTTCTACCAGCATGTCTATGATTAATGTAAAATTATCATATAAGTTTTTAAGAAGTATCTGGGGTTGCTTATTAAACAGCATCAATTCACAACATACATTAACTCTTGGCATTTTAAACTGATAATTATACATTACTACTGTGCAACTAACTTAAATTCCAGCTTGATTGATTGATCCACAAAGAATCCAAATCCTACCAGCTGATTGCATTTGTGTTCAGTTCATACCAAAATAAAATACAACTATGAAAGCATCAGATAGCATTAAACCTTCACCTCCATTCAATCCCATTTCTGAGTATTTACAACAGCAGAAAGAAAAACTACCTTTTTCTAAGAAGAGACTTTCAGCTGAATCGGATTCAGGAATGCCAGCCTTCTGCCCCGACCGGTTGTAGGATTAAAGGACATGAGAGAGGACAAAAAAAACATTACGAGGAAATTCTGTACAAAAGAAAAGAAACCTGAAGTGATACACAATGCATACAATAAGCGTTACATGAACATCAGCTTGTTGGTGAGTCACCTGCATCAGTCTTATCATAAAGAAAAGCTTTAAGTCTGAGCATGTCTGTAACCGAATGGCCATTAGCATAAGTCCCACATGTTCAGAGCATACGTTTTGTTGTTATCAGTTTAAGATGTAGCTTACTGAATGGTTGTTATTGTGGACAAAATACACATTATCACTTATGAATCAAATATGGCCACAGAGTTATGCAAAGTTGGCAAAAAGGCAAGCAAACATCTGCAAAAATAGCACATCTGCAAAGAAATACAAAGCTGCACAGAGAGAATAAGATGTTCACAGGCAAATGAACTAAAATGAAGTACAAAAGGATTAAAAATAAGCAATAAATTACCATAGGGAACACTTCAGGTTGGGTTGCAACTGGGATGGAAGCCCTTTTTATGTCTGGGTCCAGTTAATCAGTGATATAGGAGGTACTTAGCCACAGTATTTAGGTAGAAGTGCACCTACATAAACAGAAATTGTACTCGAGTCAAAATAAAAGCACCACATTAATCTCCTATCTCAGGTACTTGCTTGTAAATATACTTAAAAAGTATTTTCTAAATGTATTAGCAAATGTGTGTACAATGTCATTACTATAACTATGAATAATCTGATACAGCTAATGCTGCAGGTAACACTAGCAAAAGCTCCAATAAGGGTGACCCGCAGCGTTACATGTTAACAAAGTCAAACTCAGAGAGAAGACCGAATCTGTTTTGACTCTTTAACAATTAGTGGTTATGTTTCCACTGCACATGCACCCCCACTCCCACTGAGACGGCTCTGACATTACCTGCCTGCTGTGGCTGGCTTAGTGGGCCACTCATTCTCTCACTATTGATCACGCAAATCGCTTCAGGACTGATTGTTTTTCTACAATGACCACCAATGAGGACAATATTTCATTTGAATGATTTTAATGTCCTGCCATTTGCCAAGAGAAATAGCCCACCTAGGACGCAGACATTCAAAGCTTCAGGTGCTGTGTGGCAGCATGATGGATTCAATGAGTGAGCGGCCTGCTTGGGAAATGATACGATGAAGATGAATCAGAAGCACAAATTCTTATAGCAGTAGGCTTCCACTGGATATTATTATTACATGGTTCTGATGAATTGAATAATAATTGGAAATCCTGCAATGTGACTTTAAAATATAAAGCCATGCATAATAGATATGCACAGTAGTATGTAGTAAAAGAATAGAACCTAAAGTAAATAAATATGGTGAAATAAAGGGAAATTTATTCACAACTAAATCTATTTAAATAAAGTATGAAAAACATATTTAGTACAGTAAAATAATTATTGTGCCTCTTTACATTCTACCACTGCAGTTTATAGTATTCTTGCCAACTATCTAAAGGTATTAAACATGTTTCTTACCCTCTTTTAACTAGCCTGTGTCATTACGAGATGTAGTTATCTATTAGGTAAAACCTTGTTACAGTCTGGCTTAAACAATACGTTATGCTTTTGACTTCTGCAGTATAACTCGAATCAAAGGTCATGTCAGCCAGTCTGACTGGTCAGCGGGTGTTCTGCTTTGCAGGAAGGAAACCTGCTCCCTGCTTTCATAATGGCTTATGTAACTGTTGGTCAGGCTAGTGAAACAGTAGTGAAACGTCCTCTGCAGAATAGTGCATTTGCATGGGCGGAGTGTGGTGCTGTGAGGACATTGAGGCTAAAATGCATGCTTTAGGTACTTTCCAAAATAAAGAGCACCCTTCCACCACCATCACCACCCACCCCACCCCTGTTTTCAGATATGTAATAGGCCTACAGCTATGCTGTGTGAATGAGACAAGGAAACAGTAAATATGTACCGCTCTCACACTTAGTTCCATTTATGATTGTTGATGTCACTAAAAAAGCGTAACAGAACAGATTTGGAAAAAAAATACTCATAATAAATAGTTTAAGAGGATAAAAATGGCCCATTTCAGTGTTTAATTTAGTTTTTCTCTTGATTTTTCTTTAGTTTATTTTGTCTCAGATATTAAATAAACAGATCCATGTGGTCCAGCCCATCTGTATTTGTAGAAAAGCCTAATAATCACACTTTCTTCATCATAAAGGATAGATAGAAAATATTATCTGGGATGTGTTGTGCTGTGAAAGTTATTTATTCCACCTGGTTGAGGTGTGTAAGGGGTTTATCACACCATAGAGCAGCGTTCATGCTGAATTTCCTGGTCATAGGTTTGCATTTGCCTGTAAGACTCCATTCAGACTTGTTTGCTTTTTAACTCAAGTAAGCTGCAACTTTGTTTCTGATGAGAAAAACTGGAAGCCACTTGCAAATGTGCTCACCCATTTTTTGCATTGTATTCCATATCTCCCTGCTGGCCAGTATGCTGAACCTAGCAGTAATGTAATGCATGCCACAGGAAGTCTGTGCATATTGTAGATTTCCTGGACTGGTCACTCAGACATAACTGCCCCCTTTTCACTCTCACCTCCTCGTGTACTAACTACTGCTGCTCAGTCAGGAGACACAGAGGGTTGGTTTTGGATGTGCAGAGTTTTATAATTAAACATTGAACAATGAAGTTAAAAGTTTAGAAAACAAGTCATATTATTGCCTTTCCTTACTTTACACACACACACACATATATATATATACACACACACACACACATATATATATATATATATATATACACACACACACACATACATATATATACACATACACATATATATATATATATATATATATACACACATATTTATATATATACACACATACACACATATATACACACCTACACACACATATATATATATATACATACACACATACACATATATATATACACACAAACACATATATATATATATATACACACACACA
>JBAMHV010000024.1:3977103-3989957 GCA_037177535.1 Pseudomugil gertrudae
TGTTGTACTGGTTTCTTACTGTGATGCTCTGAACATGTTTAAAGGGAAGGGAAACAATACTGGAGACAGGAACCTATATGGAGCACCTTGCACCCCCCCCCCCCCCCCCCACACACACACACACACAGACACACACACACACCAACACACACCCCATCTACACTGTACAAATATGTGTGAACTTTTATTCATAAGAAGCATGATTCTGTTTCCTTACTTAACTAATTCATTGTATTCAAGAAATATCAACAAATGTAAATGATGATGCTGAAGCAATATTTAAAAAAACTAGAAGGCAAGGAAATAAATAAATAAATATAGAATTATGGATGCTTTATAGCGTTACAGCTTTCTGGTAGGTTCTATAATGGGCAGATTAATTTGGGCAGGTGAGGTGTCACAGCGGTACAAAAGGAGATGGGTGGTAGCTCACTTTTTACCAGACTTAGTCACAAAACCATTGATCAGTGGACTTAACTTTGTTTTTCAGTTACTACAGAGTCGATGTGGGTTTTCCTGGTTTCCTTTTGTAATCATGGGTCTGCTTTGGGGCCCTCCCTCAGATTCAAAATGATAACTGAAAAAGATTCAAGCAGTCTATGTCGATCTCAGGCCACGGTTTGAAACCTCTGCTGGACGCTGACCTCTGAGCCTTCTGACAGTACACACCACCATGAGAGTGCCTTCAGAAATGTAACCTAAGCTGTCAAATGCAGAGGAAGCTGCAGACACACTGCTGAGTTCTCTCTATGAGCTTACCTCAGATAGACAGAAAGACAGTGGACATCTGTTCTGTGGTTTGATGAGTCCATCTTTCAGCTGCTTTTATGGGGAAAAAACAGACATCTGTTCATAAGTGTCAACGAAGACGAGTACTAAAGCTCAGTATGAGGGAGCGTCCCCATGGCGCTGATAGTTTGTGAAGATGTTATTGATGCAAACTGGCTCGCATTGAGATGCCTGTCCTCATTCTGCATGAATGTGCAGCTTCAGCACTGTATAATGCTCTGTGTCCAAAACACTGTGTACCTGTTAAATCCAAGCAGGTTACAATCTATCTGGACATCTTGTCCCGTACCTTAGAATGCTAATAAAAGGAAACCTCCAGACATCCTGGAGATGAGGAAACTCCCTGCCTTTTGTTGTGCTGTGGCCAGCCCACGCCACAGCACAACAATAGATATTTTTAGCCCGTGTGTTAAACCTAACCTGCTCCCCAGTGCTGTTAAAGTAAAACAAGACAAGCAGAGGCTCGTCTCCTGCTCCCTGCTTTGATTTGCGGGCTAAAACCTTTGCACTTTTTCTTTTGTCACAGTCATGACATGTGCGGTGAGGTGGGGTGCACTCAAAGATGCCAATAACAAAAGCGGGCCTCGTAGCCAAACTTGTTATGTCTGTTCCTCGTATGCAGTCGTATATTTACAGAAGGATTTCAGCTCTTTTATCTTTGCTCTCCTCAACAACAGGGCCTTGCCCTGATACCACATCAGCCTGTCTGTCCGTCTGTGGGGGGGAAACGCTCATGACACAGAGGAGAAACATGAGAGGAAGAACAGAAGGAGGCCGTCGAGCAACTCATTGTTCTGAGATGAAGATCCAGGGGGAGAAAATATATAAGTGCAGTGAGAGAGGAATTCCCCCAGCAAGTTGAAATGATTGCAGATGTGTGCCAGGCTGGCCGCTACTGCACACATCTGGACCGCAAGCTTCCCTCTTCCACCCTCAGAGGCCTCCGGTGTCTCGTGTCTACAACGCTGCCCTGGAAAAGAAATTAGGTGCAACACATGGCCAGTGTAAAGTGCCACTCGCCTGGCAGCCTGCTCTCCAGCTGCGGTGGATCCACGGCGGAGCGTGGAAGATGGGAGGCCTGAAAAGCCATTATCTCCACGGCTGGGAGGAGAGATTTGGCGGGGGGAAAGTTTGGGGGATTTCAGAAGGGAGAGATGTGGCCTTGCGTTAACCAAGCTACTGGAGGTCAGCAGTAGCCGTTTCCTGTATGAAAGTATACTTTTAAACTCAGAGCCTTTAAAACTGGGGAAATATTTTCATTTCCCTTTAAATTACTTCTCCTAAATAAAGCAGCCCTCATTATTGTTGACTTTAAAATAAGGCAAAAGTGAGGTGAAATGTTTGTGAACCACTTCATGCTTGCATCTGTGCATTTTATCTAATGATGAGGTAAATAGTTTCTTATCCTGACTGATCTGATAGGGCCAGAAACATTGGTTTACCTTTCCCAAAAGGACGCGTGCACCTGAGTCAGATGTGCTTGTTTATGCTCAAAGGCAGAAGACCCTAAATACAAGCTGGAGACGCGCTGTGCGCATGTGCAAAGCGGTGCAAACACACACACACACACAAGCGAGTGGGAAATTCCCAGTAAAAATTCCACTCTAACAGTTCTCTGTGAACACATTCCTGCGTTTTTCATAACATCTCCCAGCTGAAACGCACTGTTGTGGGCCACTTTCACGGATCCAGCGTACCCTCAGGCTAGCAATAAATCTTCCTAGACTGAGATTATTACATGCAGGTTTATAATCCTGCTAGATTCCTGCAAGTGGTTCAGTTTGGGAATGCTGGGGAGCAGGCAGGCATGATGAGACCAAAGAGATTAGTCAGGACTGCTTCAGGGTGCTAAGAGTGCTTTTATAAACTATTTTTATATTCAAGTTAACTAAACAACATTTCTAAGAAACACAAAAAGACTGCATGGTTTAAGAATACTCTAATACATCCAAAATATGTCATTTCAGTTGTATAATTTTTGTTTTCGCATACAAATTCCCCCAGAATCCCCAATGACTACGCAGCTGAATGTAGCTGTGGATTCATAGCTCTGTTTGACTATCTAACAAGGCCTTGTACGAGCCGGCTTTTCCATTTACGGGCAAATGTGAACGTTCAATTAATAAATGGCAAAGTGTGTGAAGATGGGGAATTTTAGGGGCGTACAGAAAATGACTCATGCTTTTGGCGACTTGGATCTTTCGCCCCTCTAACACTACCAACATGTCCGTCAAGTTAAAGTCTTGCTTTACTGGTGCCAAATACTTGGAAACACAGGAACATAGGCGCTCTTGCTTGACTTTTGCATATTGGTTTCCTCTTTTATCCTCATGCATAATGCTCAGATGAACAGTTGGTTTGGCCCCTGCTGCAGCAGCAGGGTGTTTCCTCTCTTCATCCATCAGGAGATTACGGACTTCTTTCTGTTATTACTGAGACGACCACAATGTCCTGGCCTGTAAAGTTGCTCGGTAGTTATCTTTTAAAGGTTTTGAATGCAATGAAAAGTGAAATTGTCTTTGCTTTTCCATATAAGGACATCAATCAAGAATCAATTTGCTGTAAAACCTGGAAAACCCTGAGAACTTGACCTAAAACCATTAAAACCCTGATGCTGCTCATTCACACTTTGACGTTTTCTGGATTTATTTATTTGTTTCTTACTTTTTTATCTTTTAGATGTTTTGTTTTTTAATATTTTAAATGCTTTGCTGAATGAGGCATCAGATGTTAGAAACTTCACAGTCACATCAGCATTTCAGACTCAATTTTACTGAATCCACTGACAAAAAGTATCATTTATGTGAGACAATGTGTGAATGTAGCAGCCTGTTTTACGTTCACAAGTGGATCCTGCTAAGAGCTGCTGCTTTTTTCTTTGTTTTCCTGACCCGTGGGTTACTTTGCACTCACTCCTTGTTGCTGTGGATAAATTCAGATTTAAGCAACAAAGCTGAATGCTTCCTTTGTTAATGTCAAAATACACAAAAGCTTAGTGCATCATGTCCTGCTGCTGTGTGAAGGAACTGTAACTAAGTAAAATTCTTGTTTTCTTGCTTTTAAAATCTCTGTTGAGCATGTCTGAATTGTAAGGCATGGCTGTAAACTGTTAAGCTTCTAAACACTAGCATATTTTTAATGTTAGAGAAAGATTTGACAGTTTTTTATCATGTAAAATCAGCAGAATGTTTATAGTCTTTAGCTGTAACATAATTCCTGATAAATCTAGCTAATATTTGCTAATATTAACTCCTTTCTTTTTAATGTTTTTTTATATAAATCAACGAGATTCACCATAGAAACAATCAACTCAACTTTAACTGATCCAGTTATCCAGAAATTGTTGCTTGAGTTGCTTTTCTGGGATTCTGGGATGGGAAGGCAGTCTCTGTGAGAAAACTCAGACTGTATCCTGCATGTCTGGTTTGCACACTGCTATCAAATGATGGGTTTAAAAGTACACATAATGAAGTAGCCGAGCATGATGTATCATTCATGGGAGATACTGCCAGCTAGTTTTGAGGCATAACTGATGACGGCTAGAAGAAAAACACGATAGTTACGGCCTGTCTGAATACGCCTGCTGCAGGATACTGACAGACTATCTGCTCGGTTCTCATATGACAGAGATACTTGGAAGAGGTTTTGGGTTTCCTGCTGCCCTCTGGCAGAGCAAGACATGTTGACTTTATCTAGTGTCTGTGAGGTTATGGTGGTTTTCCCTATTTGTATGACTTTTTATTGATTTCTTTGGCTCTTGCCCAGTTGTTCTTTTAAGTTCTGAGCACACAAGCATGGCTCTAGAGTAGTGACGAGCCTACAATAAGGCAGCAACGAGATGAAAGTGAGTATATCATTCCTAAGTGAAAGCTTTGTGATATATTCAGGATATAAGAAAGAATGGGGGCGTAAGCTCGTCTGAAACAGCTATTGATATCGCCCACCAACCTAGTACCCAGACATGTGAGTTTCTTTGTGTTTTTATGACAATTCAGGCAGATCATAGACAGGAGTCACTCTGCATCTGTGAATATCATTAGCGTTGTGTCTGTCATGGGGATTTTATGAGCCCCTTTTGTAAATGAAAGATTTATAGAAGGCCTTGTGGCTTGAAACCACAGATACCCACGCCACCTTCCCCCCATCTACGCCTTGTCCCAGCAGACACCTGTTCTAACAAAGCTATCCCAGCACAGAAGTTAACAGTGAAAAGGAAACAGGATTGCAAGTTAAGCATGTACTGAGCTTTAATGTAAGCCTACATTTTGCATCACTATAATGAGATTATGCAAAATGTACCTGTGGTGGATTTCAGCTCTGACGTGAAAAAATTTACCCAAATTTAACTGAATGAGAGAAACAACAGATGCAGAAATAAGACAAGCTGTAAGACTTATTATTCACATTTAAATCTATCAATAAAAACAGGGCAATCATTCCTGTCTTTACTTTTCTCTTTGTTTTGTGTAGTGTGATGATTTTTTTCTGCTGGAATTTGTCTAAATCAGATGCTGCAGTTCGGATATTTTGGCTCTCTGTATTAAAGATCTATTAGTTTAAATTGATATACATTGATATCAGTTTTATAGACGCTGCATGGAAAATGACTGAAAAGGTCAACAAAGCTTACATTTGTTTGTGTATTTATTTATTTCTTTATTAGCAATTCAGTTTGGACACTATGCAGACTAAAAAGTGTGACAGACAAATAGCATTTTCTGTGAAGAGAGAGCATATTTTGTGTTTCTGAAGAGAGTAAAAAGTGTAATGCTTTGAAAACCACAACATTAGCACGTATAATGTGAGACCCCCATAGGTTTAAAAATATCACACGGAGTGGTTTAGATTAGCAGGGGGATTTTACATCATATAAGCTCCGAGTAGAAATCCGCTTCATCTCAAGCAAACATCAACTTTACCCCAACTACTGAATAACAGAATTTCAGGAGCAAATGGGTACTTCTTCAGTACTTTATTGTTTTATATCTTTTCATAGAAATCTAATCACAAATGAATATTTTTCTATTCTTTTTACCAGTCACATAGAGGAACTTCTGGTTCCCAGTTTGGCATTTAATACAATAAACAAACTGTGCAGGACAACCTTAGCTTCGGTCTTTCTTTGGCACAGTTTTGTGTTTTTTTTGGGCTGGAAAACCAGTTTACATGAAAAGTGTTGTCAAATTTCGCTTTAAAAGGGAACTGTTGTTTTGCATCTCTGTGGTATTTCTACAAAAGCATGTCAGAAACATTACATCAGGAAATTGTGTAATCTTGTGAAAAATGGGCAGAATTCTGCTAAATTATTCTCACATGTGAGAAACTGGCTGCCTTTAAAGTTTCATCATTTAGAGTTCATTGTTAAAAGAAACAGCTTTACTCCTTCAGCCAGACGCACAGAGTCTAAAATGCATTTTCATGTGTTCCTGATGCAACCATTGGCCTTTTGTGCTGGGATGATTTGTCCTGGCTGTATGCTGCTTCTTGCCTACAGAGGCTGGATTGTAATGAACAAGCACAGAAAATGGACGGATATGTTAGTCAGTTCATATTTAATTAGATTAAGGCTGAATTTGAAAAAGACATTCAAAGCAAAAAGCGGTATTAAAAAACATTTAAAACGCCCCTTTTTCTTGATTTTATCTTGTTTCTCTACGTGTCCATCAGTGCCCACAACCTTTTGCCATTTCTAGACCAGAAGTCACACAAGTTTTGTGTTTTTGTCTCAAATTTTTTAAAAATGTCCCTTAGACTGAAGTCTTTGTATTTATGGCTGTTAACAGGTATTTCCATTCAGAGCCTGTTATCTTAATTTTAGATAATAAATTGTAAGTTTTTCTATGCAAACTTATTTTTAGTTATCAGATCAAATAAATCTGATAAATAATGATATTAAAATAAAAGTTCAGCCGAACCCAAGAAACAGAAGTCAAACTGCACTTCTGGTTGTTTCAATAAAACAAATAAATACTACTACTAATACGTTTGCTCCAAAATTCCCATCATTTAAGACATTAGATCAGAAAGTTTATTTGGTCCATAACAAAAGCATTTGCTCTTATTTTCACCTCCTGCTTTCCGCTGCAGAACGAGCTTATCTAACCTCTGAAATCTGGACTCACTGCACACTGTACGTACAGATCTGTGCATTCATTTTCAAACCAAGATGTGTCACTGCACCCAGAAACATGTTTGCACATACATGCCTCACTGGTATACAAACAGGCTGGGGCGACAACATTAGTTTTCATTACAGTCTCACACTCCATTTAAGCCTAACACCACAAAGTGCAACACACCATGAGGCTACTGTGCAATCGTATGTTTGTAACAAGACAAACCACTAGATAGTTTTCAAGGAAGATGATGTGAATTCTGAAGTAGATGTCGATGAAAAGGAAGTAAGCGCTCGCCATTATCTCACACATGCTCAGTGGACTTATATCATCTTTGCACCTCTCAGCAGTTTAGTTCACTTTAGATAAGCTGTTCCCAGAAGCTGCTCACTGCGTTCAGGTTCTGAGAAACTATGTGCGGTATATGTGTTAGAAATCCAGTGAATGATTAGAGTTCAGGGGGGATTATCTGTATTGTACTTGCAGGCTTTCAAATCCTTGTATCACTTGCATAGAGAAGTGTGTGGAACTATTCTAAGAATTTTTTATGAGGGCGGGGATTTAAAATACACGTGTAAAATGTCCATTGTAGGAAAAAAAGAGTTAAACCTTTTCTAAAAAATTAGTCAAAGCTTGTGTCTTCCATCTTGCATCGTGAGGCTTTTCAGCAAAAGGCCTCGTCTTATTGTTTGCCTCATTGCGTAATGTCTAAACTTCTGAGTTTTGGAAACCATGAGCAACGCTGCGGCTGTTCGATGTGTAAAAAAAGCTTTTTCATAGATGGTGGAGATCCCCCCGTACTCCAGAAATGTGTCCCACGCCTCTGGTTGCTGGAGTGGAGGTGGGGGTCTTTCTGGTTTCAACAGAGTGCAAATGTTGCCCTGATACAGAAAAAAACTCTGTTTTCATAGTGAGAACAGAAGCAGGAGGAGGTGTGAGGGTAGAGGAGCATCCAGAGGGGATGTTTGATGTCTTTGCTATAAAATGTTCAAACAGGTGCAGATGCGATCACATTTCAACCCACCAGTATGCAAAGTCGAGACAGTTTATTTATTTATTCAGACAAATGTACATTTTGAAGTTGCAAAATTTGTGCAGAACTGTCAGGTGATTAACTTGTATTTATGCGGGAGTGGGCAGGATTTTTGCAATGCCGGAGTTTGTATTCATTTTGGATGATTAACTGTTAGCATTGCGTAAATCCTCCCATGTATGTCCGCTCAGAAATGGGTCACAGATTCTGTATTCACATTCTAAAAGGAGAAAATGATGCTGTGACTACCTGGGACATTTGGCTGAATCTTATAATCATTCAGAAATTTGAGAAAATAATCCCAAGTTGGATTGTGAGGTTGAAATTTTAATTTAGCTTATTACACATCATGATGTCTCATTGAGTAGTCTTGTGCGTCATTATATGAATGGGTTAGTAATTCAGAAAGAGGAAGCAAAAATCCTGTTTGATTGTTTTATCTACCTGTGCAGTGGGAAAATCCCTGACATGTGCACATTAACAGAGCTGCACTGGAACAAGGAAAAGGGATCTGGATATTTATCACAACATCAGCCCGTGATTTTGTTCCCTGGAATTTCAATGTAAAACTCATCGCTTATGTTTCTTTTAAATGAAGGCACTACTTTCTGTTTGGTGTGTTATGTGATGAGGAAATGTAAATCTACGAGCATCTTTTTTCATTTTGATGCAGTAATATAATATCACAGAGCAGCTATTAAAAGATGCTCAAACAGAAATGTAGACGGCTAACGCAGAGTTTCTACAGGTTTCTATTTTACAGCATTTATAGGACAGCATTGTTGGAGCAAAACAGCCAGTGCAGATGAGTAAGGAATAAAAGAAAACTTTATTATTGTTGGATTTCTGAAGGCTGCTCTCATTACTAAGTTTGTAACGAGGAAATTAACTAAACTTTTTTCTTGGTAGTCATGGTAGGATCTATTTATTCATATTTGCTGTTGTCTCTGCTTCTTCTGTACAAAAAGTGAGTAAATAAATCATGCTTATGCTCGCACCCATGTCTTACTTGTAAAGTATAACTGATAGTTTTGCTGTGTATGGACAAGAAATCAACAAACCACAGTCCTCTGAACTAATAAGACATTTTAACATGTGTTACTTTGTCATTTAAGGGCTACATTTGTGAAATAATAATAATAAAAACATATACTCCTTACAACCCTTCCCTTTGTCATAACTGACACTGATAAATGGGGTTAGACTACACATTGTGGGCTGTTGAGCAGGTAACACCACTTTGAACTCAAACTTCTATAGATCAAAATGTTTTTTTGAGAAGGAAACTGCGGCATAGAAATTTTACTTTGCCACAATTCACTTTTGGTTTTTTTTGTTTTTGCAATAGACAGGATGTTAGTAGTATTGTATGATTAAATAAAGTAAAACCTGTTTTCTGTATAAGACACATTCATGTAACTAGTCTCATTTTCTGAATCAATCTTAGCTAAATGTATTTTTAGTAGATCATGTGGTCAAGCAGAAATGTTATGTTATGGATTGTAAAACTGGACAAAGAATTGCTGACTAAGTCATAGGTGCTTATATGCTTATACAATATGGTCTATATATGTAATGCTTTTTTCTGATTACATTTTTATAAATTGAGAATATGTCATAACTGTGCCAGTCATTTTATTTAAATTAAAGTGAAGTGGTACCATAGTACCAAATCAGTAACCCTCTTGAACCGGAAGAAGTCCGGGCTTTTCAGTTTAACTTCCGGGTAAATATATTGTGCATGTAATCTGCTTGCAGATTAATTTGAAAGAACTTTTCGGATAATTTTACCTCAGAAAATGTCCCGGGGCTCAAGTGCGGGGTTTGATCGACACATTACCATCTTCTCTCCTGAAGGCAGACTCTATCAAGTTGGTCAGTATGTGAATTCGTTCAAACAAAAGCCGGTTCGGTACCTCATTTGATGGCTTGCTAGCTAAATGCCCTGTCATGGTTCGCTTAGTCCGGCTTCGGGCTGACAAATAACTACCTGCTAAAGCGAAAGTCGTATGATTTATAACCACAGTGTCTTCCTTATTATTTCGTTGTTGTAAATTTAGCTTATGGTTGTTGACGCTGTTATCATAACAAACAGCTAATCTATACAGCTAAACTGAACTAACTGGCTAGTTAGCATTGTTAGCATCACAGCCTAGCCGGGTTATTTATTCCTGTTAAACTTAATTTTCCGCTGAGTGAAATTATTGCGATCAAGTATTTGTTGGATTTATTTAAGATTTAGTTAGTAAATAATTAAAGTAATAATCTACTTTACTGTTAAATGCGGTTCAGTGGTTGAGCACTAGCCAGTCTAAAGTCAGATCAGAGAACAAAACAGTGAATAAAATAACTGCTGTGCTGTTTTATAGGTGTTATAATTTTACTTCTACCACTGTTGCTACTCTGGGTGCAACATTTCCAGCAAAACATCTGTTAGGCACAAGAATTAGAGGATAATCTTTGTCCATTAGCCAATCAGTTGATACCTTACAACAATTGTTTACTTGTTGCTCCAATTTTCCATCTGAGACAAACAACTATCTCTTAGTGCATATAAACCCAGTCTTGAAATCAAACTAAGTAAAATGCACCTTTGTTTATATCTTCTAATGTTTGTGAGTTTTGTCAGACAAGCATGCCTTAAAGCCACCCTTTCTGTCCTGTAGAATATGCTTTCAAGGCTATAAACCAAGGCGGACTTACGTCTGTAGCAGTTCGGGGGAAGGACTGTGCAGTTGTTGTAACACAAAAAAAAGTCCCAGTAAGTAGATGTTATGTCAATGTTTTTATATAATTTGCTGTAGTAAATTTAATAGAACCAACGTCTTTCTTGTTTGGGTATGTGTTTTTGTGTATTCAGTTCCTTGTAGTTTATCATGTTAGTGTCCACTGGCGATCCAGTAGTACATGTTATCACCGTTCGGTGGTAATGAAGCAATTTTTTATCACATATCATTTATTTGTGTACTTAGTTAGTCATTCATTAGAAATGTTATGTAAAAGCTTTAAATGTTCACTGTTGGAACAGGACAAGCTTCTGGATGCCTCCACGGTGACCCATCTCTTCAGAATAACTGACAACATCGGATGTGTAATGTCTGGAATGACGGGTAAGAAAGTACCTGGTGTAATGAGAATGTGGGTTTTTCCTGTGTGCTGTCCTTAATACATACAGTGTGTTTGTGCACTGTCACAGGGTGTATCCCTGGTCTTGCTATATTATGGAAGATGTCATCCTTTTTTATGGCTGGGTCAAATGATGTGATGCTCCTTCTCTGCGGGTATAAATGATGCACGTATGGCATTCTGCAAACGGAACTGCTCCTTTCTCCTGGAGAGTTATGCCCAATTTAATCAATCTAATCAGAGTTCCAGCTGACATGTTCACATGGGCAAAAGATAAATTGAGCCAATCAGTTGTTTGTTTACATCATAGAAATATTTTGTACAGTTGTAAAGCTTTTCACATGCACAGTGCCTACTGATTCAGAAGATTTATGTTTTTATGTTCAACAAATTGACTGTCAATATGCTCATGACTCCTAAACTCCTTCAGTTTTCAGGGAAAGGTGTATCTGCCACAGCCCAATTCTGATTTGCTGCTGCCATTTTCACATCTTCCTTAAAACTCATTATGTAACCTAACAGTGAAGTGTTTACATGCCTCATTTTCATTCTGATTGGACGGCCAAACGGGAAGCACGTGTGAACTTTTTGTATTGCTTTGCATTGATACAAGTCTGGACTTGTTGCTGTTGTGCAAACGTTGTTCTGTATGCTTACTGGGCAGCAGTGTTCCCCTTTTTCAGAGTTTTTTAGTCTTGTTATACTGGGTATAATGACAATAAAAGGCATTCTATTCTATGATGCTGTAGGTTTTCATACAGACATTTATTCAGACATAAGACCCCTTTTATGCAACATCTATATGCACTTTGCCTGTTTACAGATTTATTGCAAAAACAGAAGATTTAAGACACAAATTTCTCTGCTGAAACATAAAAAAGAAGCGTTGATTGCAAATAAAGGTCCAGGAAGAATCTTCAATTTAAGTGCAGATGATTAAATAATATCTGTATAAAATTTATGCCATTTTTCACTATAATACCAACAAGGAACACAAACTTCAGAATGCATTGATGTTGGTATCATAGTGACATACATTATTTAGCTGGTGTTGGTTGGAATTGTCATCAAGAAAACTCCAGTCCAAAATCTTATGTAAGACCGAGGTTGTTTTCAGCCCTTTCTGTCATTTGTAGCTTTTCTTTCTTTTGTTTATATCAGGGGTGTCACGCTCCAGTCCTCGAGGGCCAGAATCCAGCAGGTTTAGCTGTTTACCTGCACTAACACACCTGATGCAAATCAAATAGATCCAACAGCTTCTTGTCAACCTATTAAATAATTCATATCAGCTGTGTCAGAGCATGGAGACAACAAAAACCTGCTGGATACCGCCCCTCGAGGACCTGAGTTTGACACCCCTGGTTTATATCAAGGTCTCTCACATTCTGCAGTCAGCATAGTCAGCAAAGGCTTCCACCCATCTGTTTTCTGAGTAGGTCATAAACAATGGTTATTGCATTTAAAGGGGACATATCATGCAAAATCCACTTTTTTAGCCCTTAAATACATGTTTTGTGCATTTTTAAGTGTTTAGGAATGCAGAAAATGGTAATTTATTCCCTCCTGATGCTGCGCATATATCTTTATATTCTTTGTGGTCATATTTTTCAGTCTTTTTCTCTATTTTCTATTACGTTTCTTTATCTATTACATCACAGTATTTGCTGTAATAAGGTTGTGGACTTCCAGGTAATCAAATTCATGAATCTGATGTGTTGACATTTATAGTAAACTTACCAATAAAATGTTTCTCTGCTGGGAGATTAGCGTATCGCTGCTATCAAGCTACA
>JBAMHV010000024.1:4014592-4025769 GCA_037177535.1 Pseudomugil gertrudae
TTCTGCAGACTCCGCGCAAAGCGTCTAGAAACTCGCGTTGTGCGGGGGACCCCTCCCACATTAGAGGATCACGACTTATAATGGAAAAGCAGTCGAGTAGAATATCGTACTGCCCGGGCCGGTAGAGTCGCGTCGCACAGGTACTGATGGAAAAGCGCCTTAAGAGGAGGGCTCAGTGTTGCCAGACCGGTTAGCACAAAGAAAGCCTTTGTGTTAATGTGAACATCTCAAAATGTAATTATGTGATGATTCAGAGAAGTACAATTTCATCACGAAACATATAATGATGCATCTTGATGAATATTATACATCATCTTCTCATCCAGACGGTTGTGTTAGGGTTAGGGATGTGAAGTCTGTGTTTAGGGGCTTTTTTTTATCATCATAGTTGTGTTGACAGACCAGCATTGTAATTCCATAAAGTGCATATAATTATTCTTCCTACTAAAGTACTTGTACAAATGCAGTGGGAGCTTCTCACTCAAGCTCTTAGTGCTTGAAATTAGTGCTGCGTTTGATCATCATACGTTTGTGCAATAGTCACATTGCAGGTCGGGCAGTGTAGGAGACAAATGAACTCAACATGTTCTCATCAAATTCAGAGGTACCTGACTGGTTTGTTGCTGTCATAACAAACCTTTATGGTAAAACACAGTTTGTGCATAATGGGATGAAACATTTATGCTGGACCTAGCACAATAAAAGATAAGAATAAGGTTAGCACCTATTTAATCATCTGTTGAAAATTCCTGATGTTTTTTAAAAATATTTTCATATATATTATATATTTACCTCGCAGGGTAAAATTCACAGTGTCTGTGATGCCTGTCATGATGTAGTAGACCATCATGATGCTTCACATCCACACTTCTAAGCTCTGATATTTGCATCTAGTTTGTGTCGCCTCATCAGGAAGGATGTTTTTGACACTTTGGAATTGATTCACAATCATTTCATCTCAGTGCATCAAAGATTGGACTATGTCCTCCTGTCCTTGCTGTGGATTTTTCTCTTTTTTTTTAGCTCACTAACTCATCTTTTTTCTGTCCTCCAGAGTGAGAAGTTGCTGCTATTTGACACTGTGCAGAGTGAGCTGGAGGAGAAGATACGGAGACTGGAGGAAGACAGACACAGTATTGACATCACCTCAGGTACCAGCCTGCTCTGACAAGCTATAATATAAACTTTTTTTTAACTTTAGTCTTGTTTCCTTTTCTTTAAGAATAAGTGATTGAAATGTTTATAATCAGCCGCTTTTTGTAGATTAGATGTAAAAGATATTAACTGACAGCTTTTTAAGGTTTCGCTTTGTATCGTTAAAATGTGAGGTATTAAGGAGCTGACATAAGAGCAGTATTTTTCCAGCATTTTCCGTCTCTGCTTTGCTTTCCAGAATTGTGGAATGATGGACTACACGCACGGAAAAACAAGAAAAAAGACCCGTTCTGTCCTGTGAAGAAGAAGAAGCCTGTTGTTGTTTCCGATATCCTTTCCCACCGCCCTGACCTTCTTTTTCCACTCATCGTTCATCCCCTCTGCTATCAGTTCTTCTGTTAACATGCTGTTAATTCAGATGTTTCCTGCTGCTTTGCTTTGTATGTTTTTCCTTAGCCTTTGTTTCACGACCTTATATTGTTTACATGCTGCAAGATCTGGATATTCTTGAAGACTGGACAGCAATACGAAAGGTATTCAGATCTGTAGGAACATATTGCTGATATCCTGGTTTGTGGTTTGACCTTTTTCTTCCCTCTACTTGCAGGCAATGGCATCTCTGGGGCCACACCGGGTCAAGGTGGATGGTGAGTGCTTCTTCTCATCCTCTGTTACAGTCAATATCTGGCAGAATGCAGCAATCGACCCGGTTTCTTACTGAAAGGCTTCACTGCTTTCTGCGAGAAGCACCGCAGACCTTGAACTATTTTCTTGTCATATCCCTTCCATCTAATCCACCCCTCTCTTCTCTGCTCCAGCCCCAGCTGTGAAGCCTGACAGACATCACCATGTGGCACGCTCTGAGGACGGGCGACTTTTCTATGACAACCAATGGTACTGCAGGGGACAGGCCATCTGTATCAACAGAAAGGACGAGTTCCCGACTAGGTGCGTACAGAAGGAGGGCTTGTTGAGCTGTTAAAGCATAAGTATACAACATTTTATTCCAGTTCATCTTGTTTGTAGATGCTTGTTTCAATCATGGGGGGAGGGGGGAAATCACTGCTGCACCTCCTGCCCTCTGTAAAAGTCCAGTCTGCTTTGATTGACAGCTTTTAGGTCCAAAACGACAAGTGAGAAAGCTGCTCATGTTTTGTTAGAGGTGTTTTTATTTGTGATAAAGTCAGGACTGCAAACCAGATGTTTTATGAAGTTTAGAAGCAGTTTCAGCTTTGTAGAGAAAAGCTAACTTTGTTTTGGACTCCAGTCTTACTCCTAGAGGTGTCATTAGCCAAAGTGATTCCTTTATTTCATAGATGCTTCTCCTCAAATTGAGTTAGTTTTGCCCTCAAAGTCTTTCCAGGACTGCTTCAGAAGCAGCCTTTTGTGTTGCAGCCCTGATAAACTGGTGCTAAAGCAACTCTTACATCAGTGGCAGCAGTCGATGCGGCCATGACGACAATGCAAATGGACTAAAAGTATATGATCACAAACTCGGCTTGATGTTTTTCTGCCATTTCAGATGTTTTGAAATGTTTATAAATGCTGGCCAAAGCACATTAAACTTGTAAATGTTGTCTGTTATCATTTATAAATCCTGTTTGCAGCATTGTACATGCATACTGGTGGGGATTATAAAAGATCAGTGTACGTTCAGGCAGTTTGCCTTGTTTCCCTTTTAAACAGAGGCAGAAAAGTGTATTTTTGTAGGTCCTAGAGCAAAATAAAAAATCTGTTATTGAGCAGTTCCTTTTCTGAGTTTGTTCTCAGAGCATCATAGGTTGTAATTTACACGCCCCACATGTTAGTTCTGCTTTACGTAGGCTCGGGTGATAGCTTGCCAGTAGCTGTTTTGAACACATTCGGCCAGTTTTTTTTGTTTCCTTCTGCAAGCATAGTTGCTTTATCTAACACTTTCTGCCATTTGTCACACTCGCTGCTCTACCGTGAGCTGAACTAAATATGAGCTATTGTTCAAAAGCATTTTGTTACATTAAACAGCCTTTATAAACGTTAATGGTGATTTTAAGCTTGCTGGTAAAAAGAAAAACACTACTATCTGCAAAGATTCACCACTCTGTGGTCCTCTAAAAGAATCAGCAGCAGGAGCAGATACAGAGCAACGAGCTGATAGCGAGAGCTGCTACTTCCCATAAATAATAGGAAACGTTTCTGTAGTGTGTTGGAGAAGAGTTTAAAGTGATTTCACATTCCTCTGCAGTGGCTCTCAAATCCAACCAGCTACAGTGAGCTTTTATTCTTTAAAAAATAACTCATACAAGGTACCCGTGAAGGCCTGACAACCTGTCCAGGAGGCTTTTTGCCTGCTTATTACTGAGAAAGGCTCCAGCTTCCATGCAACCCTGGTGGTATTTAAAATGCTTCAAAAGGCCAGTGTAATGTATAAAAGAAACTAAAGCAATTATACGTATTTAACAGTACCGGTAAATGGGGTCATATACCCTACAGGTATAACGTATTTTCTGATTTAGTGGATGTTTTCACTCACCAGGACTCCCATCGTCCTATCACATTCACACATTAGATGTTGCATCTTTGAATATGAACATGTTGCAAATGTTCTCATCTGTTGCTACAGCTGAATCATTTCACCAATGTTTGTGTGTTTGTTATGCAGCGCCATCATCACCACTATCAACAACGACGAGGTGTGGTTCAAGCGGCTGGATGGTACCAAATCAAAGCTGTACATCTCCCAGCTGCAGAAAGGCAAATACACTATCAAACACTCGTAGATAAAGCGATCCAAACCAGGCACATACATCTGTACATATGTATACATGCGTTGATGTTATCAACATGGTCACAAAGTGTCATTTTCTCTGGAATGCAGATCAGTGTAAAGTGCTGCTAAGATCAAAATAATAATAAGGGAGAAAACGAGAGCAGAAGCAAACTGTGAAGCGCAGAGCTCAGTCGCGTGCCTTTCCGAGACGAGACAGCACCTCGTGCGCCAGGTGTTACGATAAGTCTTGAACTCTAAACTCAGTGAAGCCTTACTCTGTACTGGGTCAGCACCAGGAGGACTGAAGCAGGTCAATAAGTGCGTGAATGTGTTAGCCTGATCCAGCAGTGTTTTTGACACAACGTGAGTTTCATGCTCACGCAGAGATCCAGTTCAACCCGTGTTAGGATCCCCAAACAGCATAGATTTAAAACAAAAAGAGGGAGAATGAGGAATCAGTTTTGAGTACTAGTTGATATTGTGAATATAATGAGAGAAAATGAGATTAAATCCACTTTGGGTGCTCTTTATTTGTCCAGCGCTACATTTATTTTCATGTTTAAACAACAGCCTGCATGAAACGAAGCAGGAATGGGAGCAGACCTGTACATAGACACCGGTGTGTGTTGTCATGTTGCCATTTGTGTGATTGTGCCTGAACTTAAAGTAGTTTAATCAAGTTTTAGTTAAAAAAAAACTCTACAGGTTTTACCTGATATTATTATTATTATTTTTATTATCATCATCTTATTGTTACAATATCACTAAACCCTCAAACCAGTTTTGTGCCATATTTGCAACATTTTGATACACTATCTGCTCTTTACTGTCTTTTCTCCTTCATCTAAATCATAATTGTCTTCCTTGTTGCGCTGCTGTTGCTGAACACTGACATCCCAAAACAAAAAAACAGCAAGAATTCAATTTTATGTTTGCAACTGTCTAATCAACCTATAAATATATTCTTAGCTTTGAACACATACAAACCACTACCTGCCAACAGTATTGTAAAGAAAAGTGTTTGCAATGTACATGAAGAAAAAATGCAAAAAAAAAAAGGCTTAAATGGCGTCTGGTGGGGCGATCTTTTCAGAGAAAGTCTTGTCATTTCTATCTTTTTATGCATCATGGTTCTTTTTAGACATGTGGAAATAAAACCTGATATTTCAATTCATTTTCTTTGTGTTTTTTGAAGTGAGAATATTCTGCCCATGCAGTACCGTGCAAAAGTCTTCAACAACCCCTCATTTATTTACATACTGCAAGAAAATCAGGAAATGGGTGCAGTGATGTATCGCAAAGTACAATAATATATGTAAATAAAGGAAATAAGGCTATTCTTATGAGCTTAAATGTTACTATTTGGTATGAGAAGCATTATTTCAACAGGTTTGATACTGTCAGACCTTTTGAATGATCATCAGAACCTCAAGCAACTCAATAAACACATCTGATTACACTCAGCAACAACATTCTTGTATATTCCGGGGAATAAATATGTAATTTACATATTGCAGACGTTCCATTACACATTTATCCAAGCTCATGTCACTGTCACAGGAAAGTGCACTACAGTGGAAGATATGCAGGTTATGTCGGCTGATATCGTGTCTTTGTAGATGCAGCTAAAATATGGAAACATGATCGCTGTGTGAGGGGCTGCTGGTGACAAAGTGCAAAGAGTATGAGCTAAGTTGTTTGTAGAAATGTCTCAAAACATGACTTTAATGTGTCTGACAGTTAAAGATGAATAAATGAGCTTAATGTAAGTGGTTAAACAAAGCGATGAGTTCTCCTGGTCTGCATGTGGTGCTCTGAAAATGAATGGGGGAAAAGAATAACTGAAAGACCTCAATGTCGAGATCTGTTGCTCAGGACCATTTAGGGAAATATGAAGACTCATTTCTGTGCATACAAACTACATAGATCCTACTTTCAAACATTTTCTCCTGGTATTCTTGTGGTTGTTGGTGACACCATTCAGCAGGACAACACGTCCCGCTGCAGCTCAGCAGCACTTAGGAAAGGGTTGAGGAAATACAAGAGGAGCCTGAGGCTTTGATCCAGCCTCGGAAGTCTCTAGATCCCCTTCCAATTTTACATCTGCAGGATGTGATGGAGAGAGCCTGATCCTGTTGAGGCACAATCAAGCTACAGAACCCAGCGGCAGACACCGCAGAACATCCCAAAGCTCCCGGGTCCGTCCGTGACCTGATGGGTCAGTTTAGCTGGTCTAAACATTAGAGGCCATTTAGCTACATAAGTTATGCTAATTCTCCTGATTTCTGATGGATTTTTCCGTCCTTTCAGATATTCTGCAGCGTTTCTGCTTGACGAGGTCACACGTTGGTCTCCTTGAGTCAAGATCGCTCATTTTTCTTGAACATAACAGTTTTGTATGCACGAGAACTCCTGAATATCCTGTTGAATTTGGTTTGACATGAACAAAAACAAGCTCAGATACAACCTTATATAATACTCCCAATAAAGATCAGATACATCCACATCCGTGCTCGGCATAACTACACCCCTGGGGTGTGTTAGATCTTAGCTGCACTTTAATGAAGAAAAAAAAGTGGCTTATTTGGAGGAGAAATGCTGAGCTCGTCCTGTTGGATAATGACTCTTTTGGTCTGCTGAGCTGTTAAACCTCTCTCACTTATTTCTGCCAAAGGGCCACTCGCTAGATTAACACCATTCTGCTATTGATCCAGGGCCCTGCGCTGATGAACCGTTGACTCGAGCCCCATGTGGTCCATCTGCCTGCTTTGGATGCCTCATGTGACACTGCAGCAACTTTTGATTGATCTAATTGGATTATTAATGTGGCAGCTCCCATCTGAAATTTCAAACAATCCATTTGAAGACGAAGATGTAATCTAATTGGACGAAATCACGTCCTGAAGAAGCAGCATCACGAACCTCAAATTTCCCCAAGTTGCTGTGAGCTACTCAAACATGGTTTTACCAGAGCTGTGTCATGTTGTCTTAAGACACGTATGTTGCAGTACCTGCTCTCTTGCCAGTGGGTGTCATTAGAGCTCTGCAGCACACAGGAAGCAGCCTATGCACTACATGGGAGGAGATAAGAGAGAGAGAGGGGGTGGGGGGGTGGCTTGTTAATCTGGGGCACCCTGCTGCTGAAGCCTTCCAGCTGATGTGAGAGAGAGAGAGTGGGGAGGGATGAAAGCATGGTTTGATCACAGCTCGCTGGCCACGTTTGCTGCTGCAACAGAGAGGGAAAGAAAGAGGAAAATCCCCATCACCGCGTCAACAGCAGAAGCTGTGACAAGCAAGCGGGCTGCCTGCCTCGCTACGTGCCACGCAGCATTGCTTTGGAGCTTTCATCCAATCTGTTTTGCACTTCCCTGTCACTGCTCATAGGCAACCATGAAAGGCAAGGCATGGTAATAAGTCCTCAGACAGAAACCAATGAGGGATTCCTCGTTTCCAGTCTGGCTGCCTTCGTGAATTGATCCGACCTGAGGGACTCTGGTTCCTGTTGGGACCAGTTGGTTCCTGTTGGGACCAGTTGGTTCCAGACGGACGAGAAAGGCCGCCCATCCTCGGCTCTATCTATACTTAATGAATAACCAGAACTGTGGGGTCATTGGGGCGTGTTTACTGCAACACTGGGGTTAATTAGACTGTGAAAGTGTCACAGACACACCCGTGTCCCTTTATCTGATGCATGCGTGCATGTGTCATTAAGAGGTGTTCAGCAAAGTGAGACCCCTGCATGTGCGGCGTTGTGTGCATGCAGGGGCTGTGTGTGAGGCCTGTGTGTGGGCATGCAGGGGCTGTGTGTGAGGCCTGTGTGTGGGCATGGATCATTGATGCTGATAAGAGTATCTTAAATGCAAACATCCATAAGTTGCCATCAAAGGGATGAGGCAAGCTGCTCATCATGATGATAGATGAAACAGACACAGAATGATGTGGATACAGATGGACAGGACCGCAGCTTCTGCCTCATAGATGAGCCCGGTGTCATCTCTCTGAGGGTGTCATTTCTCCAGAATCCTCCATCAGCGGCATTCGGGTTACAGCTGTTTCTTCATCTGCTGCTGTCTGAATTCCTCCTGCATTTAATGCTGCTTTTTTAATTAGAGACACAGGACTGCACAAAAGTCTTGAGCCACCCATTATTCCTTTTTTTTATTTCTTCCCAAGCAGTCACTTTCTTATAGTTTGAGCAACGCGCCGAAGTGCTTTCACTTTTTTCTATTCATGCTTGTTAAGTTCTTATTTTGTTTGTTTAGCCCCTTATGCGACCTATGAATCATTCCAGGGTTTTAAAAAGGCATGGGAATTAAAAGGATGAATTTGTGGACCAAAAAAGCAACTTAGCAAAGAACTAACCTTGAATAATATATTTTGGTGCTTAGCGCCAGCTTTGTGCCTGTAAAAAGCTAACAGTGGGTGCTGATTAGTTTGACAGCCATTGTTACTTAATACACCAAAACTAGGTTCCCAAAGAATTTAAGCTAAAAACGTTGGGTCTTTGTGGGACCATGTGTATAAATAAAGTTTGACAATTCAATAAAAAGTGGAGGACAAAGAACATACGTTTGGATGGACCTACTGTAGGTGTTATAAATATATGTGTAAATGTAATTTGCACCCACTAAAAGCCTCCAGAACAGCCATGAGATCAGCCATCAGTATTCAGCTCTTCATTCATTTATTTTCCTGTCATCAGCACAGTTGTTGTGTAATTAAAATGAACACTTCAGTTTTGGGATATTAAAATTCAAACAAAGATATTTTCCCCATGATGTGAGATGTTGTAGTTAAATTAGTGTTTGAAGGGGTAAAAAGTTGTTTCTCTGAACTTAAACTGGTGCTTGTGATGAAGATTCAGATCAAATAAAATCTCATTTCTTATTTTCTGAATTATTGCAAAACTTGTATTTTTGTTTGTTTAGAGCCGACGAGTCCCTGAGATGTGTTTAGATGCAACCCCACCAGAATAGTGGATCTTGAGGACTGGACTTTGGCACCACTGGTGTAGAGTCTCAGTCATCCACATCATGCTAATCCTGAGAGCTTAGGTAAAGGCAACTGGACTTGTAATTTGTGTTTCTTAAGAAAGGGGGAAAAACAACACAAACATTTGGATCTTCTCCAAACAAACAGAAGCAGCTTCACCCAAAAGACTCAGCGTGTGTGTAAGTGAGTAAATCTATATAAAGCACAGTAAGGTGTGCTTTATATAGATTTAGTCGCCCGTATCCATCTAAATGATAACAATAAACACTTATGAGGACATTTCGTGCACATTTTGGACAGAAAGACAGACAGAGGTGTCAGGGAAGCCATTTATAATAAACTGGAAAAACCACTTCTGCACAGAGGGAGTGGTCCTTAGGTATCATCTTCCCAGCACCTACTATGCAGCTTTGACTCTCCTCTACATAGTTTATCATCCACTCTGCTGCTGGAAGTTTTACACAGAGCAACTCAGAAGTGTTGGTTCTGATATCATGTGATCATAAACCAGTGTATAGTCATGGCCTGGGGTGGTGAGAGCCTATCCCTGCAGCTGTTTTGTAAGAAGCAGGGAGCACTCTGAACCAGTCCATCTCAGCACTTAGCGACCCTTAACGTGCAAATGTAAAACACTAATGAGCTGAAAATCCACCAGCTGGTTAGAAATGAAGAAGCCTCATCAGATAAAAGGTGAAACATCTTCAGTAACCAAGAAACAAGCATATTTGTCTTGTTTTTTGCTCTTCGTACTGGTAAGTTATGCAATTATACATTTCTAAGAAGCAGAGATGTGCATGACTGCAGCATGTTCAGACTGAACAGCCTGCTGGTGTCACACCTACTGCAGACGAGGCTTTCTGAGAAACACTTAAGGCTTTCATTATCTACCTAAACCTTACCAAGCAGCTTGAATCACACTAAAGACACCACCAAGGGAAAAACACTAAATTAGGATGTGTCACAGGTTGATGAGGACGTCTTCGTACATGCTGCATTTACATATTTGTGGTTTCCAGAACTGGAAACTGTTTTCTTGGGTAACAGCTGCTTTTATTGTCAGGAACACAAATCACATCTTCACCTTCACAGACCTTCACTTCCACTGAGCTGAAATCCACTAGACTGATAATTAGATGTTACTTCCTGGATAGAGCATGCGAGACAGTAACATGGAATATAATCCTACACCCAGGCTTTGTTTGACGACCAGAACCTGATCAAACAGTATCATTTAGACAGAGTGGGTATAATCTGTTTTACTGTTTTTATAAGGGCTCTCTGCAGTAACCACATGCAAAATTATACAATTACTTTTTTAAAAAGGAGTTAAATTTGGAAGCATTATTTTTTATTCATTGTCAGTGTATATATATTTGGTCTAATTTTGCTGATAGTTGTGAAAATATACACTCCCACTGTCAATTTAACTATTCACTGTAATGCCTGAGCAATTTATTGTGACATTAGATGCATGGCTCCATTCAGCAATTGGTCGATTCAATGGACGGAAACCCATTGATCCATTGATAAAACTCAGTTTATGGTACCCAGTCCTACATTTTACTAAAAGTGTGAGTGAGACACTTGATAAGTAACTTTGAAGTGCAGCTTTTAGCTGTGATGTTTAAAGAAACTCTAACAGTGTTCGCAGGAGTAATTCTGGGAAGTTTGATAACATGGCTCTTAGATCTTTGCTTCCACTTGGGTCAAAGTTCCTAGACAACCTGGTCTGGTTGCCCAGCTCAGTGTTCAAAGAAGACCACAAATTATGGAGTAGATATACATGATGGGGAATGGAGCCAACCTCTCATATGCCTTTGCCTGGGACACCTAACTAGGTGTTAGAGGTCCCAGGCAAATCCATCCATCCATTTTCTACTGCTTGTTCCCTGAACAGGGTCACAGAGGGGGCTGGAGCCAATCCCAGCTCTCAATGGGCGAGAGGCGAGGTACACCCTGGACAGGTCGCTAGTCCATCACAGGGCCAACACACATAGACAAACAACCATGCACACACACACACTCACTCCTATGGGCAACTTTGAACCTCCAATCAGACTATCCCCAAGGTGCATGTCTTTGGACTGTGGGAGGAAGCCGGAGTACCCGGAGAAAACCCACACTAACACGGAGAGAACCCACACTAACACGGAGAGAACCCACACTAACACGGGGAGAACCCACGCTAACATGGGGAGAACCCACGTTAACACGGGGAGAACCCACGCTAACACGGAGAGAACCCACACTAACACGGGGAGAACCCACGCTAACACGGGGAGAA
>JBAMHV010000024.1:4027287-4040640 GCA_037177535.1 Pseudomugil gertrudae
AACCCACGCTAACACGAGGAGAACCCACGCTAACACGGGGAGAACCCACGCTAACACAGGGAGAACATGCAAACTCCACACAGAAAGACCCCCGCCCCGTCTGAGGCTCGAACCGGCAACCTTCTTCCTTTGAGGCCACAGTGCTAACCAACTGCGCCCCCAGGCAAATACCGGTAGTAAGACTGAATCTGGACTTGTTATCCTAGCATGAGACGGATGTCTTGTGATGGCAGAAGAGGTATAGCAGAATAAACCCTTTGCTGCTGCCGCTTTCTGTCCATAAGATATAACTGGACTTATGGAGGCAGTGTGACGATGCTCCCTTCTGTCACATACTGCTATTAAGGTATATGCATCACTGATCTCTTCTGGTTGTGTGGGACTTGGAGGGTTTATTTTTAACCACCCTCCGCTGATTTTGACTGAAGCGTCTACATGCTGTGGGTTGCTCCTCTTCCTCTCTGTGGAAACGTCTAATTTATACCTTGGCTAAGTGCTTCTAAAGCTGTTATCCATCAAACGATGACTACAGCTAATCGGGGCATTAAGTTCAGTGTTTTTTTGGTTTTTTTGTACCACCTGAACTGCTTTTATCTAAAGAAGAAGAGTTTTGGGTCCATGGTGACACAATCTCACTGCTGTAACGCAGCTGAATCCACTCGTATGGAGAAATGTGTGCTTCACTGTTTGGACAGAGTTCTTGGCAGACTCCCCGAGGCACCACCAGTGACTGTGTGGGTTTCTTACTTCTCTTTTAGATGCCTATTTCTGTGTAACAAGAAGCAGCGACATGCCGCTGAGGGGAACATCTGTTGAGACGTTTATTTTTTGCCTTTTTTCAGGTGTCACCACTTCATA
The DNA here is from genome assembly GCA_037177535.1 of Pseudomugil gertrudae. Lineage (NCBI taxonomy): Eukaryota > Metazoa > Chordata > Actinopteri > Atheriniformes > Pseudomugilidae > Pseudomugil > Pseudomugil gertrudae. Next base: position 4,028,146 of record JBAMHV010000024.1, read on the forward strand.
TTTTTGAGCCGGTTCAAACTCTTGCGAGCCGTTGTCGCTGTGTTGTGCAGCAGATTTAATAGGGTCATAAACCATGGTTGGTTTTTCTAGATCTACAACACTTCTCAGCTGGAGTATGCTCATCTTTTTGAAACTGTGTGTCGTCCAGGCCAGTCAGTACTGCTTGCATATTGGCGCAGCCTCGTTTGGATCCATTTCGTTCATGTTTGATGCACAATCACATTGATTTAGGTAGGTTGTGTTGTTTTAAAGTGTTCCCACAGCTGGGTGATATTGATGACATTAAACACTGATGTTTTCCGAGCTAAACCGTTTGACCTCAGCTTCCTCAGAGAGGCTGTTCTTGTTCTGTGAAAGTGCAGCAATCACTGGTTTCTGGAATTACAAGTCCTTCTGACTGGATAACTTGAAACTAAGAAGCCTCAACAAGCTGGCAGACCTGTGTGTGTATGTGTGTGTGTCAGGTTCAATTGGCTGGCCGGAGGAGGTGGCGGTATCACCTTCCAGCTCCACACCTACTGTCCTCAGACACCATACAGTATCTCCTCATTATGTCAGGTCTGATATGCAAAGCAGCACAGGAACTACTGTAGCATGGCAGCAGCACAGGGGGGCAACAATGTTTTTTTGTGGGTGTGTATGCATAAAGGATGTTGTTTTTATGTCGTTTCCTGTTTATGTTTTAATGTCTGGATCAGCAGCTCAGCCAAGATTTTACACAAGTGATCAGAGTCAGCAGCATCTTTCTAGATAAACACACATCTTATCCAGGCTCACATTCTCATTGCCAGGTCAATATGAAAATGTAGTCAAATGGTCAACTGGAGTCTACTGAGGCTTTTCACAGACAGATTCTCCTGCGTCTTAGTCTTCTCTTTCAGTTTCACTTTGTGTTTCTTTACAGTTATTGTACAAAAGACATACATGTTTGCATATGTACGTGCTTTACTTGAACGTCCGGTTGAATACAGTGCATGTGTAAATGTGCATGACATGTTTGTGCAGGGCATAGGATCAGCAGTGTGAAACCCATCCAGCCATTTGGCTGCTGTCCTAATTGGCTGTGTGCTGTTGACAGGCTGCTGACAGAGCACATCTTATAGACAGGTATTCTGTTTCTCTTTGTTTCAGCTTCAGCCTTTGTGAAAATAGTCCTCAAAGGAATTCCCTGCTCCACTTGTTTTCAGGTTTGGAAAAACATTAAGTGGTGCCCTTTGACAAGTTACAAAGCTTGTTGTTTTCCTAGTGTTTGGTTACAGAAAAAAGGGAAAGCTAAAGCTGGAGATAGGCCAGCCCTAATGAGACTGTTGTGTGTTGCTTATCTGGCCTGGGTGGTTTACTGTTTGGTTACCTTCTTGGCATCCGACGCTTTCTGTATATACAGCCGTGTGAAAACGGAAACGCATCTCTTTTATTTATGTTAGTTTAAAATCACTTTAATATAAACTCTGATACAGCAAACTCTGTACTTCAAAGTCATCAAAATGCAGAAACAAGTATGAAAAACTACATAAATTCAGTCAATAAATGCTTTTAGCAAAGCTCCTGTCAAGGCTGTGTCCATGCAATTCTTAGAACAACCCACCGAAGTACTTTTTACCATTGATTGAGCCTTCACACACGTGTAAACTGTTCACACACTGATGCCTATCAGACATGTAGTTTTTTTATTTTTACTTCATTGCTATCAAACTTGATGGTTCCTCTCCTCTTTGGTCTGCAGGACATGCTATCACTGGTTTTATTTTATTGTGATTTCTGCTGTTTTTATGCTTTTTCTGCTTCATTGTAAAGCACTTTGAGTTGTCTTGTACATGAAAGGTGCTGTATAAATAAACTTGCCTTGCCTTGATTTAAATTAGTCTTGTTCCAGAGAAGAATGTGGTTTTTCTGGTCTCATGTGGCCTCTTCTTTGCATATTAGAGCTTTAACCTGCATTTGTGGGTTTTGTGGTAAAATAGGTTCATAGACGGTGAGCACACACAGTGATTTCCAGAATCATTTCTTTTTAATGCTGCCTGCAGGCCTGAAGATCACAAACATCTGCTCCGTCCTTCAGCCTTGTCCTCTGCACACAGAAAATCCTCCTGATTCTCACAATCTTTCGATGATTTTGTAGATGGTGGGATCAAAATCTTTATGAAATTCTGGAGTTTATCGTTCATTGGGGTTGCATTTGGTATGCTACCATTGGTGTGTCTTCTCTTTTAAGTTGAAAGTGTAAATATGGTGATTAATTGTTACATTTTTTATGTAATGTCTGTATTATGTTTGTTTAAAAATGTACACTTTTATCAACAGTAGTTGTTTTATTTATTTTTACTGTGTTCTATAATTGTGTCACTGTATAATATTTTACTATTGTATTGTTGTTTTTAAAGAGACAATTTACCATCTGTCCAGGGACAACGGATAAAAAATAGCCTTTTAGCTATTTCTGGTACATTGGCAGCAATGCTTTTAATGTACTCTGTCCCTGTCAAATAAACCAATAAATTAATTAATTAAAATAATAGGCTTTTTACTATGCTCCTCTTATACTTTTACATCCTCTCGTTGGCAATGTTGCAGGTTTTTAGAGAAATTTTGCTGCCATCAAATTCAAAATTAGCTCATTTTTTTCATGAAATAAGAAATGACTCGGTTCCGTCATCTGATATGTTGTTTATGTTTTATTGAGAATAAAATATTTCTTTTTCCGACTCACCTTTTATTGCATTCTACAGTGTCCCATTGTTTCAGTGGGAACGCAAAGGTATAGTGGCATATTTAGATTTACAAAAGTGATCATCTGTGTAGAAAATACAGAAACTTAGATCAGATTGATTATAAAGACACTCCAGTGAGAGACACACATGCGCACATTGGGCCTTTGATGGAGAGCAAAGACCTCTTAAGTAAAAGGGAGGGACATAAGCACCATTTGAAATGAACCGCATCTCTCTACCTCAGGGTGCTTTTACGCAACACTTAACGTTGATGGGTCCCAATAATATCACTTCAATGCACTTTTTTCTTTCTCTTGCTGTCATTCATAAATACTTGTATATGCAGCAGACCCCTCCGGGAGACTTTTCACTATGTACCCACTTTGTGTAAGGTTATGTCATGCACTGCATGCCTTTCTAAAGTGCATCAGTGCTGTACCTAATCAGCCATGTAGAGAAAGAATAACACAGTATTTGTCAGTCTAGATTAAAGGGTAAAAGAGATGTTATGCTTACGGGCTCCTGAAATACCTGCCTTTGGTAAGAAAGGTCAAGATCATGTTTTATATTCTGCTATTGTGTCTCCATGTCTCCATCTATTATGATCCTCAAGCAAGACCTCCTCATCGTTGATTTTTCTCTCTTGCATTAACAAAAAAGCCCACATATGCTAGCTGGGATACCATCTAAATACAAGTCTTCTTCTAAAGTAACGTTGGAAGCTTCAGGGTGATCTTACCTTCCACTTTTACTGTTTTAAAGCCGTTTTACACATGACAACCTACTTGTCATCAAGTGTAGGCATTAAAAACAAGCAAGCTAAGCTGGTTAAGGCTAGAAAACATAAAGGCCTCCATTAAACACAATTTTCCAGGATTTTGGGGTGTGTAGCCCCAAACACAAATCACATCCTGCAGATGGAAATCATGCTGGTAAAACCAACTTGGCCCAGAAAGTGAATAAATGTGTGTTTTGTGTAATAGTGCCACATTTGTTGGAAAAATACATTAATGAAGTGAGTAACTGAAACATACTCATGTCCTTAACTCTGTCGCTCATCCCACAAATGCATTTTTCTAACTAAGGGGAGACATTTGAAATTGGGAAGTAAACAGGAGAAGCTGTACTGCAGAGAAAAATTCTTACAATAAAAACGTAATAAACCAAAAAAACAAAGTTTGTTTATATGGCTTCATCAGCACAAACATAGTTTGCTGTTATACACTATTTTTTTTTCTGTGCGGCCGGGCCCTAAACTTTGATATTTGTGTTAATACATTTTAAAAAGTTTTTTGAAACCCTTGATGTGTATTGAAGTCTAAGAAACCATTTTGACTTGCGCATACATTTAGGATTGAAGCTGATTATTCAGTCCCTATAAATTAAATGTTTGAGCCCAAAGAAACAGAAAAGCTTGAATAAGATTTTGTGTTGTTTGGTCCTTTTCTCTACATATAACCCGGGGGGGTTGGCAATCCCAGCTCACAACGGGCGAGAGGCAGGGTACATGGACAGGTTGCCACTCCATCACAGCTCCTCGTGTTAACATGTTTAGAATGAGAAAGGAAGTAATTATTAAAACATATCGGCAATACAAATAAACAGTATCTGTACTCATCCCCTCAAGCAACGAAGGATTTTGGAGTTGCTACAATAAGTTATGTCCTCTATTGTAAGAAGAGAAATAAACATTTGGAATATCATTTATTCATTCATTTTCTATAGTTCTCCTTATTTAGGATTTAGCCTAAACCAGTAATTAGCAGATGAGAGGTAGGGTACATCCTGGACAGGTTTCCAGTCCATCACAGGGCACATTTTTTAGAATTTATTTATATACTGTGTTTTTTTTTCAGGTAAGAACCAACAAGTATCTTATGTTGCCATATCAACATGATCTGATTTAGTGCCTGTTGTAGTGAAAATCTGTTTTCACTGCTGTTTATTTTCCTCATGCCACATCAGATACACAGCAGAAAACTGAGCAGCGCTGTCACTGGATCACAGCGTACAGCACCAATACGAGGTTACTTGTCAGAGCCCCATGGGCTCAGTCTCGTCACAAAATCTCTAAGTAGACAGATGAGCTGTCATCTCCTTTCATGATCAAAATCCTGTATAGCGTTGAATCTACTGTAGCAACTTCCATCCGGGGCGTTGAAAGGCAGGTGTTGAGCCATCTGAGGACATGGTAGAAAGCACTGACTCACAATCACATGGAAAAACAAGGTGTGAAATTGTCCAAGTGCAAAGATTTGAAATGCACTCTTAGCATGTGTAGGGATGAGTGTGAAAGAGAAGCAGCTGTTCAGGTATGGAGTCCTCTCAAATCATCCAAACTGGTTCAAGCCAGATGCTGAATTGTGGCATACAGATTGTCTGAGATGGACTTTGGTATCTATCAGCTTCAGCATGTAAACATGAAAGCATTTGGGTGGGTTTGAGTTTGTGCATGAACATGCATATGGGTGTACGTGGGTGGGATGTTAGTGAGAAAGAGAGAGAAAGAGCCCCACGATGCAAGCATGCCGTACAGCACAGCTCGAGTGAACTTGAGTGTTTTTACACAGCGGGGATTTCTCTACGCTGATCTCAGCGAATTCTGTTGCATCTCCAGCGGTGTTGGGAACTTGAATATTCATGAGACGTTCTTGTTTTTGGTAAAAGCCTCGTGTTGTTCCACATCGGCCTCTGAAGGAGTGAACGGGAGAGGGGTCAGGGGAGGTTCGGGTATAGTTGAATTTATGTTCATGCACAGGTTCGTCTTTTGTCCTCTGAGGGTTGACGCAGGTAAAAATTCTTGTTTCTATTTATGCAAACGCAGATTCTGACACTGAGCAGACATGAACGTCAACTTATGTGACCTGCAGTTCACCTGTTACCTGGTTTATTCACATGTAAGTGCATTTGCCTTTGCTTAATAGTCAAAAAGTGCTCACACACACACACTAACAGATATGCAAACACCAAGCCTTCAAGGTCTCTGTTTATGAATAAGTAAACAGAATTTTTCATCAAGCAGCCCAGCCCTCTGCTTCTAGTGTCTCCCTCCCCCATCCTCCTCAAATGGTGTACTGTTGAACACCTATCACCCCTAACAGGCCTAACTTCACCTCCGGCTGCCTGCAACAGCGCCTGCATCTTCTACTCTTATGTAACTCTCAGAAGAAGGGCAAGCAGAGAAGCAGCCTCACTCTGTCTTTATGTGCTGGCTTCATTGAGCCACGGTAATGCCCAGGGGTGCATGTTAAGCCCTGCAGACTGTGCACAGGAACATGCATAAAGACAGAGGGCCCTTAGAGCAAAAGCTCAGCTCCTTCCTCCTGACCCATCCATCCATCCGCATACATGTTTAAAAGCGGAAATGAATAGGCTAATGTTTCTGTTTTCTTTATGTGGAAGCGTTCTCTTCCCTTTATCTGTCAGCAAACTAATGCAGCTAGCTGGGGGAAGGCTGGGGAAAATGAGCTTTTTCATTGTGAAATGGATGCATCCTTTAATGGATTACACTGAGGGACAGAGAAAGACGACGCAAGCAGAGAGATGCAGAAAGAACAGAGGGAGGACGCACTAATGGAATTCAGCATCATCCAATAATTTGTACGTCCAAATAATTCCAGTAGGTTTTTAATAGCAGCAAATTGTCCCTGCTTCTGGGGTGATTATAATTGTGCTCAGTGTGATGTAACAATGCCTTATTATGGCATAATAATAATAATATAAGTGAGCACTTCCCAAATGGTAGAGATGGATTTTCCAGCGGAGTACACCTGCCCTCATTAATATTTCATTGGGTCATAGCTAGCGGCAGTAATATCAGAAAATTACAGCCAAGTCTGGTGTGTGGACAAAACAAACAAGTTTAAGAGGTGGCTTTGGAGCCACAACTAACAATTTTCTTTATTGATTAATCTGAAAAATACATTTCTGATAAATTCATCCACTTGACTCGTAATCATCTGGTAGGGATGCTGGTGAATTAAAGCGGCATTTCCACAAACAGATGGAGATGATTTGATGCTTGTGAAAGGATTTGGATTTTTAAGTGAAAGGGAAATCCAAGAGAAGAACAGAAAAAGCCTGATAACGCAGGGGTGTTTTGGTACTCTGGATTTTCTTTTGTTTCCTTTTTACATTTTTGGTCAATCACTAGATATTAGTATTATATATGATGAAGTTTTTAGAGTGGCTCACTTCGTGTTTTTAGTCTATTTCAGTTGCCACCAGAGAAAAAGAAATAAACAAATAGTAATACATTTTGAAGTAGTCATGATACAGTAGCATTGGGAAGGAAGTGATTAGATATCATGATGGTCCAAGCACATAAAGATTTAATTATCTGAGAGAGAGCTGCTCAATATTCAGCTATAAATAAACAACTAAACAGACATATTTTCAATCAAATCAAACTTTATTTCTAGAGCACTTTTCATGCATCGGTAACACAAAGTGCTTTGCATAATAAAAACAGTTTCAACGACAATAAAACCATCACACACCAAGTTATTGATTAAATACGCACACCACACAACGGTAATTCCTCGGTACTGCCTGGAATAATTAAAACAAACCTAGCCTTTGTGTTTTGGCTTGTTCACAGAAAAATCAACACACAACTGATGTTTTGTGCGGCTGTAGGAAGGATGGCTTGCTAGTACTGTAGTATAAAGTACTACAATAGTTACTTTGTATAGCTCGTGTCCAAAGAGCAGACCTGCATCCCAGGATGAGTTATTTAATTTCCCCAAACTACACTCTTAATGGGTTTGTAAGTTTTAATCATGGCTGTCCAAAGCAACAAGTTAATGCAAAGAGATTAAATTATTAAATTAATGTGTTATTTTACATTTTTGTACACATTAACATATAAAAACAAAATTAATTAAAAATCAGAATTTGGCATGACCTTGTGAGAAAAGCTGATTTTGGGAATGTAGGGACACCAAACCCACCAGAAACAACTATATCCTGCTCATTTCTGGGTTTCTGGTAGTTTTCAAGCCACACATTTAGAGGACGGCTGCAGGAGGACCAATTTCATATGTCAAATATTGTTTTCACTCCAGGCTCAAGTTGAACTAAGCTGCCATTCTAGTTCAGACATCTTTTATGGACATTATATTTTTAGGATCTTTATAATTAATTAGTGGTGGTTAGCACATCAGCCTCATTCTGCGAATGCATGCGTATAGTTATTTGTCTCTGTGTTGCCCTGTGATGGACTAGCGACCTATCCCAGGTGCCTGATTATTGCTGGAATAGTCTCCAGCTACCCACAGCCCTCTCTTGGTGTAAGCAGTGGAGATAATGGATGGATGGTGACATTAAGTGATCATGACATCCCTGAACTGATCTGAAGAGAAACACACTGCATGGAGGAACCCTCAGGAAAACAAACCTTAAAGCTGTATGAAAATAAGGGCACTTTAAACAAAGACATTCATCTGTTTTAAAAATCCAACTAACACTAAAAACATTTCCTTCTCTGCTCCTTCTCTCTCCTGCCATCAACAAGTAATGGCTGCTAACTATGTTGCTGGGTCTCATAACCATTGTTCTGTGCCAGTGACCCAACCTCATTGTGTCTTGACTGCCCTTGTGCAACACTTGTTGGCCTTTGTTTGCTCTTCTCTCGCTCTCTCACCCTTTCTCCTGGGTCAAAGGGTTCGTAAATGTTGGCCTGAGGCTGCATTGCACCTGAGTCGAGCTTTGACCACAACCAGGTGAGTTCACCTGTTCTCACCGGCCTACAGAACCTCTATTATTCATCAGGTATCTCAGATGACCTCACATTAACACTGTGTTATCGTTTAGGATCCAGTGTCTTATTAGTGGTCCATTGAGCTTCCTCACATATGTTGCTTTTGCTACTTCACTGGGCTGTCACTAACTGCCCACACCAGACAAATTCCTCTTCAGCCACGTACCACACGTCTGCTGGGGCCACTGACTTGTTGTGATTGGTCCTTGTTGAAGACAAGGTCCTGCTGTGGAAACTGTAGACGACTCTCTTGGTGGTGGTGAATTTCAGCTGGCCACTGCCGTCATCTCTTCACAGTCCCCCGCTGGTCTCCATGGTAACCATGGATGAAGTACACCCCCTCACCTGCACTGGTATGCCTGGCAGGCATGCTGTGTGGGGTGGGATTGAGGTTGACATACAATGCAAAAACTCTACATGACCCAGAGATATGTAGAGTAAAAAGATATTTTTAGTTCAGCAAGCTGTGTCTCTTTGTGTAAAGTTTGACACCCTCCATTAGCACTGGACTGGCTTCAGAGGGCCTGACCTTTGTATGCTCAGATTGAGGTCTTGACACTGAAAATATAGCAGCTATGTTACAAGGCAGTTTGCCATGAGCACTTGAATAAAGCATGCTTTGAAGCTTTTGGGAAGCATGCTGTGTGTCATTGACTTCATATAAAAATAGAGAATTTGGCACTTCTAAAGAAGAGAAGCCAAAACACTTAGAAATGGACACTGCCATCACACCCTGGAGATATCCTTTGTAAACCACTAGAGCCACGTTTGTAAGGAAAATAAAATGTACCGATGCCGTTACAAGATGAAAACTCACTGTCTGGATTAGTCAGAGTCAGAAACGAACAATGCTGTGGATGGAGTGTCTTTCTGCTGTGTCTGGGACTAGAAACATCAAATCATTGGTACTGTGAGGACATATAAACCACTGCAATCAGATGCACTTGTCAGATCAGAACATTGTGATTCTGATATATACCGCTGCTATAGCAGTACACATTCTAGTCTTCTTCCAGAGCATGATGGATTTCTGACAGCAAACATTGGGCCTCATTCACCAACCAATTACCATTCCTATTATATTTCCTCAATTGTACTTGCATTTGGAATTTATCTGTGACAGTAACAGTGTATTCCCATCCTCCATGTTATTGTAATATAATTTAACTTAAATCAGAGTTTCTTACCTTTAGTGTACAACCTCAGCAATTCCATTCAAGAGGTGTGAAAGTAAACAATGAAGAAGTTTCTGGAATGGTGGGTAGGGCAAGGCGTGACATCCTGTCTATTCATTTAAACAAGGCTGAGGCCTCAATCAGTGCACTAACACTACTTTGTAGTGTTTAAGTGTGTAGTGTTATATTGACATTTGAGCGTAAAAGTCAGTGCACTGAAAGTATCCCGATGCTGCCCTAAAATTCGCCAATAATCTAGTGTAAAACGATGGACACTCCCTGCACTAACCCGACGCTGTCTTGCTGACGTAAAGGAAATAACGGAGGCAAACAATACTGTGGCGGAGGCTAATTTGTATAGATGTGAGACTGAAGTTATTTCGTTATGGTTCTAATATATACAGCAGCTTGCTACATATCTAATGTTGTGCTTACGATAACGTATGGATCCGATCTTTTGGTTGAGACTGCGGTAACCGATCCAGTACAGCCAGCACATGTAAATGTTAGCAGGTTCTATTCGTGTAGGGGACACAGAATAATCATTTTGGTGTGAAGCAGAATAACTGGTCATACGTCACTACTGGTATGTGTCCAACGTCCAGTGTTTCATTTGAGACAGCACTTACCCACGATAATGTGCACAACAGAAAAAATGTGCACTACACATTTAATTCAGTGCACTATGGTATTGAGACACAGCCTAAATAAAAAAGAAAACTGTAAGCATTTGTTGGTTAAAGTCGTATCATCAGGTCTGTTATAATTAATAATGTTTTATTTTAATAATTGTTAATAATTGTTTCATTGAGACACATGTTTGCTGGACAAGTATACTTTACTGCCTTTTAAGGACTTAGTTTAAATTTACTAAATCAATCAAGTCAGAAAAAATTATTAAGCTTAAAAACTGGACTAGGAAATTATCCTGATCCAGATACTGTCCAGCATCTGTTAAAACCAGTCACCATCCAGCAGAATTTAATGAGCACAGTTCATCTGCCAGGTAAACGAGCCAGTTGTCCTGTTTAAACACCTGTTTAGTAGATCTAAAAACATGGCACGATTCCTACTTTCTGGCATCTGCATTATACACCTCTGCTCCTGAGGCAGTTTCATCAGCTTTAATGTCACTGTCTCACAGGAGAGCGCAGGCAAGAGAGTTTCATTAAAGACAAGATGGAAATTAATGTTTTCTTGCTGCTAAAATACCGGTTTGTGTGAAAGAAACACCCAACTGATAAAAAGAAAACTCATTTCTGTATGGAAATAAATTAATTTACTTTATATCACTCTGGCTCTGAACAGTCAAAGCTTTGGAGACCCCTCGTGCTTATTGAGGAGCCCGCTGGAGGTCCACGGACCCTAGGTTGGAAACCAACCCATAACCTGGTTCCAACTCTAAACCTAGTGAGTCAAACTGGATGTGGGAAAAGTAGAAATGATTCAAACTGGAGTTTGCAAACAGACATGCTTACACACAATGTGCTCCATAGCTACAAGTGACCATAACGTGCTGTATGTGTAACTGTTGCTGATAGTTGGCCTGTTGGCTTTGCTCTATGTTGGTTTTACAGCTTGCAACTGATAGAACACTGAGGTAAACACACATTTGTTTTCAGTTACTTTAAAAAAGCAGGAATAATAAAGAATCTAATACCATTTTCTCCAGCATTTGATGTTGGGAGCTGCAATCTTTGTCTCAATGTCAGATTCAACCGGTTCCTTATTAGACCCTGTACTTGGCTGTATGACACAGTGTTTTACAAAACAAACCAGAGAGGCTGCTAATTAAGGACCAGGCTGCTTTTTGTATTTAATGAAAGAATCCTCATTAGTTGCCAGGCAGTAATTAGAGGAAATGGAGGGATGGAGATGAACGACTCAGCTCAGTATCAGATACTGAAATGTGCCTCACTGATGCTGTTGTGTTGTCAAACTGAAATATGATAGTATTTTATGATCAGTTTAGAATAATTCTGTCTTTATTCAAGACTCACGCTGTCATCCATTTATTCAATATTTCAGCAGCCATCCATTTCTAATATGTTCAATATTGTCTAGATTGTACAGACTGTAGAGAAATGGGCGGTGAGTCCCAGTAGCTTGTTGGTTGCTTCCTACAGTCGCCATCTTGACAGCGTCACACGTGTCGTCGCTCCCGTAAAGTATAAAAATGGGCAAAGAGCTGGAGCTGAGACGGGTGTTGTGAGTGATTGATGTCTATCAAACTACGAGCTGCCTGTCGCTAAGAGCTAACTGAGCAAACTGATCTAATGGTAGCTAAGTGGGCTAAAGTGGAGGCACACTTGTATTTAGCTAAAAATCATGTTTGCGCTATAATCTGCGTTTTGCCATGGATATTAGAGCTCTGTAAATCAAAATGATACTCCCATAATTGTGGCGTAATTCACATTTAAATAACATCAAAACAAATAAGTTATAAAAACAGTCACCCTTCTCACAGTTTTCATGAAGGTAAACTCATCCTATTAAATTTCAACATGGGACTCAATGGGAGTTGCTCTGTTTTGGAGCCCCTAGTGGATGAGAGGTGAACTGCAATTTTTGGCACTTCCATATAAGCTTAATGTTTTTTCCAACACAGGTCGCCACTAGGGATAACAGCATTTGTTGTTACACTATATTTTAATATCACTGGTGTCTCTGGGGGGCTGCACTCTGTGGCCTCACAGCAAAAAGTTTGCTGGTTCGAGCCTCAGTTGGGGCGAAGATCAAACCGGGAACCTTTCTGTGTGGAGTTTGCATGTTCTTTCCGTGTTAGCGTGGGTTCTCTCCGTGTTAGCGTGGGTTCTCTCCGTGTTAGCGTGGGTTCTCTCCGTGTTAGCGT
>JBAMHV010000024.1:4040740-4081350 GCA_037177535.1 Pseudomugil gertrudae
CAGGGTGTACCCCGCCTCTCGCCCATTGTGAGCTGGGATTGGCTCCAGCCCCCCCGCGACCCTGTTCAGGGAAAAGCAGTAGAAAATGGATGGATGGTGCCTCTGTAGATGTGCAAGTTATCCATGCCATGTCTACATGCTTTTCCCTGCAGAGCCATCGCAGATACTGTGCACTGATTGCAGTGCACAGGCAGATTATTTCCCCCTTTTTAGCCTTGTGAGTACAAAAGACTTTGTCATGTATGCTTTGCTTGCTGTCCGCTTCTAACATCTGTCCACAGACCTCCAGTAATGTAAAAGACTTTTATGCTTTGTTCAGTTTGCATTTTTCCCACTTTGTTCACCGAAAATTTATGTTGTTGAAGCCATTTTCTTCTTATTGTCCTTACTATTAAGCTCATGTTTATGCAAGTGTATGTGTGTGCAGATTATATGGAGCAGCAGGATAATTTGTGTGTGTGTGTGTGTGTGTGTGTGTGTGTGGGGGGGGGGGTTACTCTCTTGCTTAATGCACCTGCTTGTTCAGTTTATCAGATTTGCTGGTATTTAATTAAATTTATTCTTACGTGTGTCAGTTAAAATGTATCCCCTCTGCTTCTGTAGCACACAGACAACTGCTGATAGCTGAGCTGCTGATGGACAACAGATGATCCAAAACAGGCCAAAAAGCTTTTTAAGGTCATTTAAGATCTGAGATTAAAAAGATACAAATCTTTTATTTTATTATGTTATTATAACAATAAGACTACATCTTGCTTTTCAGTATTTGAATAATGTTACAGGGTGTTTAAATGGTATTAACCTAAATGTATGGAGTATTTAAGACACTGATTTATAGCCTAAACAGAGTAGAGAAAGGAATAATCTTAAAAATATTCCATTCATGATTGTAAACCTGTGCATCTGCAACTTTACCAGCAGATCCAAACACAGCAAATGCCTCACAGAAGAAGTTAGTTAATTTCTTATTAATCACCAAGAACAACAACAAACATAACGCTACATCCATTTGGCAACTTTTTTTCTGCATAATTTCGTCTAAATTCCACAAAGTTTAGTTTTGTGTTGTTGGTGGAAGTGATTAAGTTTTTGTTGGTTTTCATTTGGTCCCTTTATGTAAATCAGTTGTGCCATGCTAAGAACCAAGGTTGTGCACAGCACAATGTTATCTCTCAGGACAATAGTATGTGCACACTGTGTTTTCAAAATAAAGTATGGTGTTAAGGTTCACTAACTTATTTAGTACAGTAAAGATGACGGATGTTAAAACTGAACATCATAATGAGTAAAAAAGGAAATAACGTGGTATGTTTGTGAATGGTAGGCTGCACGGTGGTAGTTTGCATGTTCTGGATGTATGGATGGATGTTTGTGGATACCATTCGGCTGGTCTGAGTGGTTCAGAAATAGCTGATCTACTTGGATTATCACACACAATCATCTCCTTTCTGCCCAGAACAGGAAACTGAGGCTAAGATCCACACAGAGTTGTCAAAGATAGACATAAAGTTTAGGAAAAACTTTCACATTCAGTTGGTCGGGTCAGAATTTGGCATCAATAACCCGAAAGCAAGGATCCATCCTGTGAGTATTGAAGATTTACAGTGGTGTTGGTGTAATGTGTGGGGTGTATTTTCTTGGCACACTATGAGCCTCTACGTACCTGTCCAACCATCACTACTATTTTCCCATGATTCCACTGAGGTACACATTTTAACAGTTCTTTGTCTGATGGTTTTTAACCTTACAGAGTTCTATTTCATTAATCTAATATTTTTCCATTAACCTGAGTAGTGTACCAATGAACCCATAGGCATCCCAAACATAACAATTCCCAACCACTTCCTAAGATTCTTTGTTACTGAAAGCCTGTGAAAGAATGACACATGAAGGAAATCATCTGTTCTGAATGGCTCTGTGATCATCACTGTATTTGTGTGGGGAGATGAGGAAATGGAAACCATCGTCTTTTGGCTGGGAAAACTGCACTTCTGCAGTTTCTAGTGGACAAACGGCCTCAGCAGGCCAATAAAAGTGAACTGCCAGCCGCCCAGCTGGTAACTAGGCCTCTGTGTGGGTGGACATGGCAAAGAGGACATTGCTGCTGTTTAGCCTTGTCTCTGTGGTTGCATCTACAGTACCTACACATGCTCACGCTGTTGAAGGCTGTAATAAAATTCCAAGTTATTAAACTAATACCATATGGATTAGCTATCTATGCTAATAGCAGATTACTCAACGTGTTGTTTAGCTTGTTTTGCACATGAAGTAGAGTTAAAGTTTAAGTTAAAGGGCTTAATTTTCCCAAAGTACAATTATGAGTGGGCATTTGAGTCTGACCCAAGGTCTAGGTCTAGTTTACCTTCATGACAGCAATGAGAGGGTTGATTTTTCATTATTTAGATACATGTCTTATTAATGAAAGGGATTTAGAAACAATAGACATCTTCAAATGTTATCACATACCTGTAGACCATAGTCATAGCTAAGTGGATCCCATTTACTTATAAGGCGGCTGTGGCGCATGTAGTAGAGCGGGTTATTTCCTAACCAGCAAGTTGGTGGTTGAAATCCTGGCTCTGGCGTCCACATGTCGAAGTGTCCTTGAGCAAGACACTGAATCCCCAGTTGCTCCCGGTGCTGCATCACTGGTGTGTGAATGTGTGAGTGTTTGTGTGAGCGTATGGGTGAATGTGTCTGATAGTGTTAAAGCGATTTGAGTGCACTGATGTGTAGAAAAGCGCTATACAAGTATAAGACCATTTAAGGAGGACAGATGTTGAAATGTGAATTAAACCTATAAAGTTTGTGAATGAAAAAGAAAAGTCTTGATAATGCTGTTGCTAGACAGGTAGTCAAAGAAATTAGGAAAGGTGAGGGGGTGGGTTTTTTGGTTGTTAGCTACAATCATTGGACAAGAATCTCTGCCAGAAGATGCAGTCAAAAACTGACCCCCAACAAGGAATGGCCAGGTGAAAGTCAAATGGCATACTATACTATACTATATCTAAGGGATAATGCCCGACACGGTGTCCATTATCACAAAATAATGGACAACGTGCAGTGAGCTGAGATCTGACATGGAGTTGTGAATTCGACAGTTCAAACCTCAACGTCGGCCATTACTTTCTGATATTGGCCACCTTACTGGGCATTATCCCTTTCTCATACAACAAATTGGTCTTCAGTCTTTTGTCCACCCCACATATTTGGTAAACAGAATGCTATGAAACATCTATGCCAGGGGCACCAAGTGTGGTCCTCACGAGCTACCGTCCTGCAAATTTTGGGGGCAATTCTTCTCTTACACTGCTGAATCAGATGAATGGCTTACCAGGCCTCTGCAGACCTGAATGACATTTAGATGACAGAATTTGACTCAAGTGTGAAGGAGAAGGGATGCATCTAAAAGTTGCAGGATAGTAGGTCTCAAAGACCAGGCTTGAGCACCCCTGTCCAACACAATTAATCTGTTTATAGCATGATTTTCAATTTGCTTAACTCAAGAATGGCTACAAACCAAATATTTTTCTACACATTCATATGCACAGGCCACAGACAACAGCTTGCTTTTGGTTGATGTCTTCCAGCCTGAATTTCACTAACTGCAACATTTATAATTGGTCCAAAAAGCCAAGATATTAAGCCAGTAATGTCAGACTGGACACCTGATTTGTTTTGTATGACAAATATGTGCTTATGTTGCCTTCATTTACATATTAATGAACTACATAATTAGGATACTTGTTGCACTAACCTTTCTAACATGAATGATTATATGTTTGCATGTAAATATGCTGATAGAGTGAAGGAGTGGGATATGTTATATAATACACTGCTAAACTAAGTACAACATACCTTGTTTTTAGTGCTAACTCAGAAATGTTTGTGTTCAAAGTTGAGCAATAACGTTGCTGGAGGGCTAGCTTGTGCCCATAATGCCACAAGATCATGTCTTAACTTGCAACATAATCTGTAAAAAGAAATGAATGAATCTACCTTCCATGCATTATTTTGCTATGCTAATTGTCACTTATTCTGCTTTAACTCTGCAAGGACATGTCATTGAGCAGAGAAGCATTTGTGTTTTGTGGTTGCTTTTTTTCTCTTTTTTTAACGTGCTGACAGTTGACTCTCTGTCAGTCAGCACAGCTTTGGATTAGCCCACGCTGACGGTTGGCTGACCGACCCATCTTGGAAACGAATGCTATGCCCTTCCCATACTGTCGCCTGTCAGCATCTTTCACATAAAATACTATCCAAATACAGAGCCTCTCCATTCCCATCATATTGTCTCTTCCAGCTAGCCTCTTGACAGCAGCTGGGTTTTTATCAGTTTTTTTCTTACCCCCACAGCATAAAATGTTGCCCGCGGCTCATCACAGTAGGACAAAAAAAAAAGTCTGAGTTGGCTAGTTGCATCAGTTTTCTTGGCACACAAATATACAGTCAATGCAGAAAGGAGTGACAGAAGGAGAGAGAGATGGTTGAACCTGAAGGGTTATAAAAAACAGGACAAACAAATATGAGATCTAAGCATAAACCAGCCTGTCACAACACATTGTCTGACTAATTGAATTGTTCCTGGCAATGCTGAGAGAGCATTGGCCATTTTAAGTTGAGCTTTGTTGAATTATTAAATCAGGAAAAAATAGGATGATAACATTGAAGGCAACATTGTACAGAATTGTTCACAGGAGCAGGGTTTGTGGGTTTCTGACTGTTTGTAGGCTGTTTGTAGGCTAAGGCTAATTACTTTGTACTGCACCAGCATAGATTCATGTCTGCATTACTTGAGTTGTGTAATGACTTCTTTTGTTTAAGGTACATTTAAGCCGTTTGTGTTTTGTTCAGACAGTGTGTATACTGCTGTTGAATAATTGAAAAGCTGAGCATGTGTGTGTAGTTTTTACGAGTGCGTATGCATGAGTTTGTCAATGTTTATGCGCGTGCTCAGAGAAGGCAGGGCTAGTGTTTGGCTTGGATGTCATATCAAACCAATCTTTCCTCTGTGACTGAAGGCGATACGCTCCAACCATTCTCACCTCCATTTGCAGCTGCGGTTGCACATTTCCATTGCATGCTAGTATGTAATTCATGATATAGTGCACGTCTGTCAAGGTCATGGGAGTGTTGCAGCATCAGTCCTCGTGCCTATGGGGCCTTTAGTGGCTTCCTTCTCTTGGATGTCCTTGCCCTGTCTCATCTGCAGTGCCTCCACCAGCACCTCTGCATTATGTTGCATTTGCATCCTATTGGCTTCACACTGCCACTGCAAGACCCCCCCCCCCACACACACACACCACCTCCACCCCACCCCACCAACGTCTTCTCCTGCCCTTTTATATCTCCTCTGTTCCCTGCATCATTCCTCTTCTCCAGCTGTAGGTTGGTCCCAACCTGCAGAGGCTTGGCTGTCAGTTGCTGGGCATACAGGGTAGGACATGGACAGGTTGGTCTTGGGGAGGTAGCGGTGTATTCGCAGGGAATATGCAATGAGCCAAGGAAGATTATGTTGCGGTAAAAAAAAAAAAGAATTGGCTGGGTGGGATCAGGGTGGTGGTGGTTGTGGTGGGAGAGGCGGACACATCAGAGGGAGGAAATCCCTAGCAGGAGGATCCCAGCTCAGCGCTTTCTCTCTGATACACTCCTCCTCCTCCTCCTTTTCATCCTCGGCCTCATTTTTTCCTCCCTCCCCTCCTCTTTTTCAACCCCTTGTCTGTATCTTTTCCCCGTGTGTGTGAATCGCTGTTTCTGCATTGATTTAGGCATTTGGGATGTTTTCCTCTCTGGATGAGCTGCTGATGCAGTGTACCTTTATTAAGACCCCACCACCACCATCACACAATGTCCTATTTTCACCATGTTTTCAGTGGTTTACACAGTAAGTGCATGATACGTCTATGATTTGGTTTTGCATATAAACTGGCATGCTGCATCATTAGGGTGAGGCACATTTGGTGCAGAAAAGAGGAACTAATAAAGTCACTATAATTGTGATTTCTCATCACCCGCTGCTGGGTTTATGCTTAAGATCTTCCAAAACCTCACAGGCATACATACATCTGCACTGTATATACATTACATCAGACGTCTATAAATGAGCTGCAATGACACAGCACAACTGTGGACTATATGAGTCTTACCTATAAGCTGCAGACAGAGACTTCTGTTTACAGTGAGATCGGGGGCAAAAGCTACTGTTTCTAAAGTTGTTTTGGTTGTTTTAATACCTAATAGTTTGTTAGATTTGGGGTTGCAACCTTCATTTTCCACTGCACATAGACAGATCAGATGTCGCCATTTAACTTTTTTATATGACAAATGTAGAATAATACAATATTTCATTATATCTCAGAACTTTTTAGTTAAGGAGTTGCAACTCTTATAGTTAAACTTCTAAATTAATAATGCACAGCACAGATATGTGTCCTGTTTTCCCTTTAAGTGATTTACAGTTGAGCACACGGAGTGATTGTTGACTGTGTAGGCTTTAAAAAAAGTCAATAAACAGCTGCATTTGGTAAATTCGGTTTCCTGTTAATAAAATTTGCTCAATGAAGATGAGGAATTTTTTACCAGTCCACCCAACACAACTCAATAATCAACATTTTTGGCACTTTTCATAAGTCATTTGTTTCCAAGTCATGCCTCAGCTTCTTTATTAAGTTAAAGCTTCAATATGTGATATAAAAACAACCCAATGTTGCTCTAAAACTGAACGAGTTAGAGATAAAAGTTAAACTTAACTGGTAGCCCACACGATAGCAATTAGGTATATATCATTGCTATAAATGGACCCGTATAAACATGTATCATATTTCTTTTTTATGTTTTTTATATAAGGGAATATTTCCATTAAACTAATGAGCGGGAAATAGAGAAGCAGTAAACTTAGACAAAACATCAATTTACTGTATAAAATATTACGATTTTAACCATGTTTTATTATTTTAATGTCTGGATAGTTTTTTT
The DNA here is from genome assembly GCA_037177535.1 of Pseudomugil gertrudae. Classification (NCBI taxonomy): domain Eukaryota; kingdom Metazoa; phylum Chordata; class Actinopteri; order Atheriniformes; family Pseudomugilidae; genus Pseudomugil; species Pseudomugil gertrudae. The sequence continues at coordinate 4,047,716 of JBAMHV010000024.1, forward strand.
TTCTATCCAAGATGAAACATTTTGTTCTTTTTTTAGTTCTTTGAACTACGTGGGGATCTGTTTTGGTTTTTTTTGCATCACTGGGCCTCTGATAGGTGTCAGATTGTGCCAGGTAGCAGACAAGTTTAGGCTTCATTTAGGCTACATTTGCCACTTATAGCACAGTTACAGCCCAGGAAATTGTTCGGTGGGCCAGATGTGGTCCCTTGCTGACTGGACAGGAGTAATGAAAACTATAAGGACCCTGCCTGGACATAGTGGTCATGTGCCTGAGTTGTGGCAGCCACACTAACATGGAGTCAATGCCATATATCAGGGCCAAATGTGGGTCATATTTAGCCCAAACATGTTTCACTATCTGAGAGGAGCCTGACACCCATTTACCACAATGCTTACTCTACTGTGCAATAACAACTGTTTTGCATGATCAACATTTTCCTCCTCGAAGGTGTTTTGAATCTGTGTTTTGCTGCTTTGTTTCATCCGTACCGTGTAACAGATATGTCCATGGTATTACCTTCCAGGCCACCCAGACATCTATGATATAGTGACCTGAAACACTAATCCTCGCTTGGGGTTTGCAAGCATTGGTACTCTCATTTTTACGCTTCAGTTGCAGGTGCTATGATGAACTAGAGACCTGTCCAGGGTGCACCCCACCTCTTGTCTGGTAATTACTTGGACAGGCTCCAGCCCTCCATAACCCTGAATTAGACTAGCGGGTTCAGAACATGGATGGATGGATGGACAGTTGCAAGTGCCAAAGATATCTTACTAACCAATTTACCAATTAAGCTCCCTGGTTGCAATGAGCTCTGTAGCGCAGTTTCTATGTTCACTTCATACTCAAACATCCCCTGTCTTTAAGGCTTAAAGCTTTGTGCATATAGGATCATTTGTCATGATCAGGCTCGATGCAGAGTTTTCATTGGTCAATCTTTCTTAAGAGTTGATGTTCTATTATTTCCAGCTCTGTAACTGGAACAATAACCCCAAGTAGCTGCTGATGACTCATTAGATTCACACACTTTTCCATCCTGGAAAGTGAGGCTTTGCTTCATGTGCTCAATCAAGAATAAAACATTACAAACACATGTGCATTATAAGGTAGACTGCATTTGTCTATCAGTACGACAATATGGATAAACCCGCCCATGCAAATTAACCCCCCCCCCCATGATGCAAGCTGGCCCTACAGATCAAACAAGTGTGCCTTCCCTCCAGGAGTCACTACACATATTCAAGGGTTTTCTGACCACATCCAGTTAACTGTGCTCCTGAGATCAACCGGGAGCAAGCTGTTCTGCCGGGGCCATTATTAAAGGACTGTTTGTATTGCCTGCTGTTTTTTTCATTAGCAGGAATCTTATATCATCGCCTCTGAATATTGCATGAGGTTCAGGGAGGCTTGGTTGTCGTGACACTGCTGTAATATTTCACAACAATCAAAGATGGATGAGCCCATTCTTCTAGGTAAATAGAGGGACGGCCTATGAGGAAGAGCCCAAAGACGGTGACGGTGACACTGACGCACCATAAAGTGGGCTGGAGGAAGAAGAGAGGAAAGAGGAGGGGTGGAGGGGGAGAAGAGTGATTGGAGTCCATAAAAATAAAAATGCACTGTAAGACAAATGGAGCAGGGAACGACGAGAGAGCAAGGTAAATGAGGGGAGAAGAGGGAGGAAGAGGACAAGAGAGTGAGACGAAGCAAGAAATCAAGACAAACGGAATGGCAGGGTTAGGAGGGGAAAAGAAAAACAAGAGATGGAGCTATTAGAGTTAGGGAGAGACGCACGCTGCTCCCAGTAATTGAAAAGACACCAGGACTGATTTAAAGGGGAGTTTAGCTGGGCTCGTTGGGATGGGTGTGTGTGTGTGTGTGTGTGTGTGAGTGGGTGCATTGCAGAGTAAGAGGAGCAAGAAATGCCAAACCCCATTTGGGGGCTTTGCTTCGTCACTTCTATCGTCATTAACGCAACATGGGGAAAATGACCCTGCAAGGCCCATAATAAGCAACAAGGCTGCAAAAGCATCACGACATAATCCATACAAGCTCATTACTGTAGATGTCTTTACTTTTGGTGTGTTGTGGCATAAATAATGCAGTGAAATGAAGAATAAAAAAATTAATTGTGGTGGGTGAAATAATGAAGTTCTATTGATGAGGTCCATTCATGTAGAAAGGTGTCTTTCCTTATCACAGAGTATTTAAAGGATTGCCACTTTTTAGCCACTTAAAGGTAAAAAATATACTTGTTTAAATGAAATACATCGAAACCATGTTAAGCTAATGAATTCTTGTGAAAGTGTGTGTGGTGATAAAGTTCCAGAAGCTTCCAAGCATATCAGTGTTGTGTCTTACTCAGCTTAGCTTACCTCATCCACATCCTTAACTTGCTCATACAGCTGGATATTACACCAACAAACAGGGCTCCATGTCATTACGTGCGTCCTGTCTACACCCTCCCCTCACACACAAATGCACTCTCTACACAGGATACACACCCTGCCATACACAGGCATACACACTGTTGCTGTGTGCTGTGGGCCAGTCATAAGCATGCCTGTTCTTTCCAGAGGCGCTGATACGTGATATCTGTGCCCGGTCAATCCTTCTCGCATTACTCCCTCAAGTGTGCTGCTTCATTTACACATGAAATATTGATGTGCCTAATTTAACCCCCAGGGTGCTCAGGTATCCCTTCCTGCCCCTGGGAGGTGGGGAGGCCTTTTCCAGGGAACCTGCAGCATCGACACTGAAACCACACCCCTTTCTGTTCTGATTGGTTAACAGGATGTGTCAAGGTTTTGTCCACCTGTTGGTTTAAGCAAAAAGTTGTGCTGGTTTTAGGGAAAGTAGAAATCTACCAGTGTGGTTCTGTCTAGTGTGAGCATTTCAGGACAAATGTCAGCGGGTCAATACTGCTGCTCAACCTGGGGTTCTTCACCCTTCCCCAAAGAGTGCAGGGTGTCCGCGAGGTTTTGATTGTCCTTTTAAATTTGCCTGTGCGATTAAGATTAGGGCAATGCAGCCCTGAGATGAATTTAGGTGTATCTGCAATATATCTGTATGTGTTTTCTTTTTATCATGTGGACCTTTTCTTTGCATGGAAACGAGTGTTTCAGAAGCATGAAAGCACCCATTTTTTAAAACCAGGTTTCAGGGTGTTTGAAAGACTGCTTTATGTATCCACAGCATGCATCCTTAGTCACATTTTTTTTAAAGCAACTTGGTTGGCCCTTACTTGTGGTTAAATCTATAACTGTGTGGTTTAGTAGAGCCATGGAGTAGTTTATGTCTATCCTGGTAGAAACATGTCTAAGAATGTGCAAATGAGCTGTTATGAGCTGGGGCCTGTTTCATTTTCAGCTCCCCCTCCCAATTACCTGCACCGGCTCTAAACACAGGTGTGGATATATAAGGCCAGAAGACGACATCAAGAAGAGAAGCTGACAGATTCTACCTGCTGCAGCAGTTTTTCAGTTTATATTAATACATTTTAATTATTATTTTTCAAACCCACCATGCTCCTGTTTCTTTTCTGCGCCCGGTTACTTTTTATTTACATAGTTACAGTGCCAACCTCAGACCATCACCACGTAACAAACCCATTAAGGCCTGACATTTATTTACTACTGTTTCTGAGACATGTTGCATCACTTTATGGCACAAACTTTACTCAAAACCCTGTTGTTTGCATATGATGCTGGTCTTCTGCACCCTGGTGATTACCAGAAAGCAGAAGATTACACTATAATAATTCTGACATGGTAATAAATAGTAAATAAACAGAAAGAAAATAAAGTTGTCAGATTTTCTTAAACTGGATGTTTCTGCCCAGTTCTTCTTCATTCAGGCATTAAGGGGTTAAAAAGAAAAGCTATATGTTAAAATACATTAACAGGGGGTTTATCCTCTGTCCTCTGGGCACATAGGTTACAAACCACTGTAAGGGCCTATTAGAATTTCAGCCGTTATAGTAAAGTTAAATTAATTTTGGTTAATATATTTTAAATAAATAACATATATTTACCGTAAAAGAGCTTTTAATTTGTGAAATACATGAGCTAAACTTGTTAGACCCTAATTAATGATTATCTTGTCAGTATCATGTTTATTTAGCTGGACATTTAAGATCACCTCATTGTGCTGCTAGCTGCTCGTGTTTAAATATTTTGAGCTGCTAGCTGCTTTAAATCTTAAATAAATAAGAAAGGGATATAGCAAACGTGACCTCCACAAACGGTGAGGGAAAATTCTGTTATGAAGGGACATACATTTAGTATTTGCAGAGCAAAGCCGACCTTATCGAACGGAAGTGTAAAGGTCCCATGAAGTGGCTTGTTTCTTTGTTCCTCCCCAGTAGTGTTGATTTGTCAGTTTTCAGGAAATGGAAAACTTTTTCCCACTGGCTCATAACCTGCTCGCTGGATTTCATTTCATTTTAAAGGACATTTTATATGTTGGCTCGATGCAGGAAAGTAATGGTCTGAACAGTGGCCTGTGTGTGGAGTGTGCATGTTCTCCCCGTGTACACGTGGGTTCTCTCCACGTACTCCGACTTCCTCCCACCATCCGAAGAGATGCATGTTAGTTTAATTGATCAAATTTTCCCCTGTCTCTCTGTTTTGGCCCTGGACTGGTGATCTGTGTACCCTGCTTCTCGCTTCAGGATTGGCTCCAGCTTCCCTGCAACCCTGAATTAGATTAGGTGGTGTAGAAGATGGATGGATGGATAATAAAGACATCTTACCTTTGCTTACAACTACACTTCTAGACATTGCCTGATTAGAGCAAATAACAGCTGTTCACCAAAATGTACAGTACCATGTTGTTGTTGTGAATAAAAATGAATGATTCCTCTGCTCTGTTCCCTGTATTTCCCTCTCTGATGTTAACACGCCACGTTAACCGATGTCCTTCCCGGTGTTGGGGGACAGACACAGACATAAAGTAAATGTTAATCTTCACATTCATATTTTATTACAATGGTTTCCACTATTGTTTTAACAGTTGAAAAATGGACAAGTCCTTCCAGATTTCCTCTGTGTTATTAAAAAGATAGTCCAGTCCACCCCAGCAAAGGCAGAGTATCTGCTTCTGTTATTCAGTATGTAGTGCATGTAGTGCATGTAGTGCATGCACGGGACACCTAGAAAACTCTGGGTCCATTTGATGGTTTCCATATTGGGATGATTCAACGTTCAGCTGGATCGTATTTTTGCAACATGTTTAAGTCAGGCAAACAATATGTTTTCCTTATCACATAAATGTACTGACTTCTCTGCTAACGCAGCCAGCTAGCAAGGTTAGCATGAATTGTTATTTACAGATACGCTTAAATGATCTACTATATCTGTGCCAATGATTTGTCCTGAAACTCATCTTTTAGGAGACCAGCTGCAAGTCCAGTCTGTTAACTCCATCAGGAAAGTAAATATGAACTTAGATTCAGACTGATGCTCTCTCTCTCTCTCTCCTCTATTTGAGGAAAAGTATAGGATCTATTTTTATATCTGGCTCTTATCTGCTCAGATAGTTGGAGTCTCAGCTCTGTAACTTCTCTTCCAAACACACTAGTATGCAATAAATTTTTTCCTTTGACCTGATGACACATTTATGAGATGCAGTATGGCATGATGGTCATCCTTTAACTTATAATAAAACATAACAGTCAAAGGTTTTTACTTTTTTAGTCATCTGCAGCTGCACATCTGTCAGTCAGACACATGCCATTAACTATTGGCTCATCTGGTGCTGCAGGGAGGAGTCAGGAAGAAAAGCTTTGAGTGTTTGTCTTGTGTTCTTCAAAATCAGATGCCGTTGCTGTAATTAGCAGATGACAGTTGGGCAGGGTTTTCATCCTGTTGCCACCCTTTTTCCACTCAACCTGGTTATCCGAGCAGAGCTTGGCCCACAGACTCTAACCATCTATCTTGAAGCGGAACTACATAGAAAGAAAATATTTTGTTTCATTGAAAGCAGAAGGCATGTGGTTTCTTATTTACTTATGAGGGGATATGGGTTTGCATAAGGTAAGCAGCTCATGCTGCATTGGTGGGTGGAGAGCTGTCTTTTCGCCTCTCCACTCTCTCAAATTACAATCCAAATACAGCAAAATGATGCAACTCATTTGTTATTTTTTTAGGCATTAAGGTGCTATACCTTTGAGGGAGACGTTGCTGTCCACCAGTGTCCTGTCCAAGTCTGAATGTGTGCAGATAAGTCCACATAGTGGTGTTATGGCCTGGTTTGCCTTATTAGGACAAGCTAACATGGAGTCATTGGCAGAAGCAGGAGGGCTTATTCAAACTCCCACTTGTCTTTTCAAAAACCCCCAACATCCCAGTTACAGCTTGCTTCTGTTTCCTAGCAACCAGCTGGGTCGTCTTGAGAGGGAAGAGAGGTGTCAGAGATGTGTATGTATATCCATGGCTGATCGCGAAAGCAAACACACACGGCTGCCTCTCCCTCCCCGGTGAGCGGCTTACTCTCCACAAAAAGCTGCCTGTGCTTTGCAGCGATGCTCAACATCACCCAGACACAGCACATAGACATGATTATACTCATTTATTGTTCACACATTTGTCTAAAAACAACATTCAGACTTGTTATGCTGTCTTTATAGATCCTTTTCACATTCAAGCATAGGAAAGATGACATAAGACACGATAAAGTTCATGAACTTTTATTTGAAAAAAAAATAGACTAGCATGTACAACTTGGAATGAATGTAAACTGAACTCAGATGAACAGCTGCGAAGACTTGTGCGCTGATACTCCAAACAGCATGCGCTGCGAACGCAGTACACCCCTCACTATGCTCTCGTCCGAGTCGAAAAACAGAAGAAAAATAAAAGTGAAGGCCAGTGAATCTCTCTTGCAAGAAGAGGACAGACACTCCATCTTAGCGAAAATATTAAAGAAAATAAAAGCTCACCATAAGACTCTTTAAGTCCTCCCTCCTTTAAGAAAGGGAAGGACAAACAACTACTAAGATGGCCATCCAAATAACAAAAACAAAATAACATGCCAAACGTTTGAAAATGTTTTTTTTTTGTACATTGTTTTTTTCCTCTTTATCTAGCATACAATAAGTCCCATTCCACCTAAACGCTTGAGCTAGAACCTGTTATATTCTCTCATCTTAACAGTACAGGGTTCCTCTCTAAATACAAAAAACTGTACTAAACCAACAAGAGGACAGCTTATAGTGGAATCAGCACGCTCTGGTAGCCCGGAGGAAAGATGGGGAGGCGAGGAGAACGGGTAGAGGTTAGTGCTCCGGTCTCAAGCTGCATGCATGAAGAACAGAAAACAGAAGAGATGGCCAGCACAGACATTTAACACTAGCATGTGGAACTGGAAGGAGTTCGCCAAATGCTTTTGCTGTAGTCTGAAGGTCATAGATACAGGGTTCGTTGTTATTATTTTTATTTGTCAAGTACTGATGCTAAACTGATCTTCGGGGGAGGGGGCGGGGGGACAGGATCACTAACAATTATTTTCATGCAGACATTTTTTGTATATTTTTATATATTTTTCCTGTTTGGACAGAAGGATATTTTATTTCAACATTCAATTATTTTCTATACAGAAACAGTATGAATAAATGAACATTATTTTTTCCAAGAGGTAAGTAAAACATTTGATTTTTTTTTACATTTTTTATTTTATTTTCTTCTAAGAGGGGGCAGGATGGGGCGGGCGGGCTTCACTTTGCAGTCATCATCTGTACAAACTCTGTGGGGAGAAAGGGAAGAGGACAATGAGGTCATCAGGTTTACAGCTTCGGCACAGCCTGTTGCCAGTAAGAGCAGTCACCTGCTAAATTGTTAAATGCTTTATTAATTTTTTAATCAACTTGAGCAGGTTCAGAACACACATCCTAATTACTGTCCCCTTTCCAAACAGCTTCCATGTTCATCTCATTAAACCCGTTAGATTAAAAACCTTATGCGTTGTGCTTGCAGCAGCACGACGGTATGCACGCACAACCTACAAAAATTCATAAAAGCTTTTTATCATCCGTGGAACACATTCGTCTGTGAGTGAAAATGTAGAAGTAGGGCACTTTTTAACCAATACATCAACAACCTTCTAGAAAATTAGTCTCTTGTGTAATGTGTTGAGGGACCGGCATTAGGGGGGAAGGGAGAGAAGAGTGAAAAGGCTCATAGCTCTCTGATGATAATTCAGAAGGATGCCTTTCTCCAGCCTCCATCTCTAACCCTTTATTAATAACGAATACAGTGTGGCTAACTTGTCTCGGAGTCGCCCTCAGAGAAATGCACAGCTCTGAAAATGAGGCGCTCTGGTCTCCCTGTTTAATAAAAGCCTTCACTCTGGCCTAGAAACCAAAGCTATTTGAGCTTCACAATCTTTGTATTACCTTCGTAGTTGACCTGTCCGTCTCCGTCGATGTCTGCTTCTCTGATCATCTCATCCACCTCTTCATCTGTTAACTTCTCACCCAAGTTCGTCATGACGTGGCGGAGCTCTGCGGCGCTGATGTAGCCATTCCCGTCCTGGAATCAGACGAGTGAAACGCTTATGTTTCAGAAGAATGACAGCGTAGTGGTGCTACTTACTTATTATACCTATGATTTGCTGGTTAAAGCTTATTTACCTTATCAAATACCCTGAAAGCCTCACGGATCTCCTCCTCGCTGTCTGTGTCCTTCATTTTTCTGGCCATCATGGTCAGGAACTCTGGGAAGTCGATGGTTCCATTACCTGAAATGGGTGATCAATGGGGCACATTTAATCAGCCAAAAACTGCAATCACTTAAAAGCTAACTGATAAGTAGAGAAACTATAATCAGCATTAAGCTGATGAAAAGCATCCAACTGAAAATATTCATTTAGTGCTTGAGCTCTCGGTTCTTTCTCCCTGTAAACGGCAGTAGCATTTTCATTATCCTGTGGGCCATAACTTTGTCTCTCCTGACACCCTCCTGACAGAGAGGAACCAACTTGGGACTGACTAATCGCTGGGAGGGGAGGAGCCCTCAAACCATTATAGCAGCCACCTTCCTTCCTCTGATAAACAGAGTGGCTGCAGGCTGAGAGGAGGAGGGGTGTGTGTTTCCCTTTCTTCCTCAGGGAAGCCCTGGGAAAATGTTGCACGTTATATGCAGCACAGCAGCACTGCAAGGAGGGGAACCCATGGCCAGTCATCCATAATGTAGACATTCAGTATATGGTGCAGCCTGGCCTTAAGGGGGTCTGGATGAATCACAGGCTCATCTCCTCTGGTGGCCCAGTCAGAAACTGAAGCGGAAAGGAAAGAGGACAAGGAAGGGAAGGAAGCCAATCCGGGTTCTTCTTGCTCTTATTTCCTGGTTGGACGTCATCCAGATGGAAAAAAATGATCTGAATATAGACGCCATGTACAGCAGTGTCATATGTGTGTGTTAGGATCAATATCCAAGTAGCTGTTGTCACAACAGGATTAATAGGGGATCAGACTCTCTTGACAGTGAAGGGATCTATGAGGAGCTCAGTGGCACATCAGTTGCTCAACAGGAGGGATGATGGGAAAAAACCTAACAGGAAGCTCCTCTTTATGTTTTTGTGGCACTGCTGTGAAGACCATGCAGAAGTCTATTTCCACAAACAACAGAGAAGAAATACATAGAAATGTGTAAGGGGATTGAAGTGAAGGTCAGGAGCACTAAGGGTAAAGGACCCATGCGGATTAACCCTAGGGTGGGATTGTAGGGAGATTAACCAATGAGTGAGCACGTCTCACAGAGACAGATAAAGAGGCGAGTGGATGTGTACGTGGAACAAAAAGGGATGCGGTAATGTGATGGGGCAGATGGCGATCTCATGGCCCGGGGTAACGTTCTAAGGGCCTGTTATCTAACACACAGCAGCATCCAGGGAGCACATGCTGCCACTGGGAGGGAAGGGGGGGGCATCTCAGACTTGCAACTGGAAAACCACTGTCTCTTAGGGGGTGGGGGGTGTAAAGTGTGCCCTGAAGTGGTATATGCTCAGCTGCACTTCAGGCCAGCTGAGGCAGCAAAGGAGAAGGAATGGAAGCATGGAGGGCGATAGGGAAGGAAAAGAGAAATGGTAGGAAGAAAAGAAAAAAAAGAGAGGGAGGAAGGAAGTGAGTGGGCGGCAGAGAGGGAGATGTGAAGAGGAGAGAATATAAGGTGTGAACCGAGTGGGAGATGGTGCGATTACACATAAGAGGTGCTGACGCAAACTATAGCAAGATGAGGGACCTCAGCACACTTGTGTGCATTCATTGTCTCCCCCCCATCTTCTTTTTCCTGCATCATAAAGCCAACTTCCATCCGTGAACCAATGAGGAAGGGCAGCATTGTGTAATGATGAGTGATGCTCTGGGGCTATATGTAGTATTTCTGACTTGCAAACAGTTTTATCTCGTCTCCTAGGTGATGTCAGCTCCTGAGATGAGATGTCAGGGATACAAAAGCCTCTGCGTCATTTCTGAGCAGGTGCACTTCGCTCTCATCCAGATCCATAAAATATTCTGACACTGTAAGCCACATCCTTCATGGACTGCAGCTTCAATCAAAGAGAGAAGAAAATAATTATTCTGTCCATCCTCTCTGCATTCATGTAATTCTTTGCCACGGCCTCCTTGTTTGGTAAATAAAGCTGATTTTCAATGGGCCAGCTGACATCCCATGGCTGCTGATGTGGGTACTGGATGTGCAGAGTGCAGAGAGGCCTTATGTAACCACTTTTATTTTCCATTACTAGCTTCATTGCTGTCTGACCTAGATTGCATCAGCCAAGGGAGGCAGAGGCAGAACAAGGGGATGTTAGTGATGGTGTGTGTGTGTGTGTGTGTGTATGGGTGCAGCTCAGGGGTGGGGGCATGAGGATGGTAGGAGGACATTTCACGAAGGGGGCAGCCAAGCTGCGGTGCCATTGATTTCTCCTGATCAATGTGGTCCCATTACAAAATCCTATAAGCTGACAGAACAGCACTGTTGTGAAGGCCTCGCTGACAAACAACATCCTGTGCAGCTCAAGGACGGTCAGCTTCTGAGAAAACAGCCAACTTCTTGGGTTCCTTTCAACTACTTTTTCATTTTTGTTTTTCAGTGACTATCTTTTAGTCGCAGAGAAGATGGTGGACGGGTGCTTGGCTTGGGCTGCAAGGCTTGAACACTCAAAACACTCCACCTGCTCGACCACATCTCCCAACCATGATGGAGATGAACACATTGTGACTAAACTGCTGACACAGAAGGATATGTCATCTCACAAAAAGCTGGCCAGACAGTTGGCTTAAACAGTTGGTGGACAGTTGGCAGAAATGAGGGATATAGGCAACAACACCGCTGATGTGTCTCAAAATGGAGTAGTAATGGATGCTCCATCTAATCCTCTGTCCAGTTGTAACAGGCACGTTAACACCACAGTCATGCAACGACATCAAATCATAACCATACTGCGTCACAGCAACTGAAATTAATTCTAAAATCTCCACATAGGTGGTCCTACATGGTCCATAAGTAGTTAAAAACTGTCAGAAACAACATGAAAAGTCATTATCACGTAGTTTTTAACATCTTACAAATGGGAGCGACGGAGTGAATTTGATGATTAAAAACGGGACGTCACAGAAGAGGATCACATTAACCTAAATATCAACCCCCTCACTAAACAGACTTAGCAAAAAGTAAATTTAATCATTTGCAAGCAAATCACCCAGAGGTGAACACTCATTGTGTTTCCAGTGACACATTTTGGTCAGTTGAACATAGAATAGATCTTAATCCCCAAAAAGACATCCTCTGATGATCTAGTCCACTGACTCACTGAAGCAGTGTTTAGTGAAAAGGAGGCTAAGCCTCTTTAAACTTTGTACAGTTCTGGGAAAACATTACAGCACATCATCAGCATCATCAAGCATGACATACTGACCGTCAGCATCCACCTCATTGATCATGTCCTGCAGTTCAGCCTCTGTGGGGTTCTGGCCCAGCGACCTCATGACGGTGCCGAGCTCTTTGGTAGTGATGGTGCCATCGCCATCCTTGTCGAATAAGGAGAAAGCCTCCTTGAACTCTGTGAGGGGCGAAGAAAAGGGCTAATCAATTTAGCTGTTTGGTAAGAGGCAGGATTATATCGGGGTGCTGAATTCCGTTCCAAAGAGCTAATCGATTCCTTCTAGTGATGTGATCACAGTGGCTCTGGTTCATCTGGAAAAATCAGCTTAGCTTTACAACCTCTCAACTAAAGAAGACTTTTCTCTGAGTGAGCATCCTTCAGGAAACTTAGGCAGCAGAGTGCATTAGCCTCGGGGTCTTAGAACAAGCTAAGCACAGAGGTTTGACTGAAAAGCAACTACAGCCTCAAGTTTTCTCAGCAAAGCTGACATCATTTATTTATGAAGAATATTAAGGTACACTAGCTTGTGCTTTTGGCTGGAAAACTGTCTATTCATTGTACCTTTGTTGGTTTCAACCCTGCCTCATGAGTACTGAGAATACCCCCCCTCCCCATTATGTCCTGCTCATTTTAAAAGGTAATGATTTGCCAAGCGAGAGCAGCTGCCAAATCCTTCAATGTTCTGTTTCACTTCATGTGACGTGGAGGCAGCCAGAACAGCTAATGAGAGACATTACCTTACACGACTGTGGAGCTTTATTGAATAATGCTGGGTGAAACTAATTCGCTGGTACCAAGTAAACAAGCTTACAAAAAAAAAAGAGCCAGATTTTGGGGGGAAACAGGAAGAGGGTGTGAGTAGGAGCACTTCTTACCTGCAATTTGCTCCTCTGTTAGCTGATCAGCCTGTGGTTTGGAAGGACAAAATAGGAAGTTGTTAAACAGAAGTTACTCAAGTAGAATGACATTCCAAATATCATACTGTTTCATCATCACATTCCTCATCCTCTCTGCTCAGCAACCAGCATGCAGCTTTAACACTAACCACACTGTTCAGGGTCAAAGCTGGAGAGCCGATACAAGAGGCCCAAACTGGGACAGAGTCAAAATGTACCCCAGACAACACAACCTGAGCAGAATTACACGGCACTCTTCAGTTTTTACATGGAGCAGTTTAACGCTCATCTCTGGTTTCTAGCTGCCATAAAATAATAAAACATGCTTAAAATCTGCTATCGGAATCGGCTTAGCGATAGCACAGACGCATTAAAGCAATTTAGAAAGGTTGCATTTGTTTGATAGGCTGCAAGGAAGATAACGAGCTCCACGAGGACAGCGCATGAACTTTGCCTCCCTGTTACATGGGAGTGTGGAGAAAAAAGCAGGCTATGTCATGCAAAGTGCTGAAATGAATGAATGGGATGTTGTCTACACATCAGGAACATTCAAGAGATGCAGTGTTGCCTCTCGACACTGGCTTTAATGGCTGATAGTGACTCATGCATGCTTTAAATGCCATAGAAAAGAGTATCCAGTAACTTTTGTTTTAAAAAATGGATCAAATTTGTTGGTAAGGGGAAAAAAAGCATCTAATTTCACACAACACTTTTAGCAGTAAAGTGTAAACATGGAGGTACTGGTGCAAATAACACCTACTGACAGCCTACCTGATACAACATGAAGGTATTTTTATAATCATTGTTAACAGGCCACTCTGACATCACTGTACTTGGCAGTTAAAAACGAACACACACAGGCAAAGTCTAAAATGCCCTTTCACACACACACACACACACACACACACACACACACACACACACACACACACACACACAGAATCCAACTTAATAGCTTTCTTCCTCTACACCAATACTTTCCATCCCCACGTTTCCTGTGAATTAGTCATAGTAGCCATTTGAGCCTTAGAGCGAGTTCCTCCATACAATCATCATGTTTATGTGTCTGTACAAGTAATCTTGCTCTGGATACAGCCAGGAACGCGTGCAATAACAAAGTCATCCCTAAATCCTGTGACTGCAGAGACCTGAGCCTCATTACGGGTCCATGTTCGGAGGTGAGGCTATTTCATTTTACAAATCAAGCTGGCAAATTGAATTTGTTGCATAAGGACTAGATTAGTTTAGACTGGATAAGATTTAGCAGATCGCCACATGACAATGCTGGAAGCTGACCTTTCGCTCTTCTCTAACAGGAAGCCCTCTCCTCGTGGCTCGGACTGCAGTGCAGGCCTCAAAACACCCATGTTGATGCCAAAACACCTCCTGGCTTAGAAGATACCTTTTTGGTTTTGCCTCCACTCTTATTTTCCCTTAGTCACAGTCATTGTCATGCTGCATTGCTCATGCTGCATCTTTGCCATCTTCTTTACAGCCCCCCCCCTGAGTTGCGTCTCTAAGTAGACAGGGTGTGGGGTTTGGTGGCTCAGTGCTATGGATCCTCCCCTGGCCTAGACCCAAGCTGTGAAGCCTACTAGTGCCGCAGCACCACCAATCTTTTTTTTCCTCAGCCAATACTAACTCCTCCTCCAGACCTCCCCCCCCCCCCCCCCACTGTGCATCTCTATTCTCTCTCAATATACAAGGAGGAAACTCCCTGTGATTCACCATCCCCGGCGTCTAATGGGAAGAGGCTGTTCGCTGCCAGACTTTGAGGCTAAATAACAGCTTGTAAAAGGATGGGAGTCTGTGATGGGGTCGGTGGAGTGCTCTGCTGGCACGAGTGGGTCAACCACTCCTACTGTTGCCTAGGCAGCAGGACCCAGCACTCCAAACAGGACAGTGGGAAGCAGGAGAGAGTTTGCTGAGCCAATGAGGAATATCTCTTGTTCTGACTTAGGGCCATATCCCTTATATAAACAAGCCCTTCCCTTTTTAATTAGATAATAGATACAAGATGAAAGTGAAGTCCAACACTGATCTCCTCCTCTAACAAAACTCCGACAATACTGAATGTGCTTTTTGTTTTGCTGTGAGCTGCCCAAAGAGTCACCATGTTAGAAGGTGTAGAAGCAGCTACAATTCTCACTGGTGGGTAAGACAAACACACACTTCCATCCATCCAATGTGGCACACACAAGCTCTCTTTTGAGGCCAGACAAAAGACAACCAGGCCTCGTGGCCAAGCTGCATCTGCACGAGGGGGAGGAGGAGGAACGTGTAAACAACACCACGCTCGCAACAAGTTGGCAAGGATTCCAGCTGACCATATGGCTGGTGGAAGCAGGTGACTGGCCCACGCCACAGACGGGGGCTTTATCGCTAAGAGATGCAGGGAACACAGGGCAAGACTAGGTGTTGCCGCCAAAGCACATAAATTATTCACCACAGCGGATCAGATGTTCGGCAACTTACTAAACATGCATCAGCAAACAAGAGCGTAATGGGAACAGGATAGGGGCCTCGGCATGGTCCCGATACTTATTCGATACTTCCACTTCAATAGGGGAGCCTGTTTCCACCTCAGTGGGCCTATTGCAGCAGACAAGAGGCCCGCGCCGGTGGATTAAACTTTTCAGACATGCACAACAATTCCACTTTACACTCCAATTACTGCGCTGCATTGCAACGTGAAACTGATTTGTAGCTTGATACCATAAGTGGGATATTTGATCCCAGTAGATAAGGAGGTGGGTGGAGGTCTGGAGCTTCTAGGCTCCCTCAGGCTAAAAGGCCTCTGTTCCACATCTTCATTTCCACTTTGTAACATCTTCTAATGTGATGTAGCTGCTGGGGAGACTGGGGAGGAGGATGTCAGTGCCAGTGTGGCTCTAACATCTGAAACAGATCAGTATTCTGGTCTTAACTGCAGCAAAACATCATTTATGATACTAAAACGAAGTAATAAGTTAACCAAACTTGTTCACGTCTATCTGTTTAGCTGTGACTGGTGTATTGGGCAACTCACAGCGGTGTCACATTTGCATTAAATCGAAAATTTGCAAAGAGGTAACCAAATTAGCCGACATAACACAAATAGATAACCCAGCATAGGATAAAAAAAAAAAGCTGCACCAGAGGCGGAACTGCCGCGTGCCGTATCACTTCCCGCGAGCTCCCACAGGCCCAGCACAGACCGTGTACGTACCAATATATATTTATATACAAATAAATATGTACACGCAAGAATATGGTCAGTTTCCGTTGCAGAACAATGACGAGATACAACAGTGCCGTTCACCCCATCTTAAGATGGTGCAGCGTAGAGGAGAAAAGGAGGGAAACCAAATGCAGCCATGTTTATCATAACGAGAAGCGCCATATGCAGGTTCACAGTTGAGTAAAAACAGCGGATACAAGACGTGTAGAAACGTGTTTCCCCGTTATGGAAAAGAAGAAGAATGCGAGCGCGTGCTCCACAACACGCCTGCGCTCGCGAGGCGGGTTGTGAAATGTGCCTCAATGCACTTATGGCTGTGAAATTACGCGGTAATAACCTAGAATAGCTCGCTTATTATTCCGCTACAACTCTAGCTAGTCCAAGTTTTAAATCGAGCAGCAGCTACTCGATACGGTGTAGGCTACCCCCAACAGCCTGTAATAGTCTAAATGCGCAGTTATGGTGTCTATTCAGCCCTAATATGAGGACGTACACGATTTTATCCATAAAGCTTCTAAGAAGAATACATAGAGTCCACAATGTGGCTTCAAGTTATGCGTTAAAATGCGGCTTGCGGGCGTTTTCTGTCTTCTCTCTGCATATGAATGGCTCATGAGAGGAATCAATGACCGAAAAGCAAATATTTAAAAAAAAACCCAGCTGGTCTGCGCTTGAAACAAACAGGCGCTTGAAGATTAAAATGCTATTACACATTTAAAAGCTTTAATAAATGAATGATTATACATACCATATTGGATGGGTTGTGTGCTTGTTGGTCTGTGAAGGCAGACTAGGAGTGTGGTCGTTCCTTAGATGGAGTTCCAACTGGCGGGTTTGGAGTGTGTATATTGGCCGTCGCCAGAATGGGGATTGTCTGTGTATCCCTCCGCCGCACTAGCACTTCCTTATTTCAATTCAGAGCTGTTGCAGCAGCACAGGCCTCCTGCAGCCGTCACGCCAATCACCGAAGCTGAAACGTCTGCAGTGCATGGAGAGCATCCTCGTGCTCGTTTCAACTGCATGACTCGGGATGTGGCTGACAGGCAATCCTTTATTAATAAGTTTGTCTTGTTAAGATGGTGTTTTGATGATTTACATAGACGGTGTTGCTTGCATGCTATTATCTGTGGAACAATGGGAATTGGATGTTGTACAAGTCAGATCCTGAGTTACTGGCCAACTTCATGTTGAGCTAAACCAAAGTGAATATATGAATGGTTTATGTCCTCTATCAAGGCCTGGCGATATTTTTCTTAATTTCTCTGGCAATCACCCCTACAAGGGCATGACACAAATTTACTTCATCTTTCCCACAATTTAGCCAGATTGTTGAGATTTTAAAGAAGTTACTAAACAGTACATTAAAGTTCAATCCTATAGTTGTGGAGCTTTTGTTTTTCGTATGTAGATACTAGTTTAATATTAGCGAGTAAAAACATAAATTGACGTGCAAAAAGAGTGCTCTCATTGATTACTCTGGATTTTTTCATGTCTGCGAGTCTACTAATGATTGCATTTGAGGAAACTATGAGTTGACACCCAAATTTAACTGATAAATGATTATTTATTAATTTATTTTAAGTTGTTTGACAGATGTGTCAAAGTTTTCTATGTGTGTGTGTGTGTGTGTGTGTGTGTGTGTGTGGAGGGGGGGGACCAGGTAACTGCAAACTCCTAAAGTTTAATCTAATTAAGGGCTGTATAGCTACACAGTGAAATCATCAT
This sequence comes from Pseudomugil gertrudae, assembly GCA_037177535.1. NCBI lineage: Eukaryota > Metazoa > Chordata > Actinopteri > Atheriniformes > Pseudomugilidae > Pseudomugil > Pseudomugil gertrudae. Next base: position 4,065,441 of record JBAMHV010000024.1, read on the forward strand.
AAATTATGAGGCCCCCATCGGTTCATCTATCTTGTAAATCTCTTCAGAAGATTTCTGACACCGGGTACTAACTTCCACTGGCGGAAGGATACCTAAACTGTAGCAAGCCTGGTTGAGACTGGAGAGTTTGCGATGCCCGTGTGTGATGTGGATTCTGATTGGTCACTGCAGACCTGCAATATTATACTCTATGTGTCGGCTGCGTTGATTGGCTACATGGGACCTGCATTGCACCAGGCAGCGGCACTTGATGGAAATGTAATAAATATAAATAAACGAGTAAACTTGAGCGGGGGAAATTAAACCACATTTGAGCATCGTGTTTGCGCCGATTATTATTGTTTATAATATGCGACAGTATGTTTTTGTCGAGACGGGCGGAAATGCGACAGGTCTTCATTTGCGCCGAGCTAATGTTTGATAGGCTCAATATGGGAAGTGCGCACATTTACCATTGGCTACTACAAAGACTGGTAGGCCTACGTGAAATCAACTATAAAGGCAACGCAGGGACGCTAGATGTGTCTGGTGGTTGTGTCATTCTCCTGAAGTAATACGAGGCTTTATTCCTGAAATAAACGCAGTAATCTGGACCGATACAATGACAATGCAGAATTTGGCAAAGTAATATTGTCCCAGTAGTGCACACACACACAAATACACACAAAAAGTGCTCCAGTCTGTCAATAGGGTATGAGATGAACCTGACAAAGGCGCCACCTAGTGGACAAAGTAGGGAAAACATAACAGGCACGTATTTTATGAATGGCATGGTTTTAAAAACAGACGAAGACATTTCTTTTGCATCCTGGAAAGGTTAAAGATCGCTCATATTTTAATTCATCCCACATAAATACCGGCTTTTAAAAATACAGTTAGTGTATGTGGAGTTAAACACATAATGTCTAATTTAAACCAGCTTTGTGCAAATTTTAATCCCCTTATCAGGAGTTAACTTTAACCTCAAGTTTCTTTGACTTGTTAGACTCTTTATGAGCACTGCTGATGATTTTGTCTTGGATAATTTACCTTTTAGAATAGCTGATTAACAACTTATAACTGATTCAGATTAATCAGTTCCCATGGAAGACTAATTGAGCTTTCTCTTTCTCATATTTGCCTTAAATGAACTGGTTAGATGTCTTATCGGAACGTATTGTCATCTTCAAGTAGCGATTCCAGCCCCTTAGGCTTAACATGCCACACTTGATTTCATTGAATTTTTTTTCTCCATTAATTTTCTGAACATGCTGCAATGCCTGAGCTTCATTTGAAATGCATGACTGATGTAATAAAGCCAGAGCATTTCCTAGGAGGGGGGCTGCAGTACAGTAGCAATAGTGGGCTGTGGCTGCAACGTCCAAAGACGAGCCTGCAAAGTGGTTCGATGTTTGCTGCATGGGGCCAGTTTCTGCTGAGCACTAAGTTCCATGTGGCTTCATATCAAGGATTAAATCAACAGTGCTGTTTCTCTGCATGTCAGACTGCAGCAAGGCCAGTTTACCTGGATTTACTTAACCTCTAGGTGAATATGAATACAGAATGGAGGAATAAAATTGCATGACCTCGCTGGAAATATTTGTGTGTGTGCATAAACTCAAACTAGCACCAAAAATCATGTGGCTTCTCCTCCTTCATTAGAAGTCCATGTAAATACTTGAAGTGAAGCATTAATACATTGACATTATGCAGCTCCTTGGGGCAATGTCTGAGTAAAAGGCTCCAGTCAGGGTGTTTTAATCATGTGCATTGCTGTCATTGGGAATATTCTAGTAATTAGTGATGAATGTTTATTTGAAGAGATGGGACAGGCAAGTCCTCCAGGCCTCTGGGCTTTCCATAAACTAACAATTATACTGTGCTCCATAACAAGAAACTGGGCACAGAAAACACATAACTTTACATGTAATATTAATAAAACTATTTATGGTATTGAGGGCTGCAGATGAACTTGATATGCTGGAATCATTCAGCAATTAATGTCTGCAGTCTGAAATGCTTCATGGTTAGAATGGATGAATAATGCAACATAATTGGATATATTCGTCTTTTTTATTTACTGTCTTAACACATGGCGATAACAAGGGAGTCGAATAAGCCAGACATGCACAAAATATATCAAAACTCTTCTGCAGAAGCAGATCAGCTGCTGTCTCGTCTCTTTCACACAGGGATCGATGGAGAAGGGGTTGAGAAAACCCAGTTTCAGGTTAGAGGTAAAGTCCCTCAGGTGTGCCCTCCTGCTTCTTGTACAGGACATTTTCCTTGGACTTTTTGAAGTCTTCGTTGGTGACTTTCATGCGGCGCTCTCGCAGTGCCATCAGACCTGCTTCTGTGCAGATGGCCTGAGGGGTCAATGCAAAAGGGCAAATAGGGGAGGAGCGAGTTAATACAAATGTTTCTATGAAGCTGTGGAACACCGTGTGGTAACAGAGAACTGGTTGTGGAAGCTTATTCTAATTCTGCAGCAGGAACAAAGCTCTGCTTTGTGTGTTTAGCCTTCCAGCTCAAACTAAATAAGCAACTTATGCAAAAAACCTGACTAACATTTACAGACAGTGAAAACAGCTTATGAATTGGATTAACAATAACAGAGGCATTCATTGATTTAACAAAACTACATAAAGTATATTAATAAAGCAAAATGATGTGGCTAATGTTGCTTTAAAAACTTCACACCACTATCCATGTCTCACAATCGGTGCAACCTTGAGCAGAGTTCTGCATTCGTGTCCCAGAGTTATAAACAGAAATGGTCCATCTTTTACACTGTACACAAGAAATCTTAGTGTTTTCCACACGAGGGCAGCAGAGCAGAAGACTTCATGAACAGTAAACACAGATTTCTGAAAGGAAAACTTACTCCAGATAATTAACTATTGACATAGAAATCAGTTAAAAATCCACCCCAGCGGTCTTCCTTTCAACAGCTTTGTCTTGTTTTTCCTGTTTCTGCTGAGCCACGCGGTACTGATGTGAACTGGCTCACAACCAACACCTTAATAATCAATGTGTGGCTGCAGTCAGAAAAAGCCAAGACTGGATAAACACTGCAGTATTGCTTTAGTTACTTCACTCGCTTATCACTTAGGAAACTTTTATGTTTTTAATTGCACATTAAGTAGATGTCTATTTGAAAAATATAACTTTATAAAAAATTAATTTCTCTTGCCTTAATGTCAGCTCCTGATAAGTCATCCTTTGCCAGAATGAGGTCATCAAGGGTGACGTCATCTGCCACGGTCATGCGGCTGGTGTGGATCTGGAAGATCCTTCTTTTGGTCTTCTCATCCGGCAGAGGAAACTCAATCTTTCGGTCGATTCTCCCTGAGGAGGACCAAAGGAAACAAACACCGGTTGGAAATCTCTCAGGATTGTCTGTTCAGCAGATTAAGATCAGTATGTGACAAATTTGTTTAACAGCAGTAATATTTAAAAGGAGAGTTGTTGCATGTCTGTGAACACGTTGACTCCATCTGGTCATAGGTAATTATCTCAGTTGAAAGCTGTTCTCACCAAGATGAAATGTTAATTATCTCCTTTTATGAAAACAGAGGAAAAAGGGATGATTTTTATAATGTCAGGTGAAGTAATGTCTGGTATGCATACATTAGCCTCAAGCAGAGATCTTTGTTATAAAAGAGTAATGAATGAAGAGAACAGGATCATAAATATTCACTCCTGAAAGCAGAAAAAGACTCCCTGACATTTCAATTTCCTGTGCCTGCCATGACTCAGCAGAATAGAGCCATTTCCACAGTGCCAGACAGATTTACAGTACTGATGGTAGGGGAGCGAGCAGACAAAGTCTCAGACAAATCCAGGCAGAATCAAACCAAACACACATCAGCTCACCAGGTCTGATGAGGGCCGGATCCAAAGTTTCTATCCGATTTGTGGCCATGATGACTTTCACATCTCCTCGCGAGTCAAACCCATCCAGCTGGTTAAGCAGCTCCAGCATGGTCCTCTGGATCTCCCTCTCACCACCAGAGTTTGAGTCGTACCTGCATAACAAATAAGAAACACACAGCAAAATATATTAAATACCATCATTTACCTCCTGATACTCTGATGGATCATGTTACACCTGTCAGCTAGCTCATAGAGACTTGCTGACAAGCAGATTGTAGTTATTGCAAACTCAAGAATAAAGTGGCACGGGGAGGTGCTTTCTGATCCTCAGACACACTGAGATCATAATCTAAAACCATCTCCTTATAGCCAGATTAAATCAGAATGCTTAAAATGAAAATGATATTGAACAATACCCTCATTAGGAAGTAAGAATTTATTTCTGATGCATTAGCATCCTGCCTATATGAGGTAAGAGCCTTGCTACATATACCAGCTCCATCATTATTGTAGCAGGTAACAACACCCATCCAGCATGTTGACACCAGTCTCTGACTCCTCAGCACTGCAGGAGATTTATTATCTCTGCTCTGATGCTCACACTCTCAGATACTTTTAATTAGAACTCTGTGTACCTCTTAGTGCCGATGGCATCAATCTCATCAATGAAGACGATGGAGGGGGCGTGTTCCTCCGCCACCCTAAAGAGCTCTCGCACCAGCTTGGGCCCATCTCCAAGGTACTTCTGGATCAACTCTGAGCCCACCACCCGCAGGAAGGTGGCTGACGTCTGATTGGCTACAGCTTTAGCAAGCAGAGTTTTTCCTGCATAACAATTTTGTAAAAACATTCAGATCAACCAGCAGCTACTATTTCACCAGATAAACTAACCATATTTATGTGAAATCCTCAGCTGTGCAGACAGAAAGTAATGGAGCTAAAAGTTTGCCAAGAAATTAGATTATCCACATTATAAATAATATAAAATCAGAAAATCAGTAATGATTTGTAGCCTTTTAGAGTGGGCTGAAATTTACAGATCAACCACATCGCTGTTGAAAAACAGATTTTTTTCGCTGATGTTTGTGAGGATGATAAAGGTTTATTCAATCATTACGCTGACTGCATGCTCTGTGATCTGTGAAGCTGCAGGAGGCTGATGAGTCCCTCACCTTCCCCGTTGCGGTGCCCTTTAAAAAGTCTCTAATGACAAAATAAAACTTATCAATAACTTTATTTTCAGAAATGTACTGTTTTGCATTCATTTGGTGGTAACTGAATGCTGAGTGAATCTAAGCATTTGTTTAGAAACACTCTTGTTGCTGTTCTATAACATTTTGTGACCAGTTTGAGTTAGATCAACCTAAAACGCATGGTGCACATCAGACACCTGAGCAGCGGTCGCTTTGTGTATAAAAATCTTCTCCATGGAATCAGACAAATAAAAATAGCACCAGTTATCATGAGTTGCAACACCTACTTGTTTTCTTATAAGCAGCCAAATGCCTTAGAGAAAACTCAGCTTCAGTGTTTGAGCTGCAACTTTTGTTTTAAATGCTTACTTTCACCATTGTTTAATTTAGGCACCTACTTATTAGCTTGATACACATTTGTGTGCCATATTGGCATTTTGTGAGAAAAGTAACAGCTTAAGTCAGGAATGGGCCACTCCAGTCCTCGAGGTCCAGTCCTGCATATGTTAGGACTCTCCTTGCTGAAACTCACCAAATTTCTAACACTTGCAGGACTCTGGCCCTCGAGGCCTGGAGTTGCCCTTCCCAGGCTTAAGCAATGTGTTCAGATTCACAAAAAAACAAAACTCCCAAAAAACTAGACATACACTCTAAAAAATCCTTCAGAGAATAAGGCTGTTTAACGAGCTTAACCAAAAATAAATGTGACCTTTTTAGCCATTTTTAATTCTCTCCCTGCTGTGTTACTTTTAACCATGGCATCTTGGTGTGATAGAACAAGCTGTTGACATATTTATGTGAGAAAATGGGACTTTAATATTATATCTATTATAGAAAACAAATATCCCAGTTTGAATACATATTTAACATGTTTGCAGTATATAAATGTTTGTTGAGTAAAAAAGTTTGATCACATCTTTTTTATTGTAAAAGAATAAGTACATATTAGCTTTAGTAGAAGTGTTATAAGTTACTAGTTTATAATTGGTTATTATAGTTACTGGCATCTTATATTAGGTAATGACCTAAATCATTTAGAAAAACTGAACATATTTGATTTCAACTCATCAAACTGGCAGAATAAACTATTTCTGAAATGGCCTTAGACTATTTTCAGTCTGCTATATTAGTCAGCTATTTTCCTGCATCCAAGATGCAAAGTTGATAGTTGTGTAGGATATAAGCATCTACAGCAATCTCTTGTTTCTCTTCTACAGTTCAAAACTTACCTGTACCAGGTGGTCCATACAAGATGACACCTTTGGGAGGCTTGATGCCCATCTCTTCATAATATTCTGGGTGTGTGAGGGGCAACTCCACCGATTCCTATTAAAACCAACCAATACCACAACCAGACTCAAAAATAAAGATTTTAAACCATGACAAACCAACAAAACAACCCAAACTGACTCTAGGAAGAAAGAATGTGAATGTTATAAATTAGCGTTCTTATTCAACATGGCAGTTTGATAATGTACCTTAATCTCCTGGATCTGATTGTCCAGCCCTCCTATGTCAGCATAGGTTTCTTGTGGGGCTTTTTCCACCTTCATCACTGTCACTAAGGGATCTGTGTCATCCATCAGTACTCCAATCACAGCATGGACCTACAATAATACACAAATACAACATCTCAAGTGTTAATTTTTATATCGTATAAAGAAAAAGTGGATAACATTTTCAGTAATTGTGTAAAAGGAATCTCAGTAAATAATAAAAAACCCTACAGACATGGTGCAGAAGTAAAAATACACTACTCGTATAAATAAGCTGTAGCTCAGGTGGAAGAGCAGTGGTCCTCCAACCAGGAGATTGATGGATCAATTCCAGGCTTCTCTACATGCCAAATGTTCTTGGGCTGATGTGCTTATCGGTATGTGCCTATGAACCCAATATGTGAATGTGTGTGTGAATGGGTGACTGTGACATGTACTGTAAAGTGCTTTGAGTGGCCAACGTGACTGGAAAAGGGCTATATAAGTACACATCCATTTACCACAAATAATATGAAAGGGTACAACCAATTATTACCTTGTGGTTGAGCAGAACTGAGCAGCCTGGTTCCAGCAGATCTTTATCCACAAAGGACAGTATGCTGACATAATGCTCTGATCCCACAGAGGTGGAAACAATGGCATGGTTATCATCAATGATTTCCTCCAGAGTGCCTACAGACATGGGGGTTCCCCGCAGGTCGTCCACCTTTGACCTCTCTTCCTACACAGGAGAAAAACAATTGAATAATGAATTTACAAAAACAAAGCTCAAAAAGATGGAAACGGAGGGGATCATTGTATAACAGCAGACCTCCTGTTTCTCTTCTAGGGGCTTCATCTGCTCCTGGTTCCTGATGAATTCCTCCTCCATCAGTAGATAGTCTTTGATTCGTTCCTGCTTCAAGAGCTTCAGGCGACACTGAGTGTGAGGTGTGACTGTAAAATAAAATAATATGCATAAATATAGCATAAAAAGTGCATTACAGTGTGCTTCATCCCATGATGCATCACTGCTAGTCACACAATCTGTATCAGAGTGTGATATTTAAAGCGTGTTCTGTCAAATACAATCATGAGTTATCTGCACAGACATCAAACAAAAACAAAACAAATAAAAGCATGCTCAAACTCTGACAAATGTTAACTAAACCTAACCCGAACAGCATTAGGAACAAGAGGGAAAAAGTAGGGCTTAATTAAATAACCAAATTTCTACTAAGGGAGAAAAAAATGTATAAGGGAAAAGCTGCCTTGTAAATGTAAATGTTTCTATATAGTGTGTCACATTTTCAATCGTTTACCTAGTGGTAGTTTGCTAGCAGCATCTGGTCCTTTAGTCTTCTTCTTTTTCTTGCCAACTCTGGTTGGAATGGGAGGCTCATACTTCTTTTTCTTATCCTACAAATAAAAAAAATCAGAAGAGCAAATCATTGACAAATTGATGGAAAATGTATACTGAAGAAAAACAGGAAAAAAAAATGACTTCACAGAATAAAACTTGGCTCAGACTGCTTCATATACCACATCAAAATGTTTACATTCAGCTGTCTGAGGTTACCTCCTGATGTGGTTTTGACATTAAAAAGTAATCACATGTATCAGGAAGTTTTCTTTAAAATGACTATTATTGTAAAAGGTCATAACAATTTGACGTTTATCAACCTAAACAAACCGCTCCAAGTGATTAGCAGTAAAACCTCAAGTCACCTTATCGTCCTTCTTGCCACCTCCGGGACCGTGGCCTCCACTCTGACTTTGACCCTAAAAACAATCAGACATATAAACACAGATATATTAATAAGATCCCGTTCACCTTTGGTCAGACAAATGTTCGCTTATTTCTCTGTAAGTATCACTGCTCAAGCTACGTGATGGAAGCTAGCTGACTGTGTAATATATATTAGTACATTTTACCGAAAACATGGTGGGCAGCAGTAGAAGAATGTCCCATGAACATATTTACCAAACATAAAAAGCGAAAGTCTGTCTCGAAACAATTAATGACCTTGCAAATGAAATGTAAAATAACGGTCTTTTTCGGCCACGAAAATAGCTAACATTGCTAAGCTTTAGCTAGTAGCTTATAAAAAGCGTTTAGTCTGTTGTAATTTTAAAACATAATTCACTGAGCCGGCTGAAATTTAGTGTCATTATTACTTATACAATCTGTAGCACAATTACTGAAAAAAGAATTTTAAATAATTGGTTTTAATTCAATAAAAAGAACTTTGATAGACGCAGTGAAAATTGCTTGCTCACTTACCATTGTTTCTTGTCGCTTACGTGTGACGTCAGAGAGTACGGCAAACCTAAAGGTCAATACTCACGTAGCGCAATTATGCCTTTTTTTTTTTACAGAAAATATATCACACCCTGTACATTTATTGGAGATGTGCTTTGATATGATTTAGTTATCTTTACCTTTGTGTATGAATAAATGATTGTCAGTCACTTTCTAAACCATTAACACACACATTCATTATATGGAGATTTAAGAATGACTAATTAACCTAACATCACCATCTTTGGATGGTGGAAGAAAGCATAGACATATATGTCTATGGGAGAAAGACAACAGGTGGATTGTGGATGGTACCTGTTGTTGTTGTTGTGTGTATGTTGTTACACTACAAAATACATCTGGTTCATCTTTTTTTGTGAATGAGGAGTCATGATTGACAGGAACTTGGAGAGGAGGGTGGAGAGGTCTTATATGCTGCAAAGTTATAACGAAGTAGTTTGTTCTCTGTTTATGCAGACAACAAAACATCTTCATTGTAGCTTCATCTTTATAGTACTACTTATTTGAATTATTCTGCATTCATAATAGGTAACAATAACTATTACTATCATACTAACCGCTCATAATTGGCGTAATTGTACTTGGCAGATTTCTTTTGGCAGGCCGTTAATTTCTTTTTTGCTTTGATACCAAACACCAATGTTTGTAACACGTGTTTGTAACAACACAAAGTTTTGATACTTTAAAAGTGTTTTTCAACTGGTTTTGTAGCAGTTTCACTTTGCTGATCACTCCACCTGCTCCTCCTTTAGTTAATTCTTTTCATAATAAAAACAAAACAAATAATTTATTACCTCCTCCTTGCACCTTTTTGCCAGAGTTTGTTTGTTTGTTTGTTTGTTAGCAACATAACTCAAAAAGTTACTGATGGATTTTGATGAAATATTCAGGATATGTTGGGAGTGTCACTGGGAACAAATGATTAACTTTTGGTGGAGATCCGGAAAAGATCCTGGATTCTGCATCACTTTGAAATTTTCAGTAACATTATGGTGCTTCTTAGCGGAGTCATCATCATCATCATCGTCATCATCATTACACTGTCTGTTTGACCAGCCTTGTCTTTATAGGTTTTTCCTCCAATCTGGTTACTTTCTTGGTTTATTAGTTTGGTTTGCTTTGTGTTTCTGCTGAAGCAGTTCCTGTAGTTGTGGAACAAAACACTTGAAACTTTTATCTGCTTTCCTTCAGCCTGGCCCTGCATCTGGATACCATCCCCAAATGGACATCACACTGCGAAGGCTTCTTGTTGTAGTCAGGTAAATTTTATGTTGGTTAACTGGATATTTTAAACAACTGAAGCTATTTAAATGAAGAACTGTAATAACATAAAAAGAAATGATAAAATGGTAAAAAAAAAAATGGCTGAAAAACAGGAGTAACAGTTGCATACCAAGCAGAAGGTCAGTGGATTTATTCCTGGATTCCTCAGATATGCTGGGCAAGACAATGAACTCCGTCTTACCATTATTATGTCTCTCAATGTGTCCACTGTGTGTGTGATTGTAAAAAGCTTTAGCTTATTTATTTTTTATTAAAAAACAGACACGCTGAATGAGTGTTTGAGTGAATGTGACATGTAGCTTATTGTGAAAGGCTCTGTGGGATCGACATATGACTAGAAAATTACTACATAATTTACATCCTATTTACATTCAAAATATATCAGACATACAGGAGCACTGAGTTTTAGCAGAATAGGAAGGTCAATGTGAACAAATGTTCTATATGTGGACTTTGTATAACTGACTGGCTAATACTTTGCTCATATATTTTATTGTAATTCAGAACACATTACACTGCATATTGAATATGAGCCAATCACTGTAGATTGTCTGAAAATACACATTTACAATTATTCACTTATGTCCAACATGTCTTAATTGCTACTTAGTTATCGTGTAATTCCTTAGATTGAATGCTTTTCCACTCTTTTGTTGAGGTGATGATAAAATACCTACTTATTAGTTTTTTTCTTCCTGCTCTGCAGATTGAATGGTACAATGTGTCTTCCATTAGAGCTTCATCACAGTGGATGTGACAGTGGTATCAGTAACTCGACAGGAGTTGTCATGACTCCAAATAGAGGCTTAACAAAGAGTCTTTGTGAGTCTGCACTGGTCTAAGTAGCTCCTGCTTCACACACACTCACATTCATGCTCATAGAGCCACACTAACAGGAACACACAGCACACAATCACTGGTTCAAAGGCATTATTATCTGTGTTGGCAAAGGTTTTCTAACATTTTCTCTGAGTCCCTATTAGGCATCACATACATGACTAAAAAAAGACAAAAACCCGAAAACAGATCTTTCTAGAATAATGTTTTTATCTATTCAGTTTCTCAGTATGATTTTATTTCCCATATTTTTTGTCCACTATGTACTGTTAAATAAGTGATTTACTAAAATGTAGCTGCTTCACTCTTTCATGATGAGTTGAATAAGAAACATCTATTTGTCTTTATGAATCTAATTTTGAATGAATGGTCTTGATAAAATGATGAAACAACAAACCATAAAAGAGTGTCAGAGTGAAAACTTTTACTTTAAATATAATTTCTTCTTTCCACTCTTATTGTTCTCTCTCTCTCTCTACTGAAGGCTACTCTTTGCATGCACGATAGCTTAATTGGTCAATTTAAAATATAGGAATGAATGTAATCATGAATGGTTGTTTGTCTGTGTGTGTTGGCTCTGGGATGGACTGGTGACCGGTCCTGGATGTACCCTGCCTCTCACCTGTTGATTGCCAGGGATAGGTTCCAGCTACCTGCGACCCTGAATTAGATGAAGCAATAAGGGAAATGGAAGGATGGTGATGGTCAGTAGCTATCAATGTGTGTTAACAAAGCCCATTAAATTAGGACAACATTTCCTTTTCTTCCTCCGCTTGGTCCCAACCATCTGCTTTCCAGAGGTAAGATGTCTCTGTGGCACACATACAGTAGAGTGAGTTGTCTCCTAACCAGCAAGTTAGTGGTTCAAATCCTGACTCTGGCCACATGTGTCCACATGTGGCCTTGACCCTGAGACACTGAACCCCCAGTTGCTCTCAGTGCTGCATCACTGGTGTGTGATTGTATGGGTCAAAGCACTTTGAGTGCACGCATGTGTAGAAAAGAGCTATACAAGTTTACAGGAGTGAGGTGATCTCAGCCCTCGGTCCTGAGGGTGCAGCTGCTCTTCTGAGGGTTTGTTTTGTTTCTGTATTTTCCTTTTGGTTGCTAAAATCTTTGTCAGGCTCATGATGGTTTTTTTTGTTTGTGTTCTGCTCCAGCATTTTGTCAGTGTCTGCTTTGATTTATTTATTATTTAGTGAAGCCTTTTCAGTTCAGTTTCCAGTTCTTGCTTCTTGCCCATGCCAGAGTGGCTTCTGTTACCCTTCATTATCCCTAGATGTCCTCAGTTGCCTTTGTCTTGTGACTTGATCACTCATTTGCCACTTGTTCCCTGTTATTCCACTTACCCAATCAACCCTAAGTGTATTTATGCGTCCTGAACGTTGCCAAATCCTTTTATTTAATCTCTCTGTGTCAGCCAGTCTCTTGTTTACACATAAACTATGCTTCCTGTTTTTTTTTTAATTTGGGCTTCTTCAATTTCCTGTTGTAGCACCTTTGAGTACTTTTTTGCTGTTGTTGTTCTGACACCTGCTTTCCCATTGAGTCCTGTGTTTGAGTCATGACACCATAAGCTGTGACACATTCTACACAGACCATGGAAGCCTCATCTATTCTAACTTTTAAGAAACAAGCAATACATTTCTGTCATACTGTGTATTTGACATTTTTATTCTTCCATCAGGTTTTTGTACCAAAGCCATGCACTGTCACCATTATGCTCCGGCAAGGAAATAACGGTGATCATTTAGGAGGTTCAGAATCGATTCTGCAGTCTTAGGTTGGACATTTACATCCATCATGGTGTTGGAAGTATGAAACAAACAAAAAACAACAAATGTTTCAGTGAAAGGATGGAATGAAATGAAGAAACCATGCATCATTGATATTTTCCAGAAGCTATTTGCCAGAATGGAGTAAATACTGGGTTTTTATCTGTTGGTGATGGAGTTTAGCCACTCTGGCAAACTGCTTTGATTGTTTAATCAGTATTTCAGTAAAATATAATCCATACCTGTAACATTACACTCCCATTTACATACAGCTTAAAAATACCCGGTACTTTCCTCTCTTATTGAAGCTGGCGCTTCTTTAATGCAGAGGTTAATGAAGTGTAAAATCAACAAGTAAACTACGTGATTACTGTGCACAAAATCACAAATGAAAGAAATCCTTTGTCATTTTTCGTGTTTTAGATAATAAAGTTGCAGTCAAAACGGGAGAAAACAAACTTAAAAAAGTACAAGAAATAATCTGTATTCAATCAATCAAATGAAATCATGTCTTATATTATTTTATTAGGATTTTGAATACATCAGCATTATCAGTGTGATTTCCCTTCTACAAAATCTTTTATGAAACTATGTGGATTTACTTCTCTGCAGATTTTCTCAGACATAACTGATAGCTGCAGATTAATTTGTGCATATGTTTACAATGGGAAGATGAAGTTTTCATGTCTCTAAACAAAGATTATAAATAACATGCATGGTCTCTGAAGAAAAAAGAAAACTTGCCAAACTGACTTAAAAAGATCCTTTATATCATAAACTACGATGAATCCAGCAATGTCTTTGTTCTTCTCAGCAGGAAATCAGCGCTATGACCTCATACCTTTCCTTGGCTATTATATGAAGCTGGTATTTCATCACAATGCTAAAGGACAGAGACTTTCCTTCATTCAAAAATCACACGCTCTTGAGTGAAATGCTCAGCTGGAGGTGGAACTTACAGGATTCTTACTCTATAATTTCAGTGTCCTCACAGATGCGTGATAGGGGGTGAATACACCTATACCTCCTTCTTCAAGGATGACAGAGTGTCAGCAAGTAATTCTCCCTCTCAGCTGCTTGCAGGATTCAAGCCAGTGCTTCTGCAGCAATCGTATGAGCATTTTCATCTGTGTTTCTGTCCTTTGCCACTGAAATGGCAGGAAATGCAAACTTTCAGAAAAGAGACATGTCAATAGCAACAACCTGCACATTTGGACACAGGAAGATGTTCTCATGTTTGCATTTGTGCTTCGATAGAGTCCAGCAAAGTAAACATAATCCTGCTGGAGATGTTATCTGTTCAGTTTGAAAGAAGGTATGATGACAGAAAGCAGTATCACAGGTTGTAATATGTGTCATTTGTAGATCAAAGGTTAAAGAAAAAGTGAAAAAAAAATCTACCCATGAAGTTGACCTCATCATAATTTTCTGAACATCATATTGCTATTTAGTAGTGACAGCTAAGAGACTCAAAACCAGGAAACACCCACTTTATTAAAGCTACTTTTTTCTCGTCTATATTCTGTACATTAAGGAGTTGAGTCATAGGGAGGACTGTTAAAGACTGCAAATAAAGTGGAAGTTGTGGTTAGGTGTGAAGAAGCATAGATACAAGGCTCGAGGCAGGCTTTTTTTATCACCATGGAAACTGAGCTCCTCATGAGAGAACTTTGCAGCACTCTGATCCAGCTGTGAGACTCCAGCGGACTGTGGAGCGTCATTCACGAAGGCAAAGTAGGCTGAGATGGATTCATAGCTGCTGGGGTTCAGCAGTCCACGCTCGCCTCATACGCCTCTTGTATTTTTTTCAAAAGAAGATCACCACAGTGGCTCCTATCTGTCCACGCTAGTCTCTGCAAGCCGGTTATTCATGATGCCCAGGGCGCCCACCCCTCCCGAGAAGCCGTTTTGACGCGAGCTGGAGCCGGACTGGCGAGGGTGTCCCACGGCCATCTCCGAAAGCTGCTTCTGCATGATGGCCAGGTTCACCTGCGGGATAGAAATAAAGGCATCATCCCACTAAGACATGTTTGTCCTGATGAAACATGGATTATTGCAATGTGTTGGCGACTGGTGCACCTTGATCTCACACGTGATACAAAGCAAACAGATGGGATGTTTGGCTTTGTGTGAAGGTTTAAGTAAAAACAATGGTGATAAATTCAGGAGATTCACGAGTGAAAAGAAGATTTTGTTCCCAGTCTGCAAAGCAACATGTAGCGAAGGGAAAATCCTCTGACTGTCTTTTGCGTTTATGCTTTGGGAATGGGTTAGAAAATACAGAAAGTGTGACGATGGTATTTCTTACAGATGCTAAAGCTGTTTTAGGAAGAAATGGAAAAACTCAGCTGAACCACTTATATTTCTCCTTTAGTCGTGTTAATGTGTGACAAAGCCCCTCCTGTCCTTTTTAAATGCTTCTCAATTCTAGATTCAATTTTGAAGTTGTTTTAGTTTAATTAGCAAATCCTGCACGTTGTGTTAAGGTTTACGTGGTAAATTATGCATGTGATTGGAAATCTTGGGTGGCTTGTTAAATAAATGCAGATTAAATTAACTTCCTGAGGAATATTTAGGGGTCCTGATGAATTTATTACACAGAGAAACAATCCTAACATCCCAGTATTATGCTCTTTTTAATGCTTTGTTTAATATTTTAATGTTTCTCTCACTGTTTTCATTATTTTCATTGACTTTTACTGCTGATACGACAGAACACATTTCATGGTTGTCAGTCTGTATTTTACAAGGTTTCCTCATGTGTACTTTAAGCAGAGGCATTATTTTTTTTAAGAAGGAAACGAAACACCTTCCGTGTGTTGGCATAGTCTTCAGGTTGTGAAACACTACGCGCATGTGTCACTGCAATATTTTTATACCTACTCACTGATCACAATAAATAACAACAAATAGACGCTATAGTGACATTGTAATAACGTAATGTACTGTGCTTTGATGCTTAGTTATGCCTTTATGGAATATAACTCAATCATAATCATCATAATCAAAAACACTGATGCATGGATTGTTAT
Source organism: Pseudomugil gertrudae (assembly GCA_037177535.1). Lineage (NCBI taxonomy): Eukaryota > Metazoa > Chordata > Actinopteri > Atheriniformes > Pseudomugilidae > Pseudomugil > Pseudomugil gertrudae. The sequence goes on from JBAMHV010000024.1 coordinate 4,081,215, forward strand.
TATAACAATGATTCAAAATCTAATGTGAATTATTATCCATCCATCCATTTTCTACCGCCTATCTGAGGTCGGGTCGCGGGGGCAGCAGCCTAAGGAGGGAAGCCCAGACTTCCCTCTCCCCAGCCACATTCACCAG
>JBAMHV010000024.1:4157203-4171392 GCA_037177535.1 Pseudomugil gertrudae
TATCTATCTATCTATCTATCTATCTATCTATCTATCTATCTATCTATCTATCTATCTATCTATCTGTCTATCTATCACAGCTTTTTGTCCAAATAAATTCTAGCATCCATCTTTTTCCTCCTAAAATGCAGCATTTCCTCCATTTTTCACCCTCTAAATCAAAGTGTCAAACTCTGGTCCTAGAGGGCTGTTGTACGGGTTGGAGTTGTTTCCCTGAACCAACAGTTGTAAAGTGTTTATCTCTCAGTATGTCAGGACCACTGAGTATTTACACAGGATTTTGTATGAATTTCTCACTAAGGATCTTTGGATTATGTTGGATTTCTCTGTATCTGCATGCTGCTGCCTCCATTCTCAATCTGCAGCTGAATATTCCAGCTTCTTTCCTGTTACAATGTGAAACAATATTCGTCTTCTTTATCTTTAAATCATAATGTTAAGTTTCCTGAATGACTTAAAATAGCTACTATATTCCAAATATTCCAAATTAATATTCCAAATGAGATTTTAATGTTTTGTTGCTTTTGCTTTGTTTGTTTGGTTTTTTTTTATTTTTGGCTTAAGCATGTGGCAGAGAATACTGGTTTGAGGCTACAGACAACTTGGCAAAAACCGATGCATTTATAAACTCCTCTCTGTTTTCTCTCTGTGCTGGATCCAGGTCTGCGAGCGCACTGAAAGCTCAGAAAACTTCTCCCTCCTGAGAATCCAAACGCCTCTTCACATGAGATGTGCACAAGACGTGTATTTAACCTTGCTCGTGGAGAGGAGGGGGGTCAAAATCTCCTTGACGTAGCCATTTTGGAAATGCTGCAGACCTGAGCTGACTCTCCAAAAACTGGAGTTTGTCAGCAAGAAATCTGCCTTTCCTGGAAACCTCACTCTGCTTTTTGCTCTCACTTCTGCCTAATGCTTCCCTCTCTTATTTTTCCTTCCGTTTTCTTTTCTTCTCTTCCTTTGCGTTCTCTCTATCCCTCTTTGCACTGTTGACTCAGCATGACAGTCCCAGATACCAAGGCCTGTTATTACTGATCTAAGTCATCCTTTATGGTCCAACACTGTTTATTTGACCTACATCTTGATTGGCAGCTGTGAATCTACGCTGGAATTATATAGATATACCAATGCATGCAGCTGAGTGAATATATGCTCATCACACTCCCCTGTGCATTTACAGTGTGATCATCCTTTATCAGCTGTCTCAATGAGATGGCAGGATGCATCATCAGTTTATTGAGCACCGCATGATCAGTCTGCTTGTAGATGATTCCTATTTCAGAGTAAAATCAAGCAATCTTCCCCTTTTCTTGCCTGCTTTCATCTTCGCTTTTGTCTCCTTTGATTCTGACTTCTAGGACTTTCAATCTCGAGCTTAAGACTCTTCATTTATCTGTGCTTCAGCATGCTCATTCTGTGCGAGTCATTCCCAACAGAAGGACGGCAGGCGTTCAGTGACACTGGAAGTCAATGCACGCTGTGTTCAACTGTGAAAGATCGTCATGTTTGATGATAAAAATAAAGTCAAACAAAAGCACCAGAAGCAATAAAAGAACCATAAGACACAGCGAGTGAGTTCAAAGAGGTGAAAAGATGCATTGAGCGGAGAGAGCTGGGCAGAAAGAGCGCGGTGAGGAACAGGAATTGGGCTTTATCAGGATGTACGTAGGGTTTTTTTCTTGCCTGGACAGAAGCCGGTCTTGTAAGTGAGTCCATCCCGCTAGGAGAATGAAAGGATCTGTATCAGCTCACGGGCGTGTGGTTGACATTGCAAAAAAGCCACATGACCACAAGGGACCTGTCTTTACAGTGTTGGCCTCTTTTCATGCTTGTCTTCAGTGGTAAGAACACGTTTTTCAGCATTCCCAGCTGGTATGGTAGAGAGCTTACTTTTAGTGTTTGTCAGGTGCTGAAAAACTCGAGGAAATACACTCGTAAGAGTGATGTACCTCAATGTTTGTTTTCTGTGGTTTTCAGCAGCACAATCATCTGTTGGAGCAAGTCATGCGTTAGTGTGTGCTGAACCCACAGAGTCCCAGCTTCAGAAAGGGCTTCTCAATGAATGACTGATGAAGGAGGTCTTTGATTTATATTGTTTAATTTCATTCAGGACAATGTCTTGTTTTGTCTTATTTTCCTTTTTTAGCCGGGTACTTCAACACACGGAAAAATAATGCACGACAAGTTGATGGATGATGATAATAACAGGTTTGTGTGGAGCACTGCGGCATTCAAATGATCACCAGTAGCCTACACACTGAAGCAAACCATATAAATAGTCTCAGCCTTGCTGTGTCTGCATAGTTTCACAGCTATAAGGACACACGTGGTATAATTCCAGTTGGGTTCTGCAAACAATGCCGGTCTGTATTTTAAACCAGAATACATTTTGGCTGTATGTACTTGCTTGGTGTTTATTCCTCTAATTGTCATGAACATAGCTGGCTTTTTGTGAATTGCTTGATTTACACATGTTTAGGCTCTCTTTTGATCCAGTCCCCAAGTCTTGTTGTGCAGCTTTGAATAGCTTTGTTTTGAGATTAAGGGCTCTTAGAATGGATTGGACCAAATGAGGATCGTCCAGGAAGCAACATCATGGGAAATCCAAAGTGAGGCTTGCTTTGATTTTCACCCCCATTAAAATCAGGATGATTCTAGGTGATGACAGTCCCATAACTCATTCTTTTTGCTGCATTAACCAGTTGCATTCTGCAGAGAGACATTCAGCAGACATGTTTAACCCCTTAATAGAAGAAATAATGAGCATTTACCATCTATTACTTTGTGATATGTCACAATAAGCTTTCTTACAAAAGGTTTCAACAGTATGTCAACTGTTGTTTTATTCATTTATTTATTTTATAATAAAGTGATGCAAAGGGTTATAGGAATAATGGGCACCTGGGCCTGAGCGGGCGATTTACTAAGAGCGATAGCGTAAATGGCAGCAGGGGGAAATGTGTTGGAGACACCTTATTTAAATGTGGAGTTTAGCGTGTTTTATGGTTTGCAGATTAGTACGTTTGGAGAGAAAGTGCAGAAGCTAAATCTGACTACCACATGAAGAAATGCAATGTGGAAGCAAATTTATAAAAAAAATCATGATGTTGATTAAATTATGCAAATCATGGATGAAGTAATAAGATGATATAAAGACATTAGAAGGCAAGCAAAAAAATAGATGTACAATAAAATAAATAAAATAAACAAGTGAGGGTGAAAGGTGTTTGAGGTCTCCTGTTAAAAAATATTAAAGAGAAAGTATGAACATTTTTAGTAAGGATTTTGTAAATTGAACCACCTACAAGCCAGTCGTCTAAAACTCTGAGAATAAAAACCATTTTACTAAAATCAAAGAATTGTGCAGAACTCTGAGATCTTTTGCCACAACGTTGTTCATCCTGGGTTTGGCTACACAATCAGTGTGTTTGCGATTTCCTCACAAACACACAAACAGGGGAGGGTGTGAGCAGCACATACATGTATTTATTTGCTGCTATTACTCTGGGAAGTCCAGCTATGCGTACAACGTCAAAACAAACTCCATGCCTAAAATATTGACAGAGCTTGGTTATGTCTACAGCAACAATGTTACATGTAAAACTTAGATTTATTTTCATTTCAATCTTGGAATCAATTATAATGATGTCTTGCAATCTCTTGTGATTGAGTGTAGTGTCATTAGACACATCACTAATGCGTGACAATAGCTTTATATCTTGTGGACCTATGATAACATATTGTTCCCATGTATAGGTACTCTCTGACCAAGCAGTAGAATATATTTTTCCAGATCTCACCAAATGGGAACATATATTTGCAATCTAACCAGATCAAGTCTAACAGCAAACTACAGAAATGTCCACAGGTCCTTTTGGCTAATACAAGTCAGTTCTCAACTTTTATGGCTCAAGTCAAGTCACAAGTCACATTTAGTAATAATAAATAATGGACTATGCAATGCCTGCCATGTGCTCTGCTAAATGGATTTAGAGTTGCTGTGTGCGGCGGGGCCAGCCCTGATGGAGATGAAATGTCCTCATACATCCAAAAACTCAAAGTTGATGATGTTTGATGTTCGCCATGCAAACTCACCAAGAAACTCAGAAATCCAGAAAAATGTAATCACATAATGACAAATAACAAGGTAGTAAGTAACTGCTGGTGGACAATGGGTGTGGAAAATGTGGTATCAAGCTTTTGTGGACCTGAGCAGAGCATACAGTGGTAACCGACTTTATGTAGACCATGCAAGTATAAATCTATCTTTATAAGACAATAATATATGTGATATGTAAGGAATTTAAAATCCCTTTGTCTACCAGCATTTTGTAACAGCACTGGTTTTTAACTTAAACTAATGTTACTGCAGGGACCAACAGCCATAAAGACGTTACATGTTACATGTTTTACACCTGCTCTAAATGACAACATGCCATCAGGTTCTATGCAAATCTCTTAACCACCCGTTAATAAGTTGACTTGGGTGTTTTGCAGCAGCTAAACACATAAAACCCCTGCATTCACATATCAGGGAAATCCTTTATTAAGATGACTAAAAAAATGTTTTTTAAAAAATGTAAATTAAATTTCTATTTATATTAAAAACTAAGCATTTCATACAGTAAAATTTAGATCCAATGCAGGCCCAGTAAATATTTCTTTTTTTAATACTAAAGTATTGTGTTTACACTCTTGATGCTAACATGCTAACATTATGCTATTACGACGACTAACCTAAAGGTGTGTGTTTAAGGAGGATGTGCTGAATCCAGCATCCTGGATCTTTATACTACATATTTTTTTATCCCTCTTTATTAAGTCAAAGTCACATTCACATCTGTTGCTCTGTAGCAACAGATGTGTCGGCGCCGCTATTGTTTTGATTGATTGGGCGTGCAGACACATCTGTATTCCTGTGACGTTTCATCAGTGTTACGTCTGGGGAAATGACAGCATGCAACACAGTTTGTAGACAGTCTTTGAGTCTTTTGAGGGCGAGTCCGAGTCAAGTCACAAGTCACTGAAAATGAGACTTAAGTATGATTTGAGTTTAACTCTCGGATTTTTGGCAAACCAAACCAAAACCAGGTAGAAATGTTTTTTTGACATCCTCCACCCGATTAAACTGAATTCCTGTCAGGTAAATAAACAAGGTCATGGTCTCAGTAGAGTAAAACAAATATTTATCTGCTCAATGATGTGGCAAGCAAGCAGTCCAGATGTGCATGCAATGGAAAACAGTTAAAAAAACACATCTGTTATCCAACAGAGTTGGAATCAGTCTGATGAAGAATATCGGTTTCATTAGTGAAAGTTCATTCATCAAGGAATTCAAGGTGCCATAAAAGCCTGGGGAGGTGTAATTGAGTAAACTGTTGTTTTTGTTCTTATATCTGCCACAAGTTTCTCTTCTTTCTGTTTAGAAACAAATATATATCATCTTTAAAGGTTTTGTTCAGACATAATGGTCAGCTGTAAAAATGTAATGCAGCTGAATGAATGGGTGTGTCTCAATCAGTGCACTAACACTACTCTGTGCACTATGTTTAAGTACGTAGCGCATTTCCAATGACATTTAAGCAAAAAAGTCAGTGCACTGAAAGTACCCGGATGCCACCCTAAGATTTAATCAATAATCTAGTGTTAAACGATGGACACTAAACCGACGCCATCTTGCTGACATGAAGTGCTGGACTTTCCAAACAATACTGTGGCAGAGGCTAATTTGTATAGATGTGAACATGAAGTTATATTGTTAAGGTTCTGATGTATACCGCAGCTTGTTACCTATCTAATCTTGCCTTTCCAATAACTCATAGATGTGATCTTTTGGTTGAGACTGCATAACCAATCCAGTACAGTTAGCATGCGTAAATGTTAGCAGTTTTTAGCCATGTAGTGGACACAAAATAATCATTTTGGCATGAAGCAAAATAGTCTAAACCACATGTGTCAAACTCCAGTCCTCGAGAGCCGGTATCCAGCAGGTTTGGCTGTTTACCTGCACTAACACACCTGATGCAAATCAAATAGATCCAACAGGTTCTTGTCAATCTATTAGCTCATTTCAGTCAGCTGTGTCGGAGCATAGGGACACTGGATACTGGACCTTGAGGACTGACGTTTGACACTCGGTCATAAGTCTACAGAAAAAAGTGTGCACTACGCACTACATTTCTGTGCACTACATTACTGAAACACAGCCAATGTCTCTCTAAAGGGAGTCTATAATTTTATTTTTGCCAGGGATAGTTGATGCAGCATCTGCCACAAAAATCAGGAGTGTAACCTGACCAGATTGTTTTTGATCAAAATTTCCCAATATCCTTAACAGAAAGCATTGATTGCTCCAGAAAACTGCATTCATCTTAATCACCATTTCATACTAATGCTTCTCGTACCCATTCAGGGTGATTAGCTTGTTTTCTCTTTGGGGGAAAAATAGATAGCCAATCCTTTTAAATGCAGTGGCTTTGTTCCTTCCACTTGTGGAGCATTTCTTTCCAACCTTGGATCCTAGTTGTACAAGCAAGGAAATCTTTGCATGCAGAGAGTGCTAAAACCTGAGAGTGGTGATGAAGGCCATTGGAAAAGGGATAAGTGATTCAGTAGGCAGATCAATAAAGAAAGATCCATGCCTCCTGGCTGGCTCAATCCGACCCCCGGGGGGTGAGAGAAACATTAGGAGATGGAAAGATGGACGGAGTGAAGTGTGTAATGTGAGAAAGAAAGACAGAGTTTGTCTTCATTCAGGACCTGATTGGAGCAGAAAAGAGAAGAAGCGGATCTTTTTTCTTAACTGCTTCTCTAATAAAAAACCACACTGCTAAAATGAATTACAATAAATTAAACTAAATTGAAAAGAATTGAGAAATTAAATATTAAACACTTTGGGATTTTTTTCCTTTTCTGTAAATTAAATAATAAACTTGATTTTCACATGCAATGGGTCCATGCCTGTGACACAGTGTTGAACTTAAACACTTTCCTTTGAAGCACAAATTAATCTATTTCCTTAATGCTATGAGTCACTTCAACAGTTTGCCCTCCAACCATTTGATGTGCGATAGATTAAAAGAGAAGTCTGTGCAGCACCAGTTGGGAAGCATCATCAAGCCGCTGCATTGATGTTAACATCTCTGGCTGCTGGTGTGGATTTCAGCATTGACCTCTGCCGAGACGTGTAAGTCAACCCCGCAGCACCCCATTGTGCTTGTATGACCGTCACACCGATGCCCCCAAGGCAGCTGGGTTTAGCCCTGATGAGTGAGCAGACACTCAACCCGCCAGCGCTCACTCTCAGATATTTTCTTTACTTGAATAATGTATCAATTTCTACAGAAACGGCAATGTTTGCATTTCTTCCTTCCTCGCTCTGCCTCCCGCTCTGGATGGTTCTCCCTTTTCAGTCTGAAAATAGAGTGCAGAAGAAGGCTGTTGCTATGGTGATACATCCACTGGCGTTGCCCGGGACATTTTTAGCCACGCGATGCGCGGGGGGATTTAGCTCGCCTGTAACTTTCTGTAATTTCCATTCTAATTATATCGCTCTTGCCTGTGCTGTGTGCCACCACATGGGGTAAAACAGCAGAGCACGGCTGGCTGAAGATCCTAGTGGCTGCTCTCTCCACTGCCCTCGCACCACATTATGCTATGCTATCGTATAACATCAGCATTTAAAGATAGAGGCAAAAGACAGGGACAAGGAAGGGGGGAGAAAGAATGTGTGTGTGCATGCTTGCTGCACCGATCGTTGAAAGAGAAAGTGAAATAGAGGAAGAACTACCAAAGCAAGAAGAGTTAATGCTTCTGCAGACCTCTAAATGATAGAATGATGGTTTTATAATGTGATATAAGAGCAGACTCTGTCACTTCTCGCTGGACAAATCAAATGAAGGACAAACCCAGATTAGTTAGGAGCCCTGGTGATGCTTGCTGGACCTAAATCTGAGGACCAGCAGGGGGTCTCAGCCATCACTGATCTCCAGCCTTGCTGGGAATAACTCAGTCTCCTGTGAGATTGTGCAGTCCAAACCAAACAGGATAAGTGATTCATTACATGCAAACCATAGTCTTATGCATGTTTCACTGTTAATGACAACCAATTAAAACATACTGCATCTTGCTATTTTAAAAGAAGAGTGGCCACATTTCAAAATGACATATTGAAAGCAGATTGAAGCATTGAGTCGTTTCTTTAACACTCGCAGTATCTTTCAGAAAAATTATTAAAAACACCTGAAAATTAAAAAATGTTCAAATGACGCAGGATTACAAGGTTGCAAATATTTTTATCCATCATAAAATGACAAATATAGAGTACCAGATACAAAGTAACATGCATCTACAGTGAGTGCAACAGTTTGTGTTGCTGGTTAATAAGGCCATTTTCCCCTGTCTGTGTGCCAGGGCACAAAACAGCAGCCCGGGCCACTGATGCTGGACAGGCCCCATTTATCAAGGGAAGTTTGTATTCATAAAAGGCCAAATTCAATATTAATAATTCAATATTTCTTCCACATCAAATATTACGTGTAGTATAACATGAAAGTATTTTTCTCTGTCTTTTAAAGAAACATTTTGCCCAAATTCAGACCAAAAATGGATCCAGCTGATATCAGCTGGGATCAAGAAATACGAAATTTAACATTTCGTTAATTTTTAGCAAAGTCAGGCAAGTTATCAGAATCAATAATCAGCTGCTATAATTAAATGACACAGTTTCTGAACCTGAGATCACCTAAATGCAATACAATGTGACATCCATCCAGCATCATGGATCATTTTTCACTTGGAACAACATAAATACTCAGAACAGATGTTTTCACTGTGTTGGAAGTGATTGATAACTGCAACAACACACCAGACATATATTCCTTTCTTTGTGTTATTGTTGAATCACTTTCTTTTGTACTACTACTACTTCATTAAAGCTAGCCAATGACTTTGTCCCAGACATTGCAGGAACTTACTTAATGGGCCCTTTAACTTATTAAATGGATGCGTTACAAAAAATCCTCCCTCAAAGGTTCATTAAAGTAAACATGACCTATTAAAGCTACAGTGTTGTTTTTTTTTCTGTTTGTTTTTGTTTTTTTAAAGAGGCAGCCTTTGGGGATTTGCTCTGTTTTGGCACCCCTGTTGGATAAGGGGTGAACTGCTATTTTTGGCACTTCCACAATGGCTTTGGGTTTTTTTTATAGAGGCTGCTGCTTGGTCAGGACACAAAAATCTTCTTCAGCCTGAAAAGTACTCTAAAGCTTAGCGGAAGCTGATAAATGGCTCAGCTGTCACTTACATTAATCAAGTTGATATTTTCTAAAGATCCAGTCTTTGGAGGGCAAATTTAAATAAAAATTTACCTTAGTGGGTTTTAATAGAGACAGATACAAAGTTTAGTCAGAATGAAGACTGATAAAAGTTTATCTTAACTCCAGATGGGTTGTCATGTGACATTTAACATACACGCTTTGTGAAGGCATAACACTGAAAACACGAACATATCTGTTAAACTTCAGACGGATATTAAAACAAATGACCAACTCATTTCTTTTTCTTCCCTAATGAGTCACCTCACATTGCACTCACCACACAAAAGGAAAAGATCCAATGTGGATGACAGATTGCACGTCACAACTTCACTGCTGTCAAAGAAACCAAAAAAAGAGATTACTTTTGTTTGCAGGCATCTTACTGTAGGCACCAACAGTGTGAAGGAGCTTTGTTCCAAGATGAGATTGTACCCACATAAAAACCGACTCCTACATCATTTTAAAGGACAGGGCAAAAGCATTTAGAAAACACTTGAATCAGATTTGGAAAAGGGATACTACAGTTATTTTTATGCTTCATTGTGGTATTCATTTAGTAATTTCACTGAATGTATGAACATCACACAAAGATTCATAAACTCTTGTGGCAAAAAGGTTCATTTTGAACTTTTTTCTCTCAGGGTTCATGAAATGTGTGAATAGAATTACTGAGACAAAACAACAGGAGTAATGAAAATGGCTGATAAGGTCAAAAACAGTCGCAAACAGCAAGTATAGTGTTCTGTGTGGTGAACAGCGTTCTATTATTCATGTCAAGTGGAATTTATACTTGAATGTGGCCTAAAACCTGGTAATAACTTTGTCAGGTTCATTTAACCACCTTCAGTTTCACCTATAAAAGTGCTTTTGACATTTATAATAGCTTTTGTACTTATAATACTAAATCTGTGTGGTGTTAACACACCTGGATTAATCAGCTCATCCAGGATTGAAAGACAGGAAACAAAGGAGGTATCTTAAATCTGGGAATGTTGCAGAGTTAGAGCATTGGCCGGTCTTTCTTGTCTTCCAGATGTTAAGCCTGAATTTTAATTCTTGATATATAATGGTAAAGATGTGCATTTAAATATCTTCAAATGCTCAGTTGTGAATGGACGGTGGCCATCAGTGGCCAAAAGTCTTTCAGACGTAAACTTAGTGTCATGTGCAGGTGAATCCAGATGCTTTAGGTGCAGCAGTGATAGTACAACAGGTAATCACTTAAAAACAATTAATTTATCTGTACTGTGCCTTTTAAGCTTCAGTACCTATCAGGAAAAAACTAAACCATACTGCAGTTTCAAGACTCAAGGACTTCTCACACAACACTGTTGTTCGTCCATTCAGGGAAACCGTAGTAAAAACGTGGGCACAAATATGGTAGCTGCCATAAATAAGGACCTCTAATTAGTAGATAAAAAAGGCTCATTTTAAGAGAATAAAAACATAACAGTTGTTTTAGTGATTAAAAGCCAGAAGTAGTTTAATTCATATTTTACATTTTATTTTTGTATACACAGTAACTTTATGAGCTGAATTCAGTGTAAAAACTTCATTAAGTTCATGTTTTATCCTTTTTTTGTAATAAAAAACACGTTTGGAAATCCTAAAATATCCTATGTTCCAAGTAAACAAACAACAAACAAACAAATCCAAGAAAAACAAAGAGTGAGAATAAATTATTAAAATATTAAAGAGCTTAATTCAGATACAAAACGAAGAATCATACAAACAGTTTCACTTCCTAACACTTTGGTACTGAAAATGTAAGTAAATCTGTCCTCTCTATGTCCTCTGCAAAACCTTTGATGTGTTACAGTCAAATTACAGATGTGGAGAAAAGAGAAAGTAACACACTTTGGGAACATCCATTCCTATTTGAATGCAAAGATCATAAACAGTTTTTTAGTCAAATATGTTGTTTTGTTTATTGAAACAATCACAAGATAATACAGATCTTTCTCCGTCACTTAGCTATACTTCATTCATCTGTGTTGGTATCATATTGTACCACAGTGAGTACCTGGTAAGAAGGGCGACTCGTATTTAGTCATAAGGACGTTTAGCTTCAGTCTACACAGAATAAACAGTCCTGCAGCATGAATACACTGAGGGACACCTTGTGCATATCTAATGAAATGGTAGTATTTGATGTCCTAACATGACAACAGGTTGGTTATTTACCAAAGTCAGGAATTATTTAAAAAAAAAGGGGGGAAATATTCATGGACATCAAAGGCTTTCCTTATTGAATCTCATGAATAAACCAAGAGTTTGGTCAAGCCGAGTGTTTCTCAGTGCAAGTTCAGAATAACGTGTTTAAACTCATTTAAATAAAAAGACAGAAGTTAACAAAAGGAACAACGGTAAAAAAAAATAGACATGTTAGATCTCAGCAGTTCTTACTGAAGCAGACAGATCAAGGTTTTTAGGTGTCTTAGACTCCAGAAATGATAAAAGTCTGCTGCATAAATGAAGACTATGCCATGTCATAGAAAGGTAAATGTAAAAAGAAACGTAGCACGGGGTGTCTGTGTTGAGCAGTTTCTCTAAGCTGCAGCATATCTAAGACAAACATCTCAGTTATAAAGCCATGTTGACCATGGCGTCTTGTATATATATATTAAAACAGCTGATGTTCATTTAGGATGAATGCCCTTTAGCGGATGTGACACTGCAATCCATTTCTTGACATTCACCCCCCGGTATGAGCCCAGCTGACCCACAGCAGGGTCAGCTGGGCTCATGCTACCGAAGTTGCAATCGTCTGTTTACTTTGTGCTTACAACATCTGAATAACTTCCAAAACTGCGTTATTTTCATTTGAGACACTAAAAACTAAGATGTAATGAATCTCCACATGAATACACATCTTCTATATGAAGAAGCCTTTAAACTAAATGCCACAAACTAATGTGAAAATATCCTTATAGGTAAATATAGTAAATGCAAATAATACTTTTAGGGCACTGAGACTGAGTCAGCAGTCAGAAGGAGCCTTTGAGGTCCTGCTCTTCTTTGCACTGGTTTTATTTTCTCCCAGAATGCAGCGTTATAAACAGCCTCTGCCTGAGCATGAGTAGTTGTTTGTGCCAGATTTGACTGAATTCCCTCAAGGCATTCAGGGTACATTGCCTCGACGTGATAGTGATAGACAGACATATGGACAGACAGGTGGGCAGATAACCTTGAAACGTAATGCCTACTGCCATGGAAAATGACAAGATCAGCAAAACGTCTTAGAACAGCCTTTACAGATGCAGGTTTGCAGTATCACCTTTAGTAATAATATCCATTTTCAATGTGCAGTTCGTGACAGAACAGACAGAGTAACGCTGTTTAAAATCCTCTCTGTGACTCTGCTTGCTCTCTGTTGTCAGTCCTGCATACCCTAGCTGCCGGTACATCTGACCCAGTTTTTTGCAGCCAGTACAAAAGATAGTTAACGTGTCAGCTTGTGCAAACAAGTTCCCTGAACCTTTAAACACTCCTCTATTTATTTCTAGAATGGATGACCTTTTTCAAGCTGTTTTTTTTTCCTGCTTTTGGCGAAGTCTGGTTTAGAACTGGGCTATGACAGAAATACAAAAGTAATTGAATTAGCTGGCCTAGTTCTGCTTTGGTACCAGTTCATGCAGGTATGGGTATTTCTGCTTCGAGAAGAAGCCTGTGGAGAGTTTACTCACGGATTTTGGTCTATTTGTGGCATTGGCAAGTGGCCTTGTTTCTTTCTCTGTGAGTTAGAAGTGCAAAGCATGAGTAGCCAAGTCTTATTATTAGTGCTCAAATGAGTTCCAGCTCAGGAGTTCGATGATGCTTTTTCTGCTTTTTGACAATGTTGGTGCAGATAAATTTCCAAACTATTTTCAGCACACGTATGATTATGATCTCCTTGGTGTCTTGCAGTGTTTAAGTGGATAAAACATGCAAATATTCTTTGTACGAGCTGCAAACACTTGCAAATGTAGAAGACTGCAGCCATTGGATTTAAAATCAATAGGATTTTGTGTCGTTCTTTCAAACACATTATTTCTCTTTCACCCCATCTTCCTCAATCCCCCTTTCACCCTGCTGATTGGAAGCAAAGCAGGCAGGCTCAGTTCCATGGGAGGGCCTTTCCACAGCAGATAATGGTTCATTCCGCTCATTTTGGCTTCCTTTTATTTGTTCACATCAACATCAAAGCCTGTCCGTATCCTCCGCTGGGGAGTGGAGCTTTAAGTCTTTGACTGAGCTGCCTCGTTCACTCACAGTGGTGCCCTGGTGATGTCCATCCCTCATCGCATGTGCTAATGCAAAAAAACACACACGGGGAGAGGCACGTTTGCGCACAGGGACCAGTACATAGAGCCAACAGAATTTGTATAGAAAACAGAGATGTTCACAAGTCCTTTTTTGCAAGTCCATGTCAAGTCTCAAATCTAATGGCACAAGTCCAAGTCAAGTCCCTTTTAGTTGTAAGCAATGACATGTAATGCATGTTGTCCAGTCTGCTTAGAGGATTGCACTATAATATTCAAGGAATTTAAAACCGATACTCAGTTTTCATAGGTTTTCAAAAGGATCAATAACATGCACTTAAATTGACTGGTGCAATACCGGACAGCTTGTGTGGTGAGTGATGTCCCTCCCGATACCCTGCTTGTGGTAGTGCGCTCTCCACTCACAGACAGAACAGTGCAGGCAGTGCAGCTGCATATAAAATGCCAAAGTACAAACTTTACAGTACAAGTGTAAAAGAAATCCAGTAAAGAAATGGTACCACTCTTCAACTTGTCATTGATGTGGTGAGCACAACTATTCAATTGGCTCTGTGCACAGCTCCACTACTTCCTGAATTTAGGCAGCACATTTGTTTCCTGTCTTTCATTACTGGTC
>JBAMHV010000024.1:4172746-4184262 GCA_037177535.1 Pseudomugil gertrudae
GGAGGCAGACACCCTCTCTACCTTTAAAATCAAACTTAAGACCTTTCTTTTTAACAAATCTTACAGTGAGGGATAGTCTAGCAATTCATTACTTATGCAGTCATGGGGACATCCCATAATGCACTGAGCACTTCCTTTTCCTTTCTCAGCTCCTTATCTTCCATGTAATAATATATGTCAGTACTGACATTGAAAAACTGTACTGCAACATCATTAACATATTTATCCTCTTTTTGCAGGTCTTACTAGATACAAGCTGCAGTGTACGTATGTTAAGCTGTCTTTCCTGTCCTCTCCATCCCAGCTGAGCCAGAAGGTTTGTCTTCCTGTCAAAATTACTTATATGCTAAGTTTAAATACACATGCAATTATTTGACATCAGGATATCTTATAGAATATACATTTGATTTATTGTTTTATTTTGAACAAAAGAGGAATATACATAATCACTTTAAATCACATTTAATCAGTTAAATATTACACCAGGCTGAACTGGGTTTTGATGGGACAACTTTGAGAACCAGGTGAGAATGTTTATATCAAAGCTTCACCTGTTCTGCTTCGCATGCACAGTAATGCATGCACAGTAATGCATGCACAGTAATGCATGCACAGTAATGCATGCACAGTGTGGCTTCAGCTGTGTCTGTGCATTTTTCACTGGGACATTTTTCTTGGCTTAATTTTAAGGTATGAATTAGGGGAAAAGTTGTCAATAAATCAGTTTGTGTGTACATTAGCACGAGTGTTGATTCTGGCATTTGCATTTGCACAAAAGAAATTATTTAAAATGCGACTTTTGTGGCCTTCAATGTCAACCGTTTGGAAGCATGTTTTGTTATCTAACTGCAGATTTACATAGAAAGAAAATCTGAAGTGAGAATATGGGATGGAGGGGTTAAAAAGCACTTTTAAATCCAGAACAGTGCATAACATCTCCTGCTTTTTGAACAAATATCTAAAATAAGGTATTTTTATCATAAAACAAGTTAGTTTTCAGGATACTGTCAGCATTGCTAAAAAATGTACTTAAATTTCAAAGTAAGCATGATAAGCCTGAGTGCCAGATAAAAACATGTGTTTTGCTTATTATCAATGTCAATGTGGTTGTCCACCCCACCCCCCTCCACCCCCCCAAAAAAAAGTCTTGCCCAGAGGCTTAATAGTATGAGAGGTCTCTTATTAACCTGCAGAGACACACTTATACACTCATACTGATCCACAGGGCTCAATGCCATAAGATGAATTACCGATCATATGATGGGGGCTCCTTTTCTTGACTTTCTGTCAAGATGTAAAAATCAAATCTTCTCTCCTAATTGGCCTGTGATCTCATCTTTTTCTGTTTTCTTTTTCTTCTTCTCGTCTCCAGCTGGCTTTATTCTGTCTGTCTGATCTGTTTTCTTGTGGCCTGTCGGCTGACCACCCCCCCGTTTCCTTCCCTGTATCTCTTGACACTGCTTACAATTACTAAACACGCAGGGGCCATTAGCGCAGACCTCCAGCCGACGCCTATCCCTTTATCCATTCATCCCTTCCCTTCTGCTGCTATCTTTCCATCTCTGCCCTGTTTCTTTCTCTGTTCTTGGTCAAAAGTCGCTTTGTGTGGGACACATTAGGCGAACAAAGGCAGCAGGCTGCAGCAGCACTCAGAAAGGTCACAGTGATGTACAGCCCTGAGCAATGCTGCCAGGGTCAGGCCTGTCTTAGTGTGGACACACTTAACACTCACACATCCTACATTATTATGGCATTCTGAGGTAAATGCATGATGTCCTTATTCTACATCCTTTTCCTTAAAGCGGAAATATTGTGCTTTTGTATATATATATATATATATATAGTATATACCTTTTTTTTCTTCTTCACTATGTCTTGTACACAGTAACTTTGATGGTTGAAACTATTTTCCAAAGAAACAAGCGTTCTACACTACAAGTTTTCTGCCGCAACTAATCCAATATCTTAAAGCTCAAACACCATTAAATCTGTATTATTAAAAGTAATTGGAATACTATACTTAACTGACACTTGGAAAATGTATCCTAGTTCGCCCTAACTTCCTGGAAATATGACTTGCAAACCTTTTACAGCTAACTTCTGACAGCAGAGGAACATGTGTTCACCCTTTCTTCACTCATCACCTTCCCTGCTAGGGCAGCAGGTGTGAAGAGGTTGTGTACAGCCTAAGTGTTACTGTAATATTAGCTTTAACCATCTCTTAGTCGCATCTAAACTGGAGTAGCCAAAATCATTTTGGTCATCATTAACAAAGAAAAACAGTGAGGCATGACAGTGATAAAATTATTACATGTTATCTTATTTCAGGAGGATCTCATCAGTTCCTAAATACAAGCAGTAGCATGTGATGAATAGCATCACATACCTGGCACTTATGAACGTCTTTCCAACGCTGTGTAAAATGTGTCTTGTTGTAGATTCAGAGTAATCTGCCATAAGTCAGCTGACCAGATTGTCTTGGAAATTCCTCGATCCCTGAAGAAAACCAGAGAATATTGAGCTTTTGCAGTTGTGACTCCTAACACCAACACTGTGGACGTATCGCTGCCTCCTGATGCTTATGTGCGTACTGGAGAGTTTCCTTAAAAAAATCTATGGAAATCACATTAAAGTGGAACACCAAAGTTTAAATAAAATCAAGACACTGACTAAAATTGGTAATGCTTCATTGATCACTTAAGGTGAAAATGCTATTTTCGGTCCTTGCAATTCCATAATTTTCTTCTTTTTTTCTCTTGGTCACTGGTCATTTCAGGGAATATCCACCCTGGTGAGCAGTTGTTGCGTTAGTTGATGTCGTTAGTATTAAAAGTTAAAAATGTAGTGGGTTAGCTGTGGATTCATATTTCTCATTGTAATTATTAAAAATGTTAACTGTTCAGTATGTTTCTGCTCACCTCTGAGCTTAAAATCCATCCAGTACCCCTGTTTAGCAGAGGATTGACTTCAAATTATTATAATGTTTACTTTTAGATGTTCTAATGACCAAGCTCTGCCTTTTTCACACGCCTGTACTTCAATGAGAAATCTGTGGTCAACCAATAAGCAAAACCAAAGGTGATCATGCTTTTCTACATTTGGAAGCAGCTTACCAGTGTGTATTAAATTTGCTCACACTGTTGAGCAATTGAAAACATTTCCTTTCCATGGCTTTTAAACTGAGCATATTTTATCTTCTCTGCTGCTTTTACTACTGTTTTTATGAGGTTTTATAGATGGTATTTATTTGTGAAGCACTTTGGTCAACCTGGATTGTTTTTAAATGTGTGACACAAACAAAAAAGTATTTTCTCAAAATATTGCTGGTGAAAATAATTTAGTTAGTAGCCTCCCACATGAAGTGAAGTAATTGTGTGGGCATATTTTTTTCACTATACCAGGACTTGCTGATGAAAAATTAATTTGGAAAGTTTCTCAAAAGGACATGAGACCATCCAACTTCATAAAAGATTTCCCCTCCTTGAGAAAATTATCTGCTTATTGTCAACAGCTCACTGGCAGCAGGCGTTTCCCCCAAATCACTGAAGATAGCCGCAAATACACCACTTTCATAGAAAAGAGGATGCCTAACAAACATCTATAGACCTGTTATAACCTATTTTACATCCAAGATAATTGATAAAGTTGTATTTAACCAGCTTAATGACTTCTTAAAGTGGAAATCTTGATAACTAGTCCGGCTTCCGAACTCATCACAGCACTGAAACAGCTCAAATGACATCAGGTTGGATATTGTTTCTGAGGACAGCACTCCTCCACCGCCTTCAGTGAATTATGATCCCAAGCCTGGGCTCATGTCCCTTCCACTTTTAATTTAAGGATCAAACTTTTTTCTAGGATCTTTTCTCATGTGTCTTTGCATAAAATCTCCATGTAACTTTTAACTGATTTTGCTTTTAGTTATTTTAATTTGATATATGATTTAATTATGATTTTTGCTCTGTCCTACAAGCTGCATTGCTTTCACCTGATCAGTGTGTGATTTTGTGTACTTATGAAATTATTCATCATGCAGGAAAACATAGCATTCAGTGTCTGCATTCATTGTTTTCCCCTGTGAATGGCTCTCTGTCTTGTGTGCTTTGTGAGTGATATTTGTGTTTGACCGTACAGCTTGTGTCAGGGCTCTGGAGGACCAAGAAAATTCAATCCCATTAGTGTTCCATTCAGCATGTGTCTCTGGATGAGTATACAGTGCTATCTGATCAGTGGGATTTGCCCCCACTTTGATATAGACTGCTCTCTGTAAGCCTCAGCATGCATAGATTTTTTTTAAATTAACAAGTGACAGTTGTCTGGAACAAATTTGGGCTTACTGGTCTCAGAAACATCATGAAAAGAGTCCCAGATTTTTTTTTTTTACTCATGTTAAGCAACATACACTTGTTTTGTTTTTTACAACACCAGTGTGTAACAGTAGGGAAACATCCTGCAAGGGTATCGGAAGCAAACACATTTCAGCACACTGACAATTTTACAATCTTAAAATCAGCACTCTGACTTCATAAGGAGTAGCTAAGATAAAGAAAAACCATGTCCAATAAAGGATGCCATTGACTTCTTAAGACAACTGAACATTGAAATTCAATTCAATTAAATTTTATTTATATAGCCCAGTATCACAAACAAAGTCGTCTCAAAAGGCTTCACACACAGTTCATCACACAACAGCAGACATAACACACAATAAACACAGTAATGACTACACTAAACTAAGCAGACATACTGTCCTTAGACCCTCCTTCTCGGTAAGGAAAAAACTCTTAAAAAACCTCATGGAGCCCACATTGAAGGAGAGATCCTCTCCCAGGACGGACAGGCAGATGTGCCTAGGACTGTTCTCAATTAGCTCATCTACATTCTAATAACAGTTCAGTTTTGTTACCTGCAGCAGGTGATCTTTATCCAGACAGGGGAGTGGGGGTGGGTAGGGGATCAGGAGGTCCTTGGGAAGTGAGGATGAGGGCACATCGTATCTGAAACAGTCCTCACTCGCCCAGAGGGAAGTGAGAGAGAGGGACAACTTGTGAACAGCAATGAATTAATCAGAGCTTTAGAATATTATATTAAATGAATAGAAGAGGAACAGCATCAATCAATAATTGATGCAAATGAAGCAGACGACTCTATAGATTCAGGGGTTTTAAAGTGGCTAAACAGTAAAGAGTTACTAAATATAATTCACCAAACTGTCAGACGATTATTTAAACTACTGTTTAACATTGTCCCAGTATGCACAGACAGGGATCGGGTTATTGAAGGAAGTTTGTGAGAGGCGGAGATGCTGTAGACTGAATTTACAAGATATTCTAAATTTTATTAAAGAAAAGTGAACAATGACAATTTGCTGTTTTTGGCTTGGTTGACACTTTATAATGGGATGTCTCATGATGGACTGAGCACTTCCTGTGTAAATATTTGACCTCTGGTTGAACTGGGGGTTTTCCTTCCTGCCAAAAGAAAGTCCTTCCTCTTCACAGCCACATCCTGTTAAAGCCTCACCATGAAGGACCGAAGCAATTATTTGTTTCAATTCATTCGATTCTTTAGCGAAGAAATACATTTTTTTATCACTAAGTTTATATGAACACAGTTATTGTAAATTGGGACACAACTGGACTCATTACAGTGAATAATTTACTCTTTCACGTTAAGTTTGTGCTTTGTTATAACACAAGTTTGTAGACCTGACAGACAAGTTGAACATCAAGTCGGGTGAAGATTTTTTCAGTGTGTGACCTGTCATCCACCAATCCTGTTGCATCAACACACTCAGGTCCAACTGAGCTCTAAATTACAAGGTAACAAAAAGTGAGAGCTACTTGTGGGATATAAAGACATGTGCAGAATCTTCCATCTCATCTCCATCAGCTTTATTACAACTTCACAGAGTTATTTTAAACTTTTTTACCTAATTCCTAAATGGTTATGGTAATAAAGCTCCCTGGTTAAAGTATGAAAAGTATTGTGTCCGTGTTAAACCCATCATGTGTAGGACTTAATTAACTTCCTTGCTAGACAGCAGCTGACTCTGAGTCAGATCCACTTCCAGACCGGCACATGCACCGTGACAGTCCTATCTGTTTTACGGCTGCAGCACAGACCTGTGGCGGGTGTAGACTTCAGCGAGCGGGAAGACATATCGTCAAAAGGCTCAAAGCAGATCAGGGCTGGTGTTCTGCTGAAACAAGCAACCATGTTGAAACGTCCTACTGCAGGCTGAATTAGTATTAGTGTCTGTCAATCTTTGCTATCCTTACAGAGAATATTTTTTTGCAGTTCAATAGTTTTGTGCTATCACAATATAGTTTGTTGGTTTAAAGATAATGATTTTTAAATCCACACTTTCAAGAAAAAAAGACAAGGGTGGAGGCAGGAGGCCTCAACAGTAAATATTTCCAATGCAGGATGCTACCATATTTATGCAGAGAGGCTTTGACAGTGCAAATGAACTAATTACTATATAATAATGAACTATTTAAAATAGTTTAAATAATCTCTTTTATAGCTTTTGTTTGAACATGCATGAAAATCTTTCAAATTAAAGTCATTTACTTGAACATGAAAGGCTCAACAAGGTTCAGCAGTTCTTAAACACGGAGGCGAGAGTATCATGGATTTGTGGGATTTTCCTCAATCCCATAAACGGCATCTGCAGGTTGTGCAGAATGCACAGGTAGGACATCTCAACTGATAAGATTTAACTGTTACAACATCAGATCTGGGTCTGGTTGTGGACAGATCACCACTTAAGAATCCACATCTGGTCCAGGGCCAGACCAGTACTGACATACTAATGAACATCACATTTAAACCTGAAGCTGTAACAACCACAGGAGCTCATATTTCCTTTCAGTGGGCCTTGGGGTTATTTTTGGGTTGGATTGCTAGTGGAAATACCACTAATACTGCCTAAGTTTTGTGTTTATCCTTTGACTTATACTGCTGTTTGTTAGTTGGTTTACGACATCTGCATTACTATTGTGCTGCTGCTTCATGGCTTTAGAAAAGAGAACATTTTAGTTAGAAGAGGAAATCAAGAGATGACCTCATCATGCAGAGCTGATTCTCACTCAATGATTAAAAAGAAGTAAATATTATGTAAAAATCTAAAAAAGGAAATTAAAGCAAATATATTTTTAGCCATTGGCATTGTCACTGTCTGCACAATTTAAAAGGTTAAACCTGGATTGACCCTCTATACACAGCAAACACAACCCCCACCCTCAACTCCAGTTTCCCTGCCACTAAACAGCAGATGGAAGGCTTCTTTACAGCTGCGGCAAAGAAAATGTCACAAACACACACAATCAAAAACACACATCCAATGACTGAACCAGAAACTAGACCAAAAAAAAACAACATCTGGATATGGTCTCAACTGGGTTTCCACCGTTCATCATGACACTTACCTGTACGATGGATGGAGGTATAAAAGCTGTGAATCATCCATGTACAGCACACGATACATTTTTCTCTGCAGAACACACACACACACGCACACATACACATATTTGGAAAACGGTCATCATGCCATGTCCGTGCAAAACCATAAGCTCGTTGGTTTTGTTTATTGTCTGTCTCTGGGCACCGAAAGGCCTTTATACACACATACACACACACACAGCACACGCAAACAAACACACACGCAGGCGCTTGAAATTGTTCGATTAAGTGGGTCATCCTCTTCCACAGTCTCTTGAAAGAGAAAAAAAGCGTTTTTTGTAGGTTTCTAGCTGAGAGGCAATTGCACCCTGCCATGGTTTTGGCTGCACCTTTTAAGAGTATTTATGAAAATGACAGAACAGCACTCTGACGGGCTGCATACTGCTTGTTGCGCTGCATGTGTTTGTGTGTGTTTGGCATGTGTATCCATGTATGCCTATGAATATGCAATGAAAGCTTTCTAAAGCTCATTTGTGTCCATATCATCTGCCGTCTGCGACGGTGAACGTGCACAATGCGTGTTTGGGTCGTCGTTAAGGAAGGTTTACAGTTTATTTATTTTTGGATGATGAGCTGGGCTTATATTTCTTGCGCTGAGCTGTGCTGTGACACCACTGCACGTTTGGCAAGAGCACGCAGACTCTGATGTGTCTCTGTAAATGCAAACCAACCACTTTGGTTGTCTGAGAGAGCTGAAGAGTCGGTGTCAGTCTCTTTGGACAGCAGTCCAGATCAGACTCTTTCACCGAGGACTTGGACTGATTCGCCTCCAAATGCCACAGCTGCACAGGAAACGTTGATGCTGCATGAAATAAACAGGCTTCACAAACAGTGAGGATGCATAAGTGAGACAATCAAAGTTCTTGGTTAATGTGTGCCATATTTCTCATGCTTGTATGGTGGTTCAGACAGTTGTCTCAACCACCATTGAGAATACAGTTGTAGTCTGTAGATACATGAAAAATGCTGGAAACCTCCATCCATTATCCGTCCATTATCTACCGCTCATTCCCTGAACGGGGTCACGAGGGGGCTGGAGCCATTGGGCGAGAGGCGGGGTATACCCTGGACAGGCAGCCTATCACAATGCATGCTGGAAACCTCTCAAAACGAAAACCTTAACCAAAAAGCAGATTGGCATCAAGTTTTTATTCATTTGCACTGTATGCACACTCACTAGTAACTTTATCATATCGACCTTGCTAGAACCAGGTAGACCTGCCTTGATTCTTCATAGAAGATTCACCAAGGAAACTTTCTTCAGAGATTTTGTTGCATATTGACATAGCATCATACTGTTTTTACACTGGCTTTTTATTGAATGTGTTTCTGAATTAAATGTATTTAATGAAAGTCATTTATCCTCGTTTTGTTTTATTTGATGGATTTTATCTGTTTTACTTGTTTTAATCATATACTTGCTGCCTGTTTTAAACATGCTTTCTCTATTCTGGTTTAATTGTTTTGTTTTACAAACTCAAAGCAAACGCTTTTGTCTGGGTGGTTGTTGGGCTCCTATGACATCATGGTTGCGATGTGAGACCCAACCAGCCATGATTGGGATGGCTCCCGTGGTTACTTCTTCTGTGGTTTTGGATAAAGTGGCATTTGGTTTAGATGGAGCCCCAATATATCAAACCTGACTTTAGGGACTGGAATTAGTTTATGTAAAATGGTATTGGTGGGGGTGGGACCTTTGGTTTGCTTTACCTGTATGGAGATAACGAATGATTAGATGAGTGTTTTTATTATTGTTAGGTTATATACTTTTGTACGCGAAGGCTTACATTTATTTTGATGTTGAAATTATTTTAATTTGATTCTTTAGCATTTGGGGGTTTATTGTCCCACGTTTGATTGTTTTGTAAATGTTGGTAACACTTTTTAACAAGGTTCTGCTGTAAGTCATTTATTAGTGAATATTTAATGAAGAACTAATCATTTACAAATCTTCACAAGGCATTAATAAATGATTATTAAATAATGTGGTAATAGTTAATGTACATTTTGTAAATTCCCTCTAAAACATTTACAACTGATTATTTATTGATGGACTTGCAAAAAATGACAATAGTTTACAGATTATTGATAAGTAATTTACTAATGATTCAGTTATCAGAAAAAACACAATAAAGCCCTTTTTTCTTTTAGTTTGACAGCTGTATGCTTCTGTAATGTTCTCAATATTTCATTACTGTATGTGTGCATTTACTTCTATGATGCTCTGAGCCACAGCAGTTGTTGCCTTTTCCTGCCTGTCATGTCTCCAGAGCTGCACAGACACCATAATTATGGCTAATGTTAAACACTTAAAGCTATACTACACAACCTTCTGTTCTGCTCATGATACATAACACAATCATACTTTATGCCATTCAACTCACCTGTAATCATGACTGACAGTTTCCAGCTTCATTGCTCCACTTATCGATATAGCATTGACCTTTTCAGGACTCTTTTACTGAATGTACATTTAGCTGTAAAATTTTGCAGACTATTTGATCCAGTGCTAATCATCTTCATATAATGCCCATTACTGTTCAATCTATACAATATATGTATTGTTTGTAGGCCATATGCAGGATGTTCTGTCTGGGGTTATCTTTCCTTGAATATGAGCCAGTTTATCACATAAAATATAATGCAATAAAAGAAAAAGTAAGACGGCCATCTACTGTTGTGTATTTACTGCTGTGGGTGCCAGATTTAATTATGCTTGAGAAAAGTTTTCCAACCAGGAACTGTGTTGAAACCAACAAACCACCAGGTTGCTCCATATGGAATCATAGTAAAGAAAAAAAGGTGTTAAAAACAAAATATGTTCCACATTTTTAAAACTTTGAAGTGGCCTCTTCTTGCTCTGATGACAGCTTTGCACACTGTCTGTGGTCTCCCAGCCAGCTTTATGAAATTATCACCTGGAACTATTTTACAACAATCTTGAAGCAGTTCCCGGATAGGATGAGCACTTGTTGGCTGCTTTTCTATCTGGGTGCAGTCCAACACCCTCCAAACCATCACAAAGCAAAAATAAAGTGGCTACTTAAAAATTTTAAAAATACTTTGAATATGTTTTGTTTCTTACTGCATGCTTTGCTAGGTTTTAGTCCCTGCTGCTGCCTGAAATTAAGCTTCACACATCATATTTGTTTTATGAAAGGTCTGTTGTCTGAATGAAGACCGCTGTTACTATTACAGTTGACAAATCATCGTTGCAGCAACTATTAAATGGAATCATAGATCTAATTGTTTCTCACCAGATGCATCCTGATCTTTTTGCTTACTGAAGTGGATCCTCTGACTCAGATCTTTCAACTTTGTTTAAACAGAAACCTACCGGTAATCACATATTCTGATTTTTTAGATCTGCTTTGTGCCCAAACGGTATGTCATCCAGGGATGGATTGGCATTGGATCCGGTATATGGATGTGTGACATTAGTGATGACGTTCCATGATGCTTTTGCCTTTGCAATAAGCTTTGAGGCTTATTTGTGTTCAGTGTTAAAAATCCTCTGCATTTATTACATGCATTTTTGGATTCCTTTTCAGAGAGCTTGTAAATGCAGTGGAGCACTACCACAAGAAATTGTGGGAGCAGCATTGCTCAGTATAGCTCACATGCAACCAGTGAATGGAACAAAAATGTAAGAATGGGAGGAATGTGGGCAGTGGTATTTAACCCATATTCCCGTTTTTGTAAATAAAGTGAGCATAAATATGCCTTTTTATGTACAAAAACATGTAGCGCATATAGCTGTTAAATGAATTTTCCACTATCCATTCATGTTTTATAACCATCTACAACTATTCAGGGTTACATCCCTGCAAATGTCAGATGAGAAGCAGGGTACAACACAATTATAGTAGATAGCATGTATGTTGTCTGGACAGAGGTGGACAGCAGCTGTTCCAACCAGTCACTAAAACATCCATCCATCCATTTTCTACCGCTTGATCCCAGAGCGGGGTTGCAGGGGGGGCTGGAGCCAATCCCAGCTGTCAACGGGCGAGAGGCGGGGTACACCCTGGACAGGTCGCCAGTCCATC
>JBAMHV010000024.1:4203144-4220586 GCA_037177535.1 Pseudomugil gertrudae
AGCACCCTGAGAGGGAGCTTAAAGTCTCTCAGTCGTCTGAGGAGGTACAGACGCTGTCTGGTCTTCTTCACAGTTGTGATGTGCTGAGACCAGGTCAGGTCTTGTGATATGGTCACTCCCAGGTACCTGAAAGTGTCCACACATAGTTTGGACTCCTTTTCATGGTACGCTGACATTCCTGCTGCAAATTCCTGGAACCATCGTTGTCCTGCTGAAACCACAACAATCACTTTACAGTCACATTTTGCTTTGTAGCAGTATCACATGGCAGCATCTTGAAACCAAGATACTGGTCGTTCTTAACATGCATCATGACTGGTTCATAAGAGAAATGTAAGAGAGGAATGATAAAATACAAAGGGACAGAGCAAGAGATGGGACAAGAGTCTTCAGACTGACGTTTAATTGATGGAGAAAGTTCAGAAAACAGACACGATGCAAGATGGATGACAAATTAGCCACCACTAAGTACTCAATGAGTAAATCTGCCTAAATTCAGTCGTAGGTCTTAAAAAATAATACTTACTTACTTGACAATGCAAGGTTTTCCAACCAAAATGGTTTATGATCCATTAAAAACATGTAATAAGGAGCAAAATACATAGAAAGATATAGACAGAAAGTCCTGAATGAAAACATTGAGCCTTTGACCCAGTTAAGCAGTGAACTTCTGGCCTAATATGACCTTTCTTTCAAATGGCTTGTCTGTCACTCCCATGAACTCAAAGGCATGTTAATCAAATCAGCTGTTGTGGAAATTAAGACACACTCTCAGGGGACATGAAGTGAGGCTGGAAAATCCACCAGTTGTCTTTTGGGTGTTTATCCAGGCTTAGAAAGACAGAATGGGCGTTCTAACACCATAAAGACTAGATAGTGAGGAAAAATTTATTTGCCTTTATTACTTTAGAAGCCAAAACAACACACAGGAAGAAACTGCTAAATAAAAAGACCAGAGGCAGAAAGTAATTTTAGTCACCTCTTGCCATTTTGCGTCACTTTTTGGTTGATAGCACACACATATATATTATACACAAAGTGTGTATTTTTACTAAACACACTTCTTTCTTTACCTTGATAGGTAAAAAGTTTTGGTCAATAGAGGTTTATGTCCACAGAAATCATAGTTAGTTTTAGGAAATTATATTACTACAATATTAAAAATACTTACTAAAGGAAGAAAGTTTTCTGTGTTCGCCCCTAGTGTCCATCAGTGGTACTGCACTTTAACCAACTTCTGCACTAGCTTGGCCCTTAAGATCTACTGATGTTGTCTCAGGTTTTTATTTGAACAGAGCCAACCTCAAAAATGACTTCACCAGAAGTCCTGAAACGCCACATGATGCAATCTCATTAGGATTTGTGATAATTTTTGAGTATACCTTTAAGGTAAAGTGTGTAAGAATCACTGACAGTGGTAGAGTCAAGCATAGAAATGACTTCACATGTCGAGGTTGTGAATGGATGTTGGCTGTCAGTGGCTAAAATTCTTCCAGACATAAACATGTTTTCATCTGTGAATGTATCCGGTGGTCTCAGGTGCAGCGATGGGTAACTTCACAGTTGTGTATGTTTGCACAGTCTTCTTCTATGTTCTTTACTAAACTCTAGCATTTATCAAACAAAGCCGGTACTGCAGTTTTAAAGCGCAGAGGTTAGATACCTCAGATACCAATAGAAATATAGTTCTCTATATTGTTTGTTCTGTCACGAAACATTTCAAACTGCACCTTTAATGCCGTGCACAGCTTATGAGACACCTATATGACATCCAGCCATGCACCCAGGTTATCTGAAAGCATCTCCAGTCCAGATTTTCAGTCAGTTATATGATAAATTATGTTTAGCTATTTCTGACTTTAGCATCAAACAACCATTGATCAAATTGGTCTAACTAAAACAAACTACAGCTCTTCAAACCTGTTTCATAAGCTGCTGGGTGACATCCAAATATAAACGCTCCCTTCTTATCACTTCTAGTCTCTTATGTATGCCACTCCATTATGAGACGTCCTCAATGCTCTTCTCTTCTCCTCCTTGCTGTTTTTGGAGATTTACAGATAAGATCTAGCCTCAATAGCAAACTCTGGAGCACATCTTAAAGATCCAAAACTGTCACTTCAGCTTATTGCCGCCCTCTGGGCTTGCACTACAAACACACATATGCTCAAGTACACACACGACCTACCACTAATAATAGGGGCAGAAAGAAGTAGCCTGGATTCAGGGACTTGTAAACACACTTCGTTCTCCCCACAATTCTCTTTGATCTTTATCAAACCTTGAAGCATTTGTTTATTTATTTATTTTGCTTCCTTCACTAAACTTGAACTCACCGCAATGCACTTTTCCCACTTCGATTTCCCCACCCATAAATAAAGCACACTTGGATTTCCTGACTGTGGGCTTTCAGCAGACCAGTCACTGCCATGTCTGTCAGATCCATTAATTCAGCAGTGTGCAGGCAAGTTCTGCTAAACCATTTCTGGAGGCTACATGTTTACATCTCAAAGAAGTCCATTTTGCATATGTAATCAGATGTGATTTATTTTTAGCAACACGCAGGGATGTGGCGTGCATTTCTTATGATTTTGAAAGGCTTCAATAGATTATCAGAACTCCTTTTTTTTGCCCACAAACTTCTCTTTAAATCCCCCCACCCCCTCTGCTATACTGGTTGTTTCACTTTGAGCTTTCCTGTTAAGGGTTCCCACTTCCTGTGTTCACAGAAAGACAAGAGAAGGGGGAAAAAATCATGCCCTTCAGTTTTTGGATCCCATGGTCCATAATGATCTGATCTCTGTCTCCCATAGGCGGGCCGTTGCTATGGCAACCTGATGACGCTCTGAGGCAGGATGGGGAGGACAGGGAGGGGGGTGCGGGGCGATGAGGAAGAAGCTTAAGACGGTAGCTGCACCAAAGATCGAGTGGGTTAGCGCTGATGACTCACCCGACAGGAAAAAAAGACGTGTGCCATATTTTTGGCACATGTGCCGTCTTTGCTTCACGCTGCAGTGCAAACTGTTTCTAATGAGGTGGAGCGGGAGAGATCCTGTTGGTGTTAGTTTGTGTGTTCAAGATGCTGAGCTGTGGTGAAGGTTCACATGCAACATTGAGAAAACCTTTAAGTAAGGTTTTCTATCAGAGCAAATATAAACATGATCAGGATAAATAGCTTGTTCACACACAAGAGAGTGTCCTCGATTATTTATCTGTGGTAGCCTACACTGACTTCCACACCTCTGCATGACTCGCAGCATCTGCTCTTCTGTTGCCATAGCGACAGCTGGGATACAGACACCAAACAACTTAGTGCCTGAAAAATGCCTTTCTATTACCTATGGATGACAAATGTGATAAATTAACCAGTTAAGTTTGTTTAACACAAAACTGTTTTGTTTTCATTTTCTTTTATTTTTACCTTTTGACTACAAATGTTGCAGCACACACCATCTTTACCTTTTAATGTATTGCATTGTTTACTTTTGCAAATGCATTTATCTTTTACTTCATGAAACATATAATTACTCACATTTTGAGTGCATTTGTGATTGTTTTTAAATGAACAGAGTCAGAGTAAAAAAAAAATGTCCTAGACATAATTTTATTACCAGTAAAATGTAGCGCACAGAAGGTGAATGAATCGGTTTTTGTAAACAATAGACGATCTTCGGCTGTACACAATAGCATTATTTCAGTGAACATGGCGGCTCTTAGGACCCAGGGCGGCTCCGGGGGAAGTCCTCTGCCGCTGGCGGGGCAAGGCAGTCAGTCAGAGCACAGAGACACATCCACGTACATACGCACTCTCACTGAGCTCTTCTCCGACAGAGGAGAGAGCGCGAGCGCAGAGAGGGGGATAAACAGAGGGAGAGAGCGCGCGGGAGAGGGAGACCATAGGAACGCAGCAGCAAGCGGCTCGTGTTTGTGTGCGCGCGCGTGAGCGTATAGGTACGCTAGAGACGACTGGCGGGGCGGACATGGAGGGGCTCGGGAAAAACGCTCGGAAGTGACCGAGAACCGTGACGAAGAGAGGGACGCAGAGAGAGAGGAAGAGACAAGAAGGACGGACTGCTAGATAGCGCGGAAAGAAGGACGGAAGGAAGAAGAAGAGGAGAGTAAGAAGTGTGACAGAGGAGAACAGGAGTGTGAAGAGGGGTTCATCTGGAACACAGAAGGATCTTAAGGTGACTTCATTGGTGTTTTGTTGCTGTATGTAGGTCTGCCAGCGGTGTGTGTGTGTGTGTGTGTGTGGCGTTGACATGTGCTGCATATGGCTCTGCACTTAAAAGGAAGTGTGTGTGTGTGTGTGTGAGTTTCTTTATATACAGTTTTGTTCATGTATTAAGTTGTGAAGGTATATCCCCCCGAATAAACTACCAAAAAGGGAGCTAAAGTATGGAAGTGAGCTGAAGTGACCAGTGTAAACTGGAGTGAAGGGATCAAAAGGAGTGGCTACTTTTTAGGGAACAGCCTGATCCCATTGCAACACACACACACACTTCTCCGGTGTGCTACTTTAAGTTAAGAGAGAAAGAAAAACAGAAGACGAGGGGACCAGAGTCCATTTTAACCCCCCACCACCTTCTTTTACCATGCATGTGTGTGTGTGTGTGTGTGTGTTTGCAAATGAATGGGCATTCAGGAGTTTGCATGCACCTGGTAAAGCACACACACACACAGTTGTAGAAATTGAAGTAAGCTTGATAAGTAGTAGCAGCTTCAGTTATGTGTGTGATACTATGCAAGTGTGTGTGTGTGTGTGTGTGCCATATACTGCAAACAGGTTGAGGGGAGGCAGATCTGATCAGACGCACAGCAACAGAGGAGAGCGTGGCACAGGCTGAGCAGCAGCACATTGGATTACACACAGACGAATACACACTCGTGCACACACACACACACAGGCTCCGTGGCCAGGAGAACAGCTGGGAGAAATGTGTGTGTGTGTGTGTGCCTGAGTGCATTTCACTTTATTACACGCGTCTGCCTTTGCACGTGCAGGACTGTTTGCTTTTCTATTTTCTTTGGCTGCCATGTGAGCGCGTGCACATCCATCTGAGGCTGTGTAAATATGTATGTGCGGGGAACAAGCGTCTCCTCAGACAGACGGCGCGTGTCTACCTGCATCCTCGCCTGGTCTGGAGACACGGGGAGGTGGAGGAGGTTTGGTGGGGGTAGGGAGGAGGGGGTGTAGGCAGATGTAGTGGGAGATGAAACGCAGACAGGATGATGGAGATTTTAGGACATTAGGAGGAGGAGGTGGAAAGATGGAGAGAATGAGACAGGCTCTCTCCAGGAGTGCTCAGAGTGCTGCTCATTCATAATTCACCTCTATGGCAAACGTTCATTCACATATTGACCCCCCATGGCTGCGCTCAATGGAGTTCTCGCCCCTCCACCTCTGCCTGTCTCTCAGTTGACACCCCTGTGGTGCGACGTCCACTTAGCCCTCTTCTTCTTTTTCACTTTGGAGACAGTTGACTCTGTTTCAAAGAAAAAGAAAGGGGGGCTCTTTGCTGTTTTTGTTCATTAAGGCGCACTAGTTTCATCACGTCGAGGCTCTCATACCGAATTGAAATGTGTAAATTGAATATTGAATTTAGACTCCACCCCAGACCCAGATAATTGGTATGGATGGATCAGTGGGTTGGTGCTCTGACTACAACTGTTGGACTGATTCCCTGAACACTGCTAAAACCAGTCCATAATGGATCCATAATTCATGTGTGAATGAATAGAATAGTCTGTGTTTTGAATGTGAGCATCAGACAGTTTCCCCAGATGCCAGCTCATGGTTTATTCAGCATAAATGCTCAAAAATGGATGTTTTAATATTTCTGATTGTGTTAGTGGTGCCTGGAGCTATGCAAGCAACCCACTGCTGCGCTGTGGTCAGCTGTGGCTGCGAGCCACACGGCTGCATGTGTCAGATGAAAGTATATGGTGGAGGCAGTGGTACATTTAGTTCTAAAAGGGTAAACATTTCAGTAAACATCACCGCGTCAGCAAAGCCAATAAAAATACCCTGACTTCTTAAGTTTTATACTTATGATGGAGTATATTTACCTAAGTGAAAAGAGGTCGCCTTGTGCTTTTCACCTGGGAAGTGGCATTTCCTCATATTCAGTTCAATTTAGGTGAGAAGCAGGTGGGCAGGGACTGTTCGGCTGGAGGCTTAGGTGGAGGAATGGCAGCCACTTGTAGTTCTGTGAAACCTGCTGCTTGCTCACACACACAGAAACACACCCGCTGACCTTCAACGGTATACTAGGTTTTTGGAAGTTTTTCAATGAAACCGATTAAACTGTTTTTGTATTTTTTTTTTTGAGAAAATTGGGTTGCTTGTGTGTGTGTGTGTGTGTGTGTGTGGGTGGGTGGGGTGTTGGCATGACAACGTAAAAAGTGCTGTTATGCGGTATAAAACAGCTTTAGTGTCTTTTGAAGCTGTAATAAAGAGAATTATTCAAAGTAAAGGCTTGTTTATGCTCCCTTTTCGTGCATTGTTTTAAAGGTTGTCACCATGGACACTAATATAGACAGTAGTGGTTGGGCAATATACCTGTCCAGGTGTACTCTGCCTCTCGCCCCAAATGCTTGCTGGGATAGGCTCCAGCTTCACCGTGATCCTTAATTGGATTAATGCGGTTAAAAAAAGGCCTGACTGGGCAATACATCTTCTAGGTGGCATACATGTGGAATATGATGTCAGTTTGAGACAGTAACAAACATTACGATGATGGATGAAATCATGACCGTGCACATTCCCAGGAAGTGACATAAACGGATATGATACAGTAGATGGGGGGCGGTCTGAGTGGCCACTATGCCACTATCATGTCTTCCTCATGGTTCCTTTTGATTGTTGCACTTGAGCTATGTTGCGCAACATGACCCCCTTGGTTCCTGGCAGTACAACTCTGGACCAAATTTAGCTTCTTCATCCCAACAAATTAGCTCTGCTTTTCATTAATTTTGAGGAAACATTCATCCAAATTTATC
This sequence comes from Pseudomugil gertrudae, assembly GCA_037177535.1. NCBI lineage: Eukaryota > Metazoa > Chordata > Actinopteri > Atheriniformes > Pseudomugilidae > Pseudomugil > Pseudomugil gertrudae. The sequence goes on from JBAMHV010000024.1 coordinate 4,210,147, forward strand.
ATTGAGAGTTCCCTTTTTGAGGAAGTTGTCACTTCAGTTAAACATCGTTAGCACTTTCTCTACCAAACTGGTTCCTGTTCTCATGAAGAACCAGGACTTCACTTAGAACCAGTTCTATTTGTTTTGACGGCCACAGGTCTGGTTCCATCATGAAAAAACATCAACAGACCAAAGTATGAGTTTAGTGTTCAGCTCATTTTCTAGTGGTTTGGTGTTTAATATCCTCAGCTTGGACAGTGAATGCCTCTTAATGTTCACAAACTTTAAATAGTGTTTACGGACATGTTTATTCGTGTTAATGGGTGTTGTGTAGACAGTAACAAACAGCTTGTTGACCCTCTCTTGTCCTTTCCATCCCCAACCAGTCCAGGCAGATAGAAGTTCTCGTCCCTGTTAGAAGGGAGTTTTTTCTCTTTATTACCAACCAATAAAGAGATATAAGGTTACATTTTAATGCTCTGTGAATACAGTCATGTATTAGATTAAAACTGGATTCTATTATATCATTAAAGTTGCTTGAGATGACTTAACCATGAATCAGGTCGTTGTCAAATAAAGTTGAACTTAATGGATGTTTATCTGAATGCCTGTTTACCTTGTTACTCGTAGGGCATAATTCGTTGATGTTAACGGTGTAAATCAGCATATAGCTTTGTAAATAGTAGGTATTGTGTGTAGGTATTCATCTTTCAGTGAGCCATTGCTTATGATAGGAAGGCATGTGGAGATAATTGCCTGAGATGTTTATGCTCTCAAGCAAATTGCAATAGTATTGTTAAAGTTGTAAGATTTAAAGCTGTCTGTGTGTCATGCATGGCTGTATTGTGGCTGGTCTATAAGCTGTTATCTGAAGATCCTTCCACTTGGTTTGTCCAGAGTTTGTCAAACATCAATTTTCTATTCATATAATAAAAGAGATGAGCTTTAGACTTGAGGCTGCACAGTCGCATAGTGCTTAGCATGTTGTGTTCACTCCCGGCACTACGACTTCCTCCCACTTTCCAAAGACATGCATGTTAGGTTAATTGGTCACTTTTACTGTCATTAAGAGTGCGTGTAAGTGGTTGTTTGTCTCTGTGTTGGCCCCGTGATGGACTGGTGACTTGTTCAGGGTGTACCCTACCTCTCGCATGCTAATTGCTGGAATAGGCTCCCCATGACCCTGAATTGGATTAAGTGATGCTGTAGAATGAACTTGGACTTGTTTTCTGAACCCACTTTGGGATTTAAGTCTAATTATCTTGACAGTTGTGTCTTTATTTGTGGTGTTTTTTTAAGATTAAGCGGTGCAACCAAAAACCAAAAATGAATCCCTCAAAAATGCTGTCAAACTCTCTAAGCAGAACATGCACTATGATAGCATAGATAGCATCCTATCAATAAGATTCTTGTTTTGGACTCCTTATTGAGCAGTTCTCTGGTACCCAATTGCAACCTATGATGCAAAGATTGTCACCAGTCACTGGCTAACTTACTGTATTATCTTCTAAAACCCAGCAAGGTACTTTTGACCATCTAAACTCTGACAGTGAAGCAGTAAAAAATTCTGTCATTTAACTCTCATTCAGTTTATTTCAGAAATTTATTGGTTAATAACAGTTAATGACTGAGACGGTAATTTGTGACTTTTTGTGGTAGGTCACCCTTCTCCGTCATGCCACTGCTTCGTAAGTTTCAACAACCACTCGGCTTAAAAGCAGGATTTTTAAATTACAGTGGAAACACAGCTGGCTTAAATAGCCTAGCTTAAAAGAATAATGCTCCTCTCTATCCCCCAGGTCATAATTGTCTTCAATAGACCCCCTGTTGATTTGAAACAGAACCATTGTCCACATTGCTGGCCACCTCTGCTTAATTAGCCTCCCCCTACCTACTCGGAGCTATTGCTGGTCGTGTCCTCACATAGTGGTGCATGCGAAATGCTCATGCACAGAGAGACGTCACTGAGTGTAAAAATAGAGCTTATAAATTTGTGGGGAAAAACTGTTTTATGTTTACAAGGGCTGATGTCATGATTGGTTTAAATCCATGTTTGACAAACTGGAGGGCAGCTGTGGCAAGTATCAGCCTGTCCCAGCTTTGGCTCCCTTATCTGCTGGGGTTTTTATTTGGGGCTTTTAGTGACTTCATGGGGTTGCATTTAGTGTGTGTGCACAGCTCTGCCTGCTTGCTTGTGTGTTTTCAGCAGTGGAGGCATGCACACGGTGACGCTGCTCTGGTTGCTAAGTAACACAGGAACGTGGGTGGAAGGATTTCCTGTCCTTAGGAAGCTTTGTTTATTGGTTGAGGGGTGGTGGGGGTGATCTTGCATGCATATACGTGCAGTGCACTCGTTCCCTAAAGTAAGTGCTACAAAACACTAATACACACACACACAAGCACAAAGTGTATGCACAAAAAGGCACACAAAAAACCAAACACTAAGAGTGTGTAGTTAGATGCACGTTGCATAACTTCTCCAGGCGGGTCTGTCCGCACTGCTCTGTCTCCTCTTTTTAACCCAAACACCCTCAACCTGTCATAGCTTCCACGCTCACGCCAAGCCGCCTCCCCTTAATGATGTCATCAGTATGCTGCTTTTCTATCTTTTCTCACACATGAGATTACAATTATGTGCTGTTACCCTTCATGCAATCACACAAAACCACACACACTGTGTCTATCCTGCAGTTATTGGACCCCATGATTACGTAATTGACATTGAGTGAATAGATGACGTCACCTTGGCTCTTGCTGACTCCCCTCTCTTTCTGGCTAGCTACAGTGATGTCATAAGTGGATGGAGCCATACAGCATCTGTGCTGCATGCAAACTCATGTGAAGAGACTAAAATGAGCTCAGCAGCAGCTGATGTTTAATATTAATAGTAATAACATCCAGGCTTCTCTATTACCTCTTTATGTTGCTTTAAAGTAAAAACCCTTCACAACTAATCAAAAAAGGTCATTGTTATGCTATGTCATATCATACCCTTGAAGCAAGTATGATATTTTGACTAGGAGAAAGTAGCTTACAACCAAAAATTAGCATGGCAGCACAACTCATTACTCGGGCTAAGAAAGTTGCAGTGGAGCAACCCACAAGGCTTCTGGGAAAATGTCCTTAACGCAGGTGGAAATCTTTGGTTTTCTTCAAATATACAACCAAATGCAGCATATCTGTACAAAGATTTCATCTGTGCAGCACAGTGGTGGAGGAATGACAATATGGGCTTGAGTAGGACACTGCGTACTTCAGCATCAGATGTAAAGCGGCATGTCTGACAGCTAAAGCTTGACTAAAACTAGGTCATACAGCAGGACAATGATTCCAAGCAGCAAAAATGCACCAAAATGACTGAAAAAGAACACAATCATGGTTGGAACGACCCATTTACAGTCAAGATAAATGCAGCAGCTGGGCCATAAGAAAGCTGCACATAACTGTACGCTGCAAGTCTTAATGAACTGAAGCAACAACAAACCTAAATTCCTCCACACAAAGACTGATTACATCAGACAAAAGGAACTGAGCTCTTCTTGGTTTTCCATGCATTTCTTTAGCTTTTTCATTTAGTTTTTCTCCATTAAATAATTATGTGATGTCCTTTTGCTCATCTGAGGTTGTATTTCAGTCATTTCAGTCACACACAACAATCTGCTGAAGATGATTACTTGAAAGGATCCTGTTTCAGATAGATGTGCCCATGTCTCACCACGGTAACTCCATCGCCTCGTTGACCTCCATCTTCAACCACCTGACCTTTGCTGATTCTCATCCGGAAACTAGCTGACAGTCACAGGCAGAAAATAAAAGGAGAAAGAGACAACACTTGATGGTCTCCACAGCTACTTTACACGCCAGTTCTTATTTTAGCAGAGGAATAACACTGTCATGGATAAATAGGAGTCATTTAAGTGGTCAGCTTTCTTCAGCATTTGACAGAAATATGTTGTTAGCTCGCTGTTTGAGCTACAGGGTTTTAAGCACAGAGGACGACTTCTCTATTTGTGTTTTGGGCTGAATAAGCAGCCTGTTGTGTTGTGGTTGAATCTCTGAACATCTGCCATCTAACGCTGGATGGGAGGACAGGGAGCTTTTAACAGACCTGAACACACAAACATACTTTGTGTTCCTTTTGGTCCTTTACCACTTTTTCTTTCTCTTTTACCTCAAACCATGAGGAAATCACACCACACAGTGACTTAAGAGTTTATGAACTAAAGGTGCACAAACACACACTCACACAAAAGCTATTCAAATAACACGCGTACACAAATACAAAATATGCAGATTTTCCTAATAACCGATTAGCGTTAGCTCGGCCCCCACTAAGGCCTAACCACAAACACAGTGCTGCACATTCCTCTAACCATACAGGAGCTTAACACTAAACATGGCTGTTTGATACCACTGTACAAATACTGGGTCCACACGAAAACACACACACAAACCTATGTGTGCATTCTTTAGGCCATAAAAAGCTCAGAGTGGAACTCAAATCATGTTTACTTTGGCAAGTAACAGTTTGACATAGATGGCTGCAGTGCAATAATTATATACATATGCACACACACTCACACACAAACATTGCCCCCACCCCCAACCCACCCTAAAGGAGTCTTATGGCCTTAGTCAGCGTCTGTGTGTCCATGCGTGGGCCTGTTCCCTGGCAGTGTGAGGGGAAAAAATACCTTCCCATATGATGTAAACACCAAAGTCCCTGTTTGTGTGTGAGTGTGTGCACGCTCATAAAGCCAATATGTGTGTGTGACTGGCTTTCTCTGGGATAGGGTTCGCTCTCTGTGACAGTTTTCCAAATTATTCCCTGACACTGTTCAGGTTCTTTTTAAAGACGAGTTCCTCTACCAGCGCTGCTTTGTTCCGCTGCATATGGAGGATCGCAGACGGCAGAGAACGGCTGACATGTAACATCGTTCACTAAAAGAGGGTAGAGGTAAAAACAGAAGACACTTCCCCTACAAAGGTTTTCATTGATGTTTTTCCAACTCTTTTTAAAGTCAAGTAAAGCAAATAAAACTTACGGATTTCCTGTTTAAATAGTAAATATATTTAAATTTAGACTGGAATGAAAGATCTACTCGTACTAAAGGTTAAACATAATTATCCAAAACATGAAAACAGATATTGCTGTGTTAAAACATATGAGAGGTATAACAGTACATTGATCTACATTGATAGAGCAATCGTGACCTGATCGTGGATGGTTGGTTGAGGAGGCCTCACTTGCCATTTCGGAGCTCGGTGCAGGCCATAGGTGGACTCCAGTGGTAAATTGTCATCGATACAGCCATTCTCCTGGTCCCAGATGTGCCCCCCCCCCAGAGAAGCTTTCCCATGTCAACACCATGCTTCATTATTTAGTTATGCTTATTAGCTCACACATATATTGACAGAGGTGCAGCTCAGATCTTACGGACCATAGAGATGCTAGTTTGAGGTCTGCTGCCATCATTTGTTTCTTTTGATTGGGGCTTCCCTTTCCTTTATTGTTTTTAGTCCTATTATAATTATTTTAATGTTGCTGCTTGGTGGTGGTCTCTTCTATGTTATTTTTTTCTTTACTTTGCATCTTGTTACATTTAGGGACCATAATAGCTGCCCTGCAATGTCACAAGGCTAAAAACGGCTCTTCACACTCTTTTTTTTTCACCCAGCCGACAGCATCTGGTTACAACTGGGTTTTACTTTACACACTGCGTTACTCACCCGTTACCGGATATAGTAGATACAGAACCCACAACCCTAACTCTTTTTGAGGAGTACCTCAGTGTTAAAATCATCCAAAGTGCAGCGGTGTAGATTTAAGAGGGAGGTGTAGCAACAAGCATCACATTATTTTTCTATGGAATTAATGTCATATATTGTGATAAATCACGTGACTTATAGCCTTAGTAGCTACATGCAGGGATGCTAATGGTATGCAAGTGAAGCTTTGTGGTGAAATCCACATTTTAATCTATCCTTACATGGCTCCAACACAGCACACACTGCTAACTTACATTCTCCTGCTGGGTTTTGTCCTCTGCAGACGTACACTGGTTTCAGTCCAGCAGTGTATCTGTGTTTCTGTTAATCCTAACTGTAAAAATATCAGCTGGTGACGCTAACTCAGAACTTTTACACAATATCAAGCCAAATAGCATCCTCTGACTATACTCTGGATTCATGTTGTACTGCTGGTTCTGATGGAAGGTGATTTTACGCCTGCAGTAAGAAGTCATTTAAGTTAAAGTCCACCAGTCATTAAATTATCCGTTTTAAGCAACGACTGCTTGTTTCTGTGCTGAGATGTGAATTTGTTTTACTCTGACTTTAATGAAACTGCTTTCTCTGTATGAGCTTGTCATGCTTGGTAGCTGCCACACTGGAGAATTGCTCATTTCTCTGTTCATTTTGACACTAATTTAATTTGAGCAAATTGCTTGAATTTACCTTTTAGGTCTGTTGGTTTTTTCTATCTTAAAACAGTCTATAATTCAGCTCATGCTCAGTCCTTTTATTCATGCTTCGAAACTTCACGGTGCACAAAGCGAAAGCAGCAGAGGACAGAAGCCTTGTTCTGGGGATAGACTATAAAGAATTCAACACAGATTTACCTGCAGTACTGATGAAACACATTAAAATAGTTGTACTTGGTCACTAAGCAACAATATCTCAAACTTGTTATTTTACTTGAATCCATATTTAACAGAAACTGTTATTAATATTATTTTAGGAGTTTTCTTTTAGTATATTATTGTGTAATAATGCAAAGAATCTGGAAAAAGTGCATAAATGACAAAGATGGAAAAAGTGTTCGATGCGAACTAGCATAGCATCCTCAGGCAGCACCACGAGGAACCACAGGATGAGTATAGATGAGTACAAAGGCTTGAAATGTAACCTAAACCATACTGCACAAGCAACTCATCTCTATGCCAAGTTCTCTGGACATTAGCTCATCTCAAATGGACAAAAAGACAATAGGCCCTTGTCCTGTGGTCAGGCTAGTCCACATTTCAGCAGATTTTTGAGAAAACATTGAGTTCAGCATGTCAGACATGGGAAAAACCATCCGTATTGTTGTTGGGGAAAGCTTCTGTGATTGTTTGGGGGAACATCGGTGTCCACAGCATGGGTGGACTCTGATGTGTGAGAGGAGCTCTGATGCTGAGACAGATATCACAACTTTGAACTGACATTTGCTCCCATCTAAATGATGTCTTTTCATGGGTGAAAAAGTATTTTAGCAGGTCATTGCCAGGGCTCATTCTGCAGGATTTCCAACAGCGTGGTTTCATAGTGATAAAACGTGTGTGTGTGTGTGTGTTTGGACCAGTTCAGATCAGTTTCTTATGGAGAAGGCCTGTTGCTGTGAGAGAATACAAGTTTAAACAGCACATTTCATGAATCAGACAACCCAGTGTGTTTACATAATGAAAGGAAACATTCAGAAACATGCATTTAGCTTCATTTAAAATGTTATATTTGCATATTTAAGAAAAGATTAAAGCTCCATAGTTTAAACCAAAGCAGTGGTACATAAGTTACACGCCATGGTTTAACAACTACATTTGGAATTGGAGAAGATTTCAGGTTTTCTACTTGTTTGTTGCTGATATTAGGAGTATAAAGACCAAATATGGATGTCTTTGCTTAGTTTAATAACACGAAGGAAGGCAAACGGGACACGGATGTGGCATCAGTAAATCAGACAGCCACACATTGTTTAGCAGCTGAATGGACCCAAATACCTCTGAAAAACTCCAACATTAAAGATCTTTCTTAGCAAAATAATTAAAAATGTCATTTAACTCCTCTCAGAAAAACAAATAAAGAATGTGCCACAATACGGTTTATGGTATCTGGAAATGTGTCTGTTACAATGCAATAAAGCTACAATAAAACTGAAAAGAATTGTTAAAATTTCCTCTTTTTTTCACCTTTTTCCCAATATAATGGATTGATTACACTAAAATAGAAATTCAACCTTTTTTAGGGGGAAATTTAGGGTTTAAACTTTGAGCAGCAGTTTAAAAAAATCACCATTGCCCGGTTTTTGTTTTTTCCATTATAAGTTATTTTTACAGCCCCATTAAGGCATGGCTGGAATTAAAGGGGTCATGGAAAGCCGGTGTGATGCACTGCAAGCATGGCTCCATAACGTTTGTTAAACACCGTAAAATTCACATTTTGGATTTTTAATTTAAATATCCAACTTTTCCAAATGTGGTGTTTGCACCTGCGTCACCACAAAGACGGATGCAACATATGTCGGGATATCTTTAAAGGTTTTAATGCATCTCTACTTCTTTAAACTCCTTTACACTGCTTATTTAATCAGTGGTTTCTGAAAACATGTAAGCATGGATGCTGCTTACTGTTTTAGTGTCACTCAGGTTTTTCTGTGCTGTCTTATGAGGGACATTTGACACACGTCTCCTCCAACCGTGCAAACCATGTGCAAAACAATTTCCTCATGACCACATTCAGACCTGGTCAGAGCCATGCAGGAGCTCACATTGGAAATTTTGAATGCTGTGTGTTTGTTGCTAGGCAACTTTGTCAGAATACCCCCCGTGACCTTCCGACCCTGCCAAGTTTGGTGTTACCGTCCTCGTCTCGCGCTCATATGTGTGCATATGTGCATGTGAGTATGTGTTATCTGAGCTGATGGTGCGACTGCTGCATGGCAACTAAGAACAGCTGTGATTTTAGATCTGGACAAGCGTGTGCGCAGATTTATCTGTGTGTTGCGCTTGCAAGAAGCCGTCACTGTTCATCCATGCAGAAACCCACAACAGCCTAATATGGCATGCTGACACCTCCACCGCATTGAGTCAAAACGTTCAAAACTCTCCCCAACACATAGACACGTTACACACGCGCTCAACCTCGCTGTCAAATCGCAGCTGAAAGTAGAGCCGAGGGAAGGATGGAGCAGTCATTTCCCTGAAGATCCATTCATGTAAAATGCTCTTATTCAAATCTCCCTCCCCTTTGTTCAATAGTCTTATTCATCTCTCTTTTGACTGCAAAAGCCAAACAATCCCGTCTTTTGCTTCCCAGCAGAAAGCTCTGCATGTGCACGAACCGCTGCATGTGTGCCTTTCTCCATAGGAGGAATGCCCTTGGCCTGTCCGACCTGCATGCTCCAACTGAGCCCTCCGTCAAACACCTAGGGCGGGATCTGCTGCGATGCTTGGACCAATCAGGAGCTCCTGTAGTTAATGACATCATTTAGCGGAGGATCTTCAGGACTGGCCCCTTGAGGTGATTCGTCGCAGAGAGAGTGCTCTTATTGTTATGAAGATTAAGTGTTATATGAAGGGCTATCAGAGGAGAGCTCCTTAATGAAAGTGGAGCACAGAGAGCAGAGGCAGCGATGGTGACAGCGCTGCAGGGAGAGGTCCATGGAGGCGAGGAAAAAGGCTAGAAGTAGACTAGGATTAGAGCGGAGGGAGGGGGAAAATGAGGAGAGTTTAAGGTGGAAGAGGACAGACAATGTGAGAGAAAGTAAGTGAGCAAGAGAGGAAGGCAGAGTTGAATATTTAGCAGCTGTGTCCAGACTTGCTGACTCTGGGTGTTCATGCTCTGAATGTACCATGAGAGGTAGAGAGTGCACAGGAAACCACTGTCAAAGAGGAAAATGGGGAAGAAGGAGAGGAACTGCATATATGTGCAAATGCATACATATTTTCAGGGTTTTATGCTTTTTTATTTTGCCTTCATGCATGGGTTCATGAAGGAATGTAGGTATGTGTGTGTGAGCAAGTTTCCCGTTAGTCTTGAACTAAGAGTGGAATGCCCTGCCTCGGAGGAAAATTCCAACCGTAGCTTCTCCAACATTGCTGTAAATCATCAGGGTGGGGTGATTCTTCATTTATTTGCCTTTTTTATTTCCTTTTTGCCACCTTACTTTGGAGTTTTCATATTGTACTACATTTCCCATAAGGCCTTTAGATAAGAACACTACCCCCACTCCTCCCGCCATGCAGTAATGTGGTTTATTTAGTGCTTCTCAACTTCAGCGATGCTTCCTTGGTAGGATGGGGACTTCCAAGCTGCATAAATCTGTGGCTTGGAAACACTCCCTTGTTGTGTTTGGAAAACAGATAATGGAACAATTCTGACCACTGGGCATTTGTAACAACAGCAGTCCCAACATCAATTACATCCTACACACACAACAAATAAATAGCCAACATGCTTGTTATTAGCTTGTAGCAGTTAGCTGGCAGCCGAACTGACATTTATGATGGCAATTTAAAATTGGCTGTCATTGGATAACGCTTACAATTCTACTACTTAAATATGTGTTTTATGAGACAGCTTGCTTAAAATTAGAGATATAAATTGCAATAAAATAACAATGAAAAAGTACATATATCCAGTAATGCCTCTTTATTTTTTTACCCTTGAATACAAAACCTTATACATTGTGATTTCAGTTTATAT
>JBAMHV010000024.1:4220686-4243072 GCA_037177535.1 Pseudomugil gertrudae
TATATATATATATGAGAAAATAATTTTAATAATTTTATTCCTGAGCTTTCCAAAGTATTACACAAAAAGCATTTAAGCCAAAACTGATTGGACCACATTTTGTATATTGAGATTTAAAATGTTACATAATTTAAAAGGAACTTGAAAACATACATTTATATTTAAAGATATTAAAACAGGACAAAGTGTAACCCTTATTCCTATTTAGAGTCTTAAACTAAACATTTTTAGAACTTGACTATGGACTTTACAAACAATGCCACCATTGTTTCCTTCATCATACAAACAATTGCTGTATCATTGTTTGAGTGATGCTGATGGATCATTGATGTTACATCCCTAATATCAAATGTAATGATTAAAAGGACTCTTTTTTTATAAGTGAAAACAAACAAAAGGTAAACGAGGAAAAAATGACAAAGTAACTCAATCATTTGTGTAATTGTACATTGTTCATAAAACTTTTTGGGATGACTGTTATCATAAATATCATGCTGTTCCAGTTCATGTTGGACCCCTTTTATCCATCCACATATTTATGATGTAACTACTCATGTGAAAACTCCCCGTAAAGTATAGAAAACCACGTGTGTATGGCTGCTAGTGGGAGCTGCCAAACTTCTAAAACATTTGATTTTGAGACTTGTTTATTTTTTACCTGTGAGAGCCAGATGCATCCACAGAGCTCTAACAATATCCCTTTTATAAGCAACATTGGGTTGATCCCCAGTAATACCACAATTCCTCCTGTATGATGGATCCCAGTAGGGATGGTGACTGTGGATGATGATTGAAAACTTCTAAAAGACTTAAATGCTGTATTTCCCGTAAACACTAAGAAGAACAGCTTCCATATGAAGTCATGCTAAGTTTAGTACATCAACCTTCACGCAGCATTTAAAGTCAAAACTCAGCCGTATATTTTTGTCCTGCTTGTTCAACAGTGTATCGGTTTTTTCTTCTTAACTGAATAGCTTCAAGCAAATCTAAAGCTATTCAATTAGCGCAGGTTCCACTAGAGAGCTGTAGTGTCTGATTCAGTTTCACAGATATTTCTGCCCTTTCAAGAGCTTGATTAGAAAAGAAACACTGGAGAGCTTAGTTTTTATTTGCCTCTCAAGCTTTTTGCAAGATAATGTGGCAATTCTCAGGAGCATTGAGCGAAATTAACTTTTTGACTCACCTTCCAACAGCCTTTAAAATAAAGAAAAATACATTGTGTTTTTTTTTAAAGCCATCTGAACAGCTATCGTTGCAGCTGGTTCTAAAGCCTGTGTGCTGGTTTCAGCTTGTTGTGTGTCTGCTTGGTGAAGGCCTGAGGGGAATTTCTTTAAACTGGGCACAGACATTTGCTTGTTCTACAGAAGGAACTAACGACAGTATGGTGGTAAAAGTGTTAAGCAACATGTTTTTGGCTTGAACTTAATTCATGTGCCAATTATGGAAACATTTTACACAACTGTAGAAAACGAGGAGTTAAAATGCTGGCGTTAATATACCTGGATGTCAAAGGTTGGATGCTGTGTCTTTGCTATGTTCTGCAAAAATATATTTTTATTTACTCCTTTCAACACCTTAACTTAGAAAAGTAGTAGCATATAAATTGCAAGACAGAGTTGTAAGAAGGGTAGTTGTAGTGCTGATTAATGAAGTTATGTGTTTGACTGGACTAAAAAAGCTTCTTTAAGACTTAAATAAACTATTTTAAAAATGAAAAATCACACTTGAAACTAGGTGATGAATTGGTGACATAACTGAGTTTCCTAAAAAAAAGTTAACGTTAGTAAAACATGTTTGAGAGGCCCTAGTGGCCACCAGAGGTAATGCACTTAAAAATCCTTCACAATTGTGAATCATAGACCTATGTGTATGATACAGTGGTGAATGCAGTAAACAGTATTCCCCTTTAGACTGTTCCATTATATCCAGCAGGTTTTATAATCCAGCAAACAATTAAAAGGATGTCATTTGATAAGTATTCAAGGTCAGGGATATACCTTTTCCTAGACTGCATTTCTTCAGCCAGGACCAAACAGGTGCCTTGTTTTTGTTTTCTTTTTAAATTCCTTTTTAAAGGTTTGTTTCCTAAAACATTTTCAAATAATGATAAAATGCTTGTGCCTGCAGCCAAGACTGGGAAAACACTTTAAAGTCTGGTGCAAATGCTGCTGTCATTGACTTTCTGTTGGCTGGGCTTAGAAGGGAACCTCTGACTTACTTTAAAGCAGACGCTGTGGAGGAATAAAAGAAGAAGCTGTAAGATGAACAGAAAGTACACAACCGGGGGGGTTGAAGCAACTTTCAAAAGTAATACACAGAAAGCTACAAAGATACACAGCTGTTGGGCTGGGCTCATGGATGTAGAGGTAGCTTGACGATAAAGCACAAAGCCCCCAACATACTCTTCTAGAAATCTCAAACTAACAAGGTCGCGTCGTTACATATTTTGTGCTGGCAGAGGGGATGCCAGGCCCCCCTCTTTTTCTCCCACACATCACCTCTGGCTAAAGGAATGTAGCAGAAAACGAGGGACTTGAGATAGAAGATCAGAGGCCTTAATGTGAACCACATTGTGTGTTGTTCCCCTTTTTCCCATCTCCCGTGTTCTCTGCATCAGCCTTTGATGAATATCTACAAAGAGATTTGAGACTTATAAAGAGCGCCAATTTAGCCAGGTATGTTATCTTAAGCCTGGTAATTTGGGAATTCATTTCGCTCATCAGGGGAGCCAGGGGACCCTGTGGTGTTTATCAGGCAGACTTACTTCAGATCGGTAAGCTGAAATAAAGGGTCTACCCAGCCAATAACTGGCCACATCTTAAGACTGTTATCACATCTCTTCATGATGCTTTTCTTTCTACGTGTGAGTGGAGTGTAATCACGCATCTAGCCCTGTCTTTCCAGAGAGTTGCACATCTACACCACGTCACCATCATCACTCATCCTTAATTCTGTTGGCAGGACTTGTCAAACACCATACGCTGAAAGAGAGGGGTGACTTTGAATCTCTGCTAATGACCTTAGGATACAAGCACCCTCTATTTTACTCGCCCTCGCTCTTTCTTTCTTGTCCACTCCTGTCATTAGCACTCTCAGTCATCCTCTCTTGTTAATCGCTATTCTCAGGATCTACTGATTAGAAAGTACAACAAAGAGGAGGTGAGCAAGAAAGAGGAGGCATACTCTTTTTATTTGGCAAATTGGTAAAAACTGGATGTGTACAGACTGGAGAACAAAGTTGTAAAGGGTCACTGTGGAGGCCGGCTTTTGTCAAAATCTTATTAACCTTTGTTTAAACTGGGCAACCCTAGTGATTAAAAGTCTCCTTCAGCAAAGGAGACCAACATAGATCCAGCTTCCAGACAAATAAAGTCTTAGACTGAGAAATCCACAAAAGAAGCATACAATCATAGCCGAGAGGCTGCTTTGTACGTTGTCTAACAGGCAACACTTGAGCGTCAAACAAGCAGGCTCCCTGCCAAACCCATTTAAATCTTGACCAAGCAAAGCAAAGACAGCTCCTTATTTAATCCACCACCTCCATTAACCATTGCAACTCACCAAGAGATCCTAAGGATTAAAATCCTTTAGAGCTTGGTCCACGAAGAACATGATGGGCGATGTTAAACGTAGCGGGGAGGCGGGGGTGTCTTAATATCTAGTGATTGCAGTTATGTCAAGCACTGCTTGTTTAAAGGAAGCTGTTGAGCTTCTCTCCATGTAAAAGTGACCTGAGATGACTTTTGTGGATGGAGCTGAAAATGAAACCTCATAATCAATTATTTGCACTGGAATAGGATTGACTTTTCTCTCTGAGTAAAGGAAAAACATGACCCAAATTCAGCTTTGAAGGAACGAATCTCATGTGCATTTAAATCCACTTACCGCTTTGCACAAGTTTTTTTTTTCTTACAAATTTTCCTCCTACATCCCAGACAGTCGTTTTTACCATTCATCTTACACAGATCCAAAATCAAACTGGAAAGATTTTGAACTTGCTTTAAAAAGGCAATCCAACACAGCAAACATCCCCCGGAGGTTTTTTTCTTCTTCTTTTCACTGTCAAACTTATTTTTAGGTATTTTATTGGGATTCAAAGTTCTTTTCTCCATTTTCCTCTCAGACCTGAAACTGAGAATGTCATTTGGTTTTTGGGGATGAGCTAGTTGTAAAGACTGAATTATACTGGTATCTAACCAGTCATTGTTGGGAAAAAAGTTCCTAAAGTCAAAATATAAATGTCATTGTGGTGCTAAAGGTAGGGTAAAAGTCAATACTATGGCTTTTCACATAAACTTTAGGACCAACTTAGCGTCACATTTAAAAACCTAGACCTGCTGTAGATGTTATAAGACCAACAAAGCCATCAAGACCCATCTTATATACTATACAGTAATGTTGGTTTGAAGCACAAGAATATTTTGACTAAATCTATGACTGAATAGGAATTTTTTCAGTATTCATTTAGCTAGCAAACTTCAATGAGGTATGAGAAGTTTATTTATAGTACATATATATACATATATATGTGTGTGTGTGTGTGTGTGTACATATATAGATACTAGTCCTAACCTACTATGCTCCAGCTTTTTTTAACGCACTGTTTGCCTTAAAAAAAGTAACAAATGTCTAATAAAACGGTTCATAACTAATATATGTTAGCGTGCTGTTAGCATTCTTGCCTGTAGTAACAGGGATGAAGTATCTCTCTTCTCCACATGGCTTGTCACACTATCCAGCTCCTACATGGTGTTTAGTTGTGTAGCTGTTAGATTTCATTAAACTCTGTTGTGTTTTTCAGAATCTCTTGAAATTGATCAAATAGCCTTGAGATGGCCTCTGAAAGGCTCTGACATAAGGTTTAGTTAGAGCAGACTTGACTATAAGATACCTTATTACCAAATATCCACTGAGTACATACTTGATTTGTTGTATACTTTACATTTTATTCTTTTAATGTAAAAAAATATTGACTTTTCATTTCACAAATATATAAAAGGACTCGGGAGACTAGAAGAGGTGTGTTGCAGCAGGGAAACACTTGCAGGGCTGCAGAGTTACCCAAAACCCAATTTCACACTTTCTTCTTTTTCTGGCCTGTTTGTGAGTTTCTGAACAGCCTGAATTTAGTTTTGTCAGCATTCGTTACACATTTTAGTTGACATAAGGTATCTTGTGCCGCGGTTAAAACAGCTTGTCGGAGTGGGAGGGAGTAGTGAAGGATGTAAGGAGAGTTGTATCATCAGCAGAAGCGATGCGAGTATCGTCAGCAAAGGCTGGCCAGTGAGGGCTGCAAAAGCTCCTGACAGACTGCTGCCTCACTCTGTTGTCCTTGTCTTTTCACTTTTTTCTCCACTCAACTACAACATATTTCTCTGCAGTCGTAGGTAATCTCAGAAACTCTTCAGTCATGAGTTTCTTAACTGGTCATGAGTCAGTCGGTTCAGCAATCTCAAACTTCCGTGTCCGAGTTTGGAGCCGTTTTTTTCTTTGATTCCAGTCCACCATTTGGGCCGAAGAGCAGCAGTGGCAGGAAGCAACCAGAGAGGGCGGACCTTTGGAACTGGACATGCTCTTCCAGCAGTTGTTGCCATGGTTTTTTGTTGTTGGGACAAACTGTAGACCAGTGAGTGAGAAGCCTGAGCTGCTGTTTGTTAAAGATAAGTGGTAAAGCCAGGGGCGAAAGAGACAGTGGAGACAGACAGACGCAGAGCACAGCTTTTTTTTTTATTGACTGCAGGACATATTACTAAAAGAAATACTCTCTACCTTGAAGCATCTTGCACCCTGTTTTCCCCTCAATGTGGGGATCCTGATAGATCATGCACCCCTCTTTAAGGTGCTCATTGAGGCTTTCCCTCTGCTCTTTTGTGACCCACACACCTCCCTGTCTACTATCAAAGCTCTGACGGTTGGGTTCTGCCTGCTTTGATATATCGTATAGTGTTTCTGGCAGTCTCTATTTCTCAGTCTTTTCCCCCCTCTCTTGTTCTGTCTCTCCTTTCCCACAATACTGTAAAAGAGCACAGAGCGCCAACAGGGACCTGCTCACTGTCAAAGAAAAGACAAGGAAGCCTTAGAGGGAGAGGGGGAGGAACTGGGCGATGGAGGGGATTTCTGAAGAACAGGACACGAAGGTGAAATCTGTGAGCTGCTGTTACTTTTTTTGCAGTAAAATTTACAATTCTCAGCATGAAGGTTTTAATTTAATCAAACAGAATTCAATATAAGCTATTATTTAAGTTTGAACTCTAAGAAATCTTCACTCACCTGCTACTTTACTGCTCAGACTTTCAGCGTTCTACGGTTCGACTGGATAAAGATAGACGCAGCCTCCCGGGAGGTTTGTGAAGAGCAAAAGTGAAGTTCGTTGAGCGGCTCCTACCATCACCACCTCGGTAGCGTCACAAATGCTCCTGTTCCTAGAAAATATCCAAATGGTCAAAGACGTGGAGCGCAGAGGGGGGCTGTGAGCATAGGGGGTGGGTTATTGATGTCCATTAAACTCTGAGCTGCCTGTCGCTAATAGCTAACTGAACAAGCTCTGATTTAACTCTGAGCTAACTGGCTAATGGAGGTAGATGGGCTAAAGCTAAGTTGCATTGTAAGCTTCTTAAAAACCATGTTTATGCTGCACTCTTGCCTTTTTGCCACAGATATTGGATACCTCAATCAAAAAATCTAAATTAAAAAGACATGTACCGAGTTATGCTAAATTTCAAGATTAAATAACATCTAACTGCACGAGATAAAAATGAGATGCTCTTATTTACCTGGCTGTAAACATGTTTATTTCTGCTGTGAAGTTGGCCTTTTCAACTGGGAGTCTGTGGGAATTTGCTCTGGTTTGAAGCCCCTAGTGGACGAGGGAGAAACTCTGCATAGGCTTCACCTTTTTCCAACGCAGGTTGCTGCATGTTCAGAACCGCCCCAATTCTGTGGTATTATAGCTTTAACATAGTCCTCAGAGATTCTCTTCTATATTGTCATGAAGCATGACACAGTTGCTGCAAGCAAATAAAGATAATCATTTTAATCACCAATCTTTTTATATATATCAAAACAAGACAAGTGACAATTTTAAGAGTTTCTTTGTACATTACACAGTGATGTAGAGTAAGAAGTATTTAGCACAAATATACATAAACACAGTAAATTTAAACAATGACAACTCAAAACCCCAAAAATAAATAGCTGGTTTTTACTCATATGACCTGGAAAATGTGTGAGATTCAGATGGGGAGCAGGAAAAAAACCAGGGCAGTAAATGATTTTTTTAAATGAGCTGGAATAAATAAGAAATAAGGAAAAAAATAAAACAAGAAAAACAAAAGATTTAGGACATGAACCATATAATTTAAATAAATCAGACTTTTCATTTAATCTGAAGGATTTACCTGATTTAATACGATTGACATTATTAAAATGTTTTAATATTGTCTGGTTCTGTAGACCTCATTATACTACAAGCCAAATCAAAACTCTCAAAAGCATAGAAGCCTACAATTATTTATTTTAGGTTGTGTCAGCCATTTTTTATCTAAAGAAGTTTTAAATCGCTTTAAACTGTTTTTAATTTAATAATGATTTTAATTAATTAGCTTTAATAATGTTAGTAATATGCTAACTGAACCCGTTATTTTTATGTGCTTGGATCAACTTGTAAATACTTTATTTTAAATTAGTAGATTGTATCAATTTGTGAACATTCCCAGCAAAAACTAACATAACCAGAGGCTCACTGTGAAGGACTTTAAGTAATAGTAAATATAGAAGTTTGTAAAACTGAATGTCATGTTCTTTTCTCTTTCCTTATCATTATTTACTTGTCTCAAACTAGAAGCAAGATCAATGAGAATTTAAAATGCATCTTACAAAATGTCCACATACTTTTCCCAACTTATGTGACTAAGTTTACGATGAACATCCGGTGTGAGCAAGAGTCTGATTAGTAACAGGATTTAGATTTATGTCTTGAAATTATAATTATTTATGCACGTCTACATGCTCAAATCAAATGCAAATGTATATTTATAGTGAATACGTAGCAGTCATTGTATTTAGACTTGTAAGACTTATTAATCACATGAGTATTGGTAAATGTAGCTAAAAATTGGCTACAATGCCATAACCATAAGGGAGATCTGACCCTTCGACCTTTGAGAAGGTGACTTATTCACTCACCGTAGGAACTAAATTTCCCATTCACCTTCTCACAAGTAGGGAGAGCGAGAATCACCATGTAAAACCAGATGTTTGCCTTTTTAAGCTGGAAACTTCCACTATAATAGATATAGCAGTTAAACATAATGCAACATTACTTTCTGGGTTTTTCTGTTATTATATGAACTGTGTTTACCACACTCAGCTGGAAGCTGTTTGAAAGGGGATCTTTTTCACTGCTGCACCACTAAACCTGCATACAGAACAATTGCTGTATTTTATTTTTGGAGGCTTGAGAATTAAAAAATTAGAAATGGAGCTAACTTAAAAAATGAAGGTGTTGTGGATGTTGCAATAGAACAAACCTGGATGTGTTTTCTGGAGATACACATTACCAAGAATGTATGAAACTAAGACTGGCACACAAAAGGCCGGAGGAAACTCAAGCCAGATATCATTTGTAGACACGTTTGCTTTTGGTAGTGCAGAAAGAAACAAACAGTGGGTCAAAGATGTGGTTATGTTACGTCCTGTTGAGAAAGTCAAATTCAGTGCTAAGATCAAGACAAGTCTCAAGACGATTAAACATGCTATTCTTAGCCATTCTACTGCAGCAATTATTCTTTCAGCAAGTGGAAAATGTAGTTAATACCCAGTCTTGAAAGGGAAGATATACCATCAAATACAGTGAAACCAGCATGATATTGAAAAATACTGTAATATATGATCATATTCAATCTACCAGGTCTACTACAAAGTGTAGTTTTCATTTCTGGCAACAGTATAAAAGATTATTATACATATATTAATTTGACCTATTTTAACAATATGTCTTTCTTGTAGAAAGGGATTATCATATTTTAAAGAAAAAAAGGTTTAAAAAACTAGTTTAATTGAAACAAAACTAATCAGTAAGGAGAACTCTGTTTTATCTAACATTATTTTTTAGATCAGTACACTCAGGGTTGTTTGTACACATTAAGTAATCTACTGCCAAAAGTCACTTCTGGCTACATTAGTCATTTTTATCTGCCAGCTAAAGCCAAAACGAGGGCTATGACATGACCTCACTCACTCACTTCCTAACCAAGGAAAGAGGATGCAGCCTTTCAGTTGAACAAATAATGTTTTGAACATTGAGTGCCACACTGGTGCCACACCAGGAGCAGTGGATTGCATCGAGTGTGTGAGAAATCAGCTGTATGAGAGTGTGTGTGCACAAACATGTTATTGTAAGGGAGCCTATGGTGTGTCATGGTCATAACCACAGAGTGGAGCCTTGGGCCTGAGCTTTTTTTAAGCTTGACCTGACTGTCGCACCGAGTTCACCACACATACACACACCCTAGCCAGAGTCCTCTAAACTGCACACATACTCATAATTTTAACAGTCCAGGTTTGCATCCTTAGCTTTTTCTTTTCTGTATATGTGTGTCAGGCTTTAATTGTTTTTGATCCTCACGCAGCGAGATCGTGTGACTTTATGATCATTGGCTGCTGATGAATCATACCAAACTTGCTCTGTGTTTGCCTCATACAAATGTCTATTTGCTTTATTGGTTAGCCTACTTTAGAGGCTCTGTGTGTGCCTGCATGTGTGTCATCTTGAATTATTCACTTGTGATATTTGATTTCTTTCTTTCTCTTTTTTTATGCATTTTACTGGTCCTCTCTGGGCTTTCTTTTTAAAGCAGCGTGCAGTGGACAGCAATAAGCAGTCCCATGTTCTTTATGCTATAATTTTTCAAGTTGAAAGTTCTGGGGCTCAGTTCCCCTAACGATACTGTATATCATGAGCTTATTATCTGCTTAGTTGGCTTGCCAATAGACAGAGGATATTGTTAAATCCTCAGGCAGAACTGGCTCTGAACTCTTAAAAGCAATATGAAAATTACCAAACAAGGGCCATGACCTATTTTAGGTTGAGCTCCAATAGTTATATTTATAGATGGATTAATTAAATTAATTAATGACTGAATTTTTTTTTTCTCATTGCTATTGGGGTCAAGGTCTTGCTGTCTAATGTTATGTTAGCAGTGTTGTAATATAGCTACATTAAAAGGCAGTGACAGAAGCTGGTCAATATACCTGCTATGTGCTTGTATATGGCTGATATGGAAAATTGGCATAAGGATGCAGGGTAATTTGCATTTTACCCACAACAAACAATGGTCAGAACAAGCTCAGATTTAAAAAGCAGGGATAAGCACATTGGGCTAATCAAGCTACTAAAAATAGACCCAGGACCCATTCATGCCTTTACTGTGGCACCTGATGTTTTTTTGGAGAGGCTTATGGGCACACATGTATTGGTAACATGAAACCATTAATCTGTGTCAGCTTGTGGAAAAGCATAAATTCAGGTGGTGTGTTACATCAGTGTGAATCCCATGTACTGCTGGTGTAGTTTAGTGTGTACTGCTGGTGTAGTTTGGTGTGTACTGCTGGTGTAGTTTAGTGTGTACTGCTGGTGTAGTTTAGTGTGTACTGCTGGTGTAGTTTAGTGTGTACTGCTGGTGTAGTTCAGTGTGTACTGCTGGTGTAGTTTAGTGTGTACTGCTGGTGTAGTTTAGTGTGTACTGATTGTGTAGTTTAGTGTGTACTGCTGGTGTAGTTTAGTGTGTACTGCTGGTGTAGTTCAGTGTGTATTGCTGGTGTAGTTTGGTGTGTACTGCTGGTGTAGTTCAGTGTGTATTGCTGGTGTAGTTCAGTGTGTATTGCTGGTGTAGTTTAGTGTGTACTGCTGGTGTAGTTCAGTGTGTACTGCTGGTGTAGTTTAGTGTGTACTGCTGGTGTAGTTTAGTGTGTACTGATTGTGTAGTTTAGTGTGTACTGCTGGTGTAGTTTAGTGTGTACTGCTGGTGTAGTTCAGTGTGTATTGCTGGTGTAGTTTGGTGTGTACTGCTGGTGTAGTTCAGTGTGTATTGCTGGTGTAGTTCAGTGTGTATTGCTGGTGTAGTTTAGTGTGTACTGCTGGTGTAGTTCAGTGTGTACTGCTGGTGTAGTTTAGTGTGTACTGATTGTGTAGTTTGGTGTGTACTGATTGTGTAGTTTGGTGTGTACTGCTGGTGTAGTTTAGTGTGTACTGCTAGTGTAGTTTAGTGTGTACTGCTGGTGTAGTTTAGTGTGTACTGATTGTGTAGTTTGGTGTGTACTGCTGGTGTAGTTTAGTGTGTACTGATTGTGTAGTTTAGTGTGTACTGATTGTGTAGTTTGGTGTGTACTGCTGGTGTAGTTTGTAATTCTGTTTCAGCAGATAGTCATAGCATCTGAAATCTCTGCAGTTTGTGAATTTACATAAAAAAGGGATTTTTTCCAAAAGACCCATCTCATGATAAATTTAATTAATCACCAACCCTCATATGTACTTTGTTTTATTTATTCCAAGTCTCCTTTCCAAGTATAAACCAGTCAAGTATTCCCATAGTAATATGCTGTTCTTGGAGTGTATTTATATTTATGTCTGTGACTGTTTTTAGCTTCCAGTCAGCAGAGCTCAGCCTGAAGAGAGGGGTCAGCAGCAGTCCTCGGGGACACCCTGACCTCTGATTCCTTTTCTATAACTCTGCTTCTGTTGTTGGCATAAAACGAAGTCACAGTCAGACCATATAGGATGTGACTGGTGTTGCTCTGCTTCCTTAAAGCCCCTTGGAACCCTGATATTTGCCGTCAAGGAAATGGTGGGACATAGAGTTAGTGGGGGAAGCGATCTCATGACTTGGAAATTGAGAACATCACAAGGCTTCCTGCAACCAGTGTTGACATATATGTAGCAGAAGTTATTATTTTCCAGTCTCTTAGAGATTTCTCATTTTCTCCTTCTCTCTGTTGGTCTTCTCCCCTTCCATCCATCCGGTCTATGCGAAGAAGGGATAAAGGTCGTCCTTTTGTCATCAAAACTCCAGATTAGTTTTGCCTCGGTGCATCTGACTCTCTGCTTTATCACTGTGGCCAGAGGAGCCACCAGGTTCAGCTCACCCCTCTGCAAGTAATAACTCCTACCAGTCTCTATTCCATTCTTTGCTGCTATCTCCTCCACTACCATTACTACCCCATTCTGGGGTAGGGGATTATTTTCCTAGGGCTGTGTTTATTGTACTGTATAGTAAAGACTGACAGGAAAGTGGAGAGCAGGGGGATGTGACATGCAACATACGTCAGAAGCTACAATCAAACTGAAAGAGTTGTAATAGTCGCTTCAGTCTATGGAGGCCCAGAAAAGTGCATAAATGAGCTACTGACAGCATGTCAGAACCCAATCTTGGTTTTATTTTAAAATTCCTGCGTTGATGCGGTTTTGGGAGTTCTGTAATTTGATGACCTGGGGATTCTGCGGAAAGCCAGTTTGCCAAGTGTTGCATTAAATTCCTGTGCATAACGGTGAAATGAAGGACATTATTGCAATATTTGCAGTGGCTTCGGCTCACAAAACGGCTGCAAGTCAGAGGAGGGAAAAAAGCTGCCAACGGGGAATGGAGATCTTCAGAGGATTACGTAAATGTGGCATGTGATTTAGACAAGTATCTGCGAGAGCATGAATGCTGGTGTAAGATGATTACGCTGTCAATTAGAGCACATGAATTAGCTTACACCCTCTCTACTCTCAGTGGAGTTTATTAACCTTCTCCCCTCCGCTTAAACATTGGCGGCCTCTCTCTCCAGCTGCAGACTTCAGTGGACCAGAGATGACCACAGGTCAGCAGGGAGGCATTCGGGTCATTGACAGTTTACATTAACTTAATTTTGGGAAATGAGTTCACCATCGCCCATTTGGGTCATCTTAAAAATCTACAAAGCGCTCATTTAATTAGATGAAAATGAGGTGGTAAATTGCCAATTGAGTCTAACCTATGCGTGACAGGATTATGTCAGTTGATGCTCAGTCCTGTAGTCCCTTACCTGGGCTTTATTTGGTACAGGTACTTATCTATTATAAAAACTGCCACTATTGCTATGGATTTCCTGCATCAAAGGCTCCCTTTGATTCCATCATCCCTCTTGTTTCATGACTTAGAGGACAAAGTTGTCAGCATATTGTTATTTTTTGAAACTGTAACTATAGGCACCATCAAGCACCATCATGGCATTGATGTAAAATTGTTCATGTTAGGATTGTGCATTTTAACAAATTTTTCCACAACTTGCTTTAACTAGTTGTTTGCATTTTATCTTTTCAGTGACACATTGACATTAGACAAAGGCTATTATCACACCCATCCATCCATTTTCCTAACCGCTTATCCGATTCAGGGTCACGAGTAGAGGGAGCCTATCCCACAGCATTTCGGGCGAGCGGCACAGTACACCCAATTCTGGTTTTTTTGTGCCCTTTATTTAATGACAGTCTGACTGTAACAAATACATTTTTTCTATGAAAACCCATTTCTCGTCTTAAATTGGCTACATATCTATTGTATATCAGATTACCTGAGATGCCACATTTCATCCAAATTTGGCATCATAGAAGTAAGATAAGATAATTTAGTGCTGCTGGAAGGGAACATGGTAATAACGAATCATGGTGGATAACGTCCAGGCATATAATCAATGGAAAGAAAGTGACGTTTCGGATTTTATTAGTATTCAGTGAAACATTTCTATCCAAGCCATACTTGAGGGATTGAATTGTAACAGGGCTGTATTCATGTATATTTAAAAATGGCTGATTGAGGAACAGGGCAATTTTACATGATTTTATTGGTTCACAGTTAATAACCACACCAAAAATGGGATCTAAGTAAAAAAAAAAACATTGGATTTGAGCTCTAAAACCTGCGATGTGAATGAAGTCGCCAACATAAAAGCAGGTGGGAATAAGTCATTAGTTTGTGATAGGTCCTCCAAGAAAAACCTCAACATGACACACTCCCCACATACGAGACATGGGCAGGTGTGGTTTGTGGATATCATTGTGAATAAAATGATTATAATCTAAATGCTGTCAGAATTTTAAATATCTGCTTTTACTCTTTTTGGCCATTAAGGGAGCAAACACACACATTTTAGACCTGAAAATAAAAGTCTGCCTTTTTTGAGGTTTTTCATCTCACTTCAGATCAGTCCGATTCAGATTGATCAAACTTAAATGACATCTTATGGTGTTTAAAACAAAGATAAAGAAATTTTCCATACAAGATAAGTTGCCATCCTCCACCAAACGTGCCCAGGTGTTTGTGCTGCACCTAAATGATGTCTATAGAAAACTAAAGATCATTAAGCCCACTGAAAATTTATTAGACTAAATTCCCTAAAAAGAATTAGGCTTAATAGTAAAACAGAAATGTCATGGCAAAATTTAGAAAGACAGATTTCATACGGCCTTACACACCTTTAGATATCCGCATATATCTCATTAAATTGAATTGAAGACATTTTAATTGTTAGATAACAAAGCAAATTATTCATATTTGAGTTTGAGATGATGTTGATCATTAATTCAAAGTATTGTGGTAGGTCGGTGGTGGGAACTGTGGTCCTCGTCCTGCAGACTTTCATGGTCTCCTTGCTCCAACACACCTTATTAAATAATGCAGAACTTGATAGGCTGTTAGAGCCATTTGCTTTGAATCAGGTGTGTTTGAGCCAGTAATCATGTTGTCAATGTATTGTTATACATTATTGTTTGCCTCTGGGTTCCCAAGTTTGGTCCCCGAAATCTACCATCCTGCAACTTTTAGATGCACCTGAATCTAACGAATGGCTTGTTAGCAGGCCTCTGAGAGCCAGGTGACAATTCAGCTATTTCATACGGATGTATTAGAGCAAGAACAGATTATTATAATGCTTATTTAAAGAGTTTCTGTTAAATAATATCTGTCATTTCCTATTAATCTGCTAGCCATTTACCCTCTGCTGCTATGTAACATAATACTACTAAATAAAGGACCATTCAGTTGTTAAGTCTGAATATTCAGCACTGTAACCACTATAATTTTAAGCTATCGCTACCTGTCAGATTGTCGTGAGGTCTACCGTATATTCATGGCAGCATAATAATGGCAACAGTTTGACTTAAGTGTACCACCAGCCACTAACCGCTCAAGAATGGTGTTTCCAGTGGAGAAAGTCATTTATTCTAAATGGATGGTGTCTTTTGAAGTCCATATTCTCAGGGTGCAGAGTGCAAACAGAAGCGGTGTGGTGCCTGGGTCACAGAGGGAATACACACACACACACACACACACTGTACAGACTTCCACTGCTTTTAATTATATCACAAAGTGCAGACATTTACATGGAGAACGAGTGAGACAGGTAGTGAAATGGTGTGAATGACTGCACACAGATATAGGAAGTTAAAAACAAAAGCCAACGTAGGCATGGCAAACAGAGATGAACACAAATCAACACAATGCATGCAAACAATCAAAGAGATCCAGAGAATGAGGAAGACAGGAAGAATAACACATTCCCATCTGTCAAACAAATGTGAGAATGCTTCACACACACACACTAACAGCGAGCATCGTTTAGTCTGAACTTGAGCAATATCTGCCTTTGTCCTTTAGCTGTTGGTCCAGAGGGGCCGGCGTAGAAGTTGCATGAAAGTTTGTTTGGAGCTGAGCAAAGTGTGTTAGGCTTTATGAGCTCCCATGGGAGATGTTGTGGCACACACACACGCTCGTACACAAATCCATGCACTCAGGCACGAGGCTTGGGCGGCAGCTTGCAATGGCCTCAACCAACAGTGAGGAGTTTGTTGTCATAGCAACAGTAAAATGAGATGACTTTACTGTCAGCCGTAATGTTTCATGGCCCCCTCGCCGCTATGGCAACATAACAAGGAGGAGGAAGAGGCGACGGAGAGAAACCGAGCATCAGAGGCATCTCTGCATTCCGGTGAACTCCAACAAGGAACAATGTCACTACGATGTCCTTTCTTTCTCCTCAAGGAACAAAAACAACACACTTACACAAATACACACTGTGACAAGCTTGTCAGAAGCACACACACACCTTGAAAAGCCTGTCAAACACCCTCTCCACCTCGCCCATGTCTTTGATTTTCTGCTCACTATTTTCAGCTGCTGCGTTATCGTCACCGGGGCAATTCAAATTCATTATGCTCAATGTCAATATTGGTGCAACAACACTGTACCTCAAGACAGGTACAGCTTGTTGAATGAGCGCGTGCGCTGTCAAACGAGCGATGGGGAGAGGAAGCGGAGATCAAAGACGCCTGGATCCATGAGCGTCCCCCCTCCTCCCCCCTTCTGTGCTGTGGAGACGATCGGGATGGGACGGCGAGGTGACTGTAGCCTGGCCCGCTTTATGCGGAGAGCAGCTACATAGCAGCTATACATCACAATTCTATATTTAGCTCAGTCTCTCCACTACAGCCTGTCAACACTGTTAAGCAGAGTTATCTCCACTGGTAGAAAGGTAAAAAAAAAGGTGGAAGAGAGACAGACACAGGAAAATAGGGGGGGAGCAGCCACAACCAGAGGGTAGATGAGTTGTTTTGCTCTGTTGCCATGGTGATATGGCAGCCAGAGATGTAGTGAACTGACAGTTGTCACGGAACAGCGGGTTGCCACGGGTGACAGCTGTCAGTCAATCACGCAGAGTGAGGGGACAGATCGGCCGATGATCACCTTGGATTAGAGAGTGATCGCGCCACACAGACACCGGCCAGAACATATCTAGACTTAATCCTCATGTCCTTGATGGTGTTGCTTTATGGTGTGTGCACATTCATATATAAGTGTGTGTTGTCATTCATGTTTGCGAGAGAGAGGGGTGGGAATGTGTGTGTGCACTCAGGCTCAGAGCAAGCGGAGCAGATTACATTTAGCAGTTGCTGCTGTCGGGTCCTTCCCACAGCTGTCTGCGCGAGAGGACAATCAAAGACCCGCTAGTGAGCTTTCTGATTGTGGTGTGATTCTTGGGCCCGTTCCCCTTCAATTACTGCGCTCTGCCTGCATGTAACGAGCTCGGCATTGCTCTTATGTTAGCAGGATAACGGTCTGATTGGAGCAGGGATGGATTTGAACTCGCGCTTTAATTTGTTTCTTTTTCTTGCTAAATTACCCCAATCACGATCACGTCTGGTCACAGATATCCCACTGTGGAACAGGCTCATCACTGGGTGTTGTAAATCTAAGACTTTAAGGTTTAAGGGTGGGTTTCTGTGCACTCAATTATCACACTACCATTGACAATTATATTTTCTCCTGCTAGAGAGATGATAAATCCCCATTTTCTGTGGTTCTGCAACCATTAGACCTTTTGCCATTTTGTGTGTTGTGACAGCAACTCCATGTAATGTCAATACTTTACTGTTCCATCGCTAATTACAGGGTAGTGGTACAACAGGATATTTCCTCAGTCACTGAAGCACAAAATTTGCACCAGTCATATTTGGATGGAAATCCCTTGAAGGGAAATGATTATTTCTGCTCCATACCCCCTTTAGATTTAGCCAGATTGTGGCCAAAATATTGGTGTGTGTGTGTGTGTGTGTGTCCTCCTTTTGACATTTAAAAACAGTAAATGCTTGATGTGAGGAACCAACTGCATTTCTCATGCTTACCACTTATCCTTTCTCCTTCTTTGTTTGTTTTCTCCTCCTTATCTCCAAATACTTTAGGTGTGAGCCCTGGGCTGGATGGGACCCACCATGCCCCCCAGTAAGAAGGCCCAGAGCCCCAGTAGTGGAGCCAGTGCCTCGCAGGGCATGAGCCCGCCCTACCGGCAGGGTGACGCTGCAGCAGCAGCGTCTGAGGCCGAGGCGGCTGACCTCTCCCTCTCCCTTTCCGCCTCCTTCTCCAAAGCTGAGGATGAGGAACTCACCAGCCTTTCTTGGCTCCACGAGAGCACTGACCTCCTCAACAGCTTCAGTCACTCCGGGCTGCGTAGCGTCTCCCCCTTGCAGGACCCCGACGGGCAGCACCCCCGCTCGCCCTCATCCTCGTCTCCCTCACCAGATGACCCCCTTCTTGGCGATGGACATTCACCGTATGACTTTGCGGCAGGGGCAAACAGAAAACCTCCGTACTCCTTCAGCTGCCTGATCTTCATGGCAATCGAGGATGCGCCAAACAAGCGGCTGCCAGTAAAGGATATCTACGGCTGGATCCTGGAGCACTTCCCGTACTTTGCAAGCGCCCCGACAGGCTGGAAAAACTCAGTGCGTCACAATCTGTCACTTAACAAGTGCTTCAAGAAGGTGGATAAAGACCGCAGCCAGGTAAATGTTTGATAATACAGTATTTTTAGAAATATTAGCGTTCTGTAGCCAATCACAGCCGCTGTTGGGCAAGATTAAGTGTACGCCTTAGCTGAGTTCCCTGTCAGTCACTAAAATTTGGCTCTTGGTATCTGATCGGCCTTGTAGGGCCTCATTGATATTTTGGATGAAACAAACTTTGATTCATCAGAGCTGACCTTGTTCCCTGATTCTGACTCCTGTTGACATTTGTCGATCATAGTTTTTCTGCGCATATCAGAGGTGTGCAAAACCAATCCTCGAGGACCACTGTCCTTCACGTTTTGTATGTTTCCTGCTGCAGCACGCCTGAATTAGGTCAATGAATCGGCATGTACGGGCACAACTTGTCAAGAAGCTGTCAAAAAAGGTAGTTTGATTTTAAGCAGGTGTGAGCAAAAAACCATCTAAAATCTGCAGGACTGAGGGGCCTCAAGGACCAACTTTGGACACCACTGTGTATGTGAACATACTTGCAAATTGCCAGCCTTCCTTGTTATATTAAAGTGCTCTTAATAAATAGTTCTGCATGTTGCTAGAGGTCTTTTAGTTATAAATACACATCATCTTTCGTTGCATTTCCTGCTCCGGTGTTTTGCAGAGTACTGCATTTCCATCATGGGAACTTGCACGGTGGAACACAATATGGCATATTGTAGCTTAAAATTGACATGCATTCAGATTCTTAATCTAAGTCTTAATTATCATAAACAAGCTTGAAAATCTCATGGATATCTCCCAAAATACTCTCATTACAAGCTGAAAAAGTAGAGAACAAAAGAGGAAGCTGGTCTTAAACTGTCTACAGCACAGGAAGGATGATGTTAGACACATTTTCTCTGACCCTTTAGTTGATCCGTGTGTTTGTAAAAGTCTGGAAAGTCCTATAAAAGAGAGTTGAACCATTCCTGAAGACTAAAACAGAAGCGGCAGCGTTGAAGTTTAATCTCACTCATTCAGTTTCCCCAAACTCTAACTTTTCTTTTTCATTTTTTTCCTTTTGTGCTTTATTTCCATTAATTTTTACCAGCTACAACAAACCGCTGCACCTATTTCGCACTTTCCTTGTGGAATATTAAGAAAACAGGCTGCCCGCATAAATCCATTATTCCCTAAATCACACGTGGTTGGAGCTTATTTTACAGCCAGATAGTTATCAGCCGTTTGCAGGCACATCTAACGTGAAGTCAAACATATTCTGTATTTTGTCTACAGCTGTACCAGATTCAGCCTTATCAATAGTTGATGATCTCTGCTTTCATAGTTCTCTTTCACTCTGACGTTTTGTGCCTCCCCGGAGGGAAGAGCATTTCGCTTTTGATTTGGGTCTTGATACAGCCTTTTATACCGGCTTTCCCATCCAGATTTTACTCAGGGTAAACGTGGAAGAGGAGGGGGGCGAATCCCTCTCTCAATTAGGGCTAAATTAATACTGGAGGATTTAATAACACAGATGCCAGCAGACTTTTGATTCCGACTTGCCTGAGGGGTTGTTTGAATGTAGGGGAGCGCTCTTCCTGCTTTCCTTGACCAGAGTCGGAATTAGATCTCTCTTTTTCTGAGTGTGTGTTTGTGTGGATGATGGATGGAGAGGGCGTTCATATGTGTGTATGTGCACGCCCTCCCAAGCTATGCTGTCATCTGGCCCTTGACTACAGCGGTACAGAGTTTCTCTTGTATACATATCTCCATAGTAACAAGGTTGCAGTTGACAGAAAAGTATGCTGTTGCTGTAGCAACGGGAAAACTGATTTGGCTTTACCGATTTAGCCCTGCTTATGTGTGCACGTCTCTGTGTGTGCTTGAGCTTCAAATGGGCACTGAGATGTTAAGTGGGGGAGAAAAAAGAAAAGTATACGTGCTCATGTGTTATATACAAGTAAATGTGTGTGTTTTCAAGGTGATTTTAACAAGGACAGCTTGTCTCGTCGCCCTGACGCAGCACACGGTTTAAGACAGCACGCTCATTAACCCCTCAAACCCACTCCCTCGCTTTTGCACACGCAGGGCAATTCTAACATGCAAACAAACAACTGCACACAAACGCAAACGCTCTCACAAGCACGCATGAATGATTAAGAGGACACACACACGCATTATCGCCGTGTTGGTGTGGAAATGAGGGCACATCTCTGCAGACTCTTACTCTACCTGCCAAGAGCTGCGCTTTATCTGAGGCTGCAATTACAGTATCTGTAATTTCACTCAGTCTGCCATTCAAAGCAATTTACTGGAAATATCTGTATGTGAATGCATCTTTTTTTTTTAAAAATGTATTTGTGTATTTAATTTACCCCTTCTCCTCCTCCTCCTCCACACACACACACCTGTTTAAGCCATCAAGGCCACGTTTCTGCATTATGGTTTACTCCCTGTTTGCAGCTGAGGAGGAGGATAGGTCAAGTTTTGGTTACGAGGTGCTGATAAGTGATTTGTAGACACACACATGGAGTTAAAAAAAAAGAAAACCCAACCCCTGCTGTGAACGCACCAAATTATACTTCCATCAATTTCCAGAGGTAGAGATTAATGTGACAGTGGCCTATTTGTTCCAGTGGCTGTATTTCTGGGTCATATCCAGGCAGATGACAAGATGGGGACTAGTGCAGAATAGGCTTGCTGCTCCGCGTGTGTGTGTTTGCATGTCTTTACGTGTGGGAGCTCAACGATGCGAGGGAGAGCGTGAGAGAGTGCGAGTCCTGCTGTTGCCATGGCTTTGTTTACAAACAGGATTCTTCACAGCGCTGAATGACATGCTTTAATGACAAGTGCCGTTGCCCTCAGACTTGTGGATCAGTGCTGGAGATCAATGTTGTAACACTGCAAAACACACACACACACATGCAGTAGGGATGGATCTCTCACAGCCTCTTATGAAATCACAGCTGAGAGCAGGCAGTTTTGTGATCCGGGTCTCACGATGAAGTCTCTTTGGTATTGCACTTAAGTGTGTCACCTCTAACTTAACCCCAGCCTGTTCAGATGAGAGGCAGCCTTCGTGCTTTTAACACTGAGAACATTTTCAAACGTTACGTTTTGAGAAGTGCTGATTTGTCTGCTCTTTTTTTTCCCGAGCGTTTTTATCAGCAGATTGTTGACAAACTACCTGTTGGAGGTAAAAAAAAAAAAAAAGAAAAGTGAAATACGATCCAAAGAAGAATCGAGCGTTGGAGAGGACGACTCGTAAATAATAATTAGTTTGAAAAATG
Organism: Pseudomugil gertrudae; assembly: GCA_037177535.1. Classification (NCBI taxonomy): domain Eukaryota; kingdom Metazoa; phylum Chordata; class Actinopteri; order Atheriniformes; family Pseudomugilidae; genus Pseudomugil; species Pseudomugil gertrudae. The sequence goes on from JBAMHV010000024.1 coordinate 4,242,266, forward strand.
GGGGAATTTCAGCCACAGTGAAGCAGCACAATACGTTTTGAAATGATTTTTAGGAATTACTGATTCATGTGTGTGATATTACAGGGGTGTTTCTTTCTCACAGCAGCCTAATCAGCTGATTCAAGACAACTTTATTTAAAGCACTGACAAAAGCGCTGAACATTGATAATTTATAAAAATCAAAGGAAATAAAATAGATTTAACAGTATAACACAATGTAGATTCTAAAGTAATGTAAGCTTTTAGTGTATATTTAACATATGTTTTGACAACACCTGCCACTTATAATGTGATCATAAACAGCTTTAAGCATGCACTCGAGTCCGGAAATGTTATGTAAGGATTGTATGCAGATGTCTGTAGCATTCACTGGGTGTAGTTTATTCTATTCTATTCTACAGTTCTATAGTTTCGGTGGAAGAGCAGTCGTCCTTCAACTGGAAGGTTGCAAGATCGATTCTAGGCTTCTCCCGACTACATGCTGAAGTGTCCTTGGACTCCCGTTCGGTGTGTGAGCATGTGTGTGAATGGGTGACTGTGACATGTAGTGTAAAGCGCTTTGAGTTGTCAACATGACTGGAAAAGTGCTGTTTAAGTCCATTTACCGCCCTGGAGTTTCTGCAGCAGGGTTGCACGGTGGAACTGTGGGTTACCACTGTGGCTTCACGGCAAGAAGGTTGCTGGTTCGTGCCTCAGCTGGGGGGAGATCCAACCAGTAACCTTTCTATGTGGAGTTTGCATGTTCTCTCCGTGTTAGCGTGGGTTCTCTCCGTGTTAGCGTGGGTTCTCTCCGGGTACTCCGGCTTC
>JBAMHV010000024.1:4250151-4266479 GCA_037177535.1 Pseudomugil gertrudae
ATTAGTATACACATCACATACACATGGATAAAAGCTGGACGTTAAAGGGGAAATTTGGGCCCAGTGGGGGTCACCTCTGTGGGAGAGAGTTTATGTGTGTGTAATATCATGCTCTCCAGGAGAGGCGTTGCTGGCAGTAATAGAAACACCACTAGGAGTAGACCATGCTGGGTAATATCACACTCCCTAGGGAACTTGCCATTCTCACACACACATGCACACTTGTAGCAATATGGGGCACATATGGACTGTGTCTAACATGGCTGACATAGCAATGCAAAGATCCAGACAAGGAAGGTTGGGGGTGCAAATCAGCAGTACACACACATCCTATTAGCTTAATGAATTCTCTAAAGGTGAAAGGCTGGATTTGGTTGTAGTTTTGACTGATTCACAGGACACCCTGGCATCAGGGATGCAAGAATTCAGGATGGGCTCTGGATGGAAATGTTGCATGTAAAATGATACATCTTGCATTTTTAACAGAAAAGTTGACTTGATTTTGTTTACCGGTAAGTCTGAAGCAGGATTTACAGTTTTTAATGCAATGAGTAAGAATAACGATGAGTTAAACTCACTGTAATCACCTGTCAAAAGTTTATTCATCCCTGATGCAGAGATGCTGTTGCCTAATTTAGATCATCAGGTTTATTTCCTCTTAAGTACAGGTATTTATTACCACACAGTTTTTATTTACAGTTCTCCCAGTATGCCATTATAGTCATATAGTGTTTTCTGGTATCTGGAATAGAGCATTTATTTGAAGTTATTTTGTCAGATTTTTAAATAATTATTTATTTGGTCGTTTATTTGTAATGTTTTATTTAAAGTTTTATTTTATTTTGACATTCATGTATTAAATAAAAACCATTTGGCTGCTTGCTGCCTCATTTTACATGCAAAGTGCTGTCTAATAATTATAAATTTTAACTCGGGATTGTTTGGTGGAGGGTGAATACACTATTACTACTACTACACCAGTAATCTTGTTAGTTGCTTTCAGATGGGACAGCATGGAAATGTAAGAAGTACCATCAGAGTTGCAACTCGGTGCTACAGCTATATATATATACCTGCATCATATGACAGATTATGTTTAGAGTCAGTTCAACCAGGGGCCTAAATTTCCTTCCTCTGTCCTGCCACTGTCCACCTCTGCCAAGGTACGAGACACAATGAGATGATAGGATGCAAAAGGCAAGACAGGGAGTGTATTTTCATGGCGGCCTCTGTAAACTATAGGCCAGCCGGCAGCTTCATTAGGTGATGAGGAAGCTGCTTTGATCTAAAAATACACACCATCAATGCCTCTGGAGTGGAAAAAGTTAAGGAGTTTCCCTGTGTGTTAATCAGAAAGGAGCTTTATTCACCCCCACCACCACCACCACCACTTCTAAGGAAAGGTTGAGGATTGAAAAGTGGCATGAAGGCATTGAGGATGTGTAGACTCTCATTCCGAGGAGCGTTATCTATCTAGGGAATATGGGAATGTTTGTATAACTGATGTTTTTTGGGGAGCGGAGTGAGGCAGTAATCTGTCAGTGTTTGAGTCGTTAGATGCACAGACTTGTTTTTCCTCCAGGTCTTCCTCTCAGTGGGAATGCAGGATTGTTGTGTGTACAGGTGGTTCTGTAAATAAGGTCTGGACTGGTAGCTCAGGTCAGCATGCAGCACTGTGTTTGTGATGTGCCTTCAGGAGCCTGATAGTGCCTCCAATAACAGTTCTCTCTGTTTTTGTCTTTCCTTTCTCGCTCTCCTTCTTCTCTTCCTTTCCTGCTTCAGAGCATAGGTAAAGGCTCCCTGTGGTCCATAGATCCGGAGTACAGGCACAACCTGATCCAGGCGCTGAAGAAGACACCATTCCATCCCTACTCACCTGGGATGGCCGCCCCATCCACTTCTCCACCTACTCTTCCACAGACGTTTCACCACAGGTAAGAATGACCCCTGATTGAGTTCTATGGTAGCTGTAGTCATCTTCATTCATTATACAGCATTATTTCATTTGGAATTTAGTCATTAAGACCACAAGGCTAAAAAATTCAGAATGAACAAGTGATATATAATATTAAACTATCAAATACATTAATTCAGCTTATATATATATGAAATATAATAAAGCACTAAAGAAATGGTCACAAAGTGCCAATGGATGAACTAAACTCTGCATTGAGAAGCTCAAACTGGTCTGATACAATTTTAATGCTTCTCTATTTGAGTATTAATTTCATAATTGGAAATATTTAAAAACAGGAATGGATTATAAATACTAAAGAAGAAAAGTATGAAGCAGGCAGATGCAGAAGCTACGATTTAAAGATGCTGCAGCAACATGATAAGGGCCTTTACCTAAAACTACATAACAAAACACATAAATGGCTGCAGATAATTGACAGTATAAAACAGACAAACCAGAACAGGTAGATGAGCATCTGAACAAGGGAAAGTAACCACTGACTGAAGTATTCAATTTATCACAGCATCATACGGCGAATAAAGACAAACTCTAATAGGGAGAAAATAAAAGTCTTAAACAACCTCAAGAGATCTCAACAGACTGATGCAGGAACAAAAGCAGAATCAGAACCTACAGATTATGACACATGAAGATGACCTTTGCATATACCATGCTGTGCATGAGTCCTGAGCCACTCTATATTTTCCTTCCAAGAAGCCAGAATGCTTTTTTTACCCTGGACATGCAGCTTCCTGAGAATCCAAATGCCTTTCAAAGTTTTTAATTTGCTGCTATTTCACTCACTTCCTGTCCTTTTACCTGGCTGCACATTAACAATGACAATGATCCAGTCATATCAGCAGGAAAGGAAACAACAAACTGCTTACGGGGAACATAAAATAATACACGTTACTGCAAAAAGAAGCTTTAATAACATCATAAAAATGAAAGCATTTGCTACCAGATGTGCTAAAATTAGCTTCAATACATTTAGTAAAACCAGCTCTATAAGATTCAGATGATAGAACAACATACTTAAATCATTTTTTCACTGTTGAATGAAATAATGACAATAAATTCCTGTTCTTTTTAGAAGAAAATAAGCATGTAGATAAGTTGGAAGCAGACCCAGGATGCTTTAATGAGGAAAAATATGCTAAAGCTGGAGTCTGCAAGTGGAAAGTTGGGCCCACACCAACTTTTTATAGTATCTTCTGACATTTTGTTACCGGTAGTCTGTCGCAGAGAGGCATCACAACTATCAAAACTACAGAAAACGGCCAACAGTAACATAGCTTGACAAAAACAAGGTGATTCCCAAAGTGGTGGTTGCTGGAAACTCTGCATTTCTCTGCATGGTGTATGGCCTGTGAACATTGTGGAAACTGGAGGACTAAATAAATACAGCACGTGGATAAGTGTCTGACAGTTATGACCTTCAGAAACAGAATAAAAAAAGACCTGAGAAGTGTATCTAGCTGTTTAATGAAATGGTCTCAATGGCTGGTAAGAAAAAAAGCATTTTATGTAAGAGAAACAGGCTGAGGTATGCCAGATAACACAAGAACTGGACTGAAAATCAGTTAAACAGGTTATACAGAGACATGGGTTCAATATTGAAGCGATGTGGGATCCTCTTGGCTGAAACCAGAAGAAAATACAGTAAACATTCAGTTTTTAAAGATCCTTAAAGAAACCAGGGACCTCCTGTACAAAGACTTGTGTGGATGTCATACTGGAAGATGGTGTATCATCCGACACGGTGCTGCATTCTCAGTGAGACTAAGTCCTGTGGTGTGTAAATGTGTGTGTGCTTCACAGCAGCATCGTTGATCTGTGATAACGCTAAAGTGACATAAACAGAGAAAACTCATCGGTTTACATGAAAGTGTACATGATAGTGTAACTTTTTATAGCAAAATATGTGTGAGAAAATGAAGTTAAATGGGGTTTAGTAGATCAGATCAAGTCCATTTTGACTTCACAGTTTACAGGAACATATTTAAGTCCATAAAGGAGAATTTCAGTAGTTTGCCATCTGTCACTTCCTAATGATAAGAGTTTGCATTCGCATGGCAGGTCAAACGTTTGCCTGGTGGTACACGCAGACCACAGAAAGTGTTTTTCTGTACATCCTGATTTATGCGTAAAACATGGCTTACGTGTTCCTCTCATGCATACAAACCCTTTGTACATGACACCCAATAAGAGCACTTATTGGATTACAACAGTAGTTGTACGAAATATAAATTTTAGGCTTATCAGAATCATCCAAACGTTGTTTTAGTTGCTTATTTCTGAAATTGGAGTTTTTTTTTGTTTAGTTTGTGTAGGTAAAATGGAAATAAGCAGCATCATGTGATGCCTTTAAGCTTTTTCCCCCTGATGTTCACATGCATATTTGCATCACAGGGGCTTTAATTGCTTTTAAGTGACTTTGCCCATTTTGCTGACGTCCAACAAAGAAGACAGCAACGCTTAATAATGAAGAGGAAATAAAAGTTCTCACGATAAAATATTCTAGTACAACTTCTTTTTATTATTTATCTCTTGTAAATGGATCTAGAAGAATCAAAGAAAACCAATCAAATGAGGACTTTAGTGCCAATATCCAATTCTACCATAAAACCTACAGTGTACACTCATCTGCTTCTCTCTATCCTCTCCCCATCTGTCACTCTCTCTGCACCCACTTGCTGCAGGCGTTACAGCTGACCTCTTCCATCCTTTCTTTAAATCTCTTTTGCACGCTATTTTCATGCAACAACACTCCTGTCCCTCCTCCTATCTCCCTCCCCCTCAGGCTCATCGCAGGTAAAACGTTCTCTCTTTCTCTCCACATGTCCGCTCCATCACCCTCTCCTCCATCCCTCCTCTTCTTCTGTTCTTCTCGCTCCCTTCTTTCCTCTTTTAATATCCCACACACCCTCCCGTTCATCCTCAGGCATACATTGCAACTATGGAGGCGCCCTCTGCTCCATCTTCTTTATTTATCCCTACTGTGATTTATCTCTCTCTTTTGCTCTCCTTTTCTCTCTTTTCACTCTCTCTCCATCACTTTATCATTCAATTAAATCCTCCTTTGTCTACATTCACTTTATTCTGCAACCTCTTGCTGTCCCCACACACACTTCTGCGCAGTGCAGCGGCATCCACGTGCGTTATTTCTTTTCCTCTTTGTTTTTTTCTGACCTCTCCTCATTCTAACTAACTTTTCGGTATCCTGCTCCTCCGCCCGTCCATCCCTGTGGATAAGTCAGAGAGAAATACCATTAGTCGTCTTTTTTTTCTGCTCCTCAGCTTCTTCTCTCACTTTCCCTCTCTTTCTGAACACCCCACCAGCAGCAGCAGCAGCAGCAGGAGTGGCGGCCCTCCACCCCGCTCCCTCAGCTGATCCGGGCAGGTTGGCTTGCAAAGCCAGCGGACTGTGTAAGACAGAATAATTGGTTCACCATAAAATGTAAAAGTGTCATTTTGAACAATGAGGTATGGGGAAGTGGAACAAATTGGAGACTGGATTCGGAGCACGAGGGTTTGAATGGGAGGGGGGTGAGGGGCATGTTGCAGTGAGGAGAAGTCAGAGTACAGCCAGCGGGAGGGGGAGGACATGTGGAGTGGTGAGGCTGTTCATTTGCATTGACACTCATGCACGGTGGGAAATGAGAGTAGGGAAGGGCTTTTCTTGGTAAGAGCAGAGCTGGAGGTCCCTCGTGACGGAGTACATGCACCATGTGTGTGTTTCCCTTCATATGCTATGAACTTCATTTACAGCACATAATTATTTCATCTATGAAATGTGCTTCACAGGCTCCCGTAGCATAAGGAGACATCGTTCAGTACTTGGTATCCTCTGGTAATAAGTCCCAGCCACTAAACAAATAAGCCGATTGAACTCTTCTGGAAGCTGCATTTTAAAGGGGACATATCATGCAAAATCTACTTTTTTAGCCCTTAAATACATGTTTTTGTGCACTTTTAAGTCTTTAGGAATGCAGAAAATGTTAATTTATTCGTTCGTGATGCTGCGCATATATTTTATATTCTTTGTGGTTATATATTTCGGTCCGTTTAATTTCTCTATTCTCTATTAGGTTTATCAATTACATCACAGTATTTGCCAAATAATGTCGTGGACTTCCAGGTAATCAAATCCATGAATCTGATGTGTTGACCTTCATAATAAACTTACCAATAAAATGTTTCTCTGCTGGGAGATTAGCATATCGCTGCTATCAAGCTACAAACATGGCAGAACAGGGTAGAGTTGAACTTCCTGTGACCTGTAGGGGGGCGGGACATGACATGCCTCGTTCACATTTACAGAGACGGCACCAAAACGAGTCGCTCTGAAGACGCACCTCAGAACAGGTGTTAAGGTGTGTGTGTGGAGCGATACACACCTCAGAACAGGGTTATAAGGTGTGTGTGTGGAGCAAGACGCACCTCAGAACAGGGTTATAAGGTGTGTGTGGAGCCAGAATAAGCAGGAATTCAGACCAAAGCCTTGTGGTTCTACTTTATACAGACAATAAATTAATGATTTACATGTTAAAAGGAAGGATTTAAAGGGAGCATTCAATTGCTTTCAGTTGGTCGAGTAGTTACTCAGCTGTTTGTGTTTGAAGAAGAGTTGTGTTTAGTTACAACTATAAATAACGGTGTGGTTCTTTTAAGAGCAAACTGCAGAGAAAAAGAGACACACTTTACTTGTCTGAGCAGAAGCAGTTAGCTGTGGACAACCTGCGTGATGCTGGGCACAGTCAGGGGACCTACCCATAAATCTGGATGCCACACAGTAGGAATCACCTTGTTTAACAGTTGTGTGTGACTGAGGTTCCACTGACGAAGAAGACAAAAACCCAAGCGCGGTGACTAAACCGTTAACAAAATGTTATCACTCAGAAGCAAAACGAATATTAAAAAATAACTGGTTTGGTTGTTGCTGAACACTCCTTTGAACACAGTGATGGTTTAACTGGTAAAGCATCTGCGTCATAGAGAAAGTCTGCTGCTGGAGTGCATCCATCCAGGTTCAGTCTTGACCTCTTTCTGACTCACTTTCTCATCTACCTACTCAACAAAGACACTGCAACCCACAGAATGTTAAAAAAATAATAATAAAGCACTTGTGTGTGAATACATAAATTATATAAATGGCATTTTCACACACATTTCTAATTTCCTCTGAGACAGAATATTTTTATTTCATTACTGATGATGTCACAACTTTACTCGTCTGATTTAGTGAAAAGCTATTAAAAATATACTAAATATGTTCTATCTGATCAATAAGCATTGAATTAGATGTGCTTTTAGAACAGAAAATAAACATTTAATTAAAATTCTTTTATATGTTCTAATATTCTAATTTAGTATTTTTAAGGTGTATTTTTGGCTCTTTCTTTTAACCATCTTAACGATAATATTTAACAAAGCAGATGTAATTAAAAACACACATTTTCTGTTTCACCCCCTGCACCATGGAACCATAACAGGGTTTTTTCTTCTTGGGCTCTTGGAGTCGGATCTAAAAACCGGATTGCCATGAAAAGTTAATCACTTCCAAGTTGGACCATGCCCCACTCTGTCCAAAGCTCATTGAGTAATCCTGTTAACAAACAGACAAACAAACTGAATCCAACCACATAACCTCTCTGGCAGAGGTAATGAGCCATTGTCTGATTAAATATGTACCGAACTGCTTACAGACTGAAGGAGGTTTTCTTTCCACGTGTCTGACAGAAATCATGTCACTACCTCAACAAATGTCTCAAATCTCAAAACGGCAATTCACAAGACATAAAAGTTTGTTTAAAAAAAAAAAAGCTTTAACTTCATTAGAAATGATAAGAGACGTAATTAACATAAAATCTTGCAAAATCATTAATTTTATTCCTTTGTTTCATATTGATTTTACACAGCTTTATTAAAAAAGATTTTTGTGTCTACACACTTTTTTTGTTGTTATTAATTGTTAAATGAGATTTCTTGAAAAATACTGCAAATTTAATGTGTTATAATTATTATTTATTGGATAATTTTACATTTTACTCAGTTTGAATTGTCAGGGACCCCATTTGTCTGTGGAGGATCCACATACAGCCACAATATCCTGGTATTTCCACCTCCTGCTGGTCACCAGCAGGTTGACCTTCCACTATCAAGCAGGCCAGTCAAGTTCCTCCGCACCAACCTGGCTGATTCATGTCTCTATGGACTTAAACAGATTAATTCAACAGTTTGGTGGAGTGTTCCAGTGCTTCTGATCCTTTGGTGTTTAGGTGTAAACGCCAACAGGAGAATACTGCAGGATTAGGACACATATTTTGAGGTGCTACCTACATGTTTAGCTGTGTTGCTCATTCTATAGAAGCTCAATCTTTACAGATTCTAGCTCATTGTCAGTTATTCATTTTTTATACAGCTTATTTCTGGTCAGGGTCATGAGGGGTTGCAGCCTTAGCAGGTGGAGGTGAGGTACATAGAGACACCCGTTCACACTCATTCCTACAGACATTCATTGTGACCAATTATCCTAACATACATGTCTGTGGATAGTGGGAGGAAGGAGGAGTACCCCAGGAGAACCAACACATATAACACCCCCCCAAGCTGAGGCTTGAGGCCTTCTCATGGTTAGGGTGCAGTGTTAACCACTACTCCACTGTGTAAGCCCCATCTCATTAAAGATTTGTAATCACACTTTCTAGTTACTTATAATACAATGAGAATAGGTATCATTAAAGTGGAAAATGACCCTTCTATGTGATGTTTACAAACTTCTTTTAAGAAGTATAAATTATAAATCTGGCGTTTGTGTTACAGCTGAAAGCAAAAATGTCTACTCTGATTCTGCTTCCGAAACTTTTCAAGTGCACACGAGAGTCCAGTGTGATAAATCTCCTCTGATAAATACTAAAAACACGTGCACAGACAGACATCTTCAAGTAAAATTATCTGCTCCTATCATGTGTATCCAAGAACTCCAGTCTAATCAATATAACATGATATCTCTCTCAAAAGCTCTCACTCTCAAGAATATTATGTATGAAGTGTAATGACCGTGAATGGCTGCACAGCATGTCTATTGTGTTAAGGTCAAGGACTGTCTGCAGCAGTTGAACGCAGAGAGAGGATGATGGGATAGATAGAGAGGAAGTGGCTGAGGAGAAAGGAGCAGGAGGCTAAGGAGTGGTGTTGAAGGGAGTTATAGAAGGAGCACTTCTTGTCCTCTGCTGTTTGACGCTCACACCTCCCGCTTCTTCATGCACTGTAATAACTCACGCTGCACCGGTCGACCCCCACGTGCAGCTACAGCTCATGTGATGTGCGTCGGGGAGTGTGTGTCTGTGCGCAGCTGTGTGTATCCCAAGGATGCACTTTCCAAATGGGCGTAAGTGGATGTGTCTGGTGTGTGTGTGTGTGTGTGTACGAGAGAGAGAGAGAGAGCGAGACTGAGCATGCTGGGTAGGAGGTCAGCTCCGTGGTGCATTCCTTCACACCCCATCAGCATCTGGATGAGAGGAAGAATAGATGGAAGGAGAGCGTCTCATGGGAGGATGAGGAGGAGTGCTTTTCGTTCCTCTTTCTCGTTCTTCTATCCTTTTTTCTTCCTGTGTAGGACATAAAAAGAGATGCTGGTGGATGATGTTGGCTACGGGAGAGAGGGAGGGAGGGGAATATACCATCACCCACTGCATTTAATGCACAGGGTCACCCTGGCAACGGGAATGCCACCATGGCAACACATGTAGTATAAGTCAGGTGCTGTCACGCTGTGAAGCCATTTGTTGAGAGATGGCAAGAGAGGCGGAAAGAAGGAGTGAAAAAAAGAGGGGAGAATGAGATGGGGGGGGGGGTGTTGCAGGCTGTTAGCGCAGGAAAAATATGTTATCGCCGTGGCAACGCAATGAGGCAACTCTCCATAGCAACAGCAGGTGGCTCAGGGCTGAAATTTGCGCTCACTGCTTTTGCTTTGCTTTACTGTGTGTGTGTGTGTGTGTGTGTGTGTGTGTGTGTGTGTGTGTGTGTGTGTGTGTGTGTGTCCATCTTCCCCCCCTGCATCTGGCAAAGGGAGAGCCGCATCATGAGTGCGGACATCCAAATCCTCTCATTCAGCAGATTAGAGCAACATAAAACACAACTGGCTTTACAAAGCAAAGTCTGCCGATGAGTGGAAACAAGTGGGATGCTTTTTCAGAGTTCACAGCATCTCCAGGTGTTTGCTGTCCTGTTTGTGTGTGTGTATATGTGTGTGTGTGTGCGCGCGTTTGTCTGTACATATACTATGACCAAAGCCATCAAAGCTTATCCATAATGTCACTGTTTTATGGAACAGTCTGTCTGGCTACAGAGGGAGGAAAAAAGAAAAGAAGCTGTGAGTCTAATGGAGAGCTAAAGACCACTCAACCTGGAAAAGCTCTTACAGCCTCTTTCTCTTTTCCATCCATATCCCTCCATCTTCCACTGTCTATCTTAGAATTATGGCTCCAGCAGCAGAACTGTGCCTATTGTGTTTTTTTTTCCCTTTTTTTTCTGCGTGAGTGGATGTGTGAATGAGGATATCTCTGTCTATGTGAGAAATGCTGTCATTACCTCCCTCATTAGTGGTGCAACGATCACTTAAAGTGAGTCTTTGGCTTTGTGCGTTTCTCTCTGTGTGTGTGTGTGTGTGTGTGTTGAGAGTTTTTGTTTTGCTGGATATGTGGGGTCCGAGCCCTGAGAATCTATTAAGCTTGACAGCTTTGTGTGCATCGAAAGGCTTGACCCAAGTGTGAATGATTGCTGCAGAATGGAGGATTTAGGGTTAATATCAGGTTAGTTACGAGAGTGGACTATATCACTTAGGAGTCCCTATAAATTAGGAAAAACCCAGATGTGTGAGTGTGTGTGTCAGCAGCATACCTACATGCCTGTGTTTTAATGTGTCACCCTGTATGCACATCTGTCTTAAACATGCCTGCGTGGCATGAGTGTTAAATGCACGTTGGAGACGGTTGTGTCTGAATGGACCAGTGGAGGGCGGTGGGGGGTTGTCATGAGAAATTACCCCCATGGACTACAGCGTCGAGGCTGTAATTCTCTGAGGTAATCACAGGGAATAATGGCAACAGTGGGACACCCGGGATTCTAATCACTATAATCAGAAGCATTGGCTTATGGGCTCAAATTCCTGCCTCGCTATCTGCCTCACGATGAAGCCGACTGGGTTGCACGGCTGCTGCTACGTGATCAAATGATTGACCAGTTTTTCTCTTTCTCTCATCCCCTCCCTCCTTTTCTTTTTTTCCTCTTTCTTCTCTAGTCCTCCATTGTGGTCGGGGAGTCCCCTCTTCAGAAAGAACGGAGGAGTTCTCCTACAAGGTACCGTTTTCACCTCCACAAGTCTTGTACTCTGTGTGTGTGTGAGATCTCCCGCCTGTTTCTTTCTCTTTTCCTCCCTTTCTCTCTGTCTTATCATCTTCTCCCGTACTCCCCTCCCTCCACCCTTTACGAATGTGCCAACTCCAATCATCTCAATTCCAAATCCCCGTTTTTAGAAGTGCACCTTGAGAATACCGAGCGCTGAGTTCTGACACTTGGCTTGCTGCCATAGGAGGGATGTTTTTTTCTGCTGAGGCGTATTTGAAAGTTTATTTAAAAAAAAGAAGAAGTGATTGAGATACAATAAGAGAGAAAGAGAAAGGGAAGGAGGGGTGGGGGGAAGCTAAGCTTCAAAGCAGAGATTTGGTAGCAATCCCATCACTTCCTCCATTCATCATAACACATGTGTAGTCTCACTTCCTTTTTCCTCATATTCCCCATTATTCCTCTCCTCCTGCTCTTCCCACTGAACTCCTCTCTGGTGGCTGGACGGCAGTTTAAATGGACATTCAATCCCAATCAGGAAGCACTCTGGGAGCTAGCTGGGCCGCCGAGCCCTAAATGGAGGGGGAAATGGATACATTAGGCGTCTGCGGCGAGCTCTCTATCGCCGCTGATAATGGAGTAGTAATGGTCAAGGAGCCGGATTTGGAGAGAGTGCCTGAAAACCTGGACTCCCTCTAGACATGCACACTGTTGAGTGATGTGTCTGAGCAGCTGGACGGGTGGACAGATAGGTAGGGAGACAGGACATGGAGGCTGAGTTGGTAGTGCACATGTGAGAAGGATGGAGGAGAAAGGAGAGAGTTGGTTTGAGCATGAATGGTCAGTTTTGATCATTTGAGACGGAAAGGAAAGAGAAAGTTGTGACAGAGGGGAAAGGAGCTGTAAAGTGGGGTAGAACAAGGCTGTTAGTGGCCACAGTTATTCCAGCTCCCATTCCCAGAGCTTTCAGAGGTGTTCTGATCGTTGCTGATGTGGACTGAAATGTCTCCCAGTCACCCAGTAGCAGCTCATTAGGAACCCAAGGTTAAAACACACAAACACTAAATGATCAGAAGTATTGGAACACTCCCCCAAACTGCTGAAGTCCATAGAGACATGAATCAGCCAGGTAGGTGCGGAGGACCGGCCTGCTTGAGAGTGGAAGCTGTGAGCCAGACCATCTCATCCACCATTAGTACCTGACCTTAAAAAAATACTTTAAAAAAATCCCATAAACATACTCCGAAACTTTGTGGAAAGCCTTTCCAGAATACTGGATGGTGTTATAGCAGCAAAGGGTGAGTCACCACAATATGAAACCCTATGCATGATTGTCCCAGACATCCCCTTTGAAAATGTTCTTTCAATATAAACACGTGGTAACAGATTGCTTAGCTCACCTGTTAAAATAATGGATCATAAAGAGACTTGTACAAAGCTTGACAACGAGATCCTTTTCATTTTGAATCCAGTTTCTTGCAGCAGGGAAACCTCAAATACCTGCAGGACAGTATCTCAGAGTGGGTGATCCCTGACCCAAATTTAAAGAGTAAATTTACTTCAGTTGCAAACTGATATTAACCCGGGAGGCATGTAGCTACTGGTTAAGCAGCCACTTCAACCAGTAGCTAGCATTTCTTTGAACATGAGCTCATTTCCAGCCTGACCCTTTTCAGAGGAATGTGATTTTTATTAAACCACATAACTCTTAGCTATGAATCATTCGAGCATAATAAAAGCACCGTCTTGCTATCAACCAGTGTTATGTTGACGCATAAAAGACAACTTAGCAAAGAACCAGATTTAAGTGGTATCTTTTCACACTTTCTTACCATCAGCCTGTCAAAAATATGCATTTATCTGTTTCCTTTTCTTTAGTTGTGGAACAAGAATACCAAAGCAAAGACAGTTCAGTAGATGTTAAGGATTATTTTGGCACCAGCAGCGTGATTCCTAAAGAGCCATGGCTGAAACTTTGGAAAATTTCAGCACAGCATTCTTTATGTCTTTAAAGAAACTGTGGAAGACAAAGAGCAGGTAAAACTATCTGCAGCAGATAAACAGTATCTGAAAGTGATGTTCTTAAGAAATGAGGAAAAAAACTAAGGAAAACCTGAAACGGAGGACCTGAGAGATGCATAAGGCACTTCAGGCTACATTCACACAGAGGCAGAGATGTGTGCGTTCACACAAAACCACTGAAGACGCTGTATAGTACTTCTGCCAGGCCTCTAAGTGGTGCTGTGAAAGTGCTACATAAATGCACTAAAAATGGAGAATAAGATGCGGAGCGACTCGCTTGTTATGTGCAAACAGATGAAGAAGAATATGGCAGGAAAATAAGCCAAAAAAAGACATTTTTTTATTCTTTCTTTTACAGATTGTACAGTTGTATCGTTCTTCGTAGCTTCTGCAAAACAAAGACTGTAATCCTGCATGCGGGGTTTGTGCATCCAGGTTAAAGCAGAGTTTGGGCACCATCGGTTCAATAGATGCATATGGGTTCGGGTATAGATGGGGGTGGTTTCCATAACACCAGTTCCATGTTCAAACAATAAAAACCTAAACTAATGTCTCTGCAGCTTTTACATTTCCTCCTCTTCAAACTTGTTAAGCTTGTTAAGTTTTGCTTCTACTGGAACAAAACATAAGCAGCGACAGGTCTGCTGCTACTGAGGACTGCTATACGAAATCACAAAAGTAAATATGTTCATCAAGTATTGACTTTCAAGCTCATTTAAACTTTACAAACTCTGTTTATTGATTTTTATACTGCATTTATATTTTCACATCTCCTTAAATCCCTGCGCCTTCATCCTAAAAAGGATGGCTCAATGTAATTTTCACCTCAGCTGCTTGCAAAATGAGATTTTCCTCCTCTTAAATATAATGCATAGTTGTTTTTCCAAGAAGCAGATTGATGCAGATAACTTCAAGTTCAATTAAATTACACTCTAAAACTCCACTTCCACATCATCTGAAGTTCAGCAGGACAAAGTGTAACAAAAAGTGCAACTTATTTTAAAAGGCTTATTAAGTTACGGCACTCAAATGACACCTCTGTTTTGACTAACCTCTGGAAGTTATAGCATATGTCAGTCAGCAGAGCACTTAGTGTCAAATAAACAAGCCAGTTAGCCATCCAGTGAAACTTCCAGCAACTTCATCCCACCAGCAATCCAGCCCGTCAGTCAGGCAGCCAGCATAGCATCCAGCCCTCAGACTGCTCTGAGTTTAACGCACAGCAGCCAGGCAGGCAAGCAGGAGGTGTTTAGACTGAATGAGAGGCCACTTTCAAACGGGTGCTTTCTGAAGGTCTGCTGGGAGCCACCTCTCAAACCTAGGACTGTGTATGTGCATGTGTAGTCCTCTGCTGGCCAGGCAGAGACTGCAGCCTGCAGGACCATGTGGAACTCATTTAACAAGGGAGCAGAGGAGGACGATCAGGAGAGGGGAGGGAGGCATGTGCCCTGGAAAAGAGACGGCAGGCAAAGATACAGGAAGCAGACAGAGAAGACAGAGCAGCTGACCACATATAGGAAAAAAACAGATTACAGGATATTTTCGCTCTTGGAAAAAGTCCTAGATGCTGGCAGAGACCTTCTCTTGTTAGCCCATCTGAAGAGTTTTTCTTTTAATTTCTTTAAGCTTGTAAAAAAATCTCTGAGCTGGAGCTGCGCTTACAGAGGGCTGCCTGGCCTTTCTCAAATTAATTTGCCATCTTGTGTCCATAGCATATGTCCCAGGCTTTTTACCTGTGGAGACGGCATGCACACACAGTTAGAAATATGAGTCACCTCTATACATAGAATGACAGCAGAATCGATACAGAAAGAGGGCAAAAAGGAAAGAAAACCTAAGGGAAGGGGGGGTTATTGAAAATATTCAACCAGAAAAAAGGGAAGTAATTAAGACGGGCGGAAAAGTTCCCTTTGCTAGTGCTGGAGCAATGTGTGTGTGTGTCAAGGTTAAACAGTGGTCGGGAGTGTGTTTCTGAGTTATGAAAGTCTCAAACAGACCCCGGTATTTCCTTCCTTCGCTCCCTCCTTCTCTTGCCTCTCTATCACTTTCTCTTCTGATGCATGATCTACCACTCTGTGGCATGTGGAAGTGGTACGGTTGCCATGGCAACCCAAAGCCCTTCTCTGGAGCGAGAGGTGGGGAAAGGAGGGGTGGGGGGTGCATGTCAACCCGAGGAGACCTAATGCACTGCCCACACACACATTCACACACACACACAGAGCCATGCAGCAAGTGATCAAGATTACAAAGGAGACTCTGTGCAGGGACTTACTTATAAGGTTATGGAGAGCAGAGCTGGAGATATCAGGGGCAGAGCCATGCTAACTGCAGTCAATAAGATTACTGTGGACACAGCTGGCCAGGGGAAAGGCTACAAAACACACTCACAATGACAAAATCACAAACAGCTCAATCATAATTCATCTAGCATTTGTTTATCTGGGAGTTTGAGCATGAACCGAATAAATGACTGTTTGGGGGGCATCTTGTATGTTTTAATGAGCTCGTGGCTCCTAGGGAGAATGAGATTTCTCTTCATCATATTATTAATCATAAATGTAATGATTGGGCATGAGCGTTAACAGAAAAACAAGGCTGATGCTGCACTAATTTGATGCTGTGGTGCATTGGTGTTTGAATTTGCACCTTTGCAAATGCCTCGACTAAAGAGAACAGCAGGTCATCATCTGTGAAACACAAACTGACCCTAGAGATGAAAATAGCAGCTGTTTTCCCAAACTGGGATGGCTGTAGCAAGCAGCCAGCCCTGAATAATGAAAGCTTTTGCTTCTCTTTCTTTCCCTAAAATCTTCTTAGCTCTGTCTTTAGCAGAGGAAGGACACCAGCACAAAGACTGTGACCTCAGTGAAACATGAGAAACTGTTTCAGAAGCACATTTTATTTGGAAGTTGTGATTATTATTATTTATTTAGAACTATTTTTTTGTACTCTGACTTGGTCATTTACAAATAAAGTAATAAATGAGGAATTTTATTTTGAT
>JBAMHV010000024.1:4267398-4287892 GCA_037177535.1 Pseudomugil gertrudae
TATATATATATATTAAAACACTACAATTAGTATATTACTCTTTACCAAGAAGATATTCTTTAAATATTTTTCTTTAACATACAGTATTTTCTTTTCTTTGAATACCTTTATACTCCTAATCAATAGAAAGCGTTGCTAGAAAATATTAAAGCATCCATTTTACATCAACTCACAGGAAGTTTTTATATTATTTTGTCCGGTCATCTTTGCATTTAATCATTGCCAGTGGTAAAACTCCTGAAACTTTTCTATTTTTTATTTTTAAAATCTACGTATTTGATTTATAATAGCAAAATGAAGTGATTAATGACGTCTTATTTAACTTTGAAAAGAACAAGCAGCACCTGGTGCAATCCCCTCAAGCTTTGAACTTTCCTTGAACTGCACAAAAAATAACTTTTAAAACTAAAATTGGTGTAAGAGCTGCATTCTTCCTTGCATCCGCCGGCTGATGTGATGGAACGAGCTCGTAAACCCTGATATTCAAGTGTCCCAACAGATTTTCGAGTCCCGGCCAGCGGGCCTCTGGAGGATATACTGGGATTTGTCACAAAGCTGCTCCATCATCCTGGCTGTGTGTCGTGCCTCTGACGGGCATATCTGTGCACCGTATCTGTAGGGTTTTCTTCAACGACCTCTCTGTTGTTTTTTTTAACACTATCATCTAGCGTGGTGATGAACTCAGTAAGTTTCTTGCTGCTTTACTGGAACGTGTACAGAGTCATCAGTTTGCTCTTTTTCAGCCAAGTGGCACGGTAACTCAACACATAACAATCCATTTAATTGTTTTTCCTCCTTACTGTTCTTAGTTGTTAGCTAGTTGTGTTAACAAGCACTTTACAGGTGTACCTAATAAAGAGACCATTGAGTCTAATTAGAGAACTCCAGATGGAGTAAGTTGTTTTTTTAAATAAAATGATGCAGACTGCTATCATTCTCCCATCTAACCAATGCTTCTTCTAACCATTTTTCCCGCCTCCACAACTTAACCCAGCTCTGATTTGGCTACCGGAGGTCACTTGAACACATTACCATGAAATTCAATCCAGCGATGTAATTAAAACACACGTGCATTGTCCCTAGATCACCTTCAAGTCACTGAAGGTAGAAGAAATTTGCTTTAGTCTGTCAAATAGTCCGAATGTGCTTTAGTTCAATGTAAAATGAATAAACACACTTTCTCAAATTTTGGACTACACAAACACTCCAATCAGAAACAAAAATCACCTCGTTTGCATAATTTAGTGACTGTTTTTATAATGAAATTATTGTGAAGCTATTTGTAAGAGAGAGGGGAGAAAGTTTCAAACATTTAATCAGTGTTTTCAAGCTAAAACATTTAAAGCTAAATGTAAATTTGTGGCACTTTCTTCCTGCTGCTCTTTTTTACTTGAGAAGGTGAGAAATGTATTTGCTGATAATCTTCTAAGATAAATAGACAATCTTTGGGGTTATTAAGAGGTAAAAGCACTTGTTTGTGAATGAGTTTATACTCTTAATTTCATACAGGCCATTTGTAAAAATGCAGCCCTCATTTTGTGAAATCTGTAGCATCCTCCTTTTGGGTCGAGCGGCTGCTGTTCAGCCTTCAGCATCAGACAGGCTGGATTTAGCTGAGCCCAGCGGTCGTTGGTAATTGAATGAATCACAGCGGCCTTAACTCATTTATGACGCTTTCCCGCTCAATTTAACCTCGCCTTGCTCATCAATATTGCCCTGTTGGTCTCTCTCCGAACGGCCAGGGAATTCTCATTGAGCTCCCGCCGTCTTATCGAGGTCCGATATAGTTTGAGAGGTGCACCTTGTTTTTTTCTGAACCAGAGTTGCACGTGGCTGATATATAATCAGTGTTTTTTTTTTTTCAAAGCTTGTAATTCTGCTGCTTTTTTCTTCCTCTTCGTTTTAGTTCCTCGTGGAGTGATCCAAAATGGTGCCCGTGTCAGGAGCCAGGCTCTCTTCCCAGTTATCCGACCCCTGCCTGTGAGCCCTGTGGGAAGCAGAACCTCGGCCATAAGGTTGGTAGGCTTTACTCCTGTTGCCCTCAACTGTATAATTAATTCCAAACAGGGTTTTCCCTGCACAAACACATCCCCCGCTCCGACACACCCACACACACACACACATCCACAAAAAGAGAAAAATTTCCACTGATAGTTTACATAATTATGTCTTTACTGTATTGACAAGTCAGAGGCTTTTACAAGATCCCAGCTGTGTGGAAACATTTCATCCAGGTGTGTTTATAGAACCGTCTCACACACAAACAGGTTTATCAGAGGGAGAGGCCTCATGATTCAAAGAACATTGTGCAGCATGCATGGACATGCACATCCATCATGAGAACATAAGAGTATGATGGTCTGCACCACATAATGAATTAAACATACCCAAAGGCTCACTAAAGGTATGCAGTGAATATTTGATCACTGTGAGGGGTGCGTGTTTTTCTTATAAGATATTAATATGCTAACACTCATTTTAAAGGGAAGAATATCTTGAGGAGAGCAGCTGATGCTTTCTGATGATTTATGAGTTGCCAGGATACCCGCCCCTTTTGTCTTTCTGTGCTTTACGCAGCAAAGACCATCTGAATGCAAGAGTAAAATACGGCTAAATGAGTCACTCTGCCAGAGGCAGAGCCAAAGGGGTTTTCAGGGTGGCACCGGCCCTCTGAAATGTGGTCGGAGACTCCTTGTGCTACCTCAGGTGTTTGACGATGGAGGAGGAAGGCACAAATACTAGTGTCATTGTTCCAGTTTAAAGTAAATCTTAAAGTGGTTTCCTATTTAGTCATTTCTAAACTGTTGACATTTTAGCTGCACATTTCAAGTTGCATTTGAACGCAGTGCAAATGTGCCTCCAATTATTGTCTCCTAATATTACAAAATGCTAACCTGATATTAGCATTGGTTTCAAAATGATATGGGAATCCATGTCATTAGTGATCAGTGAGTGTATATAGCAGCGGTGCCCAAAGTTGGTCCTCAAGGGGCCGCTATCCTGAAGATTTTTTATGTATCCCTGTTCCAACCCACCTGGCTTCTATTAAATAAACACAAAAGCCAATAAAGTTCAGCATAATGACGGATTAACTTGAGTCAGCTGTGTTAGACTAGGGATACATGAAAAACCTGCAGGATTGTGGCCTTGAAGATCGGTGTTGGG
This sequence comes from Pseudomugil gertrudae, assembly GCA_037177535.1. Lineage (NCBI taxonomy): Eukaryota > Metazoa > Chordata > Actinopteri > Atheriniformes > Pseudomugilidae > Pseudomugil > Pseudomugil gertrudae. Next base: position 4,270,564 of record JBAMHV010000024.1, read on the forward strand.
GACCCCTGTTATATAGTTACCACACATCAATTTAAAACACACTAATCAGTTAATCAGATTATTCACATTGGAACTTAATTAAAACTATAAATACTTAGTTTAATTGAGCATGTTTTGTTATAAGGCATCCAACAGATCCCAAGGAGTCAGCCATCAAGTTGATGTGGTCAGCCAGAACATCATCACCTCAGATAATAAGGAAAGCTTAGGGGAGAAGCCGTTGACCCCACTACTACCACAAACTACCAGCTTTACCTTTTTATGGACCTTTCTGATCTTAAATGTTTCCAGTTTGTTAATGAAAGCTGTTTTATTACTCATGTCTGTCTAATGTGACCTGAGTTATTATAACTGTGTCTGAGTGTGTTGAGAGAGAACTGCAACCGTTACCTTACTCAGTATGCACCCCCCATACACACACACACACACACACACACACACACACAAACCTGATTGTTCTTGCCCACCCTCTGTTTTCTCCCATAAATAAAAATCTAGCTGCACCCTGTGATGTGCAGACTTTTGTTCAAGGTTTCTCCTCTTTGCTGTTTATTTCTGCTGAGTAAGTTTGAAAACCTTCGAGAGGATGAGCAGACTGATTGCCAAGAATCAGATGACATCTCTGTGATCTCTACTGCAAATGGCAATATGATTTTTCATTTGCATGGACAGATGTGCACATGAGGCCCACGGGGGCTATTTCAGGGTGACAGATTATCTCCTGTACTTTTTGTGCTTTCTATCCCAGTGCAGTGAGGCTTATGCAGGCCAGAGTAACAATATTTTCTCCTGCTTGCTTCATACAGATCATCCCTGGGAGATTATCTAACCCGAGGACAGGACAGCCCATCCTGTTATTCGCCTCCGCCCTGTGGTGAGGACCTCCAGGAAGATCACACTTACAGCACCGCCAAGTCCCCCAGCAGGCTGTGCTCCTCCAACGTTGCAGACTCTTCCTCCCCTCTCGACGACGACGACATCATCGCCGTGGAGATCCAGTCGGACGTCAAACCTGAGCCCCGGGAGATCCCTCTGGATTCGCACATTCCCACTGCCGCCGCCTACATTTCCCAGCAGCCCCTGCGCGGACAGAGACGTAGCTCAGGGGCGGGAGCTGGGACTCTGCCAGGCAGCAGTTTACCCTGGACCAAAAATCGAGCGAGGGGTATTAGCGACACGCTGCCGCTGAAGAAGCGGCGTGCGGTGGAGAAGCCGCCAGAGAGCGATGATGAGGAGATGAAGGAGGCGGCGGGCTCACTGCTCCACCTGGCGGGGGTCAGAGCCTGCCTCAACAACATCACAAACCGCACCGCCAAGGGCCAGAAAGAGCAGAAAGAGGCCCTGAGAAACTAAAACGCACACATAGAACAAATACTGTCATGCAAAACACACACACACTTACAGTACAATACACAAATAGGTCAACAGGTAACGTTACTACAGCATTAATCTGAACAGACACTCGTCATCTCCCTCTATCTATCTGCAGGGCATTAGGTGAATCCTACTTATTTGTGGCAATATCAAAAATCTATGTTTTCCTACATGTTCAGCAACACTAACATCCGTGGGTTTTTCTCATGTTATCTTTGTCGTTTATGTTGTTTTAAAAGGGGATGAAAGCCATAAAAGAAGCATGTTCTGTCACTAATTTGGACGAGCCGAAATATTTAAAAGAAAAAAAAAAGATTCCTACAAAGGAGCACAGTGACAAAATAGCGGTTGTGTTTTTGTTTCTTTTGGTCTTATTCGTTTGTTTCCATGTAAACCTGTAGCAAATCTCGCAGTGATGCCCGGTAAGAGATGGGCGGAGACTCTCGAGCATCACTCTCCTTCACACCCACGAGCACAAATGTGAGACTGTGCCAAAGATCCGCGACCGGGGTTGCTTCATGTAGCCGATGCGACAGCTGGCGAGAAATCTTTTTTCTTTTTTCTTCTTTTTTTAAACATAGCAAGCGAAGGCATAGTATTGAAGCGTTAGAGAGCAACCTTATGAGTGTCAAATAAATGTAAAACACAGTGTGGTATATATTCATGCACTTAAGATTATTTTACACCACTTGTACTAAAAGCATCATGGGTAAAAATGTGGTTTTATTACAAGAGCTCTCATAGTATTTAAGATAAATTAAAATAAAACAGGTCATGTTTATCACCATAGAGATGGATAGTGTGCCGGGTCTGAGGCAATATCTCCTTCATTTTGTTGTTGTTGTTGCATTTATGTAAACGTCCCTAAACTTTTCTCAGTACTTCTGTCCATAGACGTAAACACCTGGCATAGATATAGCTACCAGTAGCTGCCACAACCTTCCTGCTCATCTGACACTGTCCAACAACTCTATACATGAATGGTGGGTTTGGAGTTTTTCTGTTAGTGTCTGTTTACCCTCACTCTACCCTCATAAAGATATAAGCAATTTGTCCTGTGTGGACAACTCTGTAAAAAGGTTAGAAAATATTTTATTTTTTTCCTTTCTTAATTGAAGCAATTTGACCTGCAGGACTTTCTCAGTTATATTGCATGGGTGCTTGTAAATAAGATAAAAAGCAAATCTTTTTTATTCAAAGATCATGTAAGATAAACGATGTATTTAGCATGAAGCATGACTTATTTTCATATAAACCTTGATCCTAGAGGAAAGAAAAAGAACCCTTTTTTTCCTGCTGATTCTTATACCCGTGGTAATAATGGAGGTTTTTTTTTTTTTGGTCTTTTATTTTTTCTTTTTCATTTCATTTATCATGAGCGGGCTTTTAAAGACACGTCTTAAGGGAGGAACGAGGGAGATCCCTCTGCCATTAGATGCCCCCCACCCCCACCAAGCCCTGCCCTCCCTGTGCCCACCGAGGCTGCCGCCTCCGGGCTTTGGGTTCAGGCTACGTAGGCAAGCCGGCAGAATCACCTCTCAGGGGATGGGCTTCCGTCTCCTTCTGCCTGTACAGTGATTTTTAGGTGTTCAGTGTTACCCGCCGGTGTTATCTAAGAACACGTCTGTTAAGTGTGTGTGTTTGTGTGACCAGGAACACACACCCTTTAACATTGTGCCTGCCTTCCCTGCCTGCCCTCAGTACCTCTGTTGCCATAACAGAGTGTTGCCTGTCTTTATTTATAACGTGTTTTTTTTTTGTTTGTTTCGTTCTGTTTTTCTCAGACGTTTGTAAATGTACGTGTCTTTTACTTTCCATCAGCATTGTTCAGTGTAAATGTACGAATCAGATGGGAAACTTTACCTGACTGAAACCTCATATCTCCAAAAAAACAGAAAAAAAGCAGATAACTGGAGGTAAGAAGTCATGAATGACCAGTTTGTTTTCTAATTTGCAAACAGTATTTTTAACCCTTTGTTTTAAAAAAAAGAAAGAAAGACAAAAAACATAGACTTGCTGTTATGGATGTCATCCTGCAAAAGTCCGATCTGGTTTTTATGTTTGGGTTTATTTTGTTTTTCTGTTTAAGTGCTTTGTTACTTTTCAAGATGTATGCACATCTCACTTCATGACACCGATTTGATTGAAACACTGACATAGACTGCAAAACATGGATGCATGAAGGTAGTTTTTTTCATGCAGCTCTGGAGAGGAAGCAGCTTCGTGGGTGCAAACATGGGTTTGTTTATAGCAGCAGAGCCAGACGAGGGTTTTTGTTCAAGCTGAATAGATGCTGAGTGATTGTCAGCGAGCCAAGCGGGAAAACAAAATGCATGTCCCGAAAGCTGGTACAGTGTTTGTTTTTTTTTTTGCCACCTGTAGCATGCATCACTGGCTTTGCATTTTGTATCCATGCCGACGTAAAAAAAAAAAGGAAATAAGAAAAAAAGGGGAAATCAGTGTTCTGGTTGTGTGCCATCCAGCTCCCTGTCTGATATGTCTGTGTGCCCTCATGGCTCGGGTCAAGCACTCGGCCGTGTTTCATGTAATAATCCAGTGTTGTGACGAGTTTTGTTGGCATGTTGAGTGTGGGTGGGGGGTAGATGAGGGAGGAGGGGGGCAGAGTATAATACTCGAAGCAACCACCTTTTTTATCCTCTGACTCACTTGATGACATGCAGGAAAGATGAACTCCTGGCCCAGAAGTACGAGTCTTCAACAGCTGCAAAGAAAGCCCACAACACTGCCTGAAAAGCTCCCGAAACAAAACCTGCCAAACAAAACGCTCTGAGAGAAATCCTTGCCATTCTTTTGTTTGCTTTTTCTTTTGTTTGTTTGTCTTAATGAGCCTTTTTTTATTTTTTATTCCTGATTAAAAGAACAACCCACGATACTGCCGTGTTTCCTTGTTTTTATCTCTTCAGTGACTGTCTGAGCTGAGCTTTGGAAAGCCATAGGTTAGAGATGTCAAAACGAGATGTGATGCAGAGTACACCTGGACTGTTGTTGGTTTTTTTTTGTTTGTTTGTTTGTTTTATTTTTCATTAAGTGTTGAGTTTTTCTCCTTATTGTGCAATCACATTGCCAAAGAATGATTTCAAGACCTACTTCATCACTACATGTAAATATCAACGTTGTCCAATACCGTGGCAAAAAAATATATATATAAATGTTGTTTTTATTTTTGTTTTCCATTTTCTGAGAAATTACAATGATGTTTATGTGATGTATTGTCTTCCAGTTGGTTGCAATAATAAAAAAAATAAAAAATAAAATTGAAAAAATATATATATACAGGTCGCAGATGAGATATTTGGCTGCTCTTTTTTTTTTCCTGGACTGAAAATAAAACAGCTGGTTGGAGGTTTTGCATGCCTTCCTCAAGTCTGAAGTTAAAAATGGTAAAAGATTACAACACACACATCAATTTGCTGGTGAAGTTCTAGCTTTGTGAGATGTGAGACTCTTTAATTTGCTTTCAGGTCTGACCTCAATCATTAACCTCACATATTCCCATCAACAAGGGTCTTATCATAACCATGCCTCCTCTGCCAGTTAATTATTCATTTGCTTCCTCTAATCATTTAAGTTCAATACTTCTGATTAAAGCCAAACTCAGCCCCCCTCTTTCAGAGGGACAAGTAAAAGAGTTAAGTGTACCAAAGAGTTCCTCGATGTCTTATCAATCTTGAGTGGTGCCATTTCAGAGCCGAGTGGCGGTGGAAGCCCATTCATAATTGAAGCAGGGACCAGCTTAATCTTGAGCCAGTGCCTCCCCTGTGCAGCACGCTCCCACCACAACACAACTGGAGCTAGCAGCTCCTCAGTTGCTATGCAACTACAGCGAGGAGGAGGGGAATGGGGGGAAGAAGGAAGGGAAAAAAGTGTGTTCTCTAGATCTTTAGAGGGCATCGTATTACTCAGTTGTGGAGAGCAAGGCTCAAAGAGACGAGGCTTCTGTGGTGTTTTAATTACATTAAAAACAAAAACAAAGTACCAGCACAGATCTGCTTCGTCTCTGTTGCTTCTCTACTTTGTTTTATGAGTGAATTGAGGAGCACGTCCTCAGCAGGGTCAGGTAGGCTTTTGATTTAATCTCAGTGGGGTGAAGTCAGCAGATGGCCTTCTGTTTGAGAGGAGCTGCCCTCACGTGTTGGGTGAAACGATGTAGAGTGATGTGAGTTACAGTCCATACCATCCGCATCCACAGAATGACCAGCCAAGCAAGTTTCCATGGAGACTGAAGTGGAGGTAACATCCGCTTGCCAGTTCAAATTTATCACAAAGCTTTATTGTATTAAAGTTCCTTCTAATAATCAGGGCAAGTGATTTTTTTATAACAACTTAGAAAAAAATTAAATCTCCTTCTGGTTTCATATCTTTTAAAATAGTTTTATGCCATTTATACCAAGTGAATGACTTCAGTGTTCAGTTTTGAAATTAGAAAGTGTCGTCCCAATTGTGTGATGTGATCGCACTCTTGTGGCAGCATAATGTTATTACATGGGGAATTATATAGACATGCACTTATACCACAACAATGCACTTTTGCAGCCATGAAGTGTTATTTGACAAGTGTGAAATCTGTTTGGTCCTCTACCTGCCATGCCAAGCACCAACAAGCAAATTAAAAAAAGATAAACTAACCTTTAACTGGGTTGACTGGAGATGCATTAGTGAATGCATACATACTTCTACAACCGTACCATGATATAGTATTTATACTGCATCACCTACCTGTCCATGTGGGTGATCATTTTTGTGTATCCAAACTGTTTACATTTGAGGATGTAAAGTCGTGAAACCACCGGATGACATTTGTACAAATTTATCAGCTAATAATGCAAAACTGATCAAATATATGATTCAACTCAAAGCAAGTTTTTCATGTTATCATTTCAGTGTTTTGTGCTGCAGTGATTAAAGCAATACAATGCAGGTTCTTCCTACTAAACAACTTGGTTAAAAGAAAATACTCACTGTGATCTGTGATGAAAAATTTTGATGTATTTTTGCATTAGCTATGAACATTTTAGCTGTAAAAAATCCTTTAAAAATCTAATTTAATAATCTATCCATCTGTGTAACTACAATAGCTCTCATAAAACTGTTATTAAAACTGTTACTTTGTAAATATGCCAAAAAAATCAGTACTGTATGTGCTTCTACATATTTTTACTTAACAATTAGAGGTATCTAATGTGTATTTTACCCAGTACGTTGTTTTTTTTTCCTTTGTTAGCGCTTATTATTTACAGTCAGACTAATTGAATCAATTAGCTCACACGGCATTACCAAGCTTATGTCTAAACCAATACATCCACCTGTATTTACCGCTTAACACATTTGAACTACATTTCCCAGCAGCAACTGCGCTGATTAGTCATCACATTCCGGACCAAATCTCGCGTTATGTGCCACTTGACCCTGCCCTATGTCTCGCGCACTCGCAGCTCCTTCGCTCAGTATATAAAGCAGGACAACGACGGAAGGAGGACGACTGGGGAGTCGCAGCCTGGGATTGTAAATAAGACCGATAAAACTGTGTTTTATTTACAAACGTGATGCCGGCTGTTTTAAAATACTGTTCCCAGTTATTTTAAGTCTTTTTTTGTATTTTTTGGCTCTATTTCTCGCCTAGTTCCGTGTGGTTTTTACACTACGCGTATAATGGCGAGCTCGGCTAACTCGAACCCAGTGGTAAGGATCAATCTCTAAGGACTGTCAGCGGGGGAAATGGGGGTAAAGTTAATGGAAAGATGTCGACGAGCTGGTTTTATTTTTTGAAGTAAAAGAAATAACTTTTGCTTTAACAAACAAGTCACAGTTATGTTCATTAAAAATACTTTAAAGCCAATAAGCTACTATGATCAGTTTTCGAAACTAGGTCTCAGAGGAAACCATTTAGAGGAGAAATGGCTTACTTTGCATTATAGGGGGATTTTTAACAAACTAAATTATATGTAAAAACTGTACGAGAATTAAAATTATAACGAGGGAAATGTTATTTTTAAGTGAGGTTTAATTTAAGCTTAAATTTATGTCCTTTAGTTGGCTCATCCGATGGGTATTCTTATGATTAAATTAATTTCAGATCATGGCGTTTTGACGTTTATGGTGTTAATTTAACAATGGGCCAAATTATTGTTAGCCATATTGAATTTAAGCTAAATAGTGTTGTATAATGGATTAACTGCATATGTTCCCAGAAGCACAGTCTCCATCCACTGCGCCTGAATTGAGTTTAACTTTCAGATATTAAAGTGTCCTTCAGCCGAAAGTCTTCATGGCTCAGTCAGTTGCCTCACCATTGTCCACCATTCCACGATCACAGGGCAGGAAAGCCGTCCCAAACCACCTCTTTCACGCAAAAACATGTCAAATACTGTCCTTTCCCTAACGTCAAAGTCCCGCTATTTAGCAAAAAATAGAATAAAACCAAGTACAATAAGCTGTAAGACCGGAAAATATCTCCTCATTCCGGCACATATGGCTGTCGAGCGGAGCTTTGCCGCTCCGTAAAATGGCTTCCACGTCTCCTCTCTCTCGGTTCTGGCCCTCCTCCTTTCCGCTGCCTGGTTTTATACCGCCATATTGGCTGTCTAATATAGACTGGCTGGGATGGGACGGTGCTACACCGCGCTACGTCACCGGCTCTACATATAAACACCACGCTGAGCTTTAAATAGTGGAGCGCAGGCAGGCCGAAGGGGAGGGAAGGAGACGCGGAGGGCTCCGCAGCAGGCTTCAGGGGGCCAGGGCGGCGCGGTGGGCTTAATGTTTATTATACCATATATATTTATATTGTTTTATGCTGTCAGTGGTTTTATTCAGAGTGATGGACTTGCAGGGATTATATGGATTAAATAAAGCAGCTAAACATAAAAATGCTAATCCATTATCCAAACTATTTTTTAAAATGCAACAAACATGATTTATCCAAAATTACCACAACCTGAATGTTTTATTGAGACTTAACTCACATAAATGTTGCTTTTTTTAAACATCTTTTTTCTTCTATTTGCTCCATTTACAGCCTAAATTATATAAATCTGTGATTGAGGATGTGATCAATGAGGTACGAGAGCTCTTCCTGGATGAAGGGGTGGACGAACAAGTTCTTCTGGAGCTGAAAACGGTAACCGGTGTTCCCAGATGCAGTGGGAGGAGATTTGGGGGAGGTTCTGGGTCTCTGAGCTTAGTGCATTTGTGTTGCAGCTATGGGAGAACAAACTACTGCAGTCCAAAGCGGTGGAAGGCTTCCACACTGAGGAGCAGGCCGCCTTGCAGGCTGCTCAGCAGCAGGCTCAGCATGTCCAACAGGTCCAGCAGGTGACTCAGCCGCCACAGACCCAGCAGGTCATCCTTCCCCCTCAGCAACAGCAAGGTGAGTCTGTGCACATGCTCGAGTGTGTTTTAATTTGAGATCAATTTAAACATTTCTGACTTGGAGTGAAGTTGACCTTCAGTGAGTGAGGTTTCATTTCTCTTTGCAGCTCCCCAGCAGCAAGTCATAGTCCAGGATCCAAAGATTCTGCAACACATGAGTGCAACTGGGATGGTGAGCTGATTGCATGCACATGATGTTTCAAGCTCATCTAGATTATTCAGCAGTATAATCTGTGACACAGCAGATGTTTGTGAGATAAGCCTGCAGATGCTTGTTCCAGATGCTCCAGATTGGACTTCACTTTGTCCGTTTGACACCAGTTGGTAGCCGTAATTCACAGTTAGGTCATTCACCACCCAACAACACCAGAGGTAGAACAATACAACAATAGAAGTTTATCTGGTGCTTTTAATTTGGCGGTTTCTGTGTCGTCTTGTTCATCTGCTTCTCTGGTTTGGTGCTTTTGCTAGTTGCATGTGGGCTATACAGCTCAATACTGCTGTTTCCGGTGGTATTGCTCTGTCATCTGTGTCGAGTGACAGATCTGTAGGGACCCTGATAACGCACAGAATAACCAGTGGTGGCAATTCCTAGTCCAGAAAGTGAACCATTTCTGTCCTGCAGCTGTTCCTACCAGTCACCAAACCAGCTGTATTTAAGGAGCACAGTCCATCTGCCAGGTACACAAGCCTGTTTGTGAAAACACCTGTGCTAAATGTACAAGAAGATCCAAAATCATGGCAGGACTTTTACTTTATGGCACCTGGATGAGCCATCTCTGCTAATTACGCCAGTAACCGACCCAGAAGACTGCTTTCTGTCTTCTATATCAAACGTAAATGGGCCTTAAATGTCACTCCATAGCACTGTGCGCACGCTTTGCCAGTTTTCAGGAAGGTTTTCATCTCACGGTTAAGGTGACTTTCTCATTGTTGATTGTTTTTTTTTAACACTAGCAGAGAACGTCTGACGTGTGCACAGATGAAGAAAATCATCAGGAGTTTCAGATTAATGTCTGCTGTATTAGCTGAAACAGACAGAACATATGTTTCTTTTTAAATGCATTTTCATTGTGCATATAGGTGATGAGGACTTTTCTGAATGGCGAAATGTTCTCTTGGTGTGCTTTTTGTTCAATTATGAATGTTAAAATAATAATGATAGATCCAATAATATGTTTATGCTGCTTTTTCAACAAGAAATACCAGACACTGGTAGCAAGCTATCCCAAAAGCTGCAGCCAGATCAGCCTGTAAAGGTGGAAATGGTCTAAAAGGAGAAAATCCTTCAGTGTCTGTTTTAGCTACCTATTCTCCAAACTGTCTGGCTGTTGGGAAACAAGCTGGAATTACAAAAAGAGTCCCATTTAATCAACACCTCACAGCTATAGCAATGCTGCTATAATATGATGGTGTTGTCCTGATGTAAAACAAGTTCAGAGCAGGAAATGCATGTCAGGAAGGAGGATCTCAACATTTCACAGTGAAGACATAAATACCTGAATGTTTGTGTACCTCAAGCCTGACGTGTTTCTCCTGACTCTTTAATATGGAAAATCTTCAGCTTCTGTATTACTTTGCTACAGATTGTGTGTGTGTGTGTGTGTGTGTGTGTGTCAGTGATGTTTCCTCTTTTCTCCTCTAGAGTGCAGCAGCTACCGCAGCAACGCTTGCTTTGCCCACCGGGGTCACCCCCTACCAACCACTCCTCACCAGCCAAGGTAAACAGATTTATTTTTTAATCCAAGTTCTTTCACAGGAAGATGTGAAGAAGTCCTCCTCATTGAACGTTTGGATAAACGCTTTCTTATTTTGGTGCTTTCAGGTCAGATACTGCAGGTGATCCGTACCCCTAATGGGGCTCAGTACCTCATCCAGCAGCCTCAGCAGCAGATCGTGCTGCAGCAGCAGATGCAGCCTGGTGGTGTGCAGGCGCCAGTCATACAGCAGGTACGTTCTGGGATGAGCCAGATTCGATCCTGTTACACAGTACTCTGCTGTTCAGCTCAATACGGCTTTCATGTTTTATGAAGGGCAGTATGCCCTCACACCACCTGTTTATCAAAATGTGTGAAGTTGCAACAACACAGTTTGTTGTGAGTTTTTGTACATTTAGGTAGTTGTTATACAAAATGACCCATAGGAGGAGTAAGCAGATCAATCGGTAACAGACCTCTGCCACACGGGACAAATGATTAACAAGTTCATGTTTTTATCAATGATCCATGTGCACAAATGAGAAAACACCATCATGAAACAAGGAATGATGGTAGTAAATGGCTACAGACAACAATAACTTGTTAGTAATCTACATTTCCGGGTGGTTGTAAAGCATCAGTTTGAAACCCAGGTAGAGGGGCTTTGTAGCAACCTTACACCATAATGTTTAATGTATCTGGATTTATTTGTATCTGTAAAACACTAGCAAGCTTTTGTGCTAACTAGATGATTTCTAAAGAGCCATTAGCCACAAACTTGGAATATCTCTGCTCAGCTTTCATTGCTTCCCTAAGTGTTTAAAATATCTGGACACACAAAGGGAAAGTAGTGTTAAGCATGAATGATGTTAATGAGTAGGTGAAGACAGAGAGATGCATCTGAACCTCCAGGGAATCCAGTAAATCCTGTATGAAGCTGCATCAGAAAATGTCTCATGAAGGATGGCTGTCAAGAGGCCAGCCTAAAGAAACGGGGAGAAAAGGATGCGGTATGATGACTGAAAACTGATAGCGATGGAGGCATTCAGACCTCAGCAGCGTTGGATCATCTGGACAGAACAGACCAAAAAGCATCAAAGATCCAAACCCTCCTAAAAGTCTGGAGAACTATTCTTAAAGATAAAGAAATGAGGGAAAACCTGAGCAGTAGGTTCAGACTGTGTTGCAGAATAAAGCTGCTCAGATACGGATCATTAAGCTCTGCAGAAGTGGATGAACTTGGTTGGCTTTAACCATACTGGGTGAGCAGCTCCTCCTCGCTGCATTTTAACCCCCACTGATGTCTAACTTGTAAAATATAGCCCAAAATATCCTAAAAAATTATTTGGTCAAATCTTCACCATATTTACATTTGTTTGACTGCTTTATATAAAGTTGTACTCGTGTAAAGTTGGTAATATTTAACTGAAACGTGACATTTACAGGTGTTGTTAAATGTTGCTGCTACACTGATGTTGCATCATGTGAGGAAATGATCCAGCCGTTCTTCCAGTTTATTATATATTTTATACCACTGCATAACTTACTGTGTTTGGCGTCGTCTTGCTCTGATGATTGTTTACACACAAGTAATTACTGAACCACAACATTTCTGGTCCAGCCTGTCTGAGAGCATGTTATGTAATACTTCAATACTGAATACACGTGCTTTTAAAGTTTAAAATCCAATAAGTTAATCTTTATATATAATAGTCCTGGTTAAGTGCATTATGACATCACACACATGAGCTGAACATCTAACTCGTGTAAAGTAAATATCTCCCCAGTTATTTTAATTTTAAGTTTATGTATTTAGGTGTATTTTATTTCTACATTTTTAAGAATTAATTTGCTTTAATTTATTTTTTGGTCTTCATGTTTTTTTATCCTGCGTACTTTGTTTTTAATTGATTTTATTTACCTGGCTGACAGCGTTCTCAGTCCAGTTTTATATTGTGGTTCAGATCAGATGATTTATTTATGTTTGAGACATTAAGAGACAAGCTGATGCAAAAAAAAAGCTTTTTTTTTCATCAGGATCTCGCTTTTTTCTTTGAAGTTCTTTGGTGGTGCAACACTTTATCAGAAGTGATGTATAAAGTCTGATTGATAAATCAGCAATTGTTCAATGTAGTTTAATCAAAACCTTCAGAGTTTAATGGTCCATAAAAGTTTTCCACAAGTTGCTCCCTTATCACACTGACATTTTAATTAAAATATGGATTTTTTTAAACTCATTTTTAAAAATGGATTATCTGTGTAGGTCCTGGCTCCTCTGCAGGGTGGCCTGCCTCAGCAGACGGGGGTCATCATCCAGCCACAACAGATCGTTTTAGCAAACAAAGTCCAAGGCAACGCTCAGGTTTGCAAGTTTGTAGAGCATTTCTCCAACAAGACGGTTAAACAACACATTTAAGATGCGTTGTTCTTCTCCACAGGTGATGCAGGCGGCCATGGCACCGCAGCCCAGTCAGGCAGCAGCCGCGGCTCAGGTGCAGCCGGTTGCTCAGGGTGCAGCTGCACCGCAGCCAACAGCTCAACCGCAGCCCCCAGCGCAGCAGCCTCCCATGATGCTGCAGGTGGACGGAGCTGGAGACACCTCCTCGGACGAGGACGAGGACGAAGAGGAGGAGTACGACGAAGACGAGGAGGAGGAGAAAGACAAAGACGGTGGAGAGGATGGGCAAGTTGAAGAGGTCATTACAGATGCTAAAATGGCACAGCTTTGTGTTTCAGCTGGGATGTTAAATAGATTGTTTTAAACTTGCTAGGAGCCTCTGAACAGCGGCGACGATGTCAGCGATGAGGAAGACCAAGAGTTGTTTGATACAGAGAATGTAGTCGTGTGCCAGTACGACAAGGTAGGAAAAGATTGCTGCTAGCCGTAAAACACGTTAATCCAGCACGATTAAAAGCCAACACTGCTTCATGTCTCCGTGTGCAGACATGGGAAACCGTGTCCATCTGCACTGAACGCCCACAAACACTCATTTCCTCCTGCTTCCTCTGCAGATCCACAGAAGTAAGAACAAATGGAAATTCCACCTGAAGGATGGGATCATGAATCTGAACGGCAGAGATTACGTCTTTTCTAAAGCCATCGGGGATGCCGAGTGGTGAAGAAAACAAGAAAACGTCTAGAGCGGGAACTCTGTAACTCCTTCTGTCCAGTTAACAGACACTTCAGTACCCTTCCATATCCTGTGACTGGATTCCTTCAGGAAGAAACTTCTGAGTCTTTTTGAGAACTCTACAAAACCCAAAGGATTGTGAGGTACTTTAAAACCTGGGTGTCATCCATGAGAAACACTCGACTAGCCTTGCAGGATGAAAGCTAACAGGGAGGGGATAGATGACTCATGAACAGAGCATTGTTTTTTCTTTTTTTTTTTTTCTTCTTCTTCTTCCAGGCTCGTCTGCCTTTTCCTGAGAGAATAAAAAAAAGCATTTCACATCACACAGGTGTAGTGGACCAGTGTGGCTCGACCCACCACAGGAGGTCAGAGGTCATTCGTGATAACCCCGTAGATGAGTAACACCGTATCAAATGCACTGTAGTCGGTTGACTGGATTGACTCGTATCTACTTTTAAGTCCCAACTTAGTGCCACCAGTCAAACTCGCTGCCTTTTAGAACGACCAGATTTACCTTTTGGCTTCTATATTTTTCTGTTTTTCTTATTTCTGTCTCTGTGTTAATGAAAATGGTGCTCCAGAGTGTTTTATGTATTATTTTAAAAGCTTTTCTTTTGAATTGTGATCAATGAAGGGTTAAGAAAAAGTTCAAATATTAATCTTTTAAATCTTTTTGAGGGTTTTGTTTGTTTAACTCTTCTAAATCAACAAATACTGTTATTTTTCCCCCCATTTGCTTCTCTGGAGCATCATTCCATCTTTATCCTAAAGACAAAAAGCCCAAAACGAAAGAATTAAGTGAAGAATTGTACAAATCGTCTGGACGTTTGCCATGTTTGTGTAACTTTGTTGCTTTTTATGTTTGATTTCACTGCAGCCGTCTGAAGATTTGCACTGTCAGATTATCAATATGTTGTGAGGTCAGTCAGTCCCAGTGATCAATAGCCACAGCGTTCTCTGCTCTGTCCATCTGTCTGTGTGTGTGTGTGTGTGTGTGTGTGTGAGAGAGAGGCAGTGACTGACTGTAAAGATGTGTGTGTGTGTGTGTGTGTGTGTGTTTTAGGCCACATTTCTCTGGAAACAGTTTTTCTTGCACACATTTCAAATATCAAAATGCCACAGTTACAGCAGAGGAAAGTGTCCATTCTTTATATATTTATTACTGAAAGTTCACCTTTTTGTTTTTCTTTTAAAGGTTGGAAAGCGGCACCAGAATGTGCTCTTATCTATTAAGTGTTCCTTTTTTTCTTTGGCTTTTGTTGACTGGACAAAAGTTATTTAACGCCGAGTTCCAGGTCAGTTCGTCCACCGTACGTTTGTTCTCCTGTGCTTTCATTTTATTCATAACTTTTAAAATGAGAATATTTTCTATCAAAGTGAGTTTAACTTGAGGGGATAGAGGCGGGTGGGATGGGGGGCTGTGTGTATTTCTGCAGTTTGTTTTTAGTGCCCCTGTTGCAGCAATTTGAAATAAAGTATGTGTGTTTTATTTTGACTGCTGCGTCAGCTTGGTTGTGTTTTTCAGAAAAACAAGAAAATAAAGAATCATATCATTTTACTAAGTATTTTTCACATCTACACATATTCTCCAGCTTTGTAATGTAAGTCAAACGTGTCCATAAAGCTTGTTTTTGTCACCATGAAGAATCCTGAAGTTTCAGTAAAACATTCAGCAGCTCTGTGACTCACTTTGAGCATTTCCACATATCTGGCTTCACTTGTGCCTTTTAGTCTTGTATCCATAAAAATAATGTCCATAGAAAATGTACTTTGTTCTAATGTGTTGAAACTGCTGTTCAGACAGTGTACGAAATGTAAATTCATATTCAATTTTCTTAAATTTGGAATAAAATAAGGTTGTGCTTGTAGGAAGTGAAGTTGTTTTTGAAAAAATTAGCAAGACTTTAAGTTTTCTTAATCTCTAAGGGCCTTAAAGTGCTTAGCAGCTGAGAATATGTTTGCTTTTTAACCTCGTTCTCCTAAACGGGCTTTGTTGATCCGCGAGGGTCTCATTTATAAAACTTTATACATTTATAAACTGGCGTGCATTTTGAAAACAGGAAGTGTTGTGCACATTTAATTCCTGATTTATAAAACAGTGCACAAGCATGTCCCAGCTTCTGTACATAAATCAGAATCTAAGCTAAATTTGGCGCACGTGCAGGAGCGTCTTGTCACGCCCACGTCTTCATGTGGACGCCCACGTCTTCAGGTGGACGGCCCTGATTAATATGAAGCGATCCTAAGTCCATGATGGCTCAGCAGGGAAAAACAAAATAAAAAGTAGGGATTACCGACAAAGTGAGGTAGAAATTCTGACAGACGTAAAATCTAAAAATATTTTATTTGGTGGACACAGATGGACATCATCTATATCAAGACAGCGAGGAGTGTCAGCAAGTAGCAGGTGCTGTCACGCGTCTCATCAGACGACCGGACAGTTTCAGACAGTTTAAAAAATAAAAACGTGGTCAGACATTAATGTGGACCTAAAAGCAGAAGACCATGCACAGGAAGAGTGTGCACGTCGTGGAGGAAGCTTCCAGTCTCACTGCTGATCCCACAGGAAGCTGCGAGTTCATGCTGGGACCAACCAGGCTGAGACACACACTGTGTTTCAATCTGCACACTAACACTACTACACGTGCATTTACATTGACATTATTACATAATCTACTAATCATAACAATAATTAATTATTTTCTTGGACTTTTACAAAGCATTGGATTCAATTGAACACAAATTTATCTTTAAAACACTTAATACATTTGGTTTTGGAGACCTGTTTAACAAAACTATTAGAACCCTGTATAAAATGGAAATAGTTAAATAAAATTGAAGAATGGGACCTCCCCTAGATTTAATTTAAATCGTATATGACAGGGCTGTCCTATCTCCCCTTATCTATTTCTGCTTTCAACTCGGCTACTTGCCACTCATCTGAGAAATAGTCAGATTAAAGGTATATCGACTCTAGGCAGAGAAATCATCATCAGCCAATTAGCTGACGACACAACAGTCTTTTTAAAGGACTCCTCTCAAGTCTCTTTGACACTTGAAACTATAAAGAGCTCCTCTAAGGCCTCCGGTCTTTACCTAAATGTAGGTAAATGTGAACTAATGGCTGTTAAAACATGTGCATTGCCATCTATTTGCAATATCCCAGTAAAAGATACTGTAACATACTTAGGATTAGTCCTAACCAAAAATCAGAATATTAGATGTGACCTAAATTTCTATCCGATTCTTGACTAAACTAAAAAAAGACTTAATTTGTGGCTCCAAAGAGACCTCTCCCTTCCAGGCAGAACATTAGTTTCTAAAGCAGAGGGAATATCCAGACTTATGCAGCTGAAACCTGTAAAACTGTTGATCACATGCTTTGTAATTTTGTGTGGAAGAACAAAACTCATTATATTAGAAATTCAGTGATGATGAACAGCTGTGAGAAAGGAGGTCTGAATCTTCTAGATTTTACCACAATAAATAATACATTCAAAATCAACTGGATTAGAAAATGTGTAAAAAATCCTGCCTCTATTTGGTAATTTATTCCTCATCATATAATTTCTAAGGTAGGCGGTCTAAAACTGATTTTACCTTGTAATTATAAAATTGATAGGATTCCTGTAGCTCTTTCATAAGCAAGCTCTCCTGGCCTGGGTGCTCATTTATAAAACTCTGCGTAGGATTCTTACTAAAATTGTACGTACGCCAAGAATCCAGAGTTTGCGT
>JBAMHV010000024.1:4287992-4298913 GCA_037177535.1 Pseudomugil gertrudae
AGAAACTTTCCGTAGAAATCCACTTACGCTGCTTTTTGTGCGTAAGCAAGCTTTATAAATGAGCACCCTGGTCTCTTATCTTCAAACACAATTATTCTCCAAATAGGTACATCCTTTGGAACAACAAGGATATTTGTTATAAAAATAAATCTCTATTCTTTGACAACCGGTTTAGAAATGGTATTACATTAGTTAACTCAAAGGGCAACCTTTTTAATTATCAACCATTTTTATATCATTATAAGATTCCCGTGAGTCCCAGAGAGTTTGCTATTGTATTTAATGCCATTCCTTATATGTTATATAAGGGTCTGACTCCTCCATGCACGGGTGCAACATCACTTCCACTTGATCCAAGTGATACGCCTGTAGGTAGAATATGCTTTCAGTCCATCTTATCTAAGAATAATAAACACATCCGCAGCTTATTTCAGGCTAATTGCATATCTGTTCCATATGTAATCTCAGTTTGGTCCACACTGGTTACAGGAATAAACTGGAATAAAACTTCCCAACAAATTTCTATTTACTAATAAAGTTAGAGAAGTGTCTTTTAAAATTATCCATCGTTGTTACCCAGTGAAATCATCTTTGTCAAAATACCAAAAGGACATAGATATCACCTGCACCTTTTGTAATACTCACCCAGAAACAGTGGAACTGTGAACATACCGGAACATTATGGCGAGGTATTTGCCTTTTCGTCTTGGAAAATTATAATAATTTTGAATTGTATTTTAAAGATGTCTTATTTGGATTTACAATGTATAAAAAGAGCTAACTGACCATTTCTTTCTGTGCAATCTTCTCCTGCTGTTAGCAAAATGTTACATTCATAAATGCAAAGTTATAAAAACAGCACCCTCATGCAAGTGTTTTTCAAGGAAGAAGGACATTACTTTGGTACAATATCTTCCTCCACTAAAAGCAAAGCCCTGAGAACAATGTTTTATGCTCCAAGTTTAATGCATTTTTATAACTTCTTTGTCTCCCAATGTGTTTTTTTCTGTATTTTTATCTTGCTTTGTATACAACCCCCTCATATGTTCTTCATTCTAAATATTTGTACTGCTGATACTTTGCACAATGAACTTATTTGGAAAAAAAAAGTGTGCAGTCTCTGAATTGAGACACAGCCACAGTTACTGGAGGAAGATCCAGTGAAGTCATCCACCAATCTGTAGGCAGAGGCGAGGACTGGCAGCCAATCATCTTGGTGTGCTGGAGTCACCTCATTTGCATACCGACCCAGCAGGCTTTGGACCGTAATAGCTGCTTCAACGGGGTAAGCTCAATATTTTATTTTAAAAAGGCAACTTCACAATCAAATATAATTCTTTTTTTTTTTACTTTCCTCATCATCCACCTTCAGAAATGATAAAATCCACCTAAGTCCACATGGTAACTATCTGAACATGACCTCCACACCGGTGATATCACATCTATGGTGGATGACTTTGTCAGCTGAACTTTTTATGGATGTCTCCTACACCATTAGGAGCCTCCGCCTGGCAGCAGGAGAGCATCAGCATGGTATAAATTAGCTGTTCAAACAAACTGTAGCTTGGTATAAATTTGACATGCCCTGCAGATTAAAGCAGTAGTTCTCAAACCGGGGCCTGGGAACCAATTTCAGGGGCTTGCCAGATAAAAAAAAAAGGCATCATTTTAAGAACTTTGAATGCTTTATTTCTAAAAATGCAGCATTTGCTTTGAGACTTTCTCTGAATCACCCCCACACTCATCTTCAGCTCCACTGCTTCCTAATCCAGCATCTGGATGGTTGTCAGGTTTTGCAAAGCATGGGCGTTCATCCTGCCAGTCCTTTAATTCTTTACCCAAAGTCACTCAATCCCTGTGTATTTCCTTTGGGGTAATTACAAGATAAAGGTGTGGTGCTGTCTGGGATTAAAGCTGAATCAGAAACTACATGAGGATTTTTCTTGATTGTAAATGGGCTCCAGTCCTCAGTCCTGGACTGACGCTTTGGAAAAGGAATTGATCCTGCTCGCCGCTCCTAAGCACTCACACATTAGAGACTGGGTTGCTTATATTGAGGCCCCAAAGATGTCTAGCTTTCTCTGCTTACAAGCTAACTCTGCCAATCCGCTACATGGCAAAACACACTTTGTTAGCTTTTGTGGAATGTCGTGACTGGGCCGGCCGGCTGTGGCATGCTCAGTTTACTTTAGTCGTATGAGGAGCTCTCTGAGCCAAAGATTCTGTCTGCTTAAAGGAGATTCCTCCTCCTCGGTTTCATCTCCTTGTCTCTTTACAGGGTCCTGGGCTAAATCTGCGGCACAAGTCCTTCTTTCCCAAAAATAGAACTGTCAAACCCATCTTTATTTAGAAACATCATAGAATAAGATGACTTTGAGGTTAATTTATTGAGGAATGACGAGGAAGAGTTAGGCTGTAAAATGACCCCACTGATTCACACTGATTCACGCTGATGTTCTAGTCTGGTTGTAGTCCTGCTGCTGCAGCAACGTTCTGTGGACAGAAACCGGATGCTTCCCAAAACTCACCTCCACGCTGTCCATACTCTGCAGGTCTTGCTTCCATCTCAGGCCTCTGCAGACATAACTGGACACTTTATGAGCCTTATCAACATCTGTTTGGATGTAGAAGAGATTAATTTACTTCTCTGTGCTCGTCCACCTGCAGATGAACGTAGGTTAACTGGGACAGGAAGACATTAAACATATGAATGATGGTGGAGGTTTGGTGATGTTTACCTAGAGGGCTTTCCATATGAACCATAAAGTAGTGACCAAGGCTCCTCTTGGCTTGGTTCACAGATAAGGATTAGCCCTTGAACTGGTTCCAACTGTCCTACACTGTGCATCAGGAGGAACCACTCTGTGCCAGTCCCTTCACAAGAGATGAAAACCAGCATCTTTCAAAGGAACTGTCTGACAAGTCAGGACTTTTCTCTCCTTTTCCCAACCCAATGTGCAACAATGTTTTGACTTTAATGGTGCAGGATACACTAGTAAAAAAATCATTAAAACTTGTGACATAGTCCTCTGATGGGCATTATATCTATATATATTATAAAGTAAATTATTTAAAGCTGAGTTGAACTTGTGACTTCTCGTGAATAGATGGGAAAATGTATTCGAAAAAAAATGGGTTAGGTTTACAAAGTATCTGAAAGCATTAAACAAGTCACTGAATAAACCCTGAACTCATCTGTATCGCAAAGTATTCTAGAGTCAAATGTGAAGCTATGTGTATGACTGGGAAGCTCGGCTGGAAGCGGGCCACGCAGCAGGAAAAGAATAAAACCATAAAAATCAAGTGTTGCATTTATACAAAGTCCGTATCTCAACCTGACTGAGATACAGGAGCTGTGTGCATAAATGATGCTGGGAAAGCTCAATAAACAGCAGCAAAGAATTCCAGGCGTCTGATAACATCACAGAGAGAATAATTACTAAAGCTTCTTAAATTAATGACTGAAGCAAATAATTAGTCCCATGTTTAAACAGTGATCAGGTCCTATATAAACATGCGACTGTAGATGTTATTGGAAGACGGTTAAAGTCACAGTTCGAGTCCTGATGTATTGCAGGAAGATGACGGTTGTAAAGTAATGAATTGTCTTCAGAAAATGTTTAAATACCACATTGCCTTCTTCCTTCACCTCTGTTGCATTAAACCTGCATGTTTTTGTGTTTTCTAGAAACCTTGAAAAAATTAAAAAGGTCAAACAGCTCTGCAAGGATCCGTGCACAAGCAATTAGAACCATTCACCAAAGCTCACATGGTCTGAAGGCTTCATTTGATGTTTAGCCATTCCTGCTAATTGCAATGAAATCTATCCATGCCGTCTACATTTAAATAAGGAAATAGATATTGTTGGGCTTTTTTACCTGCATGGTTAGAAATGCTTCACTTTGGTTGTCATTCAAGAGCTCTCTATGAGAGAGGAACTTGACTTTTGAAGTGGCTCGTCCACATGCCGACTGACTGGGGGAATAGGGTAAAAAAAATGACTGCAAAAATGCTGGGATTTTATATTCCAGGACAGGGAGGTGGATCCGAGGCTGTTAAAGAAAGCATAGCTTCTATGAACGTTTCACTTTTCATTCTCTTCCCACTGTTTTTGAGTTTAGCAACCTAATCTGGTGTCGGGAGACGTGCATCGCCGGGTCCTGCCCTGCTTATTTAAGGAATGGCTCACATAAAGGTTTATTTGAAAAACTAGGGGAGGAACGATGAGCGAGGCCCGAGACCCTGTTAGAAGAATGTGAAAATAAAACAAGTCAGACACGAGATTACCCACATTGCTCTAAATTACATACAATAATCTTAACAATTTTGGTGTTAAATGTCACCAACATCCTCTAATAAGTTCATCTCCCTTCAGACAACCATGCAACTGTACAGAAACTCAGATTCTTATCTTCTTTGACACATAACAGTGAGTTCATGTGAAGTAGCAGCAGAAAGAAGGTTAGTGGGGGGGAGGTGAAGGCCCTTACAAGTGCAGCCAAGCACTTCATGGTCCAGCTCGATGCCGTGCCATGCTGTTTTGTTGTTAATGGGTGATGGGTGTGAGGGAGAAAAACATTCAGTCGTATCTGGAAAGGTATGAGCAGATGCCCCTCTTCATTCTTTCCCCCTCATTTTTAAACTCAGAAGTCGGTCCAGTTTGAGGTTTTAAGCAAATCACATCCACTTATGCAGCAGAGATACAGGACTGGGAATGCTTATCCCCTCCCACCCCCCCACCCCAGTCAAAGATTAATACAAAAAATAGAAAAATCTGCAGCAATCCCTCTTTCCTGGAAAGTCTCTCCTGTTCAGCTTCACCTTGCTGATGAAATGCTAACCAGATGTTCCTCTGCAGAGGAAGTCCTTTAACACATACTGGTATCACACACGTGTCTCAGATGTATTTAAGCTCCCGCGGCCATGACAAGACTGTCTCCCCAGATTGTGTAAGTCACCGGTTTCCGTCCAAAGATGGAAGAACATCACGATCATGTTAGAAAAACAACCGTGACAATCCAAAGCGGAGATGTAGCTTTAACGGTTTGGATTCAGGCTTTTCATACCTGTGCAATAATGAAAGTCGGGCTTGTGCTTACATTTTGTATTTGGATCGCACACTTCCCTCTGAGATGAGAAGGTCTCATTTGCAAGGTGCTTTTCTGGAGCGTCACGTGACAAGAAAGAAAATGATAGAAAGAATAAGAATATTTTTCTTTTGTTTTAATGTTGTAATTAAGCTTTACATCAATTGGTGCAGGTATATCCTACAAAAATGCACATTTCTGCAGAGTCATGTCTGGTTTCTAACAATGAACCTGGATTTGTATGGTTAAGTCTCAGGAAATCTTCATCTATAGGTCTGTAGATATTTACATCATACATAAAAGTGTTATCTTCTGCTATCTTATTCTGGATAAAGTTTCCACTGTTGAACGGCACTGAGCCAGCAGGCACAACACAACGATCATAAATAATGTGTTTCAGAAAGCTCCTCATATTACTGTTAACTAAAACACTCATCTGAATCACTCAACATAGAATCAAGATACTGGAAAACTATTATTTTGTTCATTGTTTTTTGCATTTAAACTTTTATCCTCACTACTTTATTGGAAATAATGTCACTAATACTCTAGCTAGCCCATTAGAATACAAAGAACTGCAAATGAGATGAAGTCAGGCTCGTATTTCAGGGTCACTTGATATTTTCCAACAACTGGAACCATAAAATCATTACAGCTGAAATTGTGAAAACAGCTGACCTGTGTCTGAAAGCTGAAGCAGATACAGAATACTTGAGCTTTTTGTTAAATATCCATTCAGACCCATGCATGATTGCTTCAAGGCCTCTGCTCCCTTTTCTTAACTTGTCTAGCTTCATTGCCTGGAGCTGGTGTTGGGCTCACGTGTCCACGCTCTGGCTGTCCTCTGGGCTTGCTTGTTGGCTGATTGCCGGGTGGTAGGTATGTCTGGAGCCCCTCTTCAGGTGGATGGGCACTTCTTCCTGGCCTTTTCTAACTTTCTCTCTACGGATTTGAGAAGTCCCGCTGCTGCCCTTTGACGAGACCGTCTGGCCTCTGAACAGCTGCGCTCGCTTCTGACATAAGCCCACCTTACTGAGGAGGATGAACACGTCTCCCATGAAGGCCTTCGTGAAGATGGCATAGAGGAATGGGTTGGCACAGGAATTAAGGGGGTAAAAGAGCACTAATAAGATCTTAGAGTTGGAAACTGTGATAAGAGGCCGATCTAACACTGCTGACATGGCGTAGAAGGAAATAGGCGCCATACACAAGAAGTCAGTGAAGATGAGGACAGCCATGCGCTTAGCAATGTTGGTATCTTTGGATCCAGAGCGGTAATGAGGGTTGTGAACTGTGCAGTAGATCTTGACGTAGCAAGCGCAGATAACGAAAAAAGCCAGGATGTTCAGGACCAACACCGACAAGATGTAGACCTGAGCCGGCGTGGACTGAGTGTCCATCGGGAGACAGATACTGACCTTTTGGTAACTGCTCACTCCAACCAGTGGGAGCAGGGCCAAGAGGAAGCAGAGGATCCAGCCACCTAACATCACAGCTGCTGCGTGGTGCAGATGCAGCTTGCGATCCAGCCGCATAGCGAAGGTGATGGCGTACCACCTCTCAAGAGTGATAACCGTAAGGGTGTAGACGGACAACTCGCTGGCAAACACCGTAAAAAACCCTGCAAGTCCACAACCAGGGCCAGTCTGCCAGTCTATGGCGTGGTTAAAGTACTCGGAACGTGTGTGGAGGTCTATGGAGGCGATGAGCAGCAGGTAAATGCCCATGCACAGATCTGCAAAGGCCAGGTGGCACATGAGGAAGCGAGAGACTGAGAGCTTGTAGTGGCTTGTGAGCAGGACCAGGAGCACCACCACATTTCCCAGAACAGCCAATAAACTCACAAACCACACAGACACTCGCAAGAAGCCAAAACCCATTATGTCCTCACATGGATTGAACTCGTCGGGCACTGGTGCGCACGCCACCTCCTCTCCCTCCTCACACACCACATAATCATAGCGATTGTCAAAGTCTTGGCTGATGTCCTCCTGCGGGTTCTTGAGGGTCTCTCCAAACCCCACTTCCTCATCTGGCTGGCCCCCAAAGTAGGCGTGGTAGTGGAGGCTGCCATGGAAGTCTTCCCTCCTCCAGTCTTGCTGGGACTCTCGGTTTTCCCCGTCACTCTGCTCGTGATCTGGAGATGTTTCTGGAAAGCTGTCCTCTTGAAGGGAAGGCATGCGAAGAGGACCCACCGAGCGCTTGTGATGCTGGTCGTAGAAAGCAGTTAGGTTACAGATGATGTACTCCAGAAAGCTGAAAAACACATACTTAAGATTGAGTCAATTACGTAGTAATCCAGCTCATTATTAGTCTAACATCACGCACACACTTAAGAGTTGCCCGGCTTTTGTAGGTACAATCATTTATAAACTATAACAATCAAAGCGCGCACCCTCGTTTCTTTTTCAGGTTTTTGAAGCCGCAGCAGTGGCTGGGGTAGGTGAGATTAGCAACAGTCAGGTGCTTGAAGGTCTTGATGGGTGGCAGCTTCTTGAGGGCCCAGGCATTGCGTGCCTTCAGCTCCCGCAGCGAGTCCATACCTGTGGTGGGCAAGGAGGTGACCCCCGTCTGAGAGACGTCTCTGAAAAACAGACCGCGAATGGAAGAGTTGAAGGTGATACAACACTAAAAAACTAAAGGTGAAAAACGGTATTGAAAAAAATCCCCCACATGCCAGTGATTCTTCTATATGTAGTTGAGAGAAAACTGGGAATGGTGCTATCAGATGGTACATACTGTTGAAAGAAATCAATAGAAGTTCACAATGTCTTATATGTATTCTCTTCATATCAATTTTTGCTTTCATTTTTCTTTTCTCTTGGAATAGAATGGTTGAATATGCTCCAAATGTAACTGAAACTAAAGAGTGTTAGTATTTATGAGTGGAAGAAAGGTAGTCAAGTTAGCTCAAAGGCACACTTTCAAGGGTAACAAAGAATGAGAGCTAGACATGATGAGACCAGAGAGCTGAAAGATGGATTAAACAACAAACCTCCATCTGTTTCCTCGCATGAACTCTGTGGTCCTTCATCTTTAAGTAATTACATATGGTATTTCTTGGTCCTTCGTGCCAAAGCCAGGACAGCCTCACCAAGACAAAGACATACTGGGGACTGACAATCACACCAGCATCCTGTGTGATCCCATTATCGGGACATTCCTCACCACACTGGACACTCTCACTTTTCAGGATTCCAGCAAGTTTTCTTTTGCTTTCTTTAGTTTCCTAACCCACCATACCTCCTAGTCACTGGCTAATTTGATAAAATAAAGAAACAAAAGTTAGCAAATGTTATATTTGCTAAGAGCGTGTCCTTTTTTAGTCCCATTTGCTCTCCACACATCTCTGTCCTCTGCTTTCTTTGCCTCTCACGGGGCTCATTGTGTAAGGCAACACAAACCCTGTGCTGATTTTGTCATTTCCAGATGTTTAGCTTATGACCTCATGAAGGGGACCTCACTCAGGACATGTTCCTCGGTGAAACAGAGGCAAGAGGACCTGCACACAAACCCCCCTTTTTACCAAACCAGACATTCGGGAACAAGATAGCCGTGGTAAACTGTCTGGGCATCGACTATATCCCTTCTTATGATGAAATGACGATGACAGTATCAGAGAGAGTCTGAAGTTCCCTCATCACATGCTTGCACATGATGTGTGTCAAATTTCCTGCTCACATCATCGCAGCTGCGAGAGATTGATCTTTACTTTATCCTGTCTTGCAGACATGTGTCATCTAGTCTGCACTTTATGAATGAAGACATTGCCAGAGTCTCTAGTAATGTGACAGTGTGAGAAATTATGAGACTAGAGCTGTCTGTTATTGATACATCCCCTTCAGTGGTTTGCTGCAGGTGGCATACACAGTGTTTGGTGTCATACTGACACTTTGATGGAAGATCAAAATCAATCTCATAATATGTTTTATATATGATGTATTACAGAGCAGCAGCTATCTGAAGCACTCACATGGCTCAGTTCAAAGGCTCTTTTAGCACTTCTAAAGTGTTAATCGACACATAATAGCAAGAATCAAGTGTGTTTATTCATTTTAAATTACATTTTTTCCTAATATTTTAATGTCTCTGTAAAACCTGTTGAATTGTGGTACACAAGTACACAGTGTGGTACACTTGCCTCCCTTAGTATACTTCCAAAATGCTGAACTATTCTTTTAAGATCAGCTAAAGTAATGAGTCACATTACAAATTTAAGTGTACGATAAAGAATCCTGATGAAAATCCAGAGGAACAGATTTTACACACCAGCCCACACATGAACACACATCCATGAACTAATAAAGTAGATAGTACAGTAACCAAAAACAAACCTTTATGATAAGCATTGTTAGGCCAACCTAACATCAATAACTAGAGGTAATAATTTCCCTATAGATTTCTCTGGCTTTCATGTGGTTGCAGAAGAATTTTAACTACTTTGCTTTACATTACCTCAAAACATTAAGGTTTGCAGGTATCTGTATATGCACAACAAGTAAATGCTTTGAAGCAAAAGACATTGTATTTGTTATCTCCTCTAACTTCATTTTTCCAACATTAAATGTGCTGTTAGTTTCCAATGGCAAGCTGTTGTCTGGGCTAAAACGTCTCGCTAATGTCAGAGATCAGAGAAGAATAGGCAGGCTGGTTGGAAATAAAAACAACAGGAAGTGAAATAATCTTGGTTCCAACCAACATAAAATATGGGCTAGGGCAGCAGAGGACCACATTAGATGCAACTGCTAGCTAAGAACAGGAAACAGAGGCTACAATTCACACAGACACATCTAAATTGGAAACACAGCCTGTTCTGAGATGCCTCCAAAGCTGCTACATTCAGAGGGTAGGGTCAGAGTTTGGTAGAAACAACATACAAGCATAGGTGTGGGAGATATTTTGTTGGCACAGTTAGTGCCCCTTAGTACCAACAGGGTTTGTTTCAACCAACCCAGCATAACTGTGTATTATTGATTACATTGTCCATCCTTTTTTTATGAGGTCTGATGGATATTTCCTGCAATATAATGTCACAAATCTGAAAAAAAAATCTCCCAAATGAGTTCATTACTCCCAGCTTTACTCTGAGAATCCTTTAACCTCCACTAGCATTACAAGTGTTACTGGTAGCTTAATGTTACAGGTGAGATTTCTTTTTATATTCTCTTATTTTTCCACAACTGAAGTTTCCCACTGCTGTTTGAACAGTCAAAGCTGCACAAGTCCTTCCAGACCTCCTTGAATCATTAAGAAAAAAGTAGAAATCTCTTTGATTTTGCTTTGATATGCACAAAAATGCAAACATAGAAATGGTTGAAGATAATGGTTTGATAAGCAATATATGTGTTATATGTAATCGGATATAGGTTAAGTGTAGTTTCCTATGATGACAAAAGATCATTTTTGCTTCATATAGAAACAGCTGATACAGTTTTTATTTATTTAGTGCATAAAAACAAGCAGCTGCTATAACAATGGATCAACTCTGTGAAAGGTTGTACTTACAGAAGCATGGGGCCGTTGATGGCTCCTGCAAAAGCCTCTTCATCCATCCTGGTTAAGTATTTATTCCTGTGGAGGTCCCTGGACAGAAAAGCAGAAATGATGAGCTTTGAAACTATTTAAAAGAAAAGCAATAATGCACATTTCACTCATGCTAAGAAAGTCAGAGCAAAACACAACTTTTCGCGAGCCTTATTTCTGCAGATTCGTGTGTTTTAGGTGTTTGTGTGTGTGTGTGTGTGTGTGTGTGTGGGGGGGGGGGGGGGGGGGGGGGCACAAAACCCCCCCCGCTCTTTTTTTTTTTTTCCCCGCTAGGGAACCCCAACAGCCCT
>JBAMHV010000024.1:4317341-4331388 GCA_037177535.1 Pseudomugil gertrudae
ACTGCACATACGTGCATAGATGGTCCAGTGGAACACATCACACTGTAACACCATCTTCTCGTTCAGTTTCCTCCAGAGAGGAATCAAACGTCCCGCTAGAAGGCGACTTTAAAGTTATCTCGTTATAACGAGAAAGTATCTCGTTATAACGAGATACTTTCTCGTTATAACGAGAAACTGTTACAATATTTTTTACATCGCTGTGGCGGTTAAACGCTGCCGTAGCTTGGAGATTACTTATTAGCTCGTTTCTGTTTTCTTTTTGAGGAGCGGCGGTGGTGGCGCTAAAGCATTGCTTTGGACAATGTAGTTCACAAAATGAAATTCCCACACATCTCCATCGTAGAAGGACTACATTTCCCGGCGTCCTTCGGGGCATTTTTGCTCCACTGTTTTCCTATTCAGACGCGGCTAGTTCAAGTTGCCATAGCACAGAGAGGCAGAGTTGTTCTTCATTTAGTTTGCACATTCACAGCGCGACAGCCGTGTTTCACGTGTAACGGATATATAACCTTGTCGTTTCACACCTGTTTCTTTTCTACGGCTTTTAAATCATTTTCACAAGGTTTAACTAGTTGGCTAACAATTGCTTAGCTTGCTAGCTAGCGTTGTAGTTCCCACTGTTTGCTAGCCAGGAGAGCATCATTAACAACAATGTCCTTGATTGTGGTTTACCGGGATGAGGGCAGTTTGAATGGTAGTGTTGTGCAGTTCAGATAGTTTTGTGTATCCACAAATCGTTAAAAGTAACAATGAAAAAACTGCAGTTTATTTTTGCAATGTCAGAAGTATATAATGCAGAAAAAGTTACCAACCATCCTTCGTTTGTCAAACTCACTTGCGTCACAGCCAGCAGTTAGCTTTTTACGCAGACGAAGCCAATATTGGCCACTTATCGTCATATTTGCGCTCTTAGTTGTGTTTTGTGTGCCCTCCGCTGGACCTTTCTGACACTATGGACACATCCAGTGAGTCGGATTCATGCGACAGGATGCGGGGACGCAGACCTCGGGGGCGTG
This sequence comes from Pseudomugil gertrudae, assembly GCA_037177535.1. NCBI lineage: Eukaryota > Metazoa > Chordata > Actinopteri > Atheriniformes > Pseudomugilidae > Pseudomugil > Pseudomugil gertrudae. The sequence goes on from JBAMHV010000024.1 coordinate 4,318,361, forward strand.
AATCCCACCGCAGACCTGGCCGGGACAGGACCAGAGCAGGTGGGAGTGGGAGCGATGGTCGAGCCGCTGACATCACGGAGAAAATCAGCACGCTTGCCAACACATTACAGGTACTCTGCTGCTTGGATCATACATCCACAGCTATTCAGCTAATCAACAGCTAATCAATCTGTTATTTAACCCAATATCACCTCTAAGCAAAAGCCACAGTCATCTTATATTATTAAATATGTAGAGTTTCTTACTAAAAGTCTCTCTGGCAGGACACCAGTAGGAACCTGACCAAAGTAGACAGGATGCTGGGCCAGTACAGAGAGCATACAGATGATCAGGCTGAAGTCATGGCGCTGGTAATACAACATTTCTTTATCTCCCCACACCATAGAGATGCATATTATATCAGTAGATAAACTTCATCACTTTTCTTCCTAAATTGTGGGAATGCTGATTAGATTGGAAAGTCTGAGGCTTTTATGAGCTCTTTCATAAATCCACATGTATAACAATTGGATCTTGGGGGCAATAACCGACCGATTTGAGTGCCTTGTAATGCTTTTAAGCTTATCTCAGAGCCAGTTATTTTATTGTTCATTCAGGTTTCATTGTTCATTCCCACTCTACCTCCTCAGCTTCACTTTATTCTGTTTGCATCTGCAGAGGATATATTATTTAGGATGTTTTTTATGGGTTTATGAGACAACTGTTTGCAGCTAGTTCTGCTTTTACATCCTTCTGTAACTGTTAAATCCTGTCCCCCCCATGCCAGCTTAAAGAAAACTTAGAGGAATCGATCAGTCAGCTGCAGTCACAGAGACTGAGCAGAACCAATGGGGTCCGCAGTGCCTCTGCCTCTTCACTGCATACCAGTGACCTCGAAGGTTGCTCAGGAACAGGTATAGAAAATGTTTCCTTTATAATAAAACATAAGCTATGCACCAGAGTTGACTTCACATTCTGAACCTGCTGTCTTTTTAAGAAAGGAAAATAAAATGACAAAATGATTTGGATTGCAGAGGGTCAGCGCTTCTATCCAACCTCTCCTCTGAAGGAGTATCCCGGCACATCGGAAAAGAAGAGGAGGCCTCAGTCTGCCGGTGTTCGCTTTAAGGACCCCGGCCTCCCAGGAGAGAATGTATGAATTATTGGTCAACTATTAAACAGTGTCATTTAGGATTTTATTTACAACATTATAAAAATATCTTGTGCCACACTTTATATCTTAATATTGTCCTGCCTCTTAATTTAAGATTTTCCAAGATTTGTCACATCTAAGTCATTCAAGCATTAAAAAGCACCTAACTCCGATGTTGTTTCTGCATAAAACAGACCCTTTCAGTTCATTTTAAGTACATAATTTGTTCTAGCTTCTTTATTTGCATTGAAACATTTCTATGATGAAGTTTTCCAGACATAAAGACAGAAAATCTTCCACCAGCAAGGTGATTTATAAAGAATTTTGCATTAAATCTTTGGGAAATTACCTAGAAAGCTACACACACACAGAACAAAATAGTGTTTTCTAAGTCCTAAAATTATCCACAGCGTATGAACGGGACCTTATATCCTTGTAGGGGGGCAACATCTAACATCCAAAGAGCTTTGGAAAAGCCTCCAGGAAGCCTGGATAACTATTCCCAAAGAGCTCTTAAAGAAGTGAAAAGGAAGCTGGTGAAAGTGTTGGGACTGTTGAAGCCCTGACTTTCATGCTTCACTGGGATTGTTATAACTGTTCTGTTGCACGTTTGTAGTTGCTGAAAACCACCACAAGAGGGCACAATGAGTCACAATAAAAAAAAAAATATTTCTGATGTTTCTGGTTTAAAATCATTTTTAAAAATTGTATTAAAATAAGACACTAGTAACTTGTTTTCCCCCTCTTAAATAGATTTAATTTGTCCCCAGACTAGATGTTCATGTTTATAAATGGTAAGAATGTGTGTTTTCTGAAGTATTCAGTAAGTATGGGTTTGTGTCTGTCTCATCCAGATCCACTCGTTGCATCAGTCACTGCGGGATCTGCACTGCGATCAGCAGAGACTGTCTGATGACCTGGACAGAGAGATCCTCAGGAGAAATAGGTATCTGATGGAAGTCTAGTCTAAGCTAAAGTCCTATCTGCCCTGATGCGGCTTGTAAAATTAAACCATGGTATTCTCAATAATTGAAGCATAAAGTCTGAAGTGAATGCTCATTACAGCAGGCTTTAGCTCAGAAGCTAATTTTACATATTAACAAGATAAATTTGTGATTGCAGCTGAAAGAGACGAATCTGCTGCTGTGTATTTAAACAAAAAGCTCAATAAATGTTTAATAGAATCCAGCAGCAGACTTTGGATGTTTGCATAATGATTTCTTAATTTCGTACTGGTGTACTAGTCGCAATAAGCAGGAAAGGATATTAATGCTTTTTTTCTCCCTCTCTAAGCTTGTGTGTGATTTTATAATCTGGGTTCTGCAGATCTGTGCAGAATACTGATCCTTTACTTTTCACATCAACTTTCGGTTTTACTGCAGCTTTGCAAATAAATGCACGCTTTTCACGAAAGAGTGATTTCAAAACAAGTCGTGCAAACTTGAAGAGATGATGCAGCAAAGTCTGAAGGCTGCATATCTTTCTCTCTGCGCTGATTAGATTGTGACATTTTGGAGTAAATGAAATGAAATCTCTCCTTTCACGCAGTGCTGACCAGAGCAAATCGATCTGTGGCCGTAGTTCAACGTCTGACGCTGAATAATTATTTCTAGCGGCGTCAGGTTATGCGACTGCGTCCTGATCGATGACGTTTTGGAAGAGAGCTTGGGATATGTCTGTTTTTGTTTTGCAGGTCTGATATCGACACCCGGCGGGCAATGGAGAGCCTCACAGAGCACATGACAGCTTCCCAAAGACAGGACTCTGTGAGTTGTTACTGCTGATTTCACTGCCAATATTTCAAGCGTGCCTCCTCACTCTGAGTGTGAAGGGAAAAAAAAAAAAACAGGCAAAATTTAAAGGACAACACAAATAAACTAAAGCTGCTGGTAAAACACAAAATATGTAAATGGTTTCTTTTACTGGAGCTTTACAGGAACATATTTCTCCATGACTTCTAAGCACATAGCTCCTCACTTCACTGTCAGCGCTGTGACAAATGCTCTTCTTCAAATGATGGCTGATATGTTAAACACGTTTTATCTGGTATCTGTCAGCGGACGTGACAAGATAAAGGTATTAACTGTCCCTTACAGGTGGATGTGCTGCCTCCTGAGCAGACGGGGAGTTGTTGCATCACCACTGTATTACTTCTAGTCACTTATCAGAGAAATCTTTCCTCACCCATGCTTTTCATTTCCTGTTGTGTCATTAATCACATTCCGACACCGCCTGGGCGCCGGTGATGTTTTTGCGTGACTGGAGGCGTTCTCATTCTTCTCGTCCGCAGGTGTCGTCTCGTGTTGAGCGGCGGCTGCAGGAGCTGGAGAGAGAGACGCGCGCAGAGGGGGAAAGAAGGCCAGAGCAGCGGGGGACCGTGTCTGATGAGCTGCAGGAGGTGACGCTCTTTTCTTTCCACTCATCTGCTGCCATGCTTCCATCACGCGCCTCATATTGCCTTTCATTAAAAAAAAATCCTCAAACTGGAGCCTGCAGCTGCCTTGAATGCACAAGTTCAGCAGCGAGATGTGCTGAGATCTAACAGGACTTTGAGTTATGTATTTAAAAGCATAACAAATGTTAACAAAGTTTTACACATATAACACACCATAGTTGAATTAGTGAGGTTTGTAGGGCACCGAGATACCCAATCATCCAATCGCATGGGAGCAATACAGTGCATTTAGTCATGGTGTCATGAGCATATTGACTTTGTGAAGATTAAAGTGAGCATCAGAATAAGGAAGAAAGATGATTTCAAGATGTTTTACTAAACCTAAGTGGATATTCTCAGTAAAGCGCTTTCTAACAACGACTACTTCGGCGCCCTTCTTGCCTCTCTGAGGTTGGCTACAGGACAATAGAAGATGGAAACATGTTGCTGGTCTGACGAGTCTCCATTTCAGCTGCTACATTCACATGACTGGGTCAGAATTTGGTGGAAACATCATGAAAACATGGATCCATCCTGCCTTGGATCAGCAGTTCAGGCTGCGGGTGGTGTAATTTTGTTGCATTGGGTGCCTTAGTACTCACAGCGTAAAGCGTACCTGAGTATTATTGGTGTTCATGAAAGTAAAGCCATCTTCTAGTGGCCACCTGTGGTAAAATCTTCCTCATCTGCTTTCCTGAACATAACAGTGAGTTCAGTGTTCTCTGGTGGCCTCCACAGACACCAGATCTAAAAGCAGTAGCGTAGATTTGGGATGTGGTGGAACAGGAGCTTCTCATCATAGATGTGCAGCAACTGTATGGTGTTATCATGACAAAATGCAGAAAAATCTCAGAGGAATGGGTCCAATATCATCTTTAATGAATGCCACCAAGAACTAAATCAGTTCAGAGGAAAAACTGGGGTCCAAACTGGTTCCATTAAGGCAGACTTAATGGCATCTTCATCATTTTGTCGCAGACAAACTGAAATGCTGATGCTTCTCAGATGAGTTGAAATGGCTACAGGTGACTTTGTGTTGCTGAGAAACACGTTTTTTCAGTCTTGTTTAAGAGTTTTCTCTCTAATCTCAGTTTAGTCATTCTTCTCACACATTAAGATATTTCACTGATAAAGGAACGTCAGCAGCACTCTGCTCCTTGTAATAAAGCTCTCGCAGCAGTGCTGAATGCTGATTGGTCACTCTTAAATGATTTTCCCAGACTTTTGACAGTTATACAGTTTATTAATACTCAATTTCCAGAAAATCACACACTGCTCCAGTTGCCATCTCTGCACAGTGAAGCAGAATTATTGCTGAAATGATTTTTGATCACATTTTTTCACCTAAAAAAACCCAAACAATCCACATAACAAGAAACTATCATTCCAGTGATTAAATATTTTATGTACAATTACACTATAATGTATTTTCATTTCACACGAGTATGATAAAATGTTAACTTCTTGTATGTGAGAGCAAATATTAACATAACATTAACATATTAACAATACTAAATATTAATATTTAGTATCCCATCTCAAGAAGAGAAAAACCTGCATTGTTTGGTTTAATAAAGAGTTGGCTGTTGACATCTTGAAACTGTGAAGTGGTTATTATGAGAGCTGGAAATCCTTGAAAATGTTGGATTTTTTTTAGTAGTTGAAGTTGGTGTTTGAATGCAGTGCTTGAGACTGTAATTCTTTTTCTTCTACATTGTTATTTGAGTTGATAGTTTTCGCTTTAGTTGTTAAAAAACACATAGCAGAGCTGATTGTTTTGCCTCAAACAGCACATCTGTACACAAGCCAACAAACAAAGCAGCAGTAGTCAACACTTCTACACTTTTTTGATCCAAGACATGAGAGGAAAGTTGTGAATATGCATTTTGTTATTAACTGTGTTGCCATCTGTGTTCATAATGAACAGCAGCAGTAACATGAAGTGTGCAAAGCCTCGATAGTTGCTTCCTGTATAACTCACATGTTTCACTCCATCAATAAAGAACTTATTGCAATGAAATAAAGTCAAATTAAAGTTGTCACATTATTAAAAATAGGAAGTACAGACTGACCACTTTATTAGGTATACCTTACGAGTGATAGGTCACTCCTTTGTCCTTCAGTACTGTTGGTGTCATACGTTGAACAAGGAGTTGAACATTTCCACCTAATTTTGACCCTGGCCTGACACTTTCATGTTGTAGCTGAAATCAGACCAAACAACATTTTTCCATCTTCTATTTTGCTGAGTGTGTGTGTGTGTGTGTGTGTGTGTGTGGGTGTGTGTGTGTGTGTGTGTGTATGTGTATGTGTATGTGGAGGAGTAGCACACAACGGTCTGATACTCTTGTAGACCATCCCCTTCTCCTTTGGAAATGACGTGTATGCTATTCTGCTTACCTTGCTTAGATTTAGTGGTTATTGAAGTTCATCTCCAACTAATCTTTTCATTTGCTTCACCTCTGACACTAACGGGACATTTTTGTCTAGACACTGCTTACTGAGTATTTTCTCAGTACGCTTTCTGTAACACTGGACGTGATTGTCTCAGCAGATCAGTAGTTTCAGACCAACAACCATTCTGCCCTTAGAGTCACTGAAATCTGCTTATTCCTGATCACAGCCTTTTAAACTTCAGCAAGGCATTTGATCAGGGTTGAATGACTAAATGCAATGAGTTGCTGCCATGTGATTGGCTGTTTAGATATTAATATTTACAATAATAGATATAGCCCATGAGTACATGTGCTCAGTCTGAGAGTGTACGCTGTTAACAGCTCTGGTAAGGTGCCAAAAAATGCCTAAAAACGCAGCATGTATGTCCCTGTCTGTGGGAAAACAATTTAGGCAAGGCAAGTTTATTTATATTGCACCTTTCATGTACAGGACAGCTCAAAGTGCTTTACATTGAAGTTTTTAAAACGTTTCATTTACTTAATAGTAAAAATTGTCTGCTGTGACGGCTTCAGCTTTATGTTCGGTTGGATCCAGCTAAATGAGCCAAACGTGAGCATGTTGGGGTATCCCCCCTCTCTGTGATCTTCTACTACCATGACAGCAGAAAAAGATCAGAGTAAATTCATAACAAACCAATTTTAATTATGTATCTTTATATCATATATCATAGAAGGGTTTCCATAATCCATGCAGAAAATGATTATCTTCCTCAGAGCTTCAGCCTACGTGAAAAACATGTATGTGAAGGAGTGCATTTGCCAGCTTAATGCAAGGCGTGGTTTGTCTAAATGACTTTGAGCTGACAGATCTCCATCATGACATTTGTTTTAGTGATTTAGGCTGATAACTAAATGCTCATGTTGCTCATTTACACTTAACCAGATAAATCATCCATATCATCCACTGTCAGCATGATGTTGTTTAATGTTCAAAATTACTGGAGCGTTTATTTGTCATTAAAGTCCCTTTATCCTCTCCGCCTGCTGCATTTTAGTGGTGAACCACAGAGGGGCACTGTGGAGCTGCATGCTGTCTAATCAGTGTTGCAAGCAGAAGTTTTTGAAAGTGCAGTTTAATGATAGTAGCTACAGATTAATTTCCATCTGTACCTTCCAAATGGTACACCAAAGGGCTCGGGGTGATGGGAAATAATGGATTTGTCCAAAAATTAGAGGTAAATAAACAACTAAGAGGAAATGAAGAGGAAAATAATCCCTTCTACTACTAAAGAGCAGAAGAGAAGAGAGCAGAGGGTATATTTATTCCCCACCGATGGACCCGCTGTGATGTGAATCAAACAGATGATGAGTCACTTGGGTAGATGTTACTGCGAGCAGCTGGTAATTCATCACCACAGCCGGCTCAGAATGAGTGGGATCTAAGCTCTGGTGCAAATCCACCATGATGCCAGTATCTTGTTCCAAGTAAATGAGATTGAGGTGGGTTGGTGTGCAGAGAGATGCTGTGATGCAGGAGCGTCTCATGCAGGAGTGTGAATGGGATTTTTGTTTGTGTTTTGCAGACTTTAGGAAGGCGCCAAGTTCAAGCCCATGAGAGAGAAGAGGCCACAACGGCCAGGATGCTGAGAGCAGAGAGGCAGAAAGCTAAGGTGAATATTACCATTATGAAAATGGATCAAATTAATTCAGTCTGTCTCGATTATTTAAAAAGTATTACATGCTTTTTGTTGATTCGTTGATAGGATGAATGACCTTATCCCAGAACTGTTAAGGCAATTTTCCAAAATAACCATGTCTTACCGGAGAGCTGCCTGCAGCCCTTCTGCCTCTTTCCTCAGCTCACACACTAATAAAAAATTACTTGGCAGCTGGTAGTGCTGGCTTATAAAACATCCTACATATGCACATTTAAACACAGGGTCCTGGAATGGGTTGCACCAGTTTATTGCTATAGACTGGGGGAAATGGTTAGCATGGGGGTTGACTTTGTAATTTACAAGAAACAATCGCACATTGAATTATATTCTGCATTAATAAGTAAATACAAGTGAATACAGGTAACAACCTATCTCATTAATGGATCCACTAAACTGGGTTTTACATGGTCTTCAGGGAAAAGCACACATAGTGGCTCAATATGTAACACAAATATTAATCGCTATAAAATATTAAAAGGAGCTTCTCCACTTACAGAGGTCCCGTTTGTGCAGGATGCAGTGGTTTTGATGGAAAAGTTTAGGTGTAAAAGGTGGGGTTTTTGGGGGTGTTGACATGGTACCAGGTAAGTATGATGAGTGCCATTACCACAGCACGATTTATATGCACCTAAGCTGTTCAGTGGGTGAACTCTTGTTGCAAGAACCTATCATCATATCCATGTAAGAACCTTGTAAATGTTGTAATGTATTTTTATGAAGGTACCTCATACAAAGTCAGCAGGCTGCGTGTTTCTGAAGTAGGCACGAGGGAAGAAATGTGTGGGCAGCTAATTTTACCAAGCAGGAGTTGTCATGGACTTGATTGCAATCTCTAGAGTGCATTAATCTTTGCAGCTGACAAAAACATGAGAGAATACAAAAGTATTGTGTTATTTAATGTAAATACATTTGAATATAATTTAAAGAACATTGCTGCACATGCACTGAAAGCAACAAATGCAATGGATGTTGTGACAAGATTGAAATGGATCAAAAAAGTAAATACACAGCCTGGCAATGAAGAAAAAGTCATTTTCTAACCTTCAGCTTTACTGTAGTCATTCACTGTGGCTTCAGAAACTTGTTTTGATGAAGGGAGACACAGATGCTGCTCAGTCTTCTCCAGCACATTCCAGAGATTCTCAGTAGTGTTAGGATCTGGGATCTGTTGTGGCCAGACCATCAGTAAAAATAATGTTTCCTGAACTACCCGTTCACATGTCTGTGTCATCAGTCAAGAAAGAAATCTCCCGATTGAAAAACCTGCTCATCCCTTAGAGGATGGTTTCCCATTATCCTTCCAGGTTTAATGCGTTGGTAGTTTTTATCCCAGTTTGAGTAGTTTGAGCATCACTTGACTTGTTTTCTTTGCTTGGTGCCAGTAGTTTTACCCTCTGAAACAGATTAACACATTTTACAGCTGAAACAGTAATTATCCAATAGAAGGCTCTTATCTTTTTGCTTAGTTACATTTCTTTTGAACAATCAGCGCATTCCTCATACTGTCTCCTCAGTTAGCCATAAGTAGCACAGTACGTCTGACAATGACAACATGATGTTAAAGCATTTAGACTAATCATGCAGTACGTATGATTTAGTGCTGGTTGGTTACACTTTTAAAGCCACTGGTGTGTCAGTTTTAATGTTACATGCTTACTCTGCGATGCTGGCTTTATGAGCAGTTCACCTATGTAGCACCGTTTGTGCCAGCTCAGACTCAACTCTGTGAATTGATGCTGTTTCCTCCACGTGAAAGAGGAAAGGGAGCATTTAGCTTCCTATAAGGACTTGGTTTAAAGCCTTTTCATCGCTGATGGTATGAGGGTACAATCGTGCTTCGAGCTTTTCACAGTTGGAAACATTTGGTGCATAAATAACAGAAAAGGGACCGCTACAGTGGTAAACATGGCATTGTTCCAGCTCCCCCCCTTTTTTAAATGTTGTTTGCTTCTGTAGATGTTTTACTCTGATTATCAATTTTCTGCTTTCCTCAGATTGAGCAGGAGCTGGAGAGAGCCAGGAGATTACTGGAGCAGTCAGAAGACAGCAGGGAGTCCCTCGTGCAACAGGTTTGTTTCTGGTTCTCTGCCTGATTTAGCATGCAGACGTAGAGAAAACCCAGACACAGCAGTAAGCTGTGAAAATACCTTAAAGATCTGTCTGTTGCTGTGCCCACTGCCTATAGTTAGATGTCTTTTCTCTGTCTGCTGGCTCTGTTGATGATTCCCCAGGTGGAGGATATGCGCAGCGAGCTGTTAAGGACAAGGACAGAGAAAACGGGGCTTCAGAGGGCGCGAATGGAGACTTCTCAGCTCAGTGCTCAGCTGCATGGAAACCACACAGACCGGGAAGGAGCAAAAGGTGTACTGGAAGGGTCAAGCATCGAATCGTCTAGAGGAAAGAAGGCAGAACACAAAGCAGATTTAGCTGATGGTTAAAGGGCCGGGTTAAAAGATTTCTCATATTTCTTACATATTTCTATAAATTAATGCCTGTAATTAAAGAGTTTTTTTAATTATATTGGAATTTATTCCATTATTCCAATTTTACAAACATTTTTTTCTGTGTAGCTGAAAGTGGAGCAGAAACAAATCAGGGAGTTTAGGAAAAATAAAACAATTAACTAAATTAAAAAGAAATGTTTTCTCCGGGTACTCCGACTTCCTCTTACAGCCCAAAGACATGCACCTTGTTTGGTCATTACAGAAAACTGCCTGACATCGTTCTGGTTTTGTAGCCATGGCTGATGCAAAGCTGAACAAATAGTTTTATTGAACAACTGATCACTGTGCGCTACAATTATTTACATGTAGTGGAAACCCCGCAGTAAGAACTCAAAGGAAATCAAACTTGGTTTATTGTTTGGGTTGTATACTGTAATCTGAAGTTCTTTGTAAGGGCAAAATAACATCTTTCGAATTCAAACCACTTCAAAATATGGTGAAAGTTTTTTGCCTTATCTGCGCCTTCAGTCATACTGTGTGTCGCTGTGTATCTTCTGCTCAGACCTGGAGAAAGAAGTGGCCGAGCTGCGAGCGCAGTTACGCAGCGCTTCAGTCCTCAGTGAGGTGGAAGAACTGAAGAGGGCTCTGGACTGTAAGGAGAAGGAGACGCTCCAACTCAGCTTACAGGTCAAGGTGTGTGGTAGGAAAAGTGCAGAGAGAATCTGATTCATGTCTGATGTCACTTAATCCTTAAAAGCAGAAGGTTTTAGATAAGCCTCTGCAATCAGACTGGCCAGTTTTGGATTATTCTCCTGTTCAGCACTACACTTAGTGGTCACTATATAAGATCCACCTGTTCACCTGCATGTTAACACAGCTTTAAAATCAGCCAATCACATGGCAGCAACTCAGTGCACGTAGACCTGGTGAAGATGACTTACTGAAGATCAATCTGAGCATCAGAATGAGAAAGAAAAGGGATCGAAGTGAGTCAGCATGACATGGTTTTTGGACTGAGTATTTCAGAAGCTACTGGTGTGCTGGGATTTCACACGCAACCATCTCTTGTTTACAATAAATGGTCTGAAGAAGAAAAAATATCCAGTGTAAAATTTCCAGTTTGTCAGAGATGGAGCAGACTGGTTGGAGACGATGAAAACGTGACAGGGACTCAAATAACTGGTTTCAGCCAAGGTCTGAACACAAGATGTTCAACTTTGAAGCACAGTATCCATTTCATCTGCAAAAATTAGATAGTAGAGTCGGAGTTGGTTGGAAACCAAATGAAAGCATAAATCCACCCTGCCCTCTAAAACCACTCAAGGATGTTTGACCACACAGACCCTGTGTGTGTGTGTGTTCAAATTAAGGCCATGTCCACACAGAGACGAGCTGGGGTGTATCTGCTTAAGCCATTTATCCTCTGGATATTTGTTCACATGGAATTAGGTCTTTTTAGAGACTACAAACTAAAACTGGCCTCTAAATGCTTTACAACAGTATTTTTAAACATATATAGGCCTACTGAATCAGAAATAAGAAAAACTATTTTGATCCAGTCCGTCCAATTAATTATAGTCTCTGTATTGTGTGGTTTACTAAGATCAGTTGGCTAGTAGAGTTATTTTAGCTGAGTAGTTTATAGCTATTCTAGTAAACTTGTTTTTTTCCTGCAGCATGTCATTAATGAAGAATATAAAAGAATCATCACAGTACAGATAATTTGTCCTTAGCAGTTAAACAAAAAGTAAGGTTAAATGACACCATGATACCTGCTGTGATTTGTTCTCACTGACAGATGAGACTCAGCCAGAATCCAACATTTTTGGCAAACAGCTAGCAAATGAAAGCACAAAAGCAAGGTTTCTTCACAGTGTAGGGGATCTACAGCATTTTAGTAGATGCTTTAACCCTTTACAAACTGCAATGGAAATGGTCTGCCTGGCCCACACTTGTTTTTGTGCATGGTGGTGTCATTTCTGTGAGTTTCCTCAAGTATGTCTATGGCCAGTAAAACTTAATAATAACTTAAAAAATGTTAGAATTATGCCATAAATCTAAAATAACTCACAAAACTAATTTTTCACACCAGGGAGCTCCAATCCACTCCTTGAGAGATGGTGTCCTGCAGGTTTTGAAAGTTTACCAACTCTTTACACACCTGGTTAGTGATCTCTACAGCTTGTTAGGTTCTTCACAGGTCTGTTAAAGAGCCATTCAATTGAATCAGGTGTGTCGCTGCAGGGAAGCATGGTATACCTGCAGGACACCGGCCTCGAAGACTGGCCTTGAAGATCCCTGCTCAATCATTTCCACTTTTAAAAAGCTCTCCTTTTTAGTACAAAGGTGTGTTGATTGATTTTCATCTGCAATACAAAGCAACTGAAATTGACAATACATGTTTTTTTTATTTACTGTGTTGTCATTTGGCAGAGTATTAAGTTTTATGTTCTAGAAATGATAAAACTTATAAACATAAACGTATACAGCACTGTGTGTACTGTAAGTTAACTTTTAGTAGATATCTTGGCAATTCCTGTCAGCTATGACGCACTGAGGAACATTGTGATGAAGTGAGTATATTTTTCTTTGCAACATAGACTTCCTGTGTGTAAGGAAAAAGAAAACTAGGCTAAGATTTATTTATCATACACTAATGTAAACTAAGCTAACAACTAATAGCATGCTAAAAACAAACCTGCTGAAGACCTGTGGTTAAAAACTAGCAGCTAACTACACTAAAACTAGTAAAACTAACTAAAATATAAATTAGACTAAGATAGGGCTGGGCGATCTGGGGAAAAAAAGAATCACGATTTTTTTTCTTATATCATTCGATCTCGATTTTCGATTCGATTTTTTAATTTATATAGAAATATTTGTTAGGATTTACCAATTACATTA
>JBAMHV010000024.1:4331488-4360970 GCA_037177535.1 Pseudomugil gertrudae
TGCGTTTGGCTTATCACCGAGATCGAGGCCAGCATAGATCGCGATCTTTCGATCTTTCGATTTTTGGCACAGCCCTAGACTAAGATAATCTCAATCTCCTCTCTACCTAATCTCATAATTTCTGCTGCTACTCAGCTAAATGTTCTTACACTTAATACTACTTGTGTTTAAATGGCTGCTTTGCGCCACGCATTGCAGGTTTTGGTATCGTCATCAAGGCGTGATGATGAAAGATGGGAATGGAAACAAAACCATGCCTCGCTATTCTTGTTCGAGCTATTATAGTTTTTATTTTAGGGCAGTTTGAACGGGAGTGTGCTGATCGATAATGATCTGGGTGGGTTTTTTTAAAGGGTTAAGGAGTTGTGAGTCACTGCTTTTGAAACAGCAGAAACATCCAAATATGCACAGTATTTTAATTGAGGTTTAAAATGAGTACATGAGATGTTTATGACTTTACTATTGCTGCCGTCTTTACCCTGAACAGGGATATTTTAGTGTGCCTCACATCCACAGTCATATCTGCCAGCTCTGTACCGCTCAATCCTCTTAACCTTGTCAGATGAAGTGACAGTTTGAATAGATGCGTTGTTAACCAGACTCCATTTATCCATCTCTTACTTGAGCAGTGTGTCACTTCCTTCATTAAAAAAGGGAAAAAATCATTCCTATTTTTCAGTATTTGGTGGTACACCCGCTATGATGTCTTCAATGTCTTCATTTTAAGCACTGGAACAATCCTCTAATCTCTGATGTTTCTTTCACTGAGATGTATTTAAACACCCACACCTCCCCTGCTGTAGAGTTTGTGTAAAGACATGAAGTGGGTGTTTGCATGCATCACCCGGGGCATCTTTTATGGTTCTTATATTTGGATCAAATCAACACAGGAATTGTTCATTTTAGTTGTAAATGAGCGAAAATGAAGTATAATGAGAACGGGGTGGAAGAATTTCTACGCAGTCTGAATTTGTCTAAGACTAATCATTGTGTGACTAATTACCCAGAATAGCGTTGTAAATATAAATGCTATTTAGGTATTTTAGGTAGCATCCCTTGCTCTTATGTTGCACATCAGAGTTAAAACTTCAAAGCAGTTGTGATTGTCTTGTGGCATTAAGTTAACTCAGAGCAGCTACCTTTCAGACCACTTTTCTGAGCGGTATTATAGATAATCCATTTGTCATCAGCAGCGTAAACAAGCTCAACAGCCTTCGACCTGTATTTTCTAACTTTTTGTCTCTATATCTGCCTCCTGTATGTTCTGTATTTTCTTAAAAGTTGTCATGTCTCTCCTTTGTCTGCAAATGTTTTTTTTATTTTTTATTATCAAAGACTTACTTCCAATAGTGTTATTTCTAATTTAAAATGCAAACTTGATCCTTTTTCACATGGCAGGAGCTCTCGTCAGACCTGGCGGGGCGGGAGCAACAGCAGATACGAATGCTGGACCAGCTGAGAGACATACAGGTATTTTAGGAGATGGAGACTTGAGTGATCAGAAGCCAGATTTTTATTTAATCCTTTCTGGGGTCTTGGGCAATATTTTTCCAGGCTTTCTGGACATTTTTTTTACGTTTCATTGAATTTTGTCTGCACTTTTACTCATTTCACATGTTTTTATTTCAATTTCTAATACAAGAATAAAAGCTTCAGAGCAGTGTATTTCTAGAAAATCAGAATCTTTATTTAAAAGAGTCGGTGCAATTTAATGGACATAAAAATGTAAATCTACCAGAGTTAGCCAGTGGCTACTTTCCTTCTGCACTCCCTGGAAGATCAAAAGTATTTAAAACAGTGTAAAATAACAACAAAGATAATCCAACACTTGTAATGCGAAAAACACTTGAGAGAATAGTCATTGGTGGTTATATATGTCCAACATTTTCTACGGCAAACACAGGACCCAAAATTGAGTTGGTAAATAAATAAGCTAATCAAGCTTTATCCGTGCTTTTTTCTTAATGTTATCAAAGAAATCTGGAAAAATGTGAGCAGACCTTGGCTCTCACAGAAGTGGAAAACTTTCTTTGAGGCAAAAAGTGAATGTTAACACAGATCTTTTACTTCTTAAAGATTACCCAGTCTGATACTGGTGGGTCAGCGCTAGTTGATGGAGCAGAGGGCATAGTAGTAATGATATGCTGTCGTGTAAATAAGCTTAATAACATCAGACGCTGTAGTTTTTAATAAAAGACCAAAGCATAAACCTGTTCTATAAGAACAGATAAGTTGACCTTCTAGAGATGGGAAGTTAACAGACCCCTAATACGCTGACAGTCGAAACACTAGATTTTATTCCAACAGCTACACGGTTAGTTTTGGTGAACAATCAGTTCTATGTATCCATGTTGCTGTCATGCATAACACAACAGGTATGCTAGTTAATGTTGTGACCAGAAAATAAGAACCCTTCAGTCAGGAAGACTAATGTATGGTATGGAACAGGGGTCTCCAACTCTGGTCCTCCTGAGCTCCCATCCTGCAGGTTTTAGTGTTTCCTCGCTGCAACACACCTGACCCAAATCAATGCCACAAGCAGGTGCAAAGGATGTTGTTGCTTAGAGGATTAGAGCTCTCGAGGACCAGAGTCCACATAGACTATGTCCTTTAGCTAACAGAGTAGAGATAACAAATATCTGACTAATTAAAAAGGGAAATAGTGTGGATTGTCTGTTATTAAAAGTGGCTCCTGGAAGATGAACCAGAGTTTACATTAATACACTGCTGTCTAATATAAAAACAGGGTAACTGTAAAATTCCCAAAGGAGATAACCATTATCAGTAATTTGTTGACGTGGTCATTCCAGTTGTCTGTGCTGCGGCCTACGTCAGCAGGCAGTAGATAAGGGTAATAAGGAGTTGCAGTGCTGCATGGTGGAACACAAAATGGGTGCTGGATTCATCTGCACATGTTAGAGAAAATGAGTTTGTGTTTAAGCACCTGTAAATGAATAAAACATCAAAATTGCCCTAAATCAGTGGATGAAGCAGTGTTGGACCTACAGCAAAGAAATTAGCAAAGAATCCAATAAAACCTGTGACTAATGTGTATCTCTGTATGCAGCCTGCCACAAAGACACATTGTACAATTGTCTTTATTCATTTCTATAAAACAACTAACAATTTTAATATTTTAGCACCAACAATTTGAATTTTACTATTCTGTTTCATTGCCATCTGGGACAGAATAATTTTTGGAATTAAAAAATGTAGTGCAACAGTAATAAGCTCCTGCAATGCCAGTAAAAATGTTCTTTTCTTTTTATGATGTCCCATAGGGGGAATAGCAAAAACCATTGTTCCATATTACAAAGAGCAAATATAGACTTCATTCATAAATGTAGTCTTCCTTTCAGAGCCGAGGGCAGACGGAGAAGAGAGAGATGGAGGCGTTACTCCAGGAAAGCACCAGGAGCAGAGAGGAACTGAAGACCAGGGCCCAAGACGCTGTGCACAGGTGGAGGGCAAAGTGTAAAAAAATGGAGAAAGAGTTGGAGGAGGCGAGGGCCACAGCTCAACTTTATACTGACAAGGCCATCCAGGTTGGTTGAAGGAGATTCACTCCATCCCCACTAACCCTACACGAGGTCCCTTTAAGCTTTGGTCTTAAATAACACATTTATCTTATTTACCTCTTATGTCTGTGATTGTATTTCCTGATGTTTTTATGCTTGTAATTGAGTGTCCTGTTGACTCTTAAGTTATTATTCCAAATGTGTTTGATTAAATGCTTTTTTTTTAAAACACTAGAAACCAAAGAAGCAAAGAAAAAACATCAGTTTTGTTTAATTTGATGGACATGGCTTTTTTTAAATGTTAGAAAATGTATCTTGAGTCCGACAAGCTGTCACAGTATCTATTAAATTAAAGTTTAATATAACACCAACCAAAGAAATCAATTGGATCATTTTGTGGAGCGAGGCGACTCGACCTTTTCACAGCGACTCGACATTTTGACTTGTCACAGCAACAGAAGCAGCCATTTAATGAATGACATTAAAGGAGTCATATTGTGGAAAAATATGTTTTTTCTTGGGAGCATATAATTGTCTAAAGTAAGAAAATCTCAAGAAAAAGGAAAGGAACTTTGGCATTTAGTGAGCCATTCAGATCTCCAGGTTAAGGTTACGACACAACAAAAGTCACCCAGCTTCTCCCTGCTGCATCTTCAGCCCACCTCAATGAATACATCATAAATAAAGATCAGATTTATTTTTACAGCACATTTCCAACAACTCATGTAGTGCTTAACAAACTCGCATACAACTACAGGAATAAAGTACATGACAATAATATAATAATCTAATTAAACAAAGGCATAAGTCAATACAACAAAACAACAGAAAACAAGACAAAAAAATATTAGAACAAACCAAAATGCATAAATGCTCCTTTTGGTTTGCACCAGTTAGCAGACTAGCAGCTGTAATACCTGCTGGAACCAGCTGGAAATGATGATCAGAGGATTGGTTCAAGCAAAAAAAAGTTACATTAGTCTAATCTCATCAAGTCAACTCTAATCCAGTAATGAAACACTTACGGACTTATTCAAAGAATTTATTAGGAAGTTATGGCTTTACCTTTACTAACTAACACAGATGGAAAAGGATAGATTGAATTACTGCATTCATCTGTTTTAATATAAAGTTTAATATAAAAGTTTTAATATAAACCATGACAAAAGGATAAATGGCCAAATCAATTTGCAAGTCATGTACAATACAGGAGAATGAAATGGCATAACTGGAAAAATGACCTCAAGCCCTGTATCCACACAGCTGGCTGCATCATTTCAGTAGTAGTGTGTCTCTTCCCTTTTGATGTAGATCGTTAGGATTGTGGTACCATTGGAAGGGTCGCCCAATAAATAGGTGGAGTCAGATATTCTGCCCATTTGCGTTTGGAAATGCATTCAAATACTTACCAACCTGTCCCAACCAGTGTTCACCTGGAGCTGTTGATGGAAACTAGTCTATAAATAGTCCTTATTGTTGAAAAGCATTAGCAAATAAACCTCTACAAGCCTTTTTTTGTGTGTTTTTAACGCTCCACAAATACATCTGACTTCTAAATGCAATTTTTTTTCTTCTTAGTCACCATCGTTATCTAGATTCGGATTTCCAGTTTGTATTTAAATGCACCACCAGTCTATGATCTGTATCAGCTATGACTCAAATAAAGGACTTCTCTGAAACAGCCTACAAGCTGTCCATGGTGCAGCGGCAGACAGTAACACTTTACTGTGCAGGTCTGATCTTTCAAGAGTATTCACCCTGTTGTGCTGTAACAGTCAGGATTTATTAAAAAATACAGATTTACAGTTTCTTCCGTATCCAAGTGGGTCATTTGAAGAAATGATTTAATAAAAATTATTAGAACCAAGTTTCTTTTTGTGGGTTTTTTGTGCTAAAGTTTTTCCTTCCACTCCATTTGAACTGAACAAGTCACCTCGAAACTCCCAGCCAGCTCAGTCATGCCTGTGCTGACAGACAGATTCCCACCTGGCATAATTCCACGTGATGTGAATTAATTACAAAATCATTTCTGCCCTCTTAATGAATTAGGAAAGAGAATCAAGTGCTCAATTAAATGATTAGCTTCTGAGCTGCTGCAAAGTCTTTGCAAATTCCAGTCAAAGCCATAGTATTAGAAGCAATCTGCCTTGAACAGACCTGACCATTGTCCCTTATCAGAGAGCTGAGTGTTAGCATTTTCCTATCTGCTAAGAGCTGGTACTGCATATGTTTCTCTCCCTCTGTCTCGCTGTCACTCTTTCTCCTCTCATTATTACCGTTAGAACTCTGCTGTGTACTCCATCTTTCTCATGCTCTTCCTCATCTGTCATTCCTAATTTGCCTTTTTCCTCTAATTCTTTTGTTCTGCCACTTTCTCTTCCTCCCTCCAGGCGGCCAAGGAAAAGGAAAGCTCGCAGGCCCATCTGAAGATGCTGAGCCAGCAGACAGATGCAGCCCGCAGGGAGCTAGCGGAAATCCTGGGTCGTTTGGCCCAGCGCGAAGAGGAGCTCCACCGCAAGGACGTAGAACTGTCGGAGACTCGACATAAGCAGCTGTTGCTGCAGCAGGAAATTAGAGAAGTATGTGGCCAAACATTAAGACACAATCAAAATGTACAAAATCTTTTTACAAAGTTAAAGTGGAAAACTAGTGTAACAAAAGACTTGAGTAATTAAAGACTCATATTCACAGGGGAAGGAGGCCTCAGCTACATGGGAGGAGGAAACACAGCGTCGGACTGCCATCTATACAAGATTAAAAGAAGACAACCAAAAGCTTCTAGAGCAAGTCGATACCCAAGCCCGCCGTTGTCAGAGGGACCAAGATGCACAGGTTGAGCTCCAGGCCAGCCTTAAGCAGATGACCACAGCACACGCTCAGCTGTCCCAGCGGTTGGCTGAAGAGGAGAGTGCCAGAAAGGAGGTGCAGAAGAGCGCCTCGGAGCTTAAAGCCAAGCTGATAGCAGTGCAGGAGGAGCGGGCGTCGCTGAGCAAGCAGCTGCAGCTCGAGAGAGAAGTGCACCAGAAAGAGCTGGATAACATGAGGACCACAACAGAGGACGGCAGGACGAGGAAGGATCGTGAGGTGCAGGAGATGCTCAAACTCTACCGTCAAGAGAGAGATGAAATGCAGGCAGAACTAATAGAACTCAAGGTAGGCCCTTTCAGAAATAGAGATCTACTCAAAAGTGTGGACACGTCTACCAATTCACAGGGATATAAATATTCTGGCACCCTGATGGGCATCTGGTGTGTGGAAAAGAAAAAAAACGTGTTAATGAGTGAGTTACTGCATGCTGTCTTTACATTAGAATCAGTTCAGTACTTATGATAATGCTTCCTTACCTGCTCTAGGGGTGGTAATGTGTGGGGCAAGTACCTTACCTGTTCCCCTGGGACCTGCACTCCATAGGTGTGGGGAGCTTCTGGATTGAGACACGTTTGTCCCTGTTGTGGGTTGGCTGGGTTTTGTTCTCTGGGATGGCTGCTGCTCTCCAGGGTCCTGAGACCAATAGCTAACAGTAACCCCCTAGTAAACCTCTGATTTTATCATCTTTGCAAGCAAGCAGTGTAAATATGCACCCATCTGCTTTTTGGGACTCTGATCCCATATCTGAATTTTGTATATCATCTGACACCAGTATTTTCTGATACCCAACTGAGTTGGGACCAATCCAATCCAGTATGGAAAAATCTTCTATGCATTTCTGCAATGCAACTTATTTTGAGAAGTCTTTGTTTCCTTCTGCAGCCTGAGAGTGGAGCCTGCAACAGTACTGTCATCGTAGTGGAGCTCTGTAGCCAGACGTCCCAAATAAGCCCATCGGTGCATTCCTAAAACCAAACCCACTGGAAATCTTCAGCAGTGTCTGCTGGACTATTTTCCAGTTTAACCCAGAAACCTTTGCTCTAAAGATGTTTTAAAACCACAAGTTAGCTTAATGCTAACATCAATGCAAACATATTATTTGTAGGCTAGTGGTTAATGTGTGCATTATTATTATCTATTTGTTAATTTAGCTTTTATTTTATATCATCCAGAATCAGATTACATTTTGAAAAACATAAAGATTAAATCAGGACCAGTAACTTACGGGGTCTCTGCTAGTTGTCTAGCAGCTATTTCCAGCTAAAGAACGGCTTAGCACATGGATCTCTAACTCCGGTCTGGTATCCTGCTGGTATTTTGGGCTTCCCTGCAGCAATACACCTGATTCATATCAATGGATCATTACCAGCCTTTTGCAGAACTTGACAACAAGCTGTGGAGAATGAGACTGTTTTAACTTAACAGTTGGGAAAGTTTCAATACCTGCAGGACACCAGCCCTTGAAGAGCGAACTTGAAGATCCCTGACCTGGCATGTACTCATTAGGTGCAGATTAAAGAAATAAAGTTGGTTAATGTGAGCTTTATCCTAAGCTGATGGTTCTGATCCTACATTTCTCTGTCACAACAGTAGTCTTAATCTTTGAATTTGACTCTTGAAGGAAAAATTAGTATGCATGTTTCTGTGAAATGCTGAACAAATCCTTTTAAATATCCTCTTAAAAGTGCTGCTGATCTCAGGATAATGTTTCAGATGTCACACTCTCACTTAATTTGTTAAATCTCCTCACAGACGGCCAGGATCTAATTAACATTTAGAATTCAGTGCAGGGTAACTTGCCTTCACCGTTAAACATCTGAAATACTTTTAACCCTGTGAGACAAAGAGACAGATCTTACAGACATTTTCTTCATCTATCAATATCTTTGTCCTCTGAGTAAAAGTAAACCAAGCGTTGCTGCTGTTAATGACGTTGGTTGCTCCTGTGAAGCTGAATATTTAAAAACATACATATCAGTGTTTAGAAGTCTCATCAACTGTAATGTAGAGAGGAGACTTTCAGCTCCCAGCCTCCTCTCTACAGCAGATATCCCCAACAATAAACCCTCCCAGAGACTGTTTCTTAAGGGGCACGGTCCTCCCTGATATGGTTGAGTTTAGCCCATTAGCTCTGCTGAACTGCATTAATATCTGACATAGTTCATTGTAATGGTGTCGTTTCCTTGTGCAGAAAGGACAAGGGCGTTTGCTGAGATGTTTTTAAGTACTAGCCCAGGGCTGTACCAGATGTCCCAAAAGAAGCTCACCCAATATTCATACAGCATAGCCAGAAGCCAGTGTTACAGCTGTGACACAGTCAACTGTCGGAGACCGATTAAAATATTTTAACTTCATTGTCCTTGTCCTCTAGCTCTTGATTTCTTTTCCACCTTGTCTCCACCCTCAGCCTCTCTCTTGTTTGATTCCTCTCTCTCTGCATATCAACTCTTCTGTTTTTATTTGTTTTATCAGTGTCAGCTCCAGTCTCCTTTTTTAGGATTACTTTACTATATTTTCATCATTTAGGTGTTTCCTTTTTACAAGACTTTTCAGACATAAATGGATAGATTTTATAGACAGATCTTTAAAAATGTTCTGTTTGTGGTACACTACACTGTTACATTTAATCTGCTGTTTAGTAATGCTCTGCAAAACTCTGGAAATGACTATGTACTCATATCCTCAGTTCATCTCAGTGCTTTGCAGTGTTCTGCTCTGAGCTTGTTCGTTCTCCACTATAGGCACATGCAGCATCAGACAAGGATCTGTGTGTGGCACTACAGATCAAGTTGGACAGGATGAAAGATGAATGTGACAAACTGGCAGCACAGCTCAACTCAAAAGAGGAGACACATTTGCTTCTCCACAGAAAATATCAGCTTCTCAAACAGGAACTGGAAGACAGTGTAAGTAACACCTCTTTATCAAGGTTTTTTTTCCAAGTTAACTTTCAATTCAGCCAGCAGATTCTCTGTAAATTAAACTTTTGAGAAGGCAATTTTATTAGTATAACATATTTCATACATGAGGCTACTTAGTGTACTGTACATGATGGTGAAAAATGAACAGGATTCATACAGAATTACACTGTTTAACACACAAATGGGCCCAATGGAAAATGCATAATCCACATAGTCAAAACACTATTACTATTATTCTAAATTTGAGATTTGAATTACATCAGTGTAAAGCGCATAACCAACCATCTTGTTGCTAATTGCCAGTTTTTCTTTGTTCTCGTGCACATTTTTTTCCAGTCCAAATAAAATCAGCATTCACTTGGATACGTAGCATGTATTTATTAGCGGCAGATAGTTATTTTGTAAACATGGGACCTGTGGGTTGGAGAAAAACCTGACTCAGGCATCACTAGCGAGAACAACATGCTGCCTAAAAAAGTTGTTCAATGGCACAGTTACGTCCCAATGCTCTGGTATTTGCCAAGGATATTATTATAAATGACTTTACTGGCAGACCTATGGATAAATGAGACTTAAAGTCGACTGCCACTTATGCATGGTTTTATCCTCTCCTTGACTCATTTTTATGAAACTGATGGAAAACAAAGAGACTTATAACTATGGTGTTATAGTTGTTAATGTTTTTATTCATACTGCTGTAGCAGTGGTTGGACCAGTGGATCAGAGGAAGTTGGCTGACAATAATATGTGGCCTGCCATACTTTTCATACAAAACTAATAACAATTAGTCAATGTGCTGACACGGTGATGTTTACAGCGGTGTGTTAGAACAGTAGGGCCGCTTTTAAATTGGTCGAGCTAGAGAGAGGAGAGAGATACGTACAGCAGGTTAGCTGTATCTGGTCCAGAGGAAGTTAGCTGTTAGAAACTGCCTGTTTAGCGGTGGAGGCTTTGCTACAAGCTTTACCACACAGCAACATTTATTAGACGTTTCAGATAGTGGAGGCAACAGACCAGAGCAGCAGGATTACTAAGAAGTCAAAGAAACTTCAGGACTGAAAATACCAGGTGGATAGATGAGAAAGATCACAAAACTAGTTTTGTTGGAGTCGAATGCTCATGCAGGCACGGTGTTTACTTCACTTGCTACATGCAGCCAGGTGAACAGTTCAGTTCATTTCCCGGAAGCACATCTCATCTACTGCTGAACAATAAAGAACACTAGCGCCCACACAATGTTAAACATTTAACTGTGTAAAGAAAACACACGGTATACAAACACTTTTTCAGTCACCATTGGGATATAACATGATAAATCCATCAATCCAACCCTGCACAGGTCTAAACATGATACAGTATAATATAATTTAATATAAAAGCCTATAAATGTATAATTACAATGACATAAAATAGAACTTAGTGGGAAACATATATATATAAATATATATTTGACCCGCCATTCAGTTGGTCAGAGAACTTAGGCCTCATGTCGTTTACAAATTAGTGGATGACAAGCGTAACTGGAATATTTAATCAAACGCAATACACAACATAATCCACCAAGATCAGGTGGGGAGTTTACCCCAAGTCTATACAAAAGCAAAGCTACTCTGTATGATACAGTGGAGTCAGATTCAGGGTAAATTAGGAGATAAATCAAAGACATAGTTTCGGTTTGCAGTTCTCGTTTCCGTCCTGTCATTTCTCAGCACTTTGTCACTGTTGGCCCCTTTGTCCTCCAAACCCTTGTCCTGGCAGCCTGATGCCTATAAAGACAGAGTGAACTGCTATCTGCTGTCAACCTCACACAATTCTGCCATCCCATCCCATCTCCCATCTGGAGTGGTAAAAAAAATATCAGAGTACACAACTCCCTTTCTAAAATGAGAACTTCACACACTGGCATTTGTTGTTACAGCTGTGTGTGTAAAGTCTTTATTTCCTCTATAATTCCATCCAGACAGGAATGCTTACTCACTTAGATCCTTTTAGATTAAATGTGAATTTTGTGTCCTGAAAGTCATGAGTTTGTGAATACTGTGGTATCACAATAATTGAAGATAATTTAAATGATGGAAAAAGTATAATTCAACATTATATACTTACCATAAAAATGTATGAAATAAATCATAAACACATCCATTTTTCTTTTGAAGGTTTGCACCTGTAGTTCAGAAACACATCAGGTTAATTAGCAAATTCATAAACACATTTACACAAAAGATTAGTCACAACTAACACAATTATTCCCCATTTATCAGTCATCCATAACACTTGTTATTCTAATAATCTCATCATTTTCATGGGGCTTCCTGTGCTTTGGGGGTGACAGTGATCAGAAGGTCCAGCGTCAGCATAGTTGGTGAATAATTGTAAAGGAATATTTTGGTGGTTACATGGGCTGCTGCATTTCCATCAGTCTTTTTTCCAGGCCAGCTGTGGCTACATATGTAGCTTACCATCACCAATAATGAATGAGGAGTGAATGAATAATAGATTCAATATAAAGCGCCTTGAAAAGCACTATACAAATCAATTTCATTATTATTTACAGACTCAAATGTCCTTAAGTCTTGTAGTATTCCCTCCAACAGCAAGTTTAACTTTAACTCAAGCATGAACTACAATAAATGTGGCAAAGCAGAGTATATATCTGTAAATGTAGTCTATCTTTAAAGCCTTTGGAAAGATTCAGAGCATCATTTATCTTTGGAGTTCACAACAAAAATAACAAAGATATTGAATATTGAATTTAGAAAAATTTTCTCCCCATTTTCCAATCCAGCTTTAATATCAAGGATATCTTGATTTTAACAGGAATGTTTTTAAAGGTTAAGTGATGCCAAATAAGCAGTGTTATGAAATAACAGCCTATATTCATATGTCCTTGGGTGCTTTATAAAAGTTAAAGTATTGACCCCAATATAGCTCCCTGTATGGTGCCAAAAAATAATATGAAGGTTTTTTTTTCAGACAAACTGTTGATTTAATACAAGTTAAATGCAGAAAATTACTCTAATTAATGTTACATTCAAGCTTTGGTATCTCTGGGACATAATCACTGGCAGATCACAGAGTGCCTGCTTTCTGATAAATCAATCAGCTGTGTCCTGGTAGAGATTCTGAAAGTATTGATGATTTTAGCCAGAAATGTTTATTCTCTATTTGAAGAAACAGCGGATCTAACAAAGTTTCAAAGTTGCATTTATAATGGGAGAGAGATTTCATTGGTTTAAATACAAAAGGTATTAAACTGGAAGCTAATTTGTGCCGTTGTCCTCAGGTTAAGTCAGGCAAGCAGAGACGTGCGTCTGACTCGGATGTGATCAGACTGGAGAAGAAGGTGTTAGAGCTGGAAAAAGAGCAGGAGGCTGTCCTAACCTCAATAGGAGAGGAGCTGGACGCAGTTTGCCGAAGCCTGGCCTGGAATGGTAAAGACAAGCTACAGGTAATTACTTTGTTTTATTTCATTTGTGTATTTAAATGTGCATTTAGTTATTTTGGAGGGGGTGCAAAGATGGCAAATAAAAAACATGGACTGGTCTATTATTAATTGAAAATTTAGCCCTGACAGGTCACAAAGCCATGAGGGGATATTTGGCTCTTTAGTTTGCTAGTTCTTTGTTGCAGCGCCTCTGCAGCTGGAAGAGTTTGTGCTTTGTGGAGGCTGAAGCTGCATGTTTCTCACCTTCTTTGTTTGTCCCACTTTGCAGTCCACACTCAAAACTGTCTCAAATAAAAGGAAAATACAAAGGGCAACAAACTGACTTCCTGTTGACCTTAGCTCTGTGTCTGAAAGTTTATGAAATCTCAGAGACTCTGTTAGAAGTCTTCCTTTGTCCCTTTGGGTTGTCACATATTCAGTAAAAACAAAAGATGACATAGTTATTAATGCAGGAATCCTGATTAGAGTGGAAGGATCAAAGATATCTGTGTATGGTTTTTGGGCAAATAGTCAAAGCTGGAACAATTTTGTCCCAATTTGTGAACTTTATTTAATCCCCATGACTGGAAATATATTAGAGGTTCTTAACTTTGTCCTGATGAAGCCCTCTTTGCTTGGGTTGCTTGTTTGGGTGTGTATCAATTAAAATATTTTCACTTCACTGTGTAATGGTACAAAACCTCCAAAAGTTTTCTTTTTTCATTTGCTGCAGTAAGTATGGCCTCTAGACTTTCAGCCACTGCAGGCATTATAAATGATTTAGTAATTAGATGCTCATTTGTTGTGTCAACCAAATGGCATATGTGAACAACTCTGCACACATTGATTTGAATTACCTCTTAAAAAAATTCAGATGAAATTGGCCCTCATGTTTTATTCCTCCTGATAAAGTATTAATTTACGTTTTGACATTGTCCTTTAAAATGTGAGATAAGTTTGCTAATATCCATAAACACAAATTACAAAAAGAAACCCTTTGTGTCCAAATAAGTTTAATATTCAATGACTCTAAGGTTGCCTTATGTCAGGAATACTACAGAGTATCATACATGTTCTAATATCCACTAGTTGGAGATTATAGCATTAGTCAATTCAGCTTTATTTGTGTAACTTTACAACAATGTTCTTCAGCCCTATGTTCCCAGCAGGTCTCTGAGATGAAGTGCTCAAGATCTGTTGGTTGTTAGGCAAACATAGTTAAAAGCCAAAGGTGACAGAGCCTTTGCAGCAGTGGCTCATCCCTCTGGAACTCCTCTCAGCCAGAGATCTGCAGACTCTGTGATCTTTAAAAAGCAGCTAAAACTGCATTTTAAACATGCTTTTTACTCAGGGCACTTTAGATACTCATCAATTCAAGCCAATTCATAATAAATAAATAAAAATAAAAACCCAAATAACTATACGATTAGGGATAAATAAATAAGGGTTCAGTCTCCTCATGCTAAATTCCTGGTGAGAGCACCATTAGCTGGCATCATTTGGACGGTCTCAACGCTTCAGCAAGGAGAAGAAACATACATGTTAAAAGCAGATGATTGACAGCTGGGATGCGAGGAAATAAAATAGGAAAAGAATAAAGAAAAAACAAATATATTGGGGAAATAAGAGAATAAAATAATTACATAGGTAGAGAAGAGAATTAAATCTAAAAAAAAATGTAACTAATGTGAAAATAAGAAATAGACTTTTTAAAATCCTCTTATTTGTATGGGTATATATTTAATTATTTAATTCCTAATTAATGATCAGATTTATTTATTTTTGTGGAACTCCTATCGTTCCAGAAATACCATCCTGCATGGGTCCAACTTAACTCAATTTCATTTATACACATTAAAGCTACCTAAACTAAACGAGCACATTACATGAAACTATAAGTAAAACATGAGAAAACAATAAACATTAATAGTGAGTAATGATATAAGCAAGTTTTAATTATGAATAATACAAATATTGCCAAAAGCAAGAATATTAAACAATGACAAAAAAGCAATTTATTAACAGAAAGCGTTCCTAAATAGATGTTGTAAACCTTGTTTTCAGACCTGATAAAGTTTCTGTCCTGCACACAAAACAAACGGGTTACAGAAGAGACAGTCCTGGAAACTAAATCCTCTCATTTGGGACTTAAAATTCTAGAAATCTCATGATGGCATGGGAACAGTGACATTTTATTAAGATGGGTCTAAACCGCTAAGGGCTATGCAGGTAATGAGAAGGATTTTGTATTCAACTCGTAGATTTAACAGGGAGCCAGGGAGTAGCGGCTAAAACTGGAAAGATGATCAAACTTGACTGTGCTGGTCAGCACTCTGGCTGCAGAGTTTTTTTAATTAAAGGAAAGATGAAAAAGACAGTTTTTAGAGAACCTGCTAAAACTGGCATTACCAGAAATAAACCTTGATGTGATAAATGAGTTTTTCAGCATTGCATGAAGACAGGATATTCAGATTCTTGGATGCGTTGCTCAATGCAAACCAAAAGAGCTGCAGGAGATGTCTACTTAATAAGTGGCAGAAAAGATTAGTCTGAGCCAAAGATGACCCCAAAGTTCCCCAACGAGATGCCCTCCATTGGCACAGAATGTCTGATATTTTAACATTATCTTTGGTTTTTGCTGAATGTATCCTTAATGTCCCTTAAAAGTCTCATTTAAGTTACTGATTATTCTTGGATTTTGTTGACAAATAGTTTTTCATCATCAGCACAAGAGTGAAACTAAAGATCATGTTTGTGAAAGATGTATGGTGACAACAGACCTGGTCCCAGTACAGAACCCTGAAGTATAACTGCATCAGTACCTGACATGTATTGATGTGTTTGTTTTAAATATAGTGTTAATAGTAATATTTTTTAAATGGCATGTTAAAACAATCAAACAAAGGATGATTAAACAATACAGATCTATGGTATGAACATAAAGTGTGCTTGAGATGTTGGATTGAAAGAAAAAAAATCTGCTATATATGGTCAATATGTAGTTCATGTTTATTATTGTTTTAACTGAAGCTAAAAGAAGTATACTCAAAGATTGATTATTAAGCTAAGCACAAACATAATAAATAGTATTATTTTTTAATATTATTTTTTGTATTTTTAGAAAGCTTTTTTTGCTTTTTAAATGGAACCAGAATTTTAAGTCAAATATATTTGTAGGAAGAGTAGCACAGCAGAGAATACGGGTTAGTCCCATGAAGACCAATAAGTCTTCTCATCCTTCTTGTTCTGCGACACTTGTTTGGTTTCATCTAGTGAATTGAAAAATGTAAGTCTGTGAGCATAGGAATTGCTAATATAATCAGCCAAAGATACATTTTCTCTCGTTTTGTGCTGGTCGTATTTATATAATACAGAAACACACGTCTCCCCATCCCATTCAGTCAGCGTCAATACAGCCACAAAGCAAGTCTTGCCCTCCGGAAGCATCTACTTTCTTAGAGTGTGTACCATTGCTTTATCAATGTCTAACACCCCCACCTTCTTTACATACTTAAAGTTAAGTTTTCCTCTACTGCTCTGGGCTAATTAACCCAGGCTGCTCTTATCTGCTCCTATAGATTTCTCCTCCTGGTCCAGTGGTGATGCAGTCAGACATGCAAGCCAACACCTTACCTCATCTGTATTCTGTCATTTTGAAAAGAAGTCAAACTTACCAGTGACCGACTTAATGAGGGGGATCATTAACACTTAAAGGGGTTTATTAGGCGTCTGCTCCCCCATTACACGCCCCGAACCTCTCCCTTATATTCTCTTTAAAGATGCAATTTGTAAAAAACCTAAAGCGAGAAAAACACAAAGGTTAGAAGAAACTGTGATGTTCAATGATAAATGTAACAGAATTTAATGTGTTATAAACCATGTTGGTAAAATTATGGGTTGACTGTAGAGTTTTCAACAAGGTGGGTGTTTGCCCCACAGATTTAAGTTCTGGTTATGTATGAATACATACTGTCAACCCAAAATGAGATCCAAATTTTTATAAAAAAGTTTTTTGTTTTATCTTTAATAGTCTATCCTGAAAGTTCTGATGACAAATAATGCTAATATATATATAAATAATAATATATAAATTATATTTTCATGTTTTTACTAATATCCATGAATATCCATATTTACAACTAATATCCATGAAGAAAAAAAATGTGCTGAAAATTATCAGGCAAATATTTTTGTTCATTCATTCATTTTCTATACCACTTAATCTAATTCAGGGTCGTGAGGGAGCAGCTTGACTCCACCCTGCAGCCTTTGCTTTTATTCATCTCTTGAGTGTATATACTTTTTAAAAGAGGTTCAGAATATTATATAGGTTGGAAAGAATAGAAAATTTATGGTAGTACTGCCTAGATCTTAAAGGATACCAGAATGGCCTGCCTGCGTTGCTGCTTGGAGGTATAATGGCCTTTTAGATCCTCCTCCTTGCAGTATTCACACCAGGATGCAACCAGGGTGTCCGTGCAGCTCTGTTCAAGTGGACAGGGAATGATAACATTTTGCAGACCCTCCTGTGGTTTGGTTTGCTTTTACACTTTACTCAAGCACATCTATTAAAATAAACATTGTCCTTCAGTTACAAAGTGAAAATTTTTGCTTTTTGGCTCATTGATTGGCCAGGATCGAAAACGTTCTCACCACTGTCAAATGATAAATGTATTTAGTTTTTGGGTTTTCTGTTTTTACCTTGTTTTTTAAATCAAATACCATTTTCACAGGAATCTGTCCAATATGAGAGGTAGAGCGCTGTCCAGTGTGTTACGCAACAATGCGTCCTGGAACGCATCATAGTTTACTGGATGGTTTGTTTGCAAACAGAGTTCACTTGGAAGTGAACCGATAGCCCTGGTTTTTAATTGCTCCAGAGCTCGTTGCTTTGGTGAATAAGCATTCACACTACAAACAAAACGTGTTATCTGTGGAAGCGGACCGGGATTCATTTAAAGCAGACCAAAGAGCTCTGCGTCCCCACAGGGGTTAGGGGGGGTGGGGTTGAGGTCAGGGAATGATTGTGGCCTCACCATGAATTTGTCTCATTTTATATGCATAGCAGCTAAAGATGAAATTATTTTTACAACTTGGGATGGTGCGTTGTCTTTACTTCAACAGTCATGGTTCTTTGTTTGATACTATATCACAAATGACCAGTTAGAACCTGCACAGACCCTCTCATGGACTCTAATGGGGCTACCATCTCATTATTCCAGCGACCACCTCACTGATGTCTCATCTTTGTTTGGACATACTGGCCATAAACCATCCATCCAGCAAACATCTGAAGCATCTAGTGTAGCACAACATTATTCAGTGAATAAGTGAGTCTTTGTGTATTTTTGAGCCCACTGAGATGTTTCTTTTTGTGTGCATTGGGTTAGGGAGACCCAAACACAGCTGCGGTCTCTGGAGTATCCTGCATGGAGAGATCCTTTAGACTCCAGAGACACCATAATAATAAATTATGATAAAATAAATTGGCCTTCTTAGATAAGATGCACACCTACTGTGTGTTGTCCTAATTGTGCCACAGTCACAGTCCCTTATTTCACAGGGAGTAGCAAAGCGGGGAAAGCCTTTTATTTATTCTTTCAGAGCTTTTTACAGATCTTCGGAAAAGCTACTTTTGTGTCAGATTAAGATCATTCACAGTGTAAGAATATGTGAGCAAGCATCTTTCGCCTTCAACATCTGTCATGTTTTTCTTTTTACAGACTTGCTTTAATGGTTAATGAAGAGAAGCGCTAAAACGTATGTCTTTATTATCCTTCCTGTTGGCTTCGTGTTTGGTATGTGTGGTCACGCGTGGGCACACTAGGATGCAGGTTTCACATACATACAACAAGGTGTTTAAAGTGATGCAATAGGTCTCAGATATGGTATTATTCTAGGGGTGTAACAAGACACCAAATTCATTGTTCTGTATGTGCCTCGGTTTTAAGGTCACGGTTTGATTCTGTTTTTGTAGATTAGAATTAAATAGATGTTAACATGTAGGAGGGTCCTACGTTTTTATTTGTGAAACATTGTAATAAAGATGCAGCTTCAGTTGTTTAGTGGAAAGCAGTTAGATTTCCATGTGGGTACTCGATATGCCGCCATTCCTAACTGTTTGGTACTGAAAACATACTGTCACACTACTACATGTGGCAAATATGATACATCCAACATTAAAGGGTTAAATCCCAGTTCGGACAATTAACACATTTTAAAATGCTCGCTGCCACCACTCAATCAGTATTTTCTTTTCTCTGAATTGAGCCTGATGGAAAAGCTTTGGTTTCTTTTGCTGTATTGAAATGTCATTAATAAAATTGGCCCTCAGAGAATTTGATGCTTTCACAGGTGGTATGTGGAGTTAAATGTTTGAGAACTACTTGTCTTAGAAACATATCATCATTTTCCATTTTCTCAGTTGGACTAGTAACATTCATTCTCCAAACACATTACCACACATTTCCTCACATCCTGCTGAAGCCCTAAACCGGGCTGTCACATATTTAATTTAGCAGTGACACACACTTAGATTGCACCACAGTTCTGCTTAGAAAATAGTGGCATTTCTTTCAGTTCAAGCCCACACACACACTTTGAACAACCTGCCTACTTGTTAAGTTTTTCAATAGTTTCCCCTCCTTTTTGTCTGCTGCTGCACCAAACAGCCTTTGATGGCTCAAAAAGGAGACTGTGAGCGAGAAGCTCAGACACATTTTCATCCTCCTACATGGTCTCATGGTCTGACATACAGCTGTACACTCCCTGAGATAGAGACCTTCTTTTATAGTAGGATGACTCTAAACTCGAAGCTGCCACAGAAACAACTTGGGAGACTTGTGTTTCTGGTTTTGAGTGACAACCAGGAAAAAGTGTTGTGTCTTTGTGGTGAGAGTATCATTTGCTAAGACTTGGAACAAGAAGGGTCTAGAAAAAGCTGTTATTTTCCAAGCTTCTCATGCATCAATGTCAGTACTGCAAGAGTGTAGTTGGAAAACCCGTTTCTTTTTTTAAATCCACTTTCTTCATATCTGTGAGTGTTAGCATTTGTGAATATATATTGGCTATGTCTTGTGTTTTGCTTCTTACTCATGTAGACTGAAAGAAAAACAATTAAACACCATTTTTTAGTGTAGCATCTTCTGATGTGATGGACTGGTGACCTGTCCAGGGTGTACCCTGCCTCTTGCCCGTTGTGAGCTGGGATTGGCTCCAGCCCCCCCGCGACCCCGTTAAGGGGAAAGCGGTAGAAAATGGATGGATCTTCTGATGGCAGGAAAATGCACCGTGTCAAACAGCTCAAATGAGTTTACGGTACTCCTATGGTCTCCACAGTTACTTCACAGTCTCAATCCAATAGAGCATCTGTGGAATGCATGCTATTGCAACTACACATCCCATAATAATAACAATAAAAACAGTGGAGCTTGTGTTGCCTGTTTCAGCTTTTTGCATTTAGGGTGCATTCACAACAGGGTGGTCCGCTACATCAGTGGTTTCCAAACTTTGAGTCTTGATCTTAAAATAACTCAGATGTGTGTGAAACGTACCTACTGATACCTTTTAATGAGAACATTCCTGATTTTTCATAAATAAAAAGGCCACACAGCTGAGAGAAATGTGTAAATGAATAGATTTATCAATACAGATGAAGCATGCCTGACGTTCACACTTCCTTTTCCTAAGCAGGCTGCTACCGCTAACACCCAAAGCAGCTAAAATGATGTTCTAAAAAAATAAAAAACCTGAGAGAGGCAAGTTCTATATGCTTTTACTTTCAAATGAGTACCACATAGTTTTGCAGCTGTGCTCATCTGTGCATCTGACTTTACGTAGTGTGTGTGTGTGAATGTGGTCAGCAGTCATTAAGACTTGGCAGTCAGTTTGCATTGCTGATACGGACAAGCTTGTCTGGAAGAAAGGAGCACATTCCATGAGCTCATTTTTATGACACACACAACCTCTACTGAATAGTGTGCATGTCTGTCTACTGTCATATGCTGCTTAACACATGCATGCCAATTTAGGTTGGCAGAAGCTGCTTCTCACTAACAGCAAGGTTTTTGACAGGAGGCCCTTTTCTCTTGATTTCCATCATCTTGTTGTCCATCTATAATGTTATTCAGTTTTTTTTACCCCTCGTTTACATCCTGTAGTTTCTTGTTGTATGTTTTTTTTTTGCAATGTCTTTTTTGACACCTTGAGATCATTAAGATTTTATCTTAATGCAGCTTTGTTTCAGGACAAAATGATATAATGGATGCTAAAAATGGCAGCGCAGCTCACATTTACATTTACCTCCCTTCTCTAACAGGCAATCTCCCAGAGACCTGGATTAGTAAGATATCCACACTGCTGGCTAGCTGAGACGAAGGTATTTGCATCCTGTGATGTTGTTGTTTTCTTTTCTCTACATCTTAATTAATCCTTATAAATTATATAATGCAATATTAATTAGCACTGGACTCTAAAATATCATGATTATTTTTAGAAACACAAATCTACTGTTTCACTCTTTTAAACTCCTGGAATCAATAATTTGTTTTCTAAAGGTTTATTAAAATGTGAATAGACACATTGTCTATTTTTCATTATATAAAACTTAATCTGCTGATGCTGTGTGTCTAAAAGAAAGAATTTGTATCCACATATTTAAATTTTTAATAAAGTAAAAATCGTTAAGATGCGGCTGAGGACAGGTGAGTGTTTAACTTGGATTCAGTTTCAGCTGATCTGAAGCATAAAGCTGAAT
Source organism: Pseudomugil gertrudae (assembly GCA_037177535.1). NCBI lineage: Eukaryota > Metazoa > Chordata > Actinopteri > Atheriniformes > Pseudomugilidae > Pseudomugil > Pseudomugil gertrudae. Next base: position 4,352,975 of record JBAMHV010000024.1, read on the forward strand.
GCACCTTCTCCATGTCTGGTTCTGACTCGGAGAAAACAGACCAGTCTGGTAGGTTCATGCTGGAACAAGAGATCTCTGATGTGTTTTGGTCCTAAACCATTCAGAGCAACATGCAGCCAGTATGAAGACCTCAGAGCTGGAGCGATGTTGTCCATGTCTTGGTATTAGTGAGGATTCTAGCAGCAGAGTTCTGCATGAGCTGTAGTTGTCTTATTGATTTTGCAGTAAGACAGTGTTACAATATTGCATGGACTAGTTTTTCCAGGTCCTGCTGAGACACTTTAGCTTTTTTACCCATTATGTATTCCTAAGTTGAGAGTCGGTTCTCCCTTAAATCGCCAGCCTTCTTAGATCCCTTACATTAGTATCCCATATGTAATAGAAGAATTAACAAATCTGTTGAACAAAAATCACATTGTTTATGTAAACGAACAGTGAACAATTGCAAGATGTATACATTTCTGCTGTTTTAAAAATGATTAATATCACATTAAATTGGGGCAATAGCTTATAAACAACTGAAAACTCTGAGACAGGTTAAATAAATATAAGCAGACATGCTGTGCATTAATAATATGCTCAGAACACAAGAATTACTCAGTAAAGACAGTTTGATGTAACATCTTGTTTAAGATTTCTCTGCAAAAATGAATAAATGGCTAAGAGGCTGTCGTTGCCTGCTATTTACTCTTTCTTGTAAAAAGCATCCACAGACATTAAAAAATAACTTCAGAACCTGCTGTTCATTCTTAGCCCAGTGCAACCTGAAAACCAGCTGCTACCACATGATTTGCATTGGGTTCAGTGGGATCCACCAGAACGCCATGAAGAGCTCATCACTGGCTCCTCTTGTTTCACTATAATCACGGTGTTGCTTAGGTTTTATGTCTCTCCCTTTTCTCCAAATGTAAATGATATCTGTATCACCAAAGAGCTCTAGTTTAGTCTCATCTGACTGAAGGGAATGCTTCCAGTACGTCTCCAAGTTGTCTTTAGCATACTTCAGGCTGGATTCTTTTAAGTGTTCATTAAACTTTTGTCTGTGAACTTGTGTTTTTTCCTGATCCAACCAGACCAAGCTGCGCTGGCTGTGTGAGGAGGTCCGGGAGCGCGACACAAGAGAACAGCGCCTGAGGAAGCAGCATCAACAGACCAGGGATCAGTTAAAGACCCTCAGGCAGAGCCGGGACTTGGAACAGGCATCTCTTCTACAAAGACTGGACCAACAGGAGAAACTACTGAACTCCTTCAGCTGTGAAAAAAAAGGTGGGCTTTATTTATTTTATTTTTCATGCTGAATATCTCACACCGTGCTTTTAATTTATTCTGCCACAATTCATTTGATGATCTGAGGCAAATCCGGGAGTTAATAACTTTAAAATGTAAAAGAGGGTGGATATGGTGTAGCCACGTCTTAATGAAACTACACAGGCTTGTCCCATATAAACATCCTATGTTCATCCTCTTATGTTTTGCTTCTCTTCTCACATTTATTCTGTTTTCACTCCTTCACTAAAATAATTCCTGTTCACGTTTGTTGAAATGGCTGTTTGGGGAAATGGCTAGCTGGGCATGAGTGTGAACCTTTAACTACATGTGGGTCTTCCTCTGTATAATAACAAATGCATAGCTTTAGATCTTGAGTCCTATAGGGTCTATTGGTTAGAATTGGTTGAAAATATAGGCATAGAGTTAAAATGTTGAGTTGGGTGCAAATGTATTCATCTTTTTTCCAGACTGACCGCAGATGTGGAAAAGCTGAGAAAGTACTTAATTGATAGTGACAAGGTATTTTGACATGTTGCAAGCTTTCTGTGTAATTTGCTGTCTCACTAAGTGCATCCTCATTGGCTCAGCAGGGTGTCCTTTAAACTATACTTTACCTCCTAAGCTTTTAATAGTTTCACTCACTTATGTTACCTGGGGTAATGTCACTACTTTGTTTCTTAGTTTAGTTCTCAAATTATCACAGCCTGCAAGACATTTTGTCCAGCTATTTAAATCTGACATTTACTGGAAATAACTACAGAATCAAGGTTTCTGCTGATCATACACAGAAAATGCTCCATACATGCATTTAGAATATTGCCGCCATGTATTATGTCATTCCAGCTTTCTGCAGACTGATGTGCTTTGAAATGAAATAACTAAACATCCCAGACAATATCTCATAATGCTTATATGTAAGCAACACACAGCACATGGCTAACTAACATGTCCATGTGCATGTTATCTATTTATGTGGCTGTTTGCCCAGCATTATTTCTCAGCTTGCGTTTGCATACATTGTGTTTAAACTCACTAAACACATGTCCTCAGTAAACACTGGCTCAACAGGTGCTCACTCACACTTTGTTAGGAGCTTTGTTGAAATGTTTATGGTTGGCTAATCGTATGAATGTGTGCTTACATTATGGCACAATCACTTAACTGACAATGTTCCCACAAAATTTTCACTTAATGAAAACCTGCTCATGTACTTTCTTCTTCACACTTTTCTTTCTGCTGTTGCATAGCAACAAGCATTATTTCTACCCTCATTTACTTGCTATATAATTTTCTATGCTTGTACACATGTTTTTATTGTTTGCATTACATGTGCAAAATGTTAAAGTTTGACTTGATATGAGTCATTTCCATTAAAAGAATGCTCTATTTGTGAATTATGAAGAATTAATTTTTATTTGAAATCTACTTATTTACCAGGCTCATATCCCCCCCAACAATATTTTCAGTGGTTTTACTGATGAAATTAAATATATTTAGAAAATATGAGCACAATTAGAATTGAATGCATGCAGCACATTTATGATGATATGAGGGCCAATCAGCATTTGCAGCACACATTAATTTTATATGTGTAAAAGTATCATTGATGCAGAGGCTTATTTTTTCATTTAGGAATGACATGCTGCCATGAAGGTTGTATCTTCTCTCAGAATTTTCATGGTTATTTCAGCTGGACAGTGCCAGACCTTATTCATTACCTACATAGTCTGCAGTCTGGATCTTTCTCCTACATGAACAACATGACACGTTATCAGGAGGAACAACCACAGACTGACACAGAGTCTTGTGTTCAGTATGAATGAACACTAAACCTCCCAGTGATGGTAAAAATAGTTTATACATAGACCAACAAAACTGAGCTGATGCGGGTGATCTAATAATCTGTTTTTGGAAAGAAGTTAGCTTGTCAGTCTTAACTGCAGGCAAAAGCACAGATACGGTGTGTGGTAATTAGACCTGCATATAATGAATGTGTCACAGGAGTAACATCTGTTTCCCACATGCCATCATATTAATGTATTTTTCCATCTGTGTCTTTTCATGTTTCTGTGGAACCATCGCAGTTACTTGACCTTTACATGCATGTGGAGCAACGTGAAAGCAAATTGAATTAGTGAACATAAATTGGAAACCACACTATACCGCTCTAATATGTAGTAGTGTTCTCTTCTGTAGATTAGCTCTTACTGCCAATACAGTGCAAAGCCACACAGCCTTTCTGTCTGTAAATTATTTGTGTCTAGCAGTAGTTTATTTTCCTCCAGACCTTGTGCAGTGCTCTCCGTTGGCCTCCTCCCTGCTTGTGTAGATAACAGGGGGTTCTAGTATAAAAGAAGCAACCGCAGCGTTCAGGTGAGATGAGACCGAGTGTGAGTCAGCAAAGATAAACTGTGGACAACTCTTCCAGATTTATTCTGGTTTTTGCAGTTGATTGTCAGGTTTTTCAGGTGTTTCTGTGTAGTGGTTTGTCTTGTGTGAGTTGGTAAAGGTGGAGATTCAGTCATTAAAAAAGAGAAAAAATGGAAGTTTGTATCATGAGATTGATTTTATTTCAAATAAAAGAGCAACATGTTTGCAGACTGTAACAGTCTGTAATCAGTGGTAGCAGAACCTCACTGTGTTTGTCAGATGCCCAGTTTATGTACCGCAGCAAATTTAAACCATTACCCAAAGATCATGATGGAGATGCATTAAGATAAAAACTTAATTATTTAAATAAAGGGGAAATGCTATTTTATAGATATTTCTTTTTCAGATTGGCAGAACAAAGCTGTTTTACGCTATTTGTTTAATATAAGAAAATATCTGTAAATCATCAACATCTTAGAAACGACTGGAACATAAAAGCTTTGTGTTTCAATCTGCAACAAAAAAACCTTTTCTAATGAAAAGATTTAGTAAAAAGGCCATTTAAAAGATACAGTAGATACAGGGCCGTGTTTACCTCTGCGTTGCACCTCCTCTTCTTTTAACAATCCAGAAATGTCAAGAAACTGAGAAGACCACCCGCCTGTTTTCACATTATTGGCTGATATGATTCTAGCTGATTAAATGTATTTCTTATATTTGACATTTTTATTATGCACATGATGTTATTCATTTGAGTGAAAGGTTTGGACTGTGAGCTGGCCAGTCCAGCACCTGGATTGCTTTATTATTCCGTATACTGTATTATTAATCCTGTTGTGACGGATGCAGTAGGTTTAACAGGCTGGGCGGGGGCAGATGCTGCTCTGGAACCTGTGAATACATTTCAGCATTTCCAGATGTGCATGTTCACAGTTCCACAGACCCCCCCCCCCCACTCTCAGAGATGTGGGCTCTTAGACAGAGCAATGATATTTATAATAATATTGCATTTTATTTATAGCACATTTTGGAAATTTGAATAAATTAAAAGGAAATTAGTTACAAAGTAAGCATACAGTTTTTAACTGGGATTTGAAAGTAGCTAGGTAGCTAGGTCTGTTGTGTCTCAGATGCATCTTTAGGAGAGTCCCAAAGTATTCCCCAGGTTCAGTGCTTGGTTGAAGGTACAGTTAGGAGGTCTGCATCATTGGAATAAAAGGTGCAGGAGGGGCTGTTGAGGTGGACCGTATCTTTTAGGTAAGAGGGTGCCTGGTTAGGAAGTGCATTGTGGTGAGAAGAGGATTTTGAATTTGATGCAGTATGGGATTAGGAGCCAATAAAGGCTCTGGAGTACAGAGGTCATGTGGTCTCAGGAACTGGAAAGGACGTGTGTGAAGACGTAGGCTGCACAGGATCTGATCTGATGAAGGCGTGAAGGTGGGATTCAGCTGCGGGGAAAGAGAGAGAGAGATTTAGGCAAGCTATGTTTTTGAGATGGTGGAGGGATGTTTTAAATGATAAGTTTATTGTGTTGGGTTATGGTGAGTTTAAAATCTTATATTTTTAGAGATAAGGACATCCGGACCAGTTACGAGATCAAAGGATTTACTGAAGTTAGTCTGAAGAGAAAATTATTGCATCCAAAGATATATATATATATATAATGGTTATTGTTTATTACAGAATAGTTTTAATGTTTGAGCAACATCACATGCATCATCTACAGGTGACGCATCTAGTGAGATTAATACTACTTAAATTATTTATAGTCCATCTCAATCCAAGTCTTTGTAATCAAACTGTTCAAATGTGTCAGAGTTACTAACAGGAGTAGTTCCAGGAGTGCAGACTTCAGACCAGTCAGAATAAAGCTTGTAAGAAAGCTAGTCTCAAACATTAACAGACTAAATTTGACCAGCTGGGATGTTGCTATTTTTCGAGCTGGGGAGGTGAAAACTCATCAACAGCAACATGTTTTCTTTGCAAATGTCTCATTTCAGAGCTGTTGGAAAGGAGTCGCCGGAAAGAGGAAGAAATGAGAAGCTTTCAGGTCTGCATTCTTTATCTTTACTGATCTTTGCCCCATTCTTCATAGATTTCTTTCCTTTCTCACCTCCTTTCTTCTGTAAACTGTTGCCTATATTCACCACAAGTCCCTCCAATTCTTTTCTTTTTTTTGGCACATCAGATGGGTTGATTTGGAGTAGCAGCCGGGCTGAGGGAAATCAGAGATCTGTGATGTTTCATCTCCAGAATTACAGCACAACTGTGAGCTCACAGATTTCTTACAGCCTTGCTATGACAAGCAGTTCATTACTGCAGACACAAAGCCTTGGAGTATAAAAGCCACTAAAGGCCTTGTCTTTATTCTCCAGGCTGGTACATTTGGCTCACCCACTCTGTAGTGGACTGGTACCCAGTGCTTCGCTGGCCCTTAACTCACCATTAAACACAAAAGCAGATGTGAGCATGCAAAGAAGCCCCTCACTCTTTCCACGATGTGTGCGAGTTTCCATCTGTGGCTGCATAATGACACCTGTCAGTCTGTGATCCGTCTGGGATGCAGTCAAGCTTTTAAACATGGAGAATGAGAAGAAAGATTTACATAAGTAGACTGATAGTGATGGACAGAGTAGTTGGATAAAAGTTGAGGATGAACTGTTCGAGAAGGGAATCATCAACACGTCGCAGACATGGGGAGGAGGCAGGCTGCACGAGGGAAGAGCAGGTGTGCGTTTGACTGGCAGATAAGAAGCATAATCACTTATGCATCGTTAGAGTGGGAACATCAGTGAGGAGCAGGATGAGCGCCGAGAGCGCTTTGTCTTTGTGTGCATGTGATAAGAAGTCTGTTGTGGGTTACAGGCTCTCCAAAGCCCCTGCGTCTCCCTCCCCTCCCCCCATAATGTTGGAACGCCTTCTTTGTCTCCTCTTTTAAGTTTTTCCTCCAAACATGCAGGGACTGCATCTGGACTCGCTGTTTCATACCTCTAGAAGTCTTTTTGTTGTTTTTAACACAATGAAGGTATTTCTGTTTTAGCATTTGTATGTTCAGTAATATCTATATGTATCCTTCTAGGATCGGGTGCTGGATCTGGAGATGGTAAGTTAAATGCAAGAATAAAACCCAAACAAAAACCCGTGTAAATAAAAACACAACGCAGTGACTTGCACATTTCATGAACTAATATTATATATAAAGTTAAACAAACAAACTCTTTTTTAATTTAATAGCTAGAAGTAAACAAAAACCGCTACAAAGCATAGCCAGAAGCTGGGTTTTACTACCACAAAGTATTTAATCTGTCACAATGTGTAATACGTTTGGTTAGTTCTTACTTCAGTTTGTATTGTGAGGTGGTTGTAGCCACCTGGAATTATGCTTCTCACATTATGGAAACAGCTGAATTGTATTAACAGCACGTAAAAAATCAAAACAAATTTGTCCTCAAAGTGCTGGTTTATGGTTCAGACAAGAGTAACCAAGTATAACATGTAAATTGTAATTAGTCCTGAAAGGTGTCCTCTTGCTTAGGGGAACCAAAAACGGACTCACGGGGACTTTAAGGGCACCTGATCTGTAATTATTTGGTTCATATAATTGAGATTTTTTAGGTGCTGGAACAAGGCAGGATGTTTTCCGCAGGGGGTGAGATTGCAACAAATGTGTTAGATGCTGTGTTTGTAGCCTAGCAACAACAGAGTTGATGAGGTCATAGGCTGCATCTGCTGTAGCAGGTTTGATATAAAACAAAAACCAGAATAATTGATAAATTCACTGGGTAAATAACAGGGACAGAAACTCACAGCTAGCAATTTTCCTCTTTACAGTGACACGTCCAGGATGGCATCAATGGTTGTTGAAAAGCTCTGCAGCTCCATCTCTCTTTAGCTTCCTGCTGACTTTCCTATGGCACTCCTCACACACAATGAAATGGGTGTACAGACATATTAGAGACCAGGATGTGTTCATGCAGACATTTCTTGATAAAGCACATAATAGTGCATACCCTGTAATCCTTTTGGAGACCTTGTTAGCACTTCCAGCTTGTCATTTTGTCAGTCACTCTTTCCCTGCATCATCTTTGTTTCCTCTTCAGCTTCTTTGGGATTTGGTGTGTTATTTCACTGATTACCTTGATTTTAGAGGGGTTCAGTAGTTGATCTCAATGTTAAGCAAATGATGTTGCCATGAAATCTCATCAAAACAAGTCTTAAAAGACGTCAGGCTATATGGAGAAATCACTTGAGAAGCACACCCTCACCCTTTCCAGTCTTCTTGAAAAATCAACTTGACTGTAATTGCCTTTAAAAAAAAATGTAGCTGTATTTTAAAAGTCACAGACCTACTACGGGG
>JBAMHV010000024.1:4363543-4375431 GCA_037177535.1 Pseudomugil gertrudae
CCCCCCCCCCCCCCCCCCCCCCCCCCCCCCCCCCCCCCCCCCCCCCCCCCCCCCCCCCCCCCCCCCCCCCCCCAACCTGCTCTGTTTATGTTTATTAATATTTCTATTTTTCCAATCAACTTAAGTTGCACCATGTTTCTCCAGCTGTTTCTTTCTTATCCAACATGTTGTTGGATGTGCTGTTTTCAGGATGAAGGTCTGAACATTTAGAAAATAAGGTTTGGTACGTTTGATCCAGTTTTTTAAAAATATAAGTTGTTTAGAAGTCATGTTGACTTTCAGCACAGTTTGATTTGGATGTGTAAGCACCTCGGGCTTGTTGTTGTTTAGCAACCCAAAGCAGTTAACACCAGCTTAGAAATGATTGTTTTAGTCAAGGCTCAGCGCTTCCTTAATCATCATAAGTCTTTTTGATGGGTCTACAAAACGAACCGCACCGACAACACAGTATTGATCTCACTGTCCACAGTATTAATGTCCACCACCAGAATCCTTAATCAGCCATTATATACCAGTCAAAAATAGGTTAACACTTCTAAAAGGTTATATTGACCCAAGCCTCTTTTACACTCATGAAAAAATATAAACAGATGAGCCTGTCTAAGGCAAGAAATCTATCCATCACAATTATGCAGCATGCTTGTCTGCTTCAACCTTTAATTAGTCGTTATGTGAAAGAAGAAAAGCCCTGAACCACCATCAGCGTGCACATTTTCTGCTTGCTGTAGCTACAAAGTGGAAGGACACATTGACCCGTATCCCACTCAGCCTGGGAGTTAGGATTATCTAGCACATCCTACCACTATGTCAGCGTGCCATTCAATTTTGCAGACAGTGTGAAGTCTGTTAACTTCCAGCTTTTTTAATGCTTAAATGCTCCAGGTGAGTGGGAGTAGAGAGGCTACTGAAACATTGTGCAGAGGGATAGAACAGAGTGCAACTAGTGCAGGTAAACGATTAAAGGTTGTGCTGGTTGTTCTGCAGCAGACATCCGCAGGTGCCCTTCTGTATTTCCCAGGCAGTGTTACATCATGTCCGCCACCATGTAGAAATTTTAATTATTGATTCAACTGTTTGAAATACAATAGGACCTACAGAAAATGTTTAATAAGAGGAGAGAGAAATGATGCTTGTCCTAAAAGACTGATGCCTGTTTTCCACTGGGTGTGCTCAGGAACCACTGTTCAACTAAAATAGTGGATCTTGGTGAGAAGTTACCATTTTCTCATGTGCTTATGGAGAAAGTTTGGCTGCCTCTTTTTTTTATTATTAAACAAAGCAAACAAAAATACAACATTTGAAAAAATCCTGTCCCTTTTCTAAAGTTTTTCCATGTAATTATCGAGGCAGAAAGATGAAAATGAAAGCTCTGAGAAGCTGCATTCTTTCTACACACAGAACAATCAGCAAGATAATGATCTCACCTCTTCTATAAAGGTAGAAAGTTATGTTTAGGAGAATAATAAATACCTCAAACTTGTGTAATTATTCAGTCAATCTGCTATTCCACTTTTCTTTGCAGATTTCCATCAAAAATAGCTGTAAAAGCAGCAGGAGATACATGAAATCTTTTAAAAATCTAATATTTTAAACATTGTAAGCCCACGAAATGGTCGCGGTACGTCTATAACACATGATAAAATAAACATTTGCGTTAATTCATTCAATTATTTATTAGAACATCAGCAGTGCATCAATGTACCAAGCCCAATTTTTATTGGTCTCTTAACATAAAGCATTTTTAAAGTTTTTATTGGCAGTCGACATTATACACATCAATATCTGTCTGTAAGGCAGGGTGGATCGCATCTGAGAGTTTAATTTTCACTCTGAGTTCAGAGGTGAACATCTGGACTGTCATAAAAATGCTGTTAGTCATCTAAAAACAAAAACAGTTGCAAGACGGTCTGGAAACTCAGTTGACATAGCAAGTTACTAACTGCACTGCATGTTACAAATAAACAAATAAACCTCTTTGACCTTTGACCTTTGTTATCAGCTGTTCCTTACTTGCCCAGGTGCACGTGCCTCAATCTTACAAGCACAATCCTACACATGCACATTGTCTTTTCAAGCCTCAAGTTTTATTGCTGCCTTTATTACAGAGTTACAATAGTTTTAGTGTTGCTAGCTAAAATGTCACCAAACCAAATGTTTAGATTGCCAAAAAGACAACTTTAATCTCTTTAATCTGACCTGTAACGTTTCATTCAGTTTAATTAAAGATTTAGGTTTGAATATTCAGTTTCTAAGTGTGCAGCGTCATTTATGTGCAAATTATAAGGCTTTAAAACACAGCAGCTCATAAATGGTGCAGAAGCTCCTGACTGGGTCGGGACTGGGTCCTGGTTGTGTTGTACTCCCATCATCAAACTACCGCTCACGTCTACAGGACGGTTTAAGGCCACACACGTCTGATCCAGCTGTGCTGCCTTCAGAGCTGTTCATATTTAGCTTGAACTGAGAACAACCTCTTCTTGCCATTTTTATTGCTTATTCCTTCCTCGCTTCTCATTCTTTCATCTTGTTAATCTGTGAGAAGTGCTGAACAATGAGGTAGTCATGAGATAAAAGAACAGAGTTGTAGCTGCAGATCTGTACCCACAATTCATGCTCCAACTTTTAGTTTGACTTTCTGCTGAAGTACCTCCGGCTTTCCACTTAAGTTGTCATTTCAGATTTTGTTAGGACAGATATCCCAATTCCATATATGATGCTTTCCATTTCAGACTGATTTAGTGCATATGTGTGTCTCTGTCTGGGGTTTCCAGAACACAAGAGTGGCACTGGACCATTTGGATTCAGTTCCAGAGAAGAAGTGTTTAATGGAGAATTTCAAAGACTTGGAGGTGGGTTTACATGCTCTCCTGGCTTTAGGAACCTCTTCTCAGTCTGATAAGTGGTTGCTTTTGATGGTCGCTCCGTTTTGTTTGTTCAGGAATCACAACAGCAGAAGGAGGTTGTAGAGCAGCGCTACACTAAACACAAAGAGACCGTCTGGGACCTGCAGCACCAGCTGGACGAGACCAAGCGCAGAATCCAAGAGTACAGAGTATGTTGCACACAAACACACACACTTCTGGTCCTGTATTGTGAATTAGCTTCATAATGCCTTATGAGAGCCTGAGCTCCCAGCAGCCCACACAGTGTGCTTCCATCACTAATCGCGCTGCTTTGTTCAGACAGAAGCTGTTTGGATGAGGGCAGGTTGATTTGAGCCATGTGTGAGCGTCGCCCTCCCACACGGATACCGATGTGTCCACAATGCCAACATGAATGAATAAATTAATCATTTCCCTGCATTGTTAATATATTGTGGTTAAAGTAACGTGGGCTCAAATCAAATCTAAACATCACCAGTTGCTGTTAAATGCTGCCATCGTGTTCTTTGCTACACATCAGTCAGGGGAGCCATCTAAACAGCAGTGTTGACAGCTGATTGTCATCAGCAGTGGATAAGCTTCCTAAACAGTCCTGCAGCTACTTTTATTACTCTCCGATTAGCCTGTTGGTTTGCCAAATGACTCCCATGTTGAGTAATAAGTGCCCATTGCATTAGCTTTTTAGTGGTTGCCCGTAAGTAAATAAACAGAAGGCGTGTTTGTGTTTTAATCAGCAGCTTCTGGGCCACATGTAAAATTCCTGTTAACCTGCTGGATGAAGCAGGGGCCAAGCCTTACAGCAAAGGGGTCGGTTTGCAATGTTGCCCTGGATTCAGAATCATACTCAAAATGCAAAAGGAAAGCTCTGATTAATTCATCTGTTTGTGTAGCACCTCTGAGATGACACACAACAGTGTCATCTCAGGGCTTTCTATAGACATATCAGTTTGGCTCGGTTCATAATCAATAGCCTAGTTAAAACCCTTTAACAGTCACCCCTAAAAAGTTTTATATTAAAAACTATATAACAATGGCCTACAAGTGGGCCCCTGCAAGTTAAAGGGTTATCTTCTAACAACCTTCCCTGAGTCCCCTGGTAGACTGGGCTGTCTACTGGCATCTCCTGCATGCTCTCCATGCTGCTGGGAGACACAGCAAACCTCCTCATGATGGCGTGCGTTGATGTTGCGTACTGTATGAGCTGCACTCTGGGTTGCAGATACAGCCTCATCTGGTGTATTAAACTCAGACTCAGATGGAATTTGGTGTTAAAAATTCAGAAGTTTCCTTTTTAGTCACGTCGCCTCGCCCCACTTCATGGATTCATAAGTTTAAAGAAAAAAAAGTGAAATGGCATAAACCGAAGACATTGCAGAGGACGATGTAGTGAAAGAACAGGTGTAAATCCAACCGTGTCCAGCACTCAGATGCATATGCTTGCACAGGTCTGATGTGAAGGGGCTTAGAGCAACATCTGTGAAGTCCTGTGATTGAGGAACTGTTTTGCCTTACTCTGCTTTTATAAAGTTCAGATTTACTGTACTCTGGCTGGTTTCTCTAGTTTTTATAAACCTTCTGTTTAATTTTTCCAGGATGAGAAGTTGGACGTCACGTCCAGGAGAATGAGATTGGCTGAACTTTCTTCCTCCATCAAGGGCTGCGACTCGACTGAGGAGTACTCTGAACCCTGATGCACTTTGTGAGTACTTACTCCATTTGTTCATCATGGTTTAATCATAGCCTTATTTTTTCCCTTTTTATTTTCTAAGTAATATACTTAAACCTTACACCAACTTCCAGCTTCTTCCTAATCTTTTATTGATTCTTTTTAAGGGGATTCTTCTTGTCCTTTTAACCCATACTAAGTAGTGAGAGCAGAAGGCTGCAGCTCTGTGGCTCTCTGATCAAAGAAGCTGAGCTAAGCTGTGGGGGGAGGGTGTAAATGTAAACCATGAAATAAAAGACGAAATTAAGCAATGATGAATGAATATATAAACAGAAATGTCAGTAACCTCAGATCCTTTTAGGTTAGAATTAAGATAACTACAGGTCATAAAGAAACATTTGAGAGGTGCTACAGCTGATCTGAACTAGAATTTAATGGTGTCATTATGATCCAAACCTCTGAAAGCTCCACTTTCTGCTATAATGACACAAGTGGGCAGTTTACCCAGAGGAAGAAAAAGCTTTGAAAAGATGAGGATCTCCACACATAGCCTAAGTTTGCATTAACTCCCCTGATATGTTTCATGTACAGTGCAGCCAGCTTTGAGTACCAGCAAGTCAAAATGCACGTTCATGGTTTCAGTTTATTCTGAGCAGAAATAAGCACCTTTTAACAGATAAAGGTGAAGTGAGGAAATGCCCTTGTAGACCCTGAGCGTGTCACAATGAAACAGACCTGCACACCGAGTAAGAAACAACCTGTTTGTCATTTCTGCAGTGTGTGAATAACACAGTATAACACTGGCAAAATGGCCAGTGTTGTGGAAGGCAGATGTGAAACTTTGCCAGAGTCTCTTTAAAGCTGTGCTATCAAACACAGACTTGAGCTTTGTGTTGGAAAAATACCCAGTAGGTCACTTCATTGATATGTTGAACTATCTGGTGCTTCAGACAAGCTTCTGCGCTAAGAAAGGATAGAAAAATCTAGATTTTTAGCTGGGATTACAACCCTTTGTGGCAAATCACGCATTGTTTCTGCTCCTGCATGTGAACATTGACTTATTAGCTTTGCTGCTACATGTTTTAGCGTAAACAAACTGCAACCAGGTATTTCGCTCCATCATGGTCTACATTCAGAGCCCAGTCTACGTTGTCTTCTTCATATTGATTGTTCTGGAGGAAAACCATAAGCTTAAGTTGGAATTGGCTGCATTTATCCACATTAATCTTAAAGGAGAACAACAAGAGCTTTTAATGATTTTACTTGATGTTTTATTTAGTAAAATCTGTGGCTTCGCTCTGTTTTACGACTTCATGAGAAACCTTGAAGTAGCAATCGTTTCCATGATTTGAACAAAGGAAACAGGAGAAACATTGGGTATAATCAGAAGATTAGAAACCATGTTTGTCTCAACCTTTGGTCCACAGTGAGCTTGCTTGCTGTAAAAGGACCCAAGGCTGTGAAATGTAATTAAACACAGTGTAATATGAAATTGCAGATAATGAAGTGTTGGAGCTTTATCCCAATGACATGCAGCATCAAGACATGAAAAGATGAGGAGCATGTTAAGAATCATAGGCATGATGCAACCTTGTTCCTTTTCCTGAAATCTAAAACAAATTATAGTAACTGCATTAAATTAGTCCTAAAATGACCATATAAGGATGTGATCTACCATGTAGACAATTATTTTTGTTGCATTTATGCAATAAATAACACAATTTCTGCTGAAAGGCTTCTCTGCTGACCCTCAATGTAGTAAAACATACTGTCAAAACAAATAAAACTGGGGTTTTCTAACTTTTATGATAGATTTGGGGGAAAATTAATGCAGTTTATTATGCAGGAACAAGCTATTGATTTATCTATTTATTCATTTTAGTATTGATTCTGACGCAGTTATGAGTTCGATCACACGTGCAATTTCACGCTGGGTTGGTAGTGGTGATCCACGCTGTCTAGTTGTTTACAACCATCTAAAAACACAGGAAGTAGAAGAATAAAACCACAAAGGTTTTTGTTGTTTTTCTCAACTTCTTCTGCATCTTTAGGTGCTTTTATTTTTTTCTTTTTTTGTGTAGTTTTCTTCCTGTTATCGTTCTTCTCTGGTGTGTTCCTTTTGCTGTGTGTCAGCTACACAACTCAACACTGCCCCTACCATCTTTGGTGGCATAGCTCTGCTTTCTGTATAAGGTGACATATCGCTAAGTCCCCTGAAAATGAGCTAAATTATGAGCGTTACTGAAGCAGGAGATGGATTAAACTTTCTGTCTGGCTGCGTAAATGGGCCTTAAATGGCAGCACAATGTCCAGCGATGCAAGTTTTTATGTAGTTTGTAATTGTTATTCAGTTTATATCACAATACAAAGTGTCTTATAGCAGTTAATATAAATAGTACTTAATTATGTGTATCATTAGTAATTTATCAATGTTAATATATTTTACCATTCAACAATAGGAATCCAAAATATGCTTTTAAAATGGTTTTAATAAATTCATTTAAATATTTTACTACATTATTCTAATACCCTGTGATGGGCTGGTGACCCAGTTTTACCCTGTAATGGATCAACTGGTATAGAAAATGAATGAATGAATATTCTAATACTTCTGTACAAACGTCAGCACTGGTTATACCTGATTAACCTGTTTCTGCTCTTGCTTCTCTGTGCCGCAGCCCCTCATAAGCTCCTGACCACTTCAGACTTCAGCAGGGACACACTCCTCACACATTAGCTGAAGGTTGAACAACACTCGCAAACCCAAACACCTTCCTGGTGCTCACCCAGAACAAGCTGAACTACAGAAAGACGCAGCACCTCAACACCCATCCGCCTCCATTACCTCAAGCAGGCAGTCCCCCGATGGTGCACGAGCCCAAAGGACTGAGAAACACACTGGAGGAGATGCAACTGTAAAGCGTTTACATGTTATTTATAAGAATCTGTGTTGAATGTATTTAACGAGCTTAAAACCAAAGTGGTTTTACTGTTACACATCTTGCATTGTTACATTTCTTCTGCTCTGTTTTAAACTGTATGTGATCATGCCAACATGTCTGTGCTAAAATTCCACATAGATTAAGCTTACAAACAAAACTGGTGCCTTTTGAACAACCTACATTTGTTTTTACTAACAAGTTGCTTTTTTTATCATTAACTTTTTCCTCTTTTAACTTATGAACCAAATTCCTGTTTTTTCTGTTATGCAGTATATATTTGTAAACACACAAAGCACAAATGTCTATTTTTAGTAAATGTTCAGGAAGAATGCACTACAAATAAAATGTGCATGCAGCTGAAAGTCTGGTGTTATAAATGCTCTCCGTGGTTCGTTCATGTTTTCTCCAGTAGCTGCGGTGATAATCCAGATGCTGCAGAGTGACACAATGCAACATCGAGAACACTTAACTCGGAAAAAGGGTTTTGAAAAGGAAGTTGACAGCGTAGAGTAACGGTTGTTTAAAATCATTTTCATGTAACGCCACATTGACGGGTCAGCCTAGATGTTCATTCTGCATCAGAGGGTTTATGAGCCTCGATCCCTCCACACTGACTGGTTCTCCCTGGACTGACTACTCAGGGTCTCCCCCTGATTGGACATTCCAGCTTCACCTCAGCTGGCTCCTTTGGATGTGGAGCAGCAGGTCCATCTCTGAGGGGGAGCTCATTTCCATCGCCTGTATCTGTTCATAAATCTGCCCGTCAATCTTCTGCTCAATTCTTTCCCCTCTCATGGACAAAACACCCAGACACTTAAACCTCTCAACTCTGAAGCAGCTACTCATCCCTAACCTGTAACAGTTCGTCCGTCCTTTTCTTTCCAAGAACCTTTACGTCAGACTTGGAAAGACTTTCTGATACATCTGCCTCATACGTTGCTACAAAAGTCAACTGGCAATGAAGCTGAGCGAATTTTATACTCCAAACGGTAAAAAAAAACGTGAGCCTATACCTGCATAAATGGATGTGATGTATTAGATCCTTTTTTGACCAGACTATTTACTCTTTGGGGCTTCATCTCTGCGTGCATAATACAGTCCTTGTTGGCATTTAAAAGGTTGTTATGCTAAACTTGCAATAAGTGACGACATTGGGTTGTATTCTTAGCATCTCTCTTAATTGGTAAAGTACTTTCAGAAAGAAAAAGCCTTATTTAAAGCTGCTGCTGGCATCTTTGGTGCAGAGGAATGAAAAAATGTTTCTTATAACAGTGAAAACCTAATAATTCCTATAAATATCAACGCTGTGTATAGTGTGAATGGGAGGCTGCTGACTTTGATTCAGGACGTTGTGTGTTGGTAACACTTCAGTGACCTCTTCAGTCTCACCAACACGTCTTCTGAGGAAGCAGAGCTGGGAGACTGTGGTGTCCTCTACAATCTCCAGGCCTGAGGTCGCTGAAGTGGTGAAAAGATCGCAATGGCTGCTCTTTATCACTGATTCTGTTATGGATAGAATTTCTAGAAGCAGCTGAGGTGTTGAGGGGATCTGGTTTGGTGGCCTCAGGATTGGGTCTCTGCTTTTTGCAGATGATGTGGTTCTTAAGCGATTCGCAGACCAATATAAGGGGCTGGGATGAGAATCAGCACGTCCAAATCGCAGACCATGGTCCTCTGCTGGAAAAGGGTCAAGTTTCCTCTATGGATGGGGTTGAGGTCTGGCCCTAAGTGGAAAAGTTCAAGTGTCTCTGGGTCTTGTTTATTAATGAGGGAAGGATGGAGCATCAGAGCAACAGGTAGATTGCTCTGATGCTCCATGCTGTCGTAGTGAAGAGGGAGCTGAACCAGAAGGCGAAGCTCTTGATTTACTGGTCGCTTCATGTCCCTACCCTTACCTATGGTCACGGGTGAAAGAATGACATGTGAATACAGGGGTCCTGAATGAGTTTCCTCCTCGGGGTGGCCAGTGAAGAGAGAGGGTGAGAAACTCAGGTGAGGCACTGTCTCTCCATCTAGAGGACACAGATGAGGTGATCGAGCATCTGGTTAGGATGCCTCCTGAATGCCTCCATGGTGAGGTGTTCAGGGCATATCTCTGTGAGAGGAGAGACCCTGGGGAAGACCCAGGACACTGGGGAGAGGGGAATCTGGGCTTCCCTCCTTAGACTGCTTCCTAAGGAGTGATGGATGAATAGCACTCTCTCCCATCTCGAGTTCCAAATGTACTTTTTTATTTAATTGTTCTTGACTTCATTGTAATTTTCTGAAATCACATTTCACAGGTTTGATTCCCTCTGTCATCAGCATACACATTGATAAACACCTCCACAGCTCAAATGTGCTTCTTTGCACTTGAACTCCAGCGTTTAAAGAGCATCTGCTTATCTAAACTCTATTAGCTTGCAAAACACATGCAAACTCTGAGATCAGTCCTGCTGCTCCCAGCAGACCCATCCCCCCCATTTACATTCTTCCCCACCATTAGTCAAACTTCACACCACTTTGTCTGGGCGAGACACTAATGAATAAGCTCTGAGCTTTCCTCTGGTTTGTATTTGTGCTTTCTAGCAAAGAATATAAGAGAAAAAACTAACCTCATAGAAGAGCTGGTAATCTAGATTTTCTCATGCATGAGAAACTTTTCATAAATAAATGGTCAACGTTATTTAGCACCACCAGGACTTATTCATGATGTGCAAGCCACTCAGTCGTCCTGCATATGTGTGAATGCAGAGAAGCTGAGAAATCAGGGGCCTGTTGTGCAGAGTCAACAGAATAATGGTCATTTCGGCTCAACTCATCCCTCAAAGAGGGAAAGTGTGATTTTTTATGATATACGTTACCATGGAGATTTATTCTGTGGTGCTAACCTGCTCCAGTTTGGGCTAAATTCCAGGATTTATTTAATCTCATCCCTTATTAAACAATCAGCTGTCACCACAAACTAATATTTACTCTGCACGTTGTTATCACATTTAATTAGACCCACTGCCTTTATTTCAACATTGGCTTGGATGATTTTTTTGTAATTAGATAATCAACACTTTCATAAAGGCTAAATATAAACTACACATCACACAAAGAGTAACATAAAACTTTTAATAAACGAGTATAAATTAAAACTGGAGTCACACAGTCCAAACTGGCAGTCTGAGGGTCCTTTCCTGTTTCCAGCCACTGTGTTGTCCCATATCATGCTTTGTCTGACATTATGAACATAATAATCTGTATAATTTATCTTATAGACAATGCTCCAAAAACCTCTGGTGTGGTGGTTAAATGTTGCAGGCTCCTCCGTGGCAGAGAAGTGGTGCTTTAACAGACAGATATGTTCATTCACAGCTGTGGCATGCAGCTCAACCCTCTGCCTTCATGTCACATGTTTTGTAGCAGTGGGTAATCAGGAGACCGATATATCCTCCCCACCGCCCTGTGTTGACGTCAGTGCGAACACCCCAGTTTGCTCCTACAAATGCTACGTGGCATGTTGTTTTGCATGTACAAGTGTCCAACTCGACTGAAAGGGTCACTCTGAGTCTCATATTAAGACTCAGAGTGACCCTTTTTATTTTTGTCAATGTTGGTTTGTCTCCTAGCAACAATACTCCCAATGTTTTGTCTAGATTTTGATTAAATCTTAGAGATGAAATAAGGAGCAAGTGATTAGATTTTGGGGGGCGATCTGGATTTGCCTCTTAACTCAATAGATAATGCCCAGAATCATTGGCCAAAAAAATGAGCCTGTCATGGTAGGTGTAAAATATGCTAACAGTTAACACAGATTAGAGAAAATCAAGACTGTTACAGCCATTTGCTTCATCCTGGTGTCTAAAAGTTTCTTTATGAGATCTATGATTCTAAATAAGGTGTGGTATATGTCCTGATGATGGAAAGCTTGAAGTATTCATAAACGTGTCGGTATGGGGTTGGTAACAAGGTCCTCGGTGAGTGATGCTATGGCTCAGCAGGAATCTGCCTTCTCTGGATGCTTCTGGTTCATGTAGGTTTGGTCAGATGAAACCAAAACAATTCAATGGCTGAATATTAAATTAATTAAACAGAATCGTTTAATCATACGTTTATGATTAAAACAATCAAAAGGTAAATTATCCCAGGGGAATTGGGGGGTACAGTTCATACGTCATGGATTTGTTTCCTATTGTCAAGGATTGGAGCTCAGAGGTCGGGTAAGGACGCAATTGCAGGCAGGAGGCAGCAGGAAAGCAGATTAAATTATTTATTTAATATAGAACAAGATTAAAGCTACACCAACCAGTGCAATGCCATACAATGAACCCGCAACCAAGAGTGAAAACCATCCATCCATCCATTTTCTACCGCTTTTTCCCTTAACGGGGTCGCGGGGGGGCTGGAGCCAATCCCAGCTCACAACGGGCG
>JBAMHV010000024.1:4400302-4422414 GCA_037177535.1 Pseudomugil gertrudae
GTAGCTAGACAAGTTATGATGCTGAAGCATGTCATTGAATGCATCAAAAATGAAAAATAAGATATGAAGGAAAAATAAAAAGTCTCAGGAATTTTGCACTTTTTGCCTGATTTGGATGCCTTGCACAGAAGTCCAATTTTAAAATGAGATGAAACAGAGGGAGAGTAAAACATTTAGATAACACATCTTGCTGAGCACATCTAGTCAACCCTGACTGGCCATCGTCCTTCTAACAAAAACATTAATTCAATAAATAAATAAGTAAACCAATAAATAGATAATTCGACAAATGAATAAAAAAAACAAAGCATAGAAATAAAAAGACTGTTTTTAAGTACACATATACTTTACCTCATGTCGCGTCCATGAAAGCTACATTTAATCAAACCCTTTTTGAAAAGCAAAATCAAATTTCGACTTCCAACTTTCCCGACAATCATAGTTTCTTGAGGTCCCTCCCTTACACAGATGCCAGCACCACGTCACATACACCTCACATGCATGCTCAGAATGGCCGAAATGACAGCGATTCGTATTTTACAGGGTTACAATGGACAAGGTCATTAGAACTCCAAGGATCACACACCTCTTCACAGTTACTTAGGGTTGTGTAGGTGTAAGAGTGATGTTATTCACACTGCCACATGTCTCCAGCAGGGACTCCTTAAAAAAGTCCACGCCAGGCCCCGGTGAGTTTGCACTGCATTGTCTGTTTGTAATGCTTACAATAGTAAGTGTGCTTCCGTAAGCCAAAGTCCTTCAGTAAATGTTTTAGTGACTCAGTGAGTCTCAAGTTTCTCAAGAGATTTTGTTTATTTTTAAATCACAGTTGCCAATATGGTACTGTCAAAAGTGTTTATAACTTTGTTCCAAACAGTTTGTTTTTCATGTGTTGGGAAATGACTTGATTTCTATACATAATACTCCTTGTCCTTGTCTTTCGGTCTCTTGCTACTGGCACTGCCTTTGGCGCTGCCGCTGGGTGTTTTATCCTTCACCACAGCGCCATTGGTTTGCGCCGAGTTGCTGATGTAGTTGCGTGTTTCGTCCACCTGGTAGGAACCTTCGTCCCTGTTCCTGTACTTGTACATGGCGTAGAGGAGGATGAGGATGCAGAGGGCGGCGGCTGAGACGATGCCCACCACCATGCCCGTGGTACTGCTGGATTCCCGAATCACCTCTGAGGCCCCGGGGGGAACTCGTCGCACGCCAGGCACCGTGGGCAGTGCGGCAGGCACAGTGCGCAGCATGGGGGAGGTGATGAAAGGGCCTCGTGGCTTGGTGCCGTCCAGGTCAAAGGACGTGGGCAAGGGCAGCAGGACTATGTCTGGCTGCGGGGGTTTTACCTCGCGGTTGTTCATTTTTCCTGCGGGCAGCTTGGGTGGCGTGTCCGAGGGGACCGCCGCCGGCGGTGTGCCCCGGAGGTCGGGCAGAGGCGAGGTGGGTGTAGTCCTACCTGCCTCTGAGGCTTTGCTAGGCCTCAAGTCCTTGGCCTCCCACTTGGGCGCGAGGGCTTTGTAGCCACCTTCATAGGCCGATGTGGTCAAGATCTTATCTGTTACCAGGGAGAAGGTGGTGTAAAAATCTTCATCGTCAGTCGGGGGCAGGCTAGAGTCGAAAGCTTCGCCAGAGCCAAACCCCGAAATCACCATGCCATCATCATCATCATCATCACCATCATCACCACCATCACCACCATCACAATCATCGCTTCCTCGGTCCGACAAGCAAGGTACCCCCGCCTCAGTGGCCATGGCCAAGGATTCTTTGGTGGTCTCAATGATGGTGAGGACGGGGCGAAGGGTAGGGGGAAAAGGTATGAAGGGTGAACGGGTGGATACAGAAGGGATGTCTATGGGGTCCTCGACTAGTATGGGGATGACTAGCTCCCCTCCTGCGAAGTGAAACAGAAACACAAATTAGTGGGCGGAAATTCTTCCATGAACAAAGCAAGAAGCAGTCCAACACTGAAAGTCAGTAAACGAAGAACGAAAAAAGCAAAGCTCAACATAGGGAGAAAATAAACTGAAGATAAATAATGAAAGAACAGAAAGTACTGTACCAGTGCAAAAACAATGAAACTCAGAACCAAACAAGACCCAAACTGAAAGAAAACAACAGCCATAAATAAAGTTTACATTGCATCAAAAGGCTTTGAGGGATGCACAAGGGTGAGCCACATTAGACTGCCACCTCCTATCAACTCCTAAATGTCCTACATGTTCTCAGATAACAGTCTGCTACATTTTTAATGCTCTGCACACTCAGACGTGGCTCTCGTATATTTATGTGCTGCGTGTTCATGCACTATTCATTGTGTGTGGCTCTGTGTGCAGTTCCATCCAGTAATTCTGCATGTATTTTCACATAAACTATGTTTCATTCGTCTACAAGAGAAAATCCTTCTTAGTCCGTTCGAAAGCAGGGAGCACTAAAATATGCGCTGTGCAGATGCAAAGAAGCAGAGGGTGTTAACATTTGTTTGCATTTCAAGTGCAAAGGCAGCGGGCCTGAAAGCAAGTTAACTAAGTTTGAAATGAGAAACAATTTGTGTGGCGTTTCATCCTGCAGCGGCTTTTTAAATCCTGCTGACCTACATGAACCAGTAATTACTAACAGCTTCTGCATCGTGGAGATGAAAAATGGGCTGAAATTGTTTAAAAATTATTATTTTGTGTCTTTAACCCTTCACTTCCTCATGTTTCTTATCTGATACATAGATTCTGAGACCTATTGCATTATTTTGTGGTGTCAACTTTGTCATACTCAGGTATGAAAGTCACCAGTTTGATCATGATATATAAATTTAATGGATAATGGATGTTTGTTGATATATTATGTTCTGCTATAATCTGATTTCAGTTTGATGTCATTTATGCTCATTATTAAGGAATATTAAACACGGCCATTTTCCATTCTTATCCATTCCATGAACAATGTTTGGATTTTGCATCGATGCTATTGGCCACATAATTGATACAGTGATGTATTGTTAAACTCCTTTTATATAAAGTCTGACACTGTCTTCTGCCCCCGGTGGAATTTTTCTGTAATACTATAATTCTGCCATAAATGTATAAATGCATTTTTCTCTTATACACTAAAAAAACCCCACCAATATTTATTTTAGATCTACCACTGCGGTGCTGATCTAAAGAACTACCCCCCTAAAAGACATCGCCATTGTTTGTTCCCCCTCAGCATTAGTGGCCTCCCCTATTAGCCCTGGCCTCTTGCCTTTTGACCCTACAGTTACCACAGTGGCACAAAGTCACCGAGCAGTTCATCAACACCTGAATGTTTTCTGACTTCTACCACAACCTTGCTCATTACAGCTTCCTTTTAGAACAATGACACAGCATCCCTCTTTTAATATTAATTATTTTTAATGAATCCATTAAGCTTTATTAGCTCGACAACTACAAAGTGTCCGAAACATTCAGATGTCTGTTGAAGCTGCTTATCCTCTTGCCAAAGTGGCTTGTTTGTACATTGCAAAGGCTCACAAACAGGGCACTATAAAGAGATGCAAACCTTTTGGAACATAAAGAAAAGAACACAACAGAAATTAAGGGAAAAAAAAGATAATGAAAATAATTAAAGCATTGCAAAAAAGACTTCAGAGTTAGAGCAAACATTGTCATAAACATTCGCAAAGTAAAGCCACAGATAGCTATCTAAAGGATTAGTAGTAAGTAAGTAGTAAAAACAGGAAACAAAAGCAAAGTCAGCTCGGAAAAATCATAAAAGCCTACAGAAAAAGAAAAAGAAACGAAAGGTTTTCAAAGGAAGAAAGCATACCGTCAGTTTTGTCAACTTACATCAACAAATTGCCCGCATGATTTTGGCAGGAAGAAAAAAAATTTACAAAAGAAAGTTGTGTAAGAATGCCTTTGGACAAGTTAGGTTAGATTATTTTAACACTTTCTGATTAAGTAGTATATATCTTATTTTTTCTCTTTTAGACAGGATGGCACAGGGAGGCAACAACACATACATCCACACATCATGACATGAAAATAATCTTCACCATTCTGTTCACCATTTCTTGCTTTTTTTCTTCTTTTTAAAACAAATTTTGCTTTATATAAAAAAGATGACTTTATATCTATACGTCTTACTTTGATTGATAAATCTCCAGTAATATCTACAGCCTGATTAGATGACTCTTCATCCTTTTTAAAAAAAAAAAAAAAGATTTTACTTTAACTTGTTCATCAGTAATGAACAAATAATGGATGTCTGTACATATCTTAGAGTCTCTACGTAAAGGGTTTGGGAGGAGGGAGTGTGAGACGGGGTGGGACCTATGAACATACTAGGAAGGAAATGACATAGATGGGGGTGAACGTGTACATCAGTTGCCATGTCCATGTAAAGGCGGCACGAAGCGGTCGGGCGGCATTAGAGCTTTTGGCTGTAAGGAAGGGATGGGGATATACAAACAATGAGCATATACATGCCCATCTACAAAAGAGAACAGCACTCTCAACACTGACAGTTTTACAAACCCTAAGCTGCAACTTCTTTGCCATGCAAGAAAAAAAATTAACACTCATTCATTGATTAAATCCTAATTCCAAATCAGAGATAGATTATTCCAGAAAAAGGTAAATATTAGAAATCAGCATTAAAAGGCTAAAAAAAAACAAGTTTGGGACAGTTTTCAGATAGAGGCGTGGGTCTACTTTGGAGGATTCGTCTCTTTTTTTTCTCTATGACAGTGTGAATTTGGATTTCCAATAAGAAATCTGTGAATTTGACAACAAATATATATAGAAGAAAAACAAGAAACACCTTTCTGCTGATAAAATAGGAAGGCTTTCATAGAGAAAAAAAAGGAAGTTTACTTCTAATTAAAGGGAATAAAACATTAAAACATTAGAAATAGTGATTCTTATCTAATTAGCAAGTTAAAATTTGAACATTTTCAGAGAAGGAAACAGAGGCTGACATATATGTGTGTTAACATATATGCACGAGGGGGGAAAAGACAAAAAAAGATAACAGATTAGCAGGCAAGAAAGAAAGGCATTAAATCTCTCACACTATCAAAGATGAACAACCAGAAAGCACACACTGAGGCAGACATAGAGAGGGGGGGGACAGTTTATAGGCAAAGTGTCACCACCTTCATAGAACTAATAATAATCTCTTTATTATTAGTTACTTCACATTTCTCTTGTTAGTATTTTTAAACACAGGACAGGGCGTGCAATCTGGATGTACGTCAGTCAGAGAGAGGAAAAATCCGACATGTCTTTTTTTTTTTTTCCTTTGGATTTTAGTTCCACTATAAGAAGTTGGGTTAATGCATGCTTTAAGTAAGTTGCATTTAGGGAGAGTAAGATACAGTAACAAATACAGCAAGCCAGGGGACAGGTGAGGGATGGGAGGGTGGGTTGAGAGAGGTAAAGGACACTGCCACCAAGGGCTGTGGGATATTTTCTCAAGCAAACCATTCATCAGTGGTTAACAGGGGGAAAAGGTGCACCATGGGTGATATATAACCGGCATTAAGTGCCATTTAGGTCCACCACATTCTTTAATTAATCAAGAGGTGGAGTAGGGTGATAATTAATGATCTCTTCTTTATTAAATGTTTAGATGCTTTGTGTTATGTGCATAACCAACAGCCTTTGTTTGGCAGATAAACATCTGGAGTTCCACAAGAGGGCGCAGGTTGTGGGTTTATTTATGCCTCTGGTGAATTTAAAGAGATGTGCACATTTGTCTTCACATATCAGGTGTGGGTTCCTCCTCTGCAGGCGGCTCATTTCGCAAACAGGATCTGTGAGCTCAGCACTGAGTAAATATGTCATGTGTCATGCTGAACTGACTGCATATTGCAAACACTGACATCTTAAATGTGAATAACCTAACTGCCCGGCCTCGCTCTGGGGAAGGACATGATTCTCAGCTGCATCCCCCCCCCCTCAATAACCGAGATATTCTCCTCTGCTAGCAGCTCCTGCTCATGTTGCTGTGATAATACTGCAATAACAGAAGCTGCCCTGCTAAATAAACAACAGCGGCACAGAGTAACTGATTTCATCTCAGGCTTTATTTATCCCTCACACCCTTCTTCTCTCCTCGTTGTCTCAGCCTTGTTTGCATTTTTTCACTCCATTCTTGGTAAACAGCTTTCGGCAACTGTTAGCTTTTACGCTGTATCAACAGAACACTTGGAAGGGAGGGGAAATGCTGCAGTTTAAAGGGGTCTCCAGTAAAGTCAGAGCAGAGGACCTTGATGTTTGGGTAAACACTTTAATCCTGTGTAAACTCTTGCACAAGCGTTGCACGTCATGCTGCATTTCTGAAGCAGGCAAACACTGCGGTTGCTAATAGGTTTGTTCAACCAGATTGCGTTTGTTTTTCAAACTTGTCACGATGGATGGGGATTTAAGTCCGAGCCCCCGCATCTCCAGCTAATGATTCACTCTGATAGACGAGCAGTGAAATTATTATTTTTTTAAGTGAAAGGGAGTTTTGACCTGTGATGCACAAGCGCTTGTTTGAGCCCTCCGACCGGCCTTTGCGTCAATAAGTACGAAAATTAAACCAACTTAATTTAAAATCCTTTCCTCTCAGACATTATCTGCTACCTGCCTGTGTAGCCTTTTGACGGGGAATTAAAGTAAATGTAAATGGATGATTGACTAACTCAGCAGCTTTAAGGCTACAGATGCAGAAATCTTAGAGCAGCACATTTCTTCCACTACTCTCTCCTTTCCCTCTTTTCTCTGCTTGGTCTGATCCACCAGCGTTTGCTGAGGCTTCCAGATGGAGATGAATCCCGACGATGTGTCAGGGATTTACAACGCAGTACCTTTAAAGCAGAAAGCTGGCACACCAGCATCAGCCATGGATGAACTAAGTCAATGGGATTCTGAGGCTGCAAATTGTGGGCGAGTCAGTGGTTTGGGCCTCTAAAATCCCATTGTGGTACAAGCATTGTGCCTAGAGACCTGCTGTAGCAGATTCATTCACCCCTACCAGCTACAGGTAGTGAACTGATTACCAGAGAGCAAGCAACACACATCTCCGGTGTAGGCACACTTGCAGGGACATAGCAGGGATTATATCGTGTGCTGTGGAATGGCTCAGCTTTCCACAAACGTGTACCTTGAAAGTGCTTCACCCCATTAAATTATCTTATCTGGCCTGTGCACACTGCTGCCAAGAGAAGCCCAATTTCTCAACCGTGGATGTTCATTTCCATCCTTAAAGTTGAGTGATGCACAGCGAGTGGATGTGGAATTCACCGCTAGGTGGAGGAAGAAGTGCATAAAGCCCATGGAGATACCTCCTAATCCATCATCCTGCGTCTGGCTGCAGGACGAAGCATTGAATCGGTGTCTCCAGCAGGCGTGGCGACTCGCCCCCTGTCAGCTGGTCGATTTGCTATACAGCCATTAGACTGCACCTACTCGCTCAGCGGACATGTGTCAGCTGGGTAACCTTTAAACTGATCTGAGGCCCGTGTTAAGGTGACAGCTGGCCCAGTGGGCCTTGACAGAAGACAGAGCCAAAGCCACCATACCTCACCCTGCACCTTTTACTCTTTTGTGTACAGTAATGAAGGAATCACGGCAGATTACATCCGTGCCTTCAGCGTAACGTTGATGTGGTTAATAGATCATTGACGTTACCTACCCAAGGCCAATGAGATGAGGAGACATTTATAGATGTCGTCTGTCTGTGTGATGTGTTTAAATGTGTTTTGTTTAAACAGCGACTGCGCAATCCACGGCTCCAACATGAGACGCTAAAATTGTTTTAATTGGCCGTTTAAGGTTTTATAATCACATGAACATGACTGTTACAGCTTGAGGGCAGCATAAGATTTTGCCAGTTTTGGTCTCCACCACCTCTATAAAAACAAAACATAACCAGATATATGCACTGTATGTAAGCTTTTAATTTAAATCAGCTGATTTTCGTACATCATCTAAGATGTTTATGACGAACCTTAAAGGTAAATATTTGCTTGATGTTAACGGGAAAGTCCACCTTTTTGTGTTATTATATATTGCTTGCAGTTTAGCAGAGCACTGTCAGACTGGAAAAGTCCATGGAGTCCAGCTAACATCTGCTCAGAACAGAGAGACAAGAAAAGTTATTTTCTGTCCATCTAAATCAGATTAAGCCTTAGAAATGTTATATTGGTTAAAGTCTGTGCTACCGCTGACCATCTGGTGTCATAGAAACCCGGTACAGTAAATATCTGATCCATAAACACAAACTTTCTTGTGGCCCCTCGGCTGAGCAGAAGATTGCTCGACTCCCCAATATAAACTTCTCCAAACTGAAAGTGCTCTTCTCGCTGATAAAAACTAACATTACGGCCACATTACATCATATGAATTTTTGAAGATGTACACGATTGATATCTGGTATAGTTCTCATAAACTTGCAGGTTGCAATCAAGAGCAGACATGTTTAGGCTAAACTGGACTAAGATTGTTGGTGGTCATTAAAAGAGAGACAAGCAAAACTCAGGTAATCGTGTGCTTTTTGTTTTTTGCCCCAACATTCTTTTCATTTGGCATTCAGTTGTGTGTCAAATATTATCAATTTCCTTCAATTGCCCCTAAAATAACCAACCCTAAACTACTTAAAAAGCCAGATGACAAACAATGCTATTTCTTTACAGGTTGAACTTATTAGTTCCCTCTTCTTCCACTTTATTCCTCAGTTTGGTGACTGTGTTTAGAGTTGTCAGACGAGCTTTGAAACAACTAACACCAACAATGATGACTCCGTTTCCTCCATGAATTGGCTGATGTGAGTAGGTCAATGCAGCATAACCTTATGTAGTGTTCACCTCACCTGCATTTTTCCATCTACGACTTATAAAACATCTGATGTGAAACTTGTTTAAGCTTCTATGGTTTAAAAAACAACTTGCTCTGTTCGATCAACCAAAATGTAACAGAATCACTTGACTTGATCATTTGCATCAATTAATTTAATCCAATTACATATTAATCACTGAATTGCTTTGCTTAAACACAGTAATGCCAAACTACAAGTGGGTTGATAAGTGTGAAAAGGAAACAGCAATGACGTTGCAGTCCCTAAACCATCATCTTTCACCAGCGGTTTCCAGGTTACAGTGATGTGAAGGTGTTCCAGTTTTATTCAGAGGACTTTCCAGGTTCTTGCACCACACACCGTACATTATCTCTTGTGGAACTCGCTTGGGAAAAGGTTTGAAGTGGGCAGGGGTGCGGGGAGGGGGGTAAACAGTTTTCTTAAACACACAAGACGACACAAGCACCAGACGAGCGGACTACACAGGCTGTTTGGCACACTCAGACGGCGCGCTGACAGAGACAGCAGGAAAGGGCACGAGCACAAGACGCCTCCGAGGGAGGAGCTGCTGCGGGGGGGCCGCTGGTGGGGGTGCAAACCTACCACTGTGGCCCCCTCCAGCGTGCACACTGACACAGAGTAGAAGCCAGGTGGGGAAGGTGAGAGGAAGG
This sequence comes from Pseudomugil gertrudae, assembly GCA_037177535.1. Lineage (NCBI taxonomy): Eukaryota > Metazoa > Chordata > Actinopteri > Atheriniformes > Pseudomugilidae > Pseudomugil > Pseudomugil gertrudae. The sequence goes on from JBAMHV010000024.1 coordinate 4,409,791, forward strand.
TAGCCTGAGGGTTATGGGTGGAGAATAAGCAGCACATATAATGAAAGCCAATCATATCCATGCAGATGCAGGAGAGGTAAGTAAGTGGGTGGGTGGGCTGGGTGGGGGTGGTTAGAGGTTTATTAATAAGTCTACAGAGCTGTGACACAGCACAACGCATGCCACAAATGCCTTCTACTTGGAGCAACAGATAGAATAGAAAAACAGATATACTTTGTGGCAATAAAACTCTTTTTATGCCATCTGCATTCAAACAGACATGTATATGCAGAGAGGCTAAAAGAAAGGAGGTGGCTGAGTGGGGATGGGAGAGGATGGGGGTGGGAGGGGGGGTGTTGCTTGGAAAGGGGAGACGAAGAGGGAAGGGCCATTCTTTCACACACAACTTTCTTGAGACAGAATGGGGTTGCCTGCACAAGGCCAAAAGAAAAAAAAGATGATGGCAAGAAAAGATTTTGTTGCCGTTCATTTCCCTACGTTGGACTGAAGATGAGGGGTGATGTTCTTCATAAGCCACACGGCACAGAAATAGATAAATAAATAAACACAAAAACTTGATGATGAGGAGAACTTTGAATTTTCCAACCACCAAAAGTTCATGCGGCACAAGATGAGGCAAAAACGAGAGGAGCGGCTTTATCCTTGCTTGGAGGATGGATGACGGATGATGAGGACACCAAAGAAATAACACTACTAATGGAAAAAATAATCAAGAAACAACTACGATAAAACATAGAATAAATAAATAAATTAAAAAAACATCCCAGTTTTACCAAACCTGAACCCAACCACAAACAAAAAGCGTCTTAAACGACCCAGCTCATGTTCATATGTGCATCACAAGAGATAACCAAGAAAAAGCCAAAACGAGACGAAAAAGCAAAGAAAAGGAAAAAAAACCAACAGCATGTCATGCAACTGGTATTACAACTGGAAGCAAGGAATGAGGATATGAATTTCTGTGTCAACATGGTGAAATGTACAGTAGACATGAGTGTCTATGGTGCCACTAAATGAGGGGAGGGTACCATGTTCCAGCTGGTTAGTAATTCCCACTACACTTAGGCGCTCTTCCGCCTTTTTTTTTTTAAAGAAAACTTGGGTTTGATGTTTAATAATCTAAAGATGGAGGAAAAAATAACGAGTAATATGCCTTGATGAAGCAAGCCGTGCTTGATAAAGCTACAGAGAAAACGGCCTTTGCTTCAGATTGTGAGAGCCTAAACGGCGTCATACTTTTAATGAATCAGCTGCTTTAAAGCCGACGAAGCTTCACTAACCGAGACGCAGACGGACAAAGATATCCACTACAATACAAGGAAGTAAATAAATGCTTCATTGTGTTCGCCACCCACAGATAACAGGGTCGAAGCAGTGTTTTAATTTAGGCTTATTATTAGCCGTGAAAAGTGGACATATGCTGAGCCATGTTTAGCCAGATTAATGCAGCATCAATTAGTGTGCTGTGATGGTATTTTGAAGGACAGTGAAGCAATCAAATAGCCTGAGCTGTTAATGATTTCCCGAGCGCCCGAGGGAAGCTGCTTGTTGAGCGCTGAGCCGGTTTTAATGCAGCTCAGTCTCCTGTTTGTTTTCTTTTTTTACTTCACATTATTAGGACGTGTGCCAGCTGCTCCTGGGCACAAAGTGTGACTGACAGCTGCTTACGCGCGAGTCATCCAAACCCAAGTTGCCTCAAAAATTACCACTCCTTTTTTCAAATCTGCGGCATTATTTCCAGCTCTGTGTTTATTTTCAAACTCCAGCTCACTTTGATGCAATCACAAAGTGATACCTGTGAGTTTGCGTGTGTGTGTGTGTTTGTGTGTGTGCAAAGGGAGGAGAAAAGAGAGACGATGCGCACAGAAATTCGAGGATATCTGTTCTCTATTAGAATGTTTCAGGTAAGGCAAGCCTCCGACGAAGGAAACAGAGGTACAAACAAGAGAAGAAGGAGAAGGGAGGAAGAGGCTCTGTTGCAGTTAGTCTGCTACATATCACAGTATCTAGGCTGAAAGCATCTTTGTTCTCGAAAGAATCTCAAAATGTATCCTCTGTCAAGAGAGACGCACACACGCACAGCAAGAGGAAGTCAACCATGTACAGGACAGATACATTTTGAAGCATCAGCGCGGGCGACATATGGCTTGATACTAATTTCGTACTTTGTTGTGGAAAGTTTTTGCTCTCAATCGAATGCTGAGAGAACAAAATTAGTATCAACGCTTCATCATGTCTGCAACCTGTGGCCCCATAGCTAAGTGTAACTTGAACAAGTCCTGACATATTTACAGTAGAAGTTGGGACTTCCTATAGAAAGCATGCTAAAGGATGCAGATAGAAAATGAACTTCTCGCTGCTTTTTTGTTTGATCTGTTCTGCAAACTCCAATGTGTTTTCTTGCAGTTGGCTGCTTATCGGAAGACTTTTTTTCTTTTTAAGTTACACTTGAAGTTTCCCATGGGGCTTGATGCTAAGAGGAGAAGCTCCTCGATAGCAAATCAAAGAAAGATAAGGAGAACTAGACCAGGTTCAGAGCAAGCACAACTTCGACACACTCATCCCACCTGCATGTCCAGAGTCGCACTCCTCCAGGTCTTCGTCGTCGCTGGAGCACTCCGCCGATGAGACGATGTCATCTGTTGTCTGTAGAGAAACACGCATTCACACACACACACACACAGAGAATGGGGTTAGAACCTTAGCGAATGCCGTAAGGCCTTCAAGGATATCTCTGTGCTCACAGGCCTCTCTGCCTGTCCTTCAGCTCCCATATATCACTTGGAGTCAATCATATTTCACAGTGTTTATCATTCCTCACTTTATGTGCTTTCCACCTCCACAGATAATTGTTTTCCTTCACCCTCCGCATTCTGCCTCTGATTATTTATCGCCCCTCTCTTCCTCCATCGCCCACAATCAATGGACCCAGTGAGCCCACACAGATCAACGGCTTCCCACATTCTGATTTGTGCTTGGGGGTGCAGATCGAGGGAGGAGCGGGGCGGCAGACTTGCTGGCTACACCCGGAGCAGCGATGGATTATCTGCACCCTCCAGGTGCCGCCATTCTGATTTATCCCCTCCTCTCCCTCTCTTTTTCCGGGTCGACTCATGGAGGACAGGAGGGTAAGGCGGGAGGTAGGTTGTATTTCAGCGGCGAAGGCGGCGCTGCACTGGGCAGCCGGCGTTTATTAGAATGAATCAGCGGGGCGATAAAATAAGCCCTGTCACCAAGCTGGGTTATGAAATCAGTGCACTGATTGAGTTTTCCAGTCCTGGCCAGGGGTGTGGGGCTCTAAATATCATTGAGCTTGACAGACTAATGAAACGCGCCCCCATGCTTGTTCTGCTGCTCTCAACAGGGGGCAAGAGAAAGCTGTCCACATCTTCCATATGCTGATGTACAACAAACTGCTCAGTTGCGAAAGTTGATTTTTATAAAAGCCTTTTCCTTTGATTGCACATGATGGGCTGCTCTCTTCTCTGATCAGTACATTTGATAATGAGTTAATGTGTGGTTGTACCACTGCATTATGTGATGTTCTCCCAGCTAAAACCAAACAACAAGAGGGAGGCTTGAAAGTAAATTGCTGTAAAATACGGCTTCTCAGTAAACATGACATTATTCATTGAAGCTACATTATAAGCGTAAAAGTTTTGGTTGTAGCTGAAAAGATGATTATTGCTTGTTATTGTCAGAGCAGCAGATGTAGGAGGCAGGGACACAGAGAGAGATAAAACAGCACTTCAAAGTCTGTTCCAGAGATTCCAGTGCAAACACCATCACAGCTTGTCCATTCATTCATGATGCTCTGCTCCTCTGCGACTGATGCAGCTCAGGAGCACGCACTGAACTCAGACATTTCCAAATATATCTTTAGCGGGAAAAAGGAAGTGATCGATTCCTCACATTTCAAGGATGGTCACCACTGAGATGAAAGGGAAGGACTGCAGCAAGCAAGTGCCAGAAAACCCAAGTTATGCTTCAGAATAGCATCCAGATGGGACATTCAATAACAGAAACGTATGCTTGAATGCCAAAAATGACATCTAACAGACAGATGGTGCCAGCAATGTTACAGATTCTATGTCTGGAAAGAGGCTTAGACGCATTAATACAAGAACAAATTCCACCATGGATATATTTAAGAAGGTGTTTGGCAGACAGATCAATGTTGTAATGGTTTTTTGCCCTGAGGTAAAGCCTAATCACATATTTTATACTCTGCTCTCTCGACTTGTTGCAGACAGAGTCTAAAGCTCAGGATGGCACTGGAGGGCAAATAACACCCCTTCCCTGTGTCAGGGAAATTTTCTTAAAATGTCTATATGTGGCATTCCTGGAGTACCCAAAATGATGCGATGTGCTACAACCATGTGGAGTAAATGCTTGACTTCAGACACCTCTTACTAAACGGTATCACTCTAAATTCTATTTTGATTATTACAGTTGTGAACCTGACACAACTTGGTGTCTTAACATGTCCTAGTCTAAATTTGAAGATGAAAGTATAACAAAATGCATCTTTTACAGCTTTTAAGGTGAAAAAAGAAAGAAAAGAAGAAAAAAACAACTTGATATAGAATGTAAGCAAAGCTTTTCACAGCCAAAACATTTACAGGATGTTTAATGCAAACAGAATATGCTCATTTTATAGGAATTCATTTGATGAATCAGTCTTCATTAGTTCTACTGTTTAGTAGAGCAACATTTATCAGCGATTGTAACATGACTACTAATAACTTGTGTAAGCAAAGCTGCAGGAATAATCTCTACCACATCATTTGGATTTATTACAATAAAAATAAGTTTGTTATCCACATAAAGTTTTAAGTATTAACTGTTATCTCCAGAACTTATACACATTGATCCTCCTCACTCATCAATGTACCAATACACTATACACTTTCTACCAATACAATTACTATGGAAGCTATAAAAGTTTCAATATGGGTTGTCCTAAAAGAGCTCTTCCAAAGTTTCTGACCTTTTAAAACTGTGTTTTTTGGATTCATTTTGATGGCACACTGACGTGCATTATGCACATCCATGGATTTGTTTTTGCCCTGCAGCTTCCACAGGTGGAAAAACCACAGTACAACTAGTTTTCTTTTCATTCATGGGCATGACGTTGCAGCATTCTTTCACTTTATAGTAGAGCGTCACATGCTCTCATCTGGATATTACCGCCCTGAATGTTATGAACACGCAGCAAGGCAGATTGAGCAAAGTAACATATGAAGATATTACTAGAGGAAGCGAGCGAGGGAAGGAGAGAAAGGGACAGAGCAAGCGATGAGACCAAAGTCAACATTGGACTGACTTTTATAGGCTGGAGAAGCTCAGAGAAGATACAGGATACAAAATGGATACCGAATTAGCTGTTAGGGGCTGCCACATTGAGAGAATCTGCCAATATTAACCTTTAGCAAGCTAAAGAGATCTTTTGAATCTTCATCACTGTGGGACACTATAGCGAAGACATCGTGGCGCCATTATTATCAGTGTAACTAGGAATCTGTATAACATGAATGTAGGACAAGAACACTGGGTGGAAATTAACCTCATGTGGGAGATTCACACTCTCCAAGACCTTTATAGTTATTGTTGTTTGTGCCCACTGTAGTCTTCCATCACACGTGTTGCCACTTGCACACATCTCTGGTGTACACAGTGAAATTACATCGGGTTAAAAATTCCTGTGTAAAAAAAGAGAGGCCATATCTGTTCACTATCTGCTAACTCAAAGTAGGAGATCCTCTCATCTCGATGACTGATCCCACTCAGAAATATTGAAGAGAGCTTTTGAAGTGTGATGTTTAACATTTGAAGATCCACTACATGCTTGATTAGTTTCGTGAAACATATGATGCATCTCTTCTGCCACAACGGCTCAGATTAAAGCGCTTCTCATAAAAAGGCTTGAGGTGGCATTTCTCCGTAATCGGCCGAGCGCAGAACCAATGAAGTGACACAGAGTCTTCACTAAGTTGACCCAAGATGTTGATAATAACATGTGGCATGAGGCTAGATGCTGTGAATGCAAAGAGGGCTGGTGGAGCGGAAAAGGCATGAGCTTGGTGTGTGCAGCAATGGGAGCGTGCAGCAGGGGAGGAGGCGTAAGCATAATGACGTGGTTGGCCAGCAGGACTACAAAACTGATTTCACAGCTGGAGAAATCCAATTCTCGGACAAAATCTCCATAACACACAGTGGCAAACATTTTAGCAGCAAAGAATTTTCTTTTTTTTGATGTAATTACTCACAACAAATGTTGCAATCGTCGTTTTTCCCTCTTAAAGAAGGATTTGCAGGCTGATTCGCTTTGTGTTCGGGAAGCTTTAACATGCCTGCATGAGCCGCCTACGACTTCAGAGCAGAAATGCACATCAAGCCTGATTACCCTGGCTTCAAGTGACACTCAAATTTCTAACTCCACAAACAAACAGCACAGTAAAATCAATAACCAGACTTCATTAAAACAGCATTTACCTTTGACCACTTCAGCACAACAGTTAAAGGGATCACACCGGTGATCGATGAGGAGACAGCCTCTTTTGGACACGAGTTTCAAAACACACAGCTTTCAGTTTACAACTGATGGCACTGACAGTCACAGTGAAAAGATCCTGGGACTTTTTCTTAAAAAAAAAAAAAAAAACAAGAAAAAAAATCTTTACAAAGCTGTTTGGCTAAGAGTTCTTATCCAGCAGAAAGGCCAAAACCATTAATGGAGAAGCTGCAATTACCTCAGAAAGGTACGACTCAGGCCTAACCTCAAACTGAACAAAGAGAAGCAAAAACCTCGAAGCTGAGACACCAAAACTTCTTGTGTTTATTTATTTTTCCAGTGCAGAGGTCAGACATGATGTATATCTGAGCTGAAGCTTATAAAAATGCCTTAAGTGAAGATGATTTTCAGAAATGAGTTTTATCTGTTGGAACAGATGACATGTTTTAATCATCTGTAGCAGTTTGAGTCGGTTTATTTACTGCGGTCAGAACCAAAACTGTCAATCTACATCTATGCTTCTGTGCAATAGTCTTTATGTGCTTGTTATGCTTCTGTATATTACCTGGAAAACAGGAAACATCATTGTTTTATGAATAATGTGCAAATATATATAAAGTGCCTTGAACAAGCTTGAGAGTTAACGTTATGTCTGACCAGGAGGCTTTTTACAGTCTGGATCCTCTTAAGTTATATATAAACAGGTGCATAATTTGATTTTAGTTTACTGTGAACAAAAAATAAAATTAAATTAATAAAAAATAAACTTAGAAAAATGGTAAAATTCCAGCAACTAAAAAAACATGATAAATGACAGATAAAAAGTAAAATTACCAATAAAATCCATAAACTGGTTAAATGATACAGTTTATACATTTACTTTTACATTACATGAAGAAAAACCAATTACTCTAAATGGAGTTTAAAGCCTTGTTGCCAGTGGTTGCCAGTTTGTGGACATCCAGCACAAAAATAGACATTTTAAGTGTTTAATTACATGTATATTTAAATAAGATTTTAGTGATTTTAGTAAAGTGAAAACGGTTTACAAACAGTTTTCCAGACTTTTTGAACCTCTTCTTTAGGTATATTCTACCTTTTGTTCAGCTCTCCATCCAGACGGATCCACACACTCTGGGGAGGATTCTCATTACTCCATCAGACAATGTTCCCCCTGATTTTCAGTCCGGTGCTTGTGTGCTTTTTTTTTTACATACCTCAGCGTTAACCCTTTCTGCCTTCCATAACAATGGCTTCTGGCCACTCTTCCATTGAAAGCATGTCAGATGATGCCTCAGATCTGTGCCAGGTCTTTGCTGTATTTGTTTCCTATTTGTTCCTGTGCTGTAGAAAGTTTTTCAGGCTTGCAATTTTGTTCTTTTCCATTTTCCCCTGATTTTTCTAAGACACTGCACACCATGCTGAGGTATGACAAGTTTTTCATTGAGAAGGGAGCAAAAATACTATTTTCCACCTGTAAACGGGTGATATCGTTGACACTTTTATTGTAACAGTGAAAAATAGGAACAAATGATTAATCTTTGTGACTGCAGCTGCTTGTGAAAGGCTGCGTGGCTCAAGACTTTGGCACAGTACTGTTCATTCCCGTGTCCATTTTTGCTTAATTACAGAAATGATGTATTGGGTTTTGAGCACTATAGAGGCATGGCTGAGCTCCTCTCAGTGCTGTGCACAAATGCATGCTGTGCAGTCACTGAAGGAGGGCTAATGCTGCTGTTCTGCTAATGTGCTGCTGTTTCTATGGGGGCCGTCACTCATCACTACACTAAAATCACATGAAGAGGGGATGTCTTCCCGCATGGAAAGGTGGAGTACTTATAGCAATTAGGAAAATTGAAAAAAAAAACTGAATTTCTGCTTTAGTTTTAGCACGTCAGGAGAAAAAAAAAATAAAGCCATCAACTCATATTAGTGGCAGCAGGAGCAGCACAGTGGGCAACCAGATTCTGCTACATCAAGCAGGTAAATGGAGCTGGTGCCTGACAGATTTCATCCAAAGATGAATAAAAATCCAGTTTAAGCCACAGAAAAGCCATATTCCGTCATGCTTAAAGACTCCTATTCAACTTAGTTTAAACAAGAATCACAAGACTGAAAAAACAACCTGAATTCATTTTCTGACTTTGCTTCATATGGATGCTTTCTAGCTAACATAGCATCTGCAGGAACAAAAGTGCATTCACACCATGTATTCACACCTGCGCCTAATAATAAACACGACCAAACTCAGGAGATCTGTGTGCAAAAGCATTTCCATTTATAGCATATGCTCAGAAAGCTGTCCGAAGTGCTACTGCAGGCAACACTTATTTTAATCTACATATTCTAGTTGTATCTGGCCAACATAGAAAAAAAGATGAAATCAAATTACATCAGTGCTAAAAACCTAGACTCGCCATCTTGAAAAAAAATGTCTCCAATCCAACAGATTTTTTATCTATTGTACTCTGACAGTCGGACAGAGCTGGACCAATTAAACAGGGAATGTTTTAAGTTGGAATAAAGCTCATCAAACACATGGATGGTAACAAGAGCAGCTGCTGCATCTGCAGCCGTGGCTACAGCTGCACATTCTGCTGAGCGTGACAGTGATTTGATCGGTCACATCAAAGGAGGCGCTCGTGTTTGGCGGAGGAGAGAGAAAGACATAATGTACTCGCCCACTGTCTATAGTTTTCTCTCGTGGGTCGGTAAAAGCAGCGTAAAAGGCTAAAACTCAGCCGCGGCCCTCGGGTTACAAACACGACAAGAAATATGAGTGTGAACAGAAGCGTATCCTGGAGAGATGCTGGGAATCTGGGCACACGTGGTTAAGTGCGGGACACTGAGTCACATCATCGGGGAGGGCGCGGGAGGTTTGCAGATGAAAGTACCACGGCCTTATCATAACAAATGACCTTCATGTGTTTTCATGCCCGCAGGCTGAAAGAAACACGGAGAAACAAAAGCCTTTTGAGAACAAGGAAGGAGACACATCGTAATAGATCCACATTACAACCACGCTATCAAACCCACTTTGGTTTATTCACAATATGTGTGCATTGGATGCCTAAAGCAGGGTTCTGTTATTCTTAATGATGTGAATAAACCCAAACAAATCAGATTTCATGACTGCCTCATCCTGGGAGTCACTTGTCCAACACATCCAATGTGGCTGCATGAGGGGCAAAGGCAAATCAAAGACACACAATTCAAAGCTATTCATCGCTTCCTCCCCAAGGTGCTCTGTCATACCTATATATATATATATATATATATATATATATGCGTGTGTGTGTGTATTATATTATATTTTACATGTTAGTCAGAATGACACTACAGACAATTTTCCAGCTTAAGAAAAGAGTGACAGAAATCTGAGCTCCCATTTCTCCCTTCATCCCCCCTCTACTTCTTTGACCCTAGTACTAACATAAGATAGTCATCTCAACGGCGAAAGCTTAGCCTTTCTATTGATGGTGGCTTGACGTGTGCGCTATCATGTCCGATCTGAGCTTTGACAGCCTGACAAGGAGGAGACTTGTATTACAAGAAGAATCAATGACACGAGGCCATATCCCTATCAGTAGTCTGCCACAACTCTTTTGAATCTCTGACAGAGAAGATGTTTTATCCTGAAAACAATGCAGGTATGATAGGAAAGGAAATAAGGGAAGAATAGGTGTTAAAAATAACACTTTCTCCTGAGGTTTAATCTTCATTAGTAATGCAAGCAAACAAAACCAGTGTAGAAAGACTGGAGGTCCTGCTGTCCCTGGAAATAATGTGTAAATTACAATGAAATGAGCTCCAGAGTCAACTTGTGGGGCAAGAACTATATGTTAAATTATTCCCAAGATCAAATATTGATATTTGGAGTAAGCACCCACGGTGGGCCTTGCTAGGAAACCTCCTGGAGTCAGCACATTTTTATCATTTTTATTTTCCGTTTACAAGAAAGTGGCTGAAGAGAGCAGGAGGAAAACAGCTGGAAAGGTGTAAAAAAAAGGAGAGAAAGAAATGCGTTTAATTTGTTGGCCTCACTGCGGCATGTTGGTTTCAGCAGAATGGGTTTTGTGCAGAGTATTTCTGCTTTTCTCAAGGACCTTTCTTTGTACACGGAGCAACAAGGGTTGTTGCCTCTCAGCAAACTCTAATTGCCCTCCGGCCATAGGCAGCCACTGTCAAGCAGGGTCATTCATCTTCCCATGGAAAAGGAAATGGTGTTTGGCCATGATTCTTAATCACCAACATACCACAGTACAAGGTCATCAAGGAAGCCCTATGACACCAAAGCAGTTATGTATATCCACAAACACATAGAGATGAGTGGAAAGATGGAGCATCAGGGAGTCACATGGTGGGAAATGAGCAGAACGGGAGACGAGAGGGAAAATGTTCTCACTCTGGTGAAACTGTAGCAATGGTTACAGGTCTGGGTTAGGGATTGTGTGACCATTTGTAGTGCTGTCTTCAAAGAGGAGGTGAGGGATTCAAGCGGATGTGGTGCTGAAGTACAATGATAGCTGTGACCAAAGAAAAAGCTGGGAGAAGATGAGAGCATATGGGCTGGAAAAAAAAGATAAAAAAGCTCTATAATGGACTCACTGTCTAAAAAGTAAGGTAAAGAAAGAAAAACTTACAGCAACAGAATAGCTCTTAAAAACCACGATGAAGGCTAAAATATCATTTGTTATAAACTTCAAGCAGAACATGAAAGAAATGGTAAAACACTGAAACGCCACTAAATTTCCTTTCAAGCTGTTTTATTTGATGTTTGTTTAAACTACTTTTATTTTTTTCTGAATGTTTATATTGTAACTACAGTTTTAAAGCTTTTATACAGTTAAAATAGTAAATACAAGCATAACAGATGTGTATACAACAGTAAACGTAAGCTTAAAACATTTGATAGATTTTTACTAAACCGTACAAATTAAATTTGGTAGAGAGAAAATGCTTAACTTATATTAACATTATAATTATAAAATAATTATATGTAAAGTTAAAAAGGCCCTGGATGGACTGGTGACCTGTCCAGGGTGTACCCCGCCTCTCATCCGTTGACAGCTGGGTTTGGCTCCAGCCCCCCTGCGACCCCGCTCTGGGATCAAGTGGTAGAAAATGGATGGATGTAAAGTTAAGAAATGCACTAATGCAGTTGTGCATTTAATTGCCCCAGAAAGTGGTCATTTTTATCAAAAAAACTTAAGGGGTCCAGCTACTCTGGATCAGCTTCAGGATCGCAATGAGCTAGCAAGCTATTCTTCTTTCACCACAGAAAAAATGTTTATTTATGTTGAGAAGAATAGCAAAAGATGTCACGGTTCTACTTCTTCTGGTGTTTTTAGACGGATGTGGATGACTTCACAGCGCTGCGTTACTGCTTCCAAGTGGTGTCAAAAAGTGGAAGCGAACTCTGAACTCAGCACTGACCACTAGTGGATGAACTGACTAAACATAGAAGATGCATGGAAGCATGAGGAAGGAGACATATGACGTCTGAAGCAAACATCCCATTTCCGTACATAAGGGAGCATGGGTTGGCCTTAACTCCTTACCCAACACTGGTCTCCTGACACTCACTGACCCACAGTTAAAAACATTAAAGGCCTATTTTATTTAATAAAACTGGACTGGGGTTTTATCTCGTTATATTTGAGGAGTTTCATAATACTCTGAACGACATCTCAGTAACTTGGTCTCTTTATTTAACTGAAGTCTGTAAATGTGTTTTGGCATCTTTTATTGAACTTTTCTGTCCGTGCCGTGCTTCTAATGCTGAATGCTACAGCGTGCCTTCTTGGCCAGCAGTGCCTTGAATAGGAGACCAAAATCATAAGGTAATTTCTGGTTCAATTACATTTAAACTAATAAATAAATATATCAATGAAACTAAATAAAAAGGGAGCAATGCATCATCAGAGCTAGCGGGCTAACAGCACAAAGGCTTCAGAAAGCGCTGCCCATCACTGTGTTAGTATTTCACATTTTTAATTAAATTCATTTCAATTCAACTTTATTTATAAAGCACCACTTCATGACAGTGTCATCTCAGGGTGCTTCACATCTTATTTGAGCCAATTCATCAAATAGCCTTGATAAGGGAA